>OX276454.1:34298539-35498539 GCA_946251905.1 Cryptocephalus moraei | reverse complement strand
TGATGTCTTATGGGGAAAAATGGCAATTTAGTCACAGTGGGCCGGAAGATAAGAAAATGGCGGAAGACTTTAATACTCACTACAGCCGACCATTTTGTGTACCTACAAACGGAATAAATCAAATGAATAGCTGATTTGTCCAAAATTACCACCTAGTATATATTTATATCCTCGAAGTGTTGCTCGTTTGTAATTCCTGAATTTAAATAACCGGAGGTTCGGAAATTTCTCTGGCAACTTCCCACACTACCCTTTTCCTCTGACCTTTTCCGCCATGTCGCAACAATCATCGTCACCCAGTAGTCTACATCTCGGACCCTTGGAGGCACATAATGGAAGAAAGGGAGTAGATAGACATATATAGCGCGCGCGCAAGAGACAAAGAGAGAGATATGACGGCGTCGTCGGGGGTGGGTCACGACGCGTAAGTAACAACGGGGAGAAAGCGTCTCGACGCCCGTGTCTGGCGCCAGCCGACGCAACGCGCCGTCAATTACGATAACTCTTCAATCGAACGAATAAGGACGGAAAAAATCTTCAATTACATCTGACGCGACACCATCCGAGAGGGATAATTGATGATAATTTATGTTTTTTCGAGCTGATGGATCGTTGGCAACAAAGCAATCTGTTGCCGAGGGACGCAGCGAAAGTAATATATATATACTATATCGTTCGGATATCATCAAGAAAATTTGAAATAATGGATGATAGATGGGGAAAGAAGTGTTCTTCCCGCTTTTCCAAGTTTTTTTTGACCTATCACACTTCCACTCCACTCTACACCCACAACTACAATAAAAGAACTTAAAGCAAGTAGTTTTAGTCTCTGTGCGTTGTGATTGAATGATATTTGAGAAATATGAAGAATTGAGGAATATTACCTGCCATTAGAATTTTTGGTCCGTCACTGTTCATTCACATGGTAACCCCACTATACTTATTGTTCCATTCTGTAAGAAGTTCAGTTCAATGCTTAGACTACAAACCGTGCGATAATCAAATTATTCAATACCTCTATGAACCCACAAGATAAACAGAAAACGCAAAAGATATAAAACGAACATAAACGACCATGAGAAGCAAGGGTGAGACCAAGAGTAAAGGGAATTGAGGAATTAAAAGGAAAAGGGAAAAGGGAAAAGAGAAAGAAAAAAGAAACCTTGTGAACCATTATAACAAGCCTATAGAATATAGATATTTGTTTACATTTAGTAGAAAAGTTTAATGTATGCGGTTTAGCAGTGTTTTAGAGCGACACACGTCAAATTTAGGTCTATAAGGTACAAGCTTCAAAATGTTTAAATGGGCAATTCGATGTATTAATACACCATAGTACAGTAATTAACACATTTACCCGTGAAAACGTGACCGTTACACAACACTACAAGTCCGATATTGTGAATATCCAAGTCATAATTATTAGTTTTTAATTTTTAGTCATTCCAAATTGAAACAATCGATCAAAATAATTTTTGAATTTCAACGTTTTCTACTTTGAACATTACCCTTCTCATCAGCAAAAACAAATTTCAGATGCCAAGCAACCCACCTTTACTTCTGTTACATGCATTCAAGCCTCAAATTGGACGAAATAGACCCAAATAACGGCAAAAGATAATGAAAAAATTCCACAGTCATCCTTATACATTGTTAGGATTACAGACGGGCGCCTTAGACGACTGTAATCATTTATGATTTAACTGTGATAAATCCCACACCACGCGAACCAACTAGCTAGTATCATCTGTCTGACGTCGTTGGACTGGAATACCAAACGTCTAAATTTAAACGCTGCCTGATGTTAGATTGTTTTACGCGTCGCTTATTGTTTGCATTTGTGTCCTTTTACCATGGTAATCAAAAAAGTCACTTTGCTTTCAAAAGATACAATGAATTTCACTGTAAACGTTTCAGATTCGCTGGCGAAAAGCCAAAAAAGACAATTATATTACCGCATTGATGTAAGCAACTTTGAAGGCTTGTAACTTCTAGAGTGCTTGAACATGTCGATGAACATTTTAAAGAGCAGAAAATGTGAAGTTGGCATCTTTATAAACTTGTGTACCGATCTACCTGTTAAATTATTATGCATAGTTGTCAGTGTGATGTTAAGGCTAGAACTAAACATTGAATCACCACTGGCAAGAACCTATCATTATCTTGTGGAGTGCCACAATTAGGAACCACAAAAACAAAAATACCGTTGGGAATTTATGGCAACGAATTCAAGAAAAGTATAGTTTAAATTCCACCATTCACTAATCAAAAAAGTAACTGAATTTGCCTCTGAGTGCATTTTGGACAAAACAGAAAATGCGGGTACAAATTTCATCGGAGATATTTACGTTAGCTTTATACAAATACAACTGAATATTGGTTGTTGGAGACTGTAATATGGAGCAGCGGCGGGTTCCTCCCGGCAGTCAGAATTTTCTCTCGTTTGAGGCAGGTAGATGCGAGTAAGGGATTATAGGTTGTTATCGGATTAGAGTAATTTAATGTAATGGCAATATTATATTAGTAAAAGTAAATAGAAATATGTATCAAGGGAGACGTTCTGCACAACCTCCCTTACCTAAAGATATTAACCAATCTCATGATGCTTTAAATTCAATTTCAATTAAAACTATAAAAGATGATATGGTGGGCGTTTTCTCAAAACTATGATCCAAATTTGACACCAATGCGTGGACCCGGGGTAACTTTATAGTCAAGTTAAAGCAACTGGCTAGTGTCATTCATTGAAGTACCTAACCATAACATTGAGTGTGCGAAACAACGACACTTGATGTTTTGTTTTTTATTCTCCTATGTTTATAATCGAAATTCACACACATCTATCATTACTTAGAATTTAATCGGTATTTCATTTTTTTGACAACGACAGCATGATCGATCGAGGTGTATTTTATTACAGTGTTTTATTGATTCATCTATACAATTACGGAAAAAAGGTCATCGATTGCACTCGTAATAATTAAGTGAAGTGTTTACCGATATCACTCTCTAATATAAAAAATGCAATACAAGTGTGATAACGTTGCTTATCGGTCGAATCTTAATATTCTAGAACAAACGAAGAGCGTTGGTTTTGAGGTTATTTTCTAAGAATATTTATTGTAGACACTTTAAATGTTTCAAAGTGAAGTGAGTGGCACTTGAGTGAGCAACATATGTACACGAAATCTTAATATTGTGGCATATTTTCTTATCTACATATTTAAAATTTTGGTTTACCTACGAGCTTGATTTTGTTTGATATTGATTATGCTCTGTTCTTTGTTTCGGTACAATTATCTTTGTGTTATCTGAGCTATGTTCACCCTGGAATAAAACATTTACTTAACAATAAAATAATATCACGAAATTTGAGTTTTATACTTTGAAAAGTCAAGCGTATTCACATAATACATATGGATTTTATTAATAGAAACATATATTTGTTGATATTTCTTTGATTATAAAGCCACAAGACCTTCAATAATTATACCCTACAAATTTCAAAAAAATATCAGCTAAAGTTACACTTTTTATTCACAAATCATAATTCTCAGGTAATATACCTGAATGTTAAAATTCCTGGATTCGAGGAGTGCATGGAAACTAATGCACTCTGATAATGATTCTCAAAATGTCACCTTGATCAAATCAATTCTTCCTCAAACGTAATCAACTCAATATATGAACTTAAAAAAAGAGTAATTCCGCAGTGTACTTCAATGTTAAATTGATATGAGGTGATAGTTTAATTCAGATTTTAAAGTCGTATTTAACTCAGTAATCCAATAATACACATTTGAGTGTTAAAATGAAATGCACGACTGCTTACTTAATTCAATTGGAATTACCATATATTTAATAATTATGAAACCATTCCAATTTGGAATTATGCAAATACATATATAACTCCAAATAATATCCTGAGATATTTTGTGGAACGATTTTCGGAATTACGATGGTTGAACAATTTGATTGGGTGAATTACGTATAATTCCATGCGACGGACGATAATTACATCCAATGTATTTTTTTTCTACGCAGTTACTCCCATTTTGTTTTTAACTAGGCTGCGATCTGAAACTCATAACAAACAAAAACTGGTTTCCCGAACAATCTACTTTTATCAATAATTTACGATTTTCCGAGCGCGTTCGTTAAATATTAAAAGAGAACGGAACTTGTACAACCACTTATTACAGAGCCATTGGATATTATAGGCTTGCCTAGTACTTTTGTCGCAGAGAAATAACGTTTCCGCCTTTGCTAGCTTTTAATTATTTCATGGAATACATTGGAAGGGTATTTCTAGAAACTTGGTTCTCATGTCAGGAAGTTTTTTTTAGGCAGTGGAAAGGTACAGGTGTATTCCCAGGATTGTAATCGGTACAATTTTCATATAAGTGACTCATTTACATAACCGAATGAAATAAGGAGGAAATCGTCTAGATTGATCGATCTATCGATCGTTTTCGTGGAATTCAAAGTTAAAAGTAAAGTAAATGGATAACATCGTCGGACTTTCTAGCAGCAAGAGAGAGAAAGAGCCGAAAATAATACATAGTTATTTATTATACAAGCGGATCAAATGAACGTTTAACGAGCGATATGTTTTAATATCGCGAGTTAAACGTTCATTGTATCCGCGAGTGTATTAGGTACAACGTTTTATTCAATTTTGCCATATATAAACTCGCGTTTAGCGGAGTAAGTCCAATTTTGAAGAGAAAATTTGACAGATGACAACTTCAGTGCCGCAACCTTGACAACGACGAACACAATTTTAAACATATAAGACGTCACTTTATACGGCAAAATTGAATAGGCAGCGTATTAAAACATTTTGATCCGCTGCCTAAATAAACAAAATAAACAATGACTTTATAGGTTCGATTTGACGTCAATAAACGTCAGTATATATGGCAAAATTGAATAAAAAATATTGGACAAATTTTGATTCAAATTAGAAAATGAAATTTTGTTTCTGAAATCTGAAAAATACGCGCATATTGTGTGGAATGGGTGTGAAACAAAGGAAGTCGAGATATAAAAAAATACCTTTAAAGTTATAGAAAACTATTTCTTGAACATCCCTCCAAAGCATAATTTGATTCCATGTATACAAATTTTAAAGAGCACACCTATTTTACACAAAATTGACCTTAGGGCAGTTATCTAGAAACACTCCGGAATACACTTTACTTCAGCATTAAAAAAATATTACGTACGCCCGATTGCCTTCTGGATATACCGAGCCAAGGGCGTAAAAACACATTTTCGTAAGCTCCATTTGATATAATGCGAACAACCTATACATGCTAACACAGATTCACCACTCATCGACCGCCTATGCTGTCTGTTCGATAACCGAAAGCCATTTACAACCAAGGTTCTTCCCATTCTTTCCGAAAATATTACCACATTTTTAAAATTTATTGGCCTCGGAAGACGCATGTTCGCGTGCATGTAACAGTGGGACAACGGGGATATAATAGAGCCCGAATGAGCTATAATAAGTAAGTCGAAGGTATCTTTTATTACATTTCTTGAGTGGAAATTTTTATTCTCATTAAATTACTATCTCTGATGGTGCGTTTAGACGCGCGCCACGCAGCCCGGGAAGCAGCTCGGAAAGCAGCGCGGCAAGCAGCCCGGCACGGGCCGACGGACAAACAAGCTGTTCACACGCATTGCGACAAACAAGCATCCGTGCAAGCATGGCAGACGCCGAGGATTTCAATATTGTGGCTCAACCTCCCCCAAGCATCGTTAATTTTCTTTTTGTCTTTATGATTTGAATGATGCGGGTCCCATATTATTGGTTCTGCCTGATAACACTCTAAAAAAATTAATATTTGGTGGCTTGACCAGTCCGACATCTTTACTGACTCGTTCGCCCAGTAAAATCGTCGAGAAAGTGCACGCACGAGATACTAAAGCCAACTAAAGCGATCCATAATCCATAGCATTTGAACAGGTACACGGGCGCAAGCACATTCATCCTTTGAACTTTGCCAAAAAACCGACACTCGACCCGTTCACGGCGAGCGCATGCACAAGCAGCCGGGCAGCCCATTTACACGCTTGTGCTCGTGTTCGTGCCCGTTAAATGTCGCGTTGAACGGAAGCGTGTGAATGCAGCATGAGACGCATAGAACAATAAACAAGAAAATAGGACACTTAAATCGACACTGGTACAAGCCTAAAATTGCTTAAATCTTTATACATCATGAGATATAGAATTAGGAGCGTCTTTCAAAAAATACAGTAGGAACGTTCGTTGTAAAATACCTTTTTACAATTGTAAATATTGCGTACAATAAAATAAAATAACTTCACGATATATGTTTTTGATACCTTCTATAGCATACTTATCGTAGAGAAACTCTTAGAGATTTACATAAGATCTGAAATGTTTATGATTTTTAAGTTTTTAGATTAGAACAAATTGCAACATTTGCATTCTATCATCTTCTAGTCGATTTGTTTGTTCTTACTAATCTCCAACATTTTAAGCGATGGTGATTCTCTGTTTTACCAACAACACCAACAATCATTTATGAGCAACACCAGTGGCTTGTAACTGTGCATGACATCACTCGTTTTATCCTCAGCTTATGCATCAAAAATTTATATAACCTTCGGTGAACCGTTTATAATCATATGTACCAAAATCGTTTATTCGATGTGTATGCTGTACCTAACTTGACTAATCTAGTCGGACTAAAAATTGCCTTCCAAAAATATTTATGTTCTGTCTGCTAAATTTTCGAATGTTGATATTACAGTTTAAATATATATTATTTCGGATCACCTCTTAAATTTTTATTGGAAAACTTTTTAATAAACATAACTATATAAAAATAAATTGATCGTAAGTCGTTACCCAGGAACATCACCCCCAAAAATTAATTGCAGCGGTTTCCCCTGAACAACAAAAATTCATTGAAAACTGTACTCCTATGATCTTTACTGTTTGTTGATTATTAAAGTCATTTATGATTTCCTTGCGACTTATTATAACTTAGAACGTACCAAAAAACAATAAATTCATATTGATTATTTAATGCGTAGTACACCATACATTTAATCAGCAGGGGGAAGGTTTATTTGTTTCATGACTCCTTGTGTGAATGTTATAACCAGATTTGATTAGATTTATAATATTATAATATTGCGATTTTCTATTTCAATCACGCACCACCAAGAGAGGCTTGGATGTCCTCCCAATCCATTCTACTTGGCTTGTACAACTTGGAAGTTCATTCATCTAAAGTAACAAGTTGTAATCTGATAGTGTTAACGCGACTCGACAGAAGTTGCTTTACAGTCTAATTTCACGGCTGAGAGAGCCCCGTCTCATAGTTCCGGACTTAATCAGCACTTCTGCGTACTACTCACCGAATGAGCCTAAATTGTGTTACGACTTTTAATGAATTTTTAAGAGGGAAACGGTAAAAATTAAAGATGTCACAGAAAGTTTTGAAATGGACTTGTTTGTGTGGATAGCTTCCCGGTATCCACATCTATTAATTTTGAAGAACGAAATATGTACACATTTTAATTATTCGGTTTTTCCAGGTTTAAAACGCCGCACATATTACGTAAATGCAATTATATCAAATACTGAGAATTCATAAACATTACAACGCGAAATTAAAATCTAAAATTGAAATTCACGAGATTATTCCTAAATGGTCATTAAGTCATAGAGCAAAATTACAGTTTTACGTAGAAATGAGACCACAAATTATCCTCTCTGCCATAATTAGCCTTAACTCTCACTGTTACTATTATCATTCACTATTCTAAATTATATTATGTAAACACACAGGAGATTCCGTTTACATGATCCAAAATTGTTGCACCTACTTTTTTAAGGCTTTGTTAAATATTGTATATCTTATTTATAAACAAAACACAAGATGCTGATTATTAGCAATAAAAATATAGGGGACATCCGATTTCGGCCACCATTCCCCACATAGAAGAAAATCACAGCCGACTTCGGCCACGCGATTTTATCAGTAGGATTAGTAGGGATTATGGCTCGTTAGGCCAGGTAGGTGCAATAAAATAAAATTGGGTGGATTTCGGTTACTAATTTCTTTCAGTTTAATGTTAAGTTAAGAATAGAGAAATTTTAATAATATTAATAGCGGTGGGGAGTTCCTTTCGCGGTCAATTCGAAAGTAGGTAAAATCTCTCAGACGACCGACGAGTTCCTCCCCGATGACCATAATTATTATGTCAATTCGCTATCGTTTGTTAAAGAGCAAGGATAAACAATTGAGGTTTGGCAAAACGAATAGGACGAATAATTTTTCTTGAATGTATGTTGCAAATGTAGATATTGTAAAAAGAAACATTTGCTCTCTACACAAAGCCAAGTTATTAACTAGCGGATAATTGATTAATACCAAAAATTCTCCAATGAACTATTTTTCTCAAAATCATTGCAATTTCATTGGTTTATTGATTCGCTTACAATTTGACAGCAGGGCGCATTTCGGTTCCACCGATCCATTGAAATCCTAGGCTAATCCCTAAGCAATTCAGGTAGAACGGTGGCCGAAGTCGGCGTACTTATCAACGTACCATAATCCTCCGCTTATGTTGAAAAAGGTTCGTGGCCGAAATCGGCTGCTCCGAAAATATAAAGGGATCGATCCAAAAAGTTAGCACGGAGGAGACCTTTAACACATAGCAAAATTAATGGAATGTAGGTAACCACCAGGAAGGTACAATTGACCAACACGTCGCTTTGGATTGTCCACGACGGGTTGAGTCAATTGCTACATATTAATTTAGGTTTAAAACAACTTTCTGGTAAGCAACATTATAAATCTAATCATTATGAATACTTATAACAAATTACATTTTAGAATTCATAAATTCAATTAGGAAATCATTTCTGAAAAAGTCATTTCCAAGAAATTTTCAGGACATAGAAAATTTGCAATAATAATTGAGTATACTACTATTAAGTAATCAATAATAATATACTACTATTAAGTAATTGTAACTATCTGAAATTTCACAACTGATCTAATGCCGAAGATATGCGTTTTTTAAGTGAGGAGTTTACTCGACAAGGATAAATGGATATAGCTGATGTAGCTAAATTTGAAATGAATTTTATCTCATCTGGTGTCCATAACTAATCTTTTTTGGACTTCACTGGAGATCACACTATAACCGTACCGAGTTCAAAGTTACAAATTGTTCGGCAAGTACTACCTGAAACAAAAACAAAAATGAAAAAATGTGCACCTCTATTTTTCACCCTCTCAGAAAGAGAAATTGGGGTTTTCGGATTTTTCTGGACCACCTGTGAGTTTAATCTATGACAATAGCAACTTTAAAATTTCATGTTATTCTGCACGTAGCTAGGATTAAAATTACAAATTAAATTTATAGATCGTACTAAATGCAGTCAACAGAAAACCTGTCGAGTCTGTCAACTCTTCTTTAGAGAACATATTTGCAAATCGCAAGTGAATTGATTACGGAATAGGTTTGCATTTATTTTTCGTGAAAAGTAAGGTTAAGTAAAAATATGCGATCTCCTTACGATTTGAAAATTTTGGGCAACAGTGTTTGCCTCTTCATTGGTGACGTGCATTGAAATTTTATTTGATTGCCCTTTACATACTTCAAGTTACTAACTCACATTTCGACTTTAGCATTTCAACCCACTCATCTGAAGTTAGTAGTGTCGTAAAACTAAAGCAGTAGTTTCTTTTTTCATTTATGTATCTCCTTCACCTGGAAACGTTCTCATCAACAAGGACGCTAAAAGTGGACTTTATCAGCAATCACGTCCTCTAACTTAATAACAATAAACATTTCCCGGTCATAAACCCGGATCGTAAAACGGCTCTAACTTCTGTATCCGCCGTATAGACGCTTTGAAACTTTTCCCGGAGGCTCCATTTTATTTTCTGCTTCGACGTTGAAATATTCGAAATAAATTCGGGGTTCGGCGGTTATTTTTTATGCAAGTGACGGCGGCGACTTTCTTTCCTGCTGAGTTACGCAGGCAGCTCGAGTATCCCGTAATACCGCAAGAGTCACTTTAAAATCAGGGAAGTTTAAGTTGTTCTTGAGGTACGGCAAAAAGTGATTTTAATGCAAGGTAGATCTAATACTGGTATTCTGGGTAATATGTACTGATTAATGTATAAAATAGTGGATTTCGGGAACCCAGAAGACATGAGGTAGGTCAATTTTAATCTTTTGGGTTAGTCTCAACGACCGAAGGTTGTCCAGCTTCTCAAAGTTGGCCATGGTAATTTAACCAAAGGAAAACACCAAGTCTTAACCAACTGCTTTATTAAAGATGAGCGACCGGTTTCGGCTTCATAGAAGCCATTTTCAGGCTCGCACTACATGAATGAGGAGAATTAGCAAACCGAAGGTAAGTACCTTACAAAGCAATATTCACAAGTTGTTTTGTTTTAGGGCTCCTGTTGTTCAAAGTGTGCGGCATCACACATACAAAACAAATACGTTGACATACACAGTTAAAATAAATAAAACTTTGATATTAACACACATCGAACAAGATTAACTACATAAAGTTCTTTTAGGACATGGATCAAGCCCTAAAGGCGTGAGCTTCCTCATACTTGAGAGGTTGGGAAGTAACTACGGGCGTGTTCGCTCTTCGAAGAGTATTGCTTTGTTGATAAGGTACTTACCTTCGGTTTGCTAATTCTCCTCATTCATGTAGTGCGAGCCTGAAGATGGCTTCTATGAAGCCGAAACCGGTCGCTCATCTTTAATAAAGCAGTTGGTTAAGACTTGGTGTTTTCCTCTGGTTAAATTTTGGGTTAGTCTCCTTCCAAACCCAGCTATGACAGCCGAAAAAACGTTAATAGCCACTGAAGCGTGTAAAATACGCCGCCTATTCACCTTCATGAGTTGCGCTCCTTATCGTCTCATGACTTTTGTAACCAGACTATTGAGTCGGGATAAAGCTGTTCGTCTCTTCTTGTTTATACTTTGTGTTAGCGACTTCATAGGTTTGCACCAAATTATACATGGGTCGATTGCAAGAAGTATCGTAAATAAATACTGTGCGTTGGTTTATGGCAAAACACCTCTTGAATTCTTCGGTACGTCGTCATTTTGCTTGTACCAAGTTTGCTTACTTGTAAAAGTACATCAGTTTTTAAAAATCGTGTAATCGCCACTGAAACGTTTCAGCCTGGTAATCCCAAAAACCACAGATCAACTTATGTAATTATAGAAATCAGCTGTTCGCAGGAGGACTTTTAGAAATAAAAAACCTAAACTTTATCGGAGAATGTCAAATTTTGGGTTACCAGGAATATGAATTTTTGATGATTCTTACTTGTAAGACTCTATATATGATCAAAAATACTGTTGCTATTAGCAACAGTATTTATTGCTAGTGAGCAATAAAAATTAGCTCAAATTTGGTAGTTTTTCATTTATTAATTAAGGCAGAGCAATGGTTTCCACTTTTGGGCAAGGTGTAGTGCTATTCAATATTTCCTATTGCTTGTTGGTCGTTCTGTTAATGAAACTACATACATACTATATTTAAACACAACGGAAACATGAATTCCGAAGATTCATTAATAGTTCAAATAACAACTGAAAATAAGGTGAACTGGATGACAATAGAGTGAATTATATACATCCAATTGTGATTACATTCAATCATCGTTGAAAAAAGAGTGTAAAATCCCGTCTCAGTGATATAAATCGAATGTCAATCGTTTGATTATTTTTCGCCTGTGGCAGCCGTTCAGGAGTAATATCCGGTTATTACTTGGGCGCGAACAACGATTGTTAAGGCTAATGCGTTTTCGATTATTTTGTTTTATCGACGGTTTTATCGCTTTTCATCTCTCGAGAGGTCCTTTCTGCCTATGTATGTATTTGTATTGATGATTGCAGTGAGCATTTCACCCGAAAAATGAAACTGGAATACTTGTTTGGTTTACAGCTTCTATTTTAACCAATCAATGAATTTTTCCGACACTCTCCGACAAAGTGGGCCTTCGAGGTAGATTTATGAAAGTAAGGGCGGGAAGTTTTCAGTTTAATGCTTGGAGATGAGTGAAATTTCTCCACGTCTAATTCTGGATTTTTGCGGCCACCCATTTTAGCCCATTTAGACAGGTAATTTCGAAAATAAAGTACTACTTGTAAAAAACGATATATTTACAGGCGTTGTTCACCCAAAACACACGATCAAACGTGACTGGACTAACTAAAATAGTTTTAAAAAACAGTCAGTATTTTTAGTATTGTGAATTAAATAAGATGAATCTAAAAAAAAAACTGAATATCGAAACTCAAACAGGACAAGAAAAATATTACCAACCCCAAATTCGAAGTCGAGACTTTAGTAAAGCTAGTAAAAGTTAAACTAGACTCAGTTCGCACATTTAAACTTTAATTTGACTAATGGATGACTAACAAGTCAAAAGCAGCAGTCAAGTTCAGGCAGTAGGTGATAGTAACGTTTCATTTCAATCTAATTAATGCTGTTCTTACGGATTAAAATCGGGATGGCCGAATGTTAGCGACAGCGGAGTTGATAATGCAGGACTTCCACACTACTATATACTTACAAGTATACACTTAATAAATATTGAAGATCATATTACCATCACTATTCACGTATAGGGAGTATAGACTTTTATTAATATTATTTAAATTACTACATTAACCTGCACTGTATACACCAGTATAGACAATACACTACACACACTACAATACACAGCAGTGTATATACACAGTACTGTATATAGCAGTATTAATATTAGATCATTATTAATACAGAAATATTAGATGGAAAGAATAGGAACTCGTTCGGCGCTCGAAAGAGGAAGGTTAATTTGTGTTGATAAGAATTGTGTTGCATCATAACTGATTTAGGAATTTGCAAATAATATGTAATTACTTTATAAATACATAATTAATAACCGTAACGGTAAGCACAGTTTAAATGTCTAATGTCTAATCCAAGCTAAGGATTTTTGGTCACTTTAGGAATGAGTTAAGAATGAATGATTCAGCTGGCGTGTTACAATTCTAATACCTTAAATATATTCTTTATATCATTATAATTAGTGTTGCCCACGAAACGAGACGAGACGAGACTTTGAAAAATCTCGTCTTGTCTCGCAAAGAAAGTGGAAAGTCTCGTCTCGAGTCTCGTCTCGCAATAAAAGTCTCGTCTTGTCTCATGTCTCGCGCGAGAATCTCGTAAAAGTCTCGCAAGTCTCGCAAATTTTTTATGATCCCTATCTAAATAAAATCAGTACAATTTTTTTATTTTAAAGAACAAAAAGATAGTATTCTAACAAGATAAATAGAAAAAAAAACTAATCAGTATATAAAAACAGTATAATAGATTATATCGCCCTAATATCTCAGTTATTAATAATACGATTCTTTTCTCAAACTTCGATGGTACTAATTATTGTATGTTGGGAAATAGGAAAATGAATAAATTATGATCTTATTTTAAAAAATGCTTGTCGTAACTTATTGCGATAACAAAGGCTGCTCCGTATTATGCGGCTTTAAAAAAATGTTTCAATAACATTCGCGATATTTAGAATAATTAATTAATATTTGCCATTCTTATCTGCGATATTTCGAGACTTTTGCGAGACTCTCGTGCGAGATTCGAGACGAGACTTTCAAGAGTCTCGTCTTGTCTCGCAAGGAAAATTTAAAGTATCGTCTCGAGTCTCGTCTCGAAAACGAGACGAGACGAGACGAGATTCTCGCAAACGAGAATATCGTGGGCATCACTAATTATAATGTATCACTTATACTTAACTTCCAAGTACAAATATCAATTCGTTCTGCCAACATTTTTTTGGAATCGTTTTTGTCCAACAGATATTTTTTTTAAATCAGTTAACATGTAAAATAAGGGGAGAAAACTTGTTTATTGAGTAGAGTTTATATAAGTTTGACATAGCCATATTCCACATGTCGCAGAAAACGTTTCCATAATGTAATGGTTTTTCTAGAAATTCTATTGATAGTTGTTTTATTTTCATTGAAAAATTTATGCCATTGTTAATGTCGATGTATTTTTATCACATCTTGAGCACATAAATTTGCAAGGTTACAAGGTAGAGTAGGAAACCCATGACAATAGGATTTTTAAAGGGTGGATAGCTACTTACCCTCAATATATCAGAATGCAAGTTTCAATTATAAACATGATAAACATCTTTTATTACCAATTTAATGTATTTTGCTGAATTTTTTCTGACCAACTATGTATGTGATATGAATTTTGATGTTGAATAATTGCATTTTAACGTTTTAGATCAAGCAGAACTTTTTGTAATATGCTTCTTTCTCAAACTGTTAACCAAAATACATAGCATTCAAAAGTTTTGGGTCACTTGGAGTATTTATGTTTGTAAACGGAATTCGTAATGTGGAATTTCTCTCTGATGTTTTGTATCCCAGCGTTATCTTTTGAGGCAAAAAAACTTTGTATTTTAGGTAGTGTTTATTTTACTTTGTGACGGTACGCTTCGTTAAAGTACTACCTCATTACATTTATTTATGTATGTAGAATTATTTACAAAATTTGACTCGTCAGTCGTTATCTGAATTTTTTCATCCATCTAGTTTTGAAAAATAAAATTTTACATTTGCCTGTCCGCACTGCGCGTCCACTGATCTATTTGATTATCAATTATGCAACAATGCATTTCGGTGTGGGTAACTACCCAGTTGATCTAATTTCAAGAGTACCATGTAATGTGCCATGCTATACCAAATTGTTTCAAAAAGTTCTGAAATTATAACAAATTAAAAAAAAGTAAACTTTTTTTCAGTTAGTGATTGTCACACTGCTGTGTATTTTTTTAACGAAACCAATCTTCTATAAATTTAGGTAATCCTGTAAATAACGCTTATTTCCCACTTTCTAAAAAGTTTCAGAGTAGGTAGGTATATCAATTGAAATTGTATTCGCAGAAAACATGGTAGGTACCAGACGTATCACGCTAGTCACGAGTCGATGAAAGTAAAACAGGTATATATTGTAAGCAAAGTTTTTGCATCATAGGAATTCCCCAACGTTGCAGTCTTCTCTCCTTATTGCAGAACAATGTGAAGAAGTGTGGCGTAAGAAGACGAATGGAATAAAGTAAGTGATTGACGATTGACGTACATATTCACTCCATGGGACAAATAACAGAACAATTAAAACAGGAGTGAAAATAAGTTACAATCACGATTCCTGGGTTAGGTCCCCCTGTGACTAATTTTAAGTACCATTTATTGCAAAAAACGTATTAAAATTTGTATGGAAATATATCCCCGCCACGCTTCAAAGCACCGTTTTGTGAAAAAACACGCGGAAGTACTAAATTATAATTACTTTAAAAAATGAAAAGTATTTATATTCAATACTGGTATACTTTTTTTAACCTGCTCGATTTAGTTATTTTACGGTTTAGTCCGACGTGACTATATAAAAATAATAAAATAAATCTACTGACATTGAATACGTAAAATACCCTTGACCTCTAGAATCCACAGGAAATCGCTTATTTATGCGTTAGCCTTATTATTATTGAGAACGAAACGCTGTATTAAAAAATTGTCATAAACAAAATACGTCAAACAAAAAAATTGATAACTGTAGAAATGTATGCAATTTTTCTAAAAATGCAAAATGTTTGAGTTTTAAAATTTTTTTATTGGAGTGAACCCCTAATGTTTCTATTAGTGTTTAAGGAACTGTTATAATTTCTTCTGCATTAGGTCTTTTTTACTGACTTTTGTGGTAGACACATCAAAATTTTTGTCTCAAATTACTAGGCATACTTTAATTAAAATAAGTAAATAACTAAAATTTAGAAACAAACGTTTTAAACATGTCTTTGTGGGACGTTTTCTTGGATATTTAATGACGAAGTTTCCCTGAGTTGTTCGACATCATCTTGACAGGTTTATTTAAATTTTACCCACTTGCAATTTTATTTTTAAAAATAGTTTCACATCGTCATCTACGCTCCTCCTACAAATATTAGTGATTTATTCATTTACGGTGATTATTTTCAGTAAACTTTCCATCCAAAGTACAATACTACTGTAAAACGCAGCAGTGACACTTTCACTGAAGAAATCACTAAAATATTTGATCCCAAAATTACACTCCCTTTATTAATTACCCATGAAAGTCTATCACTTATCCCAATAAAAAAATTCCGGTTTCCCACACCGATTCTAGGAAAAAACATTAGGTAATTTTTCAAATTGTCAACATTAAGAAATTGACCTTGTGCATATTTCTACTTTTATTCCATTACGTTAAAAGAGTAAAGAGAGAAAAACGGAGCGTTACCGTCAATTAACGTAATCGAAACAAACGAAACTTAATAAAATAATTACCGGAGTTTGCGTAACTGTAACGTGCGATGTGAAGTAAAATAAAGTAATTAATTCGAGTGTGTGAATTTTTTCGTAATGGTATTTCATTTTTTTCGTGTATTCTACGCATTAGGTAACTTACTGATGATGGGGCGCGGATTGATGGTATGCTTTGGTCGGTGGTGGTACGTACCTGAAACAAAAAAGCAATAACTTCAAAAATGTATCCCAAAATCACAAATTATCAGTTAAATACACACATCAACCTTTTAAACTTCGAACAAAACAATGTTTGTTTTTCGCTCTTTGGCCATGCCCAAACATTTGTACATTGGCCGATTAAAAAAACGCTATTATTCCTTTTGTTGTGCGTTTTTCTGACTGACGATTTGAAGCCGGTGGGTGCTTAAAGCTAATTGGTGTTTAAACACGTCAACCTGACAAAAAATGGATCGCAATGAAATGAAGAGTCATCACAACGTGAGTTTTGTTTTATTACTGCAGTCGAGAGCTACTTGCAAAAATTTTATGCGGCCATAAATTTTACGGGTTCGTTTTCTGAAGATGTGATACATCCCTCTCTTCTGTGTTTGAATACCAAGTCTCTACGGACGCGAAACTACTACAGGTTGATTTGATCATAATAAATTATCTTCTAATATTTTATATAGAAGGATTTTAATATAACATCCATATTTCAAACGTAGCCCATAGTCCACACATTTAGAGGTCGTAATTGTATGAAGTACAACCGGACCGAGAAAAAGCTGTTTTCTAAAGGCTTTTTATTCGCTGGACACGTGGATATGTGGGTCGACTTTCATTGTTAGTGCAATCAAATATTATTAACAATTTAATTAGGTAAATTGCTCTAACTCGGAAATGATCGAGTGGACCAGAAAATGTTCATAAAACTTGTGCAAAAAGAAAATATACCCCCAAAAAGTTCCGTAAAGTTTTACTCCATCTGCAACTATTATGGAGTTACCTGCAATTGGTAACACTAAATATCCATAACCCAAAGTGTGTATTTTGTATTTTCTTATCTAGATAAAATAGGATTTAATGAAGAGATAACGGATTATTGTACAATCACTTTGTTGTAGGGCTTTAAAAAATCTTTAAAATGGGCTGTGGCTATTCACAAGGCTCCGTGCAACGAGCGGTCACGGTGAAAACTCGTGCCAGATGCGGTCACTCCAAAAATATTTCTACTTGATGTACGGGTGCATGGCATGTGATATGCTCGAAAGTACGTTGGAAACGCGAGAGGGCAAGGATCAAACACGTACTGTTGCACAGTTACACTGTATTAATTGCAGGAACATGCAAACAATTACAGCTTATGGCTCGTAATATTTTATTGTTTTCATTGTTCGATTCTTGGCGATCTTTTGTCATTAATATTATTCACAAGTAGGTAGAAAACAGATCTAGGACGTTTTTTGATTGTGACCGCATAAGACACTACCGCTCATGGCGAGCCGGTACCGAGTACCCCGATAAATTGGCCTGACCTGGGATTTCGAAACTATTGACAGCACGCACATGGCACTGAGCGCATCTGGGAAGAGCTACAGGTTATGTGGTGCATTTGTTGCTTAATAAAACGTTCAATTACTTTAAAAAGTGTATGAAAATAAATTATTAGCGTTGATTGAAGAGGGGTATAGATACGCCACCTTATGGACTAAACCGTACACCCTCTTTCCTTGCCGCACTCCCCTCTTACCCACAAGCTTACCGTCAGGAAAGTGGCGCCACCGCAGATTTCAACGGTTATATATTGAACCCAGTTGAAACTAATAACTTGTATTGAGGGTGTATTGTAAAATGGGGTTCTAACAAAGCGCGATGTTGCCGTTTTTACCTCGATCATCTCCTCAGCTAAAAACAGGTAGCTACAACAGGTACAAAAGTGAAATAAGTAGGGTCGCCCGCCCGTTTGTAAATTTATGAACGTACCGTTTCGTTGTTGTAAAGCGGTTGTATTTATGTAATTTTATGTAAAGAGCGGATAATAAGGCACGATAAAATCGTAAAATAGGCAAAATGAAAAATCAAATAGGTAAGAAAAACTTACCAAATTAGTCAATTATAATATCAAATGATGCAAAAATGAACCTTATACATCCGGATTATCATATAGTTTAATTAACTAAAAGGACTTATGCGGGACATTTAAACCTCAAAAATTAGCTAACTCGGACAAAAAGGCAGGCCTAAATGCCTTACTGATTGATTTCAAAAAGCCTTATTTCGCATAGATCAACAGGTATGGGCATTTGGGGTTTTGGAAAAAATTCAATGAGGGGTATAGGACTTCTCTGAATTTATCTCAAAATTCTCGAAATACTTAAAAATAAAAAAGGCATAACAATAATAAAATTGGATATATCAGGCCACAACCTCAAAAAATGGCTAGTTCAGGCGAAAAGGAAAGTATTTACGAGGTAAACGCTTTACTATCCGCTCTTTAGTAATTAATAAGTAAAGAACGGATAGTTAGGCACTAAAAAATTAGGGAAAAGGCATAAAGCATAAGGAAAAAGCACCGACGTAGCCCGGTGTAAACTTTGGGTTGCTCGTAGCAAAAGTAGTGCCGTGTTTCAACTTTTTAATGACGACATCGGGAAACTGAAATATTACGTTGTCTGTGAAAAACATTTCCATCCGAAGTTTGTGAGATGGTGTGCAAGTAGTAAGCGAAAAACACTTACTCACCTTGCTGTGCCGAAACCTGACGAGGGTAAGTTGTTTTTTATTATTATTCTTTTTGTTGTTGGAATGTTTCTGTTTATGAGGAATATTTGACTTTTTTTTTGTTTTATTGACCTATTTATTTAGCATACTGTTAATAACATTATAACGGATGTTTACTTTTTATGTTATGCGGTCATACCTACTCAAAGTGAGTTACTATATCTTTGGTGCGTTCATAAAAATATATAATAAACAACTGTGAGTGCAAATTGTAATGATAACACCCTGCACAAAGTTTTTCAATATTACCCAGGCAATATTTCACAGGTTATATACATCTAAACATTTTTCAGATTCATCATCTGACGACGAAATACCAGTGAGAAGGGAGGAAAACGTTAAAACTTATCAATCTCGTAAGAGATTGATGGAGTTTGACGAGTCTTATTCGGACACTGACTTCGTTGAGAGCTTTTCCATGAAGCAAACGGGTTTACAAACTTCGGTAAGTCCTACTACTACAGCTACTAATACTACTACTACTTCTACCAGTTTCATTAAAGGTGCCACTTTTTCCCGTACCAAATACACGACTTCCGCCAAAGTTATTTTGAGAGATGAAAGCGCCTCTTTGCGCAAAAAATTAGCCTCATACAGATCTAGAATTTCGCGAATGAAGACCAGTTTTTCAAAATTTAACACTTTTTTGGGGGGACGGCGCAAAAAGCGAAATCATGTAAACGAAACAGTTCAGACATTTCTTAATATGCAACTTTTCCATAAGAATCGTTGTTCTTGGAGTACCAAGGAGAAACAACTGGCC
The DNA here is from genome assembly GCA_946251905.1 of Cryptocephalus moraei. NCBI lineage: Eukaryota > Metazoa > Arthropoda > Insecta > Coleoptera > Chrysomelidae > Cryptocephalus > Cryptocephalus moraei. Next base: position 35,478,618 of record OX276454.1, on the reverse strand, counting down.
TTGTCAATTTACTACAAATCGCCCTCCACATACAAATTTCTCCGGGGTTTAGGATTTGTACTTCCTGGTGTAAAAACTATTCAAAATTGGCTTAAAATTAATAATATCAAAACAGGTTGTAACACAAGTTTAATTAATCATTTAAAAATCAAAGCAGGTGGTATGGAGGACAGAGAAAGAGAGTGCGTATTATTATGCGACGAAATGAAAATAGCGGAAAATTTAGATTATAATAAACATTTTGACTATTTAGAGGGGTTCGAAGATTTTGGAAATTCAGGAAGGCAGGATAAGTTGACAAATTATGCATTAGTTTTTTATTTAAGGGGTCTTTTGTACAGTTGGAAAATACCATTCTGTTATTTTCTAAGCGCGACACCCACAAGTGGAAATATTTTAACAAAATTAATTCTGGAAGTTTTGGGGGCTTTATTCAAAATTCAATTAAAACCCCGGGTATTCGTTTGTGATCAGGGATCTAATAATAGAACGGCTTTACGTTTACTGGGGGCTTCACGAGATTTACCATTCATAACCTATGAGGATAATAAAGTTTTTGTTTTGTACGATCCGCCACATTTGTTGAAAAGTTTACGAAATAATTTTATGAATACTGATTTACAGTTTACAGTCAATGATAAATTTATAAGTTGGTCCGATTTCATAAGAACATATGAAATTGACAAGATTAGCCCTACAGCCAGGGGTATGGTTAAAATTACCGAAAGACACGTGAGACCAACTGCATTTCAAAAAATGCGTGTTAAGTTGTCTGCTCAAGTTTTCAGTAACAACGTTTCTGCAGCAATTTTGACGGCTCATCAAACTGGGCAATTGAATAGTTCCACCGCCTTAGAGACATCAAAATTTTTAAAATCCATAAATGACATTTTCGACTGCCTTAATAGTAAATTCCTTTCCGACCCTAACCCTTTTAGAAGAGGGCTTTCACGTTTCAAAAATAATAATACTACAGTTCTTCGTGATGCAGTTAAATATTTTGAATCTATCAAAGTATATAAAAATGGCAAACAACGCAATAATATTTATTGTCTGGAAGGATTCTTGTGGACAATAAATAGCGTTTTGCTATTATGGGATGACCTGCAGAACGAAGAAATATCATTTTTATTAACTTCAAAAATTAATCAAGATCCTTTGGAAAACTTCTTTTCTGTGGTAAGAAGTCGCGGCGGTTATAATCCACAACCGTCCGCAAAACAGTTTCGTACAGCACTTCAACACAATATGCATATTAGACTTCAAAACCCGGTGGATGAGTCAAACTGCGAAGAAGATGCCGATGAAGCAATAATTTTAGATCCTGATACCACTGTGCTGAAGGAAAATCTTAGCGAACTAAATTCAGTAGAAGACCTTATTAATTACGAATATTATGAGGAAGTCTCGAGTAATTATTCAATAACTGCTTCCAGCAGTCATTCTAATGAAAATCCTACTTTAGAATCATGTACAATATCGTATATTTCGGGGTATTTGTCGAAATTTTTGTTTTCTAAATTTCCTTGCGATTTTTGTAAATCAAATTTAGTATGGGACGAAAAGAGTGGCATTTTGCCTGCTAACACTTTTTTTATTCTAAATAGAGATTATGGAGTTAATTCCGATATTAGTACATATTTAACACTACCAACTCAAAATTTTCAGAAGCTGATTACCAGTTGTCTGAAATCATTCGATAACGCTTTTGAGAAACACCGTATAGAATATGGCTTGTGTAGTAAAATTAAATTAGAACTCATGGAAATTGCAAATAATTCAAATCTTTTTTCTGATCAATGTTTAGAACACCAAACAATTGTAATAAACCAATTAATCAAAATGAAATTATTTCGATCTTCTCGTTGGTATGTGCAAAATTTACAGAAAATCAAAAGTTCCAGAAAGTCAATAAAACATCACCGCAAAGTCCGAATTCTCACTTCCTAAGCTCTCTTCTCCATCATAACCCACAGTAATTTGTGCTGAAACCATCAAAAAATTTAAAAAAAAACAAAAAAAAACAAAACAAAAAAAAAAGGATTGCTTCGTCAGTATGTGTATTTGTTAGTACTGACGTTGCAGTTTTGGGGTGTGAAAATAGATCGCCTCCTCGTGGTGCACCCTGGGTTATGCTAAACGATCTTTTCTACATTTCATGATTTTACAGCTCTTTAATAATTATAAATATAGATATAAATATATATTTTAATATGTGTGGGATATAAATATTAAAATACTGTTGTAATTATATGTAATTTTTAATTTTTATTTTAAATTGATGTTAATTTAACTATAGTTAATATACTTTTAATACTGTATTAATTGTTACGTACATAATATTATTTTCAAATGTATATCTCAAAACGTAATATGTATATAACTATCTACTATAAAACTCATACGATAGAAATTTTAATATTACCTAAAGTGTGTATTACTTATTTGTCGCAATAAAGTTACATTTTCAGTATCTGTCTTAGTTGTAAGTTATGCTTTTCAACTTGTTATTTTGCTAGTTTAGTTATTGCTGTGTTATATTATATACCTGATGCATACATACATGTAGCATCATGCTGTGTAACGTTGTTTCTATGTTTCTTGTTGAATATGAAATAAATTGAATGTTTTTCTGAAATGTTTTATTATTCATCTTGAAAAAGTTGCAGACGCCTCTTAGTTAAATTTAAGTTTAAATTTTTTTCGATAAATAATTTTTAAACGAGATTTGAAAATTAACGACTATCCAGAAATGTGCTGAGGCGCGCGCAGGCGCATACATGTTTGATCTTAAAAAAAATGTTTACACACATTTGAAAGTTCGATGGAAACTATGCTTTTAATCGGAGCTTTAGTTTATACTGGAAAAATTTCCACAAAATTTCTAATTTCCTTTTTTTCCGTTATACAATCGCCAAAATTTCGAAATGGGAGCGTTCTCCAAAAACATTTCAATCGCTAAAAAGTGTTTTTTCCTGTTTCCTAAAAAATATTTATTTTGGTGGTCGTTTCTTTTTGCAAGGTTTTTTATTAGTACCTAACAAATTAACACTCAATCTAAAAAATATTTCAAGAATACACTGATTTTAAGAAAAAATTCTATTAAGTGAAAAGGGGCTCATCAACAATTTATTAAAAACCATGGTCGTGAATGGTATTATATTTTCAAACGTCTCGTAAACGCCAAACCGTAAACCGCACGCCTAAAATCTTCCTTTTCATACGCTCTTCATATTATCGCATAAGGGTTGAGGACGGTTGAGGCATGGTTGAGCGCGATACCGTGCTTCGAGCCGGGGTTCGGCAACGCTGTAGGGATCATAGAGGTAGTTTTCTACCTTCTTGGCATTTGTCGTCATCGAAAGTATTGCTACTTAAGTCCGAAGATTCGCTGTGCTGGTCAACAGATGGCTAGGCGATTCCCAGCACACTTTTGGTGTTAACACTTTTTCCGCACTGGTGGCGCATCTTCACCCCTCTTCAATCAACGTTATTAGTCACTTCTGCGAAAGCAGTTCTGAGGCTCTTATGCGCAATATGTGATAAAAATTTCAAAGCAATTCAAAGAATAGTTTATGCAAAATTGAATTTGTTTATCCCAGGTCACTTATTTTGCAATAGCCTAAGTCATGTAATAATAAAGTTAAAATAATTCTAACTAAAGGTCCAAATTAAAAAATTTACCCATGTAAATTGTCGTATGACCTGAAATTGTATTTGAACGATAATAAAAGTTTATTGCAAAAGTGTACTTAGTACATACATATTTTTGAACTTATAAATACTTTAAATAAATTTATTGTATTTTTAAAACAAAGTTAGCTTTGTTTTAAAAACAAAAATCATCGCCACCTTCAAAGACGAAGGGTTTTTAGTTTAGCAGCTGGAAGCGAGGTGGGGAAACTATGATTTTAAAGCACACCAAAAGTGAAATTGCATATTCGAATTCATGATGTTTATTATATCACGGAAATTAACTAACATAGATCGATGTTTTTTTAATCTGTACGCGCTTTTTGTGCACAATACGAATATATAATTTATATTTATTAAACTTGTAAATTTTTCAAGTAATTTGTTTAAACGTTTTATCATCTTTTTTTGCAAAATAACGTTTTTTAAAATTAATATTCACTTTGGCAAGTATAAAAATGCGTTATGTAAATTGAAATATGTTTATTATAGTTACAAACAATTGTTGTTTATATATTGAATGTAAAAAATACATTACTCATCAGAAATTTTGTTATTCAAGTTAATAAAATTTTATAGCTTATATTCTAAATATGTATATATTAAGGTATATACAAAATGAAATTATTAATGTCTAACGATATCTAATCTATTATAAAATCTATTATAATCTATTAATATTTATCGGTAGTTATTATAAACAAATCGATTATTTTAAACATTTGCGATTGTAAATAAATATGTTCAATGAAATTGAGTATTGTAACTATGATTAGTATAATACAGCTCACTTTTTATGCAATATCAAGATGTAGGTACAGTCATATTTTTGCAGAAATGAATAATAATTCGATTTAAAACCATTCAAGGTATACTCTAACCAGTAGCAATTGGAACACTGAATAAAATCTGATTTTACGGAGGACATTCGAAAAGAGTCCGATATCTCTATACAAAACCATGGGACTTATGTCTTTGCTTATTAAGAAACGCACTGGTATATTTTAAAATGCAGGTGTTCGTGTTCGTGCAGTCGCCCAAGTGAAATCGTATATGTGAATGTATGGTTATCTACAGATAAAGAATTAAAGGGTCCATTGGGTCGCAAAATTTTTTTACGGCCGCGGCGCTTCGTTTGTATCTTCTTAATCTTCTATGGGGCAGGTGTTTCGGTTCTTCGGCACTTATACTCGAGAAAGCAGTGGTGTGTGCACGTGTGTGCCATTTATTTATACTATTTGAAAGTGAATTCATTGTTACGAGTTATTATCCGTAATGATACGCCCATGGACGACGAGGCGGCATGGCATTTTACTACTTAAAAAGCCATTAAGACCTAAAACACACGGAGCGGTTTCCGCTGTATCGGTTGTCGACTGGGGCGTCGAATCGACTCATCGCTTATGGGCTCTCTGTGTTTCAAAACACACGGGGCTCACGGGAATCCGCCGCCGCTTGGCGGACGAGCGTACCCTGCTCAGGACCATGCACCGACAAGCGGTTTTATTACTCCAAGCGGTGCGTCGTATACGGACCATCTGTGTTACAAAACACACGGCGTCGTCTTTGCGTTCGGTTTTATTGACACAGTGTTGCGAATAATATAAATGGGAACTTCCCCATTAGATATTGAAGAATTAATCAACGAAAATCTCACTAATTAGTGGATGTATCCACAACTTTTTCAGGTTTTTTTATCGGGTATAACAATTTTACTTATAGACGATAAAAATGCGCTAAAATCATACATATTTGACGTTTACTTGTCAATGAATAAAAAATGCAAAAAATATTTAACTGATATAGACTTTTTTCCTCCACACCTAAAGTAGCAACCACATCCACAGTCGCAGAAAAATGTAATTGACGTATATTAATAAAACACGGAATCGCGAAACGAAAACATGCAGACCCCCATGGACGAGGCTAAAGGGCATATTCGCTTATACCGGCGGAGACGAGTTGTCACCCAAACCTTATAATACCCTCAGGTAAGGAAATAGAATGGGTCGAGTTGTCACCAGAATTTTCTCACAGGTATATTTCAAGCCTTCTTTGGGATAACGGGGGTATTTTTCGCAATTCCTTAAATATGAATATGATTGAACTACTCCAATGAGACGTAATATTACACCAAACGTTTTGTTTTTAGTCAGTTTCCATCATCCAGGTGATCGGTTCTGTTCGTTTTACTAGAATGTCAATGAAAAATGAAATGGAAAAGACATGTTGATTATTGACGGTTTTAAATTCAGTTTCCAAAAAGTTCTCTCTGGATGTAGTGCAAAACGGTGGATTTATGCGTTTAGTCCGAGAAGCATTACCGAATTCAACACTGAAGGGATGTAGGTTTCACCTAGGCCAATCGTGGTAAGTAATGCAAAGTCCCAAATCAAAACAATAAATTAATTTTTACTATTTAAATTGCAGGTGGAGAAAAATTCAAGAAGTTGGTCTCTCCTCAATATATAAAAATGATAAAAATTCTGAATTCACAAAATATTTAATATACATCTTTGGACTGCATCTTTTCTACAGTGCACACCCCCATATTCATAAATTCATTGACGTACTATTAAACTATGTTCAAACTGATTCATACATTAAACAAAGAAGTGTTGGTAATCCTAAAATGATATATATGATAAATTCTCAATATTAAATAAACAGTTTGTAGATAAACATATAGAAATGTTCACAAATTATCAACTAAATAGATTTCAGTTTGTGAAAATATTGTCACAGTATTTCAAAATTGTTAAATATATATAAATATTTTCTTAATGTTACTCTACCAATAAATTACTGCAATTTTTTATGTGTGAAGATACCTGCTAATAAATTTAGATAATCAATCTGTATCATGTGTACAACTTTTTTTGATATACCTACACATATTCAGTAACTTATAATAAAATTAACATTGGGTGACAACTCGACCCTGGTCTGGGTGACAACTCGACTCCGGCCTGGGTGACAATTCGACCTATCATTTGTCAGTAATCACCTTATGGGTGACAACTCGTCCCCGGCCGCTTATACCTCACGACAATACATAAGTATATCCAAAGTGAAGGTCTTACAATGTTTAAATACTATCATCTAAAAAAAATTGGATTGGATTCAATGAAGTTAAAGGAAAGAACAAAAATGTACTTTATGGACTTTCCAATGGAATTATAAAATTTTAATTAAATAAAATTTAGATTAAAAAACTTTAAATAATAAAAAAAAATTAATTAAACATTATAAACCGTTGCACAAATTCTTGACATCAATTTTTGAAAGTGCCCTATTCTGCATTTAAATTTGCAATGAAGCAAATGTGCAAATCTTTAAATTTTAATCTTTAAACTATACAAAATGATTTTGATTGTATACAGTGACCAATAGGGAGTATAAAATTTACATATTATAATTTATTCATATTTCCGTATTGATTAAAGTGTAATATAATCGAAATCAAAATTCGTGTTATTTATCTTTCACAAATACTTTTTCCACTCACATACACATTTCATTAGATTTCTTGAGATTTTCAATACCACATCAAACTTATATATCATGTGATGTTTAATGGGGGTTTAATTATCCAAACTCGGTTAAATTGTTATATTACGTCTACAACGCAAACATATAAATGCATCATATCTATTAACCTATAGGGTGATTTAGAATTCAATTTCAGAGGATGACTTTTGAAATCATTTTAGATTCCAAAATCTTAAAAAACCCTTGCCCAGGAATGTACACATACACTGACAAAAATTACACCCAAAAAAATGATTTGTTCCAGGTGTTACAAAACAACCATTTACAATAATACAAGTTTTGGAACAAAGCTTAAATGGAACATTTCCCCGATGAATCACAAAATCAATGGCGTTGATATGGGGATGATCTAACATTCTTGTAACGGACTTCTACGAAAGAAAGTCATTTTGCATTTTTTGTGTGATTTATCAATATCGAGATATTCCAGACTGGACCAAGGTACACTCTAATATGCAAACGTGTCAAAATTTTAAGTAAACAATTCATGTTAGGTACAAACTTTAGGAGAAGATTCTTGGGATCATTTTAGATCCCGTAATCATACCTAAAACATATATTTTAGAATGCATAGTTTTTGAGATGTGTAAAAAATGTCTTCATATTTTTATTACCTTTGGGAAATATCCGGTTTACTAATGTCTTAAAAATTATTTTTTTTTGTTTTTTAAAACTGTCTGCAGAATCACCCCGGGTGTTTATAACCCGAACTCTGAATCACCCTGTTCAATAAGATTAGTGATGATTTAATTCAAGTCGTTTTAAACAATATCCTGATTTAATTCTTTGCACTATGCTTTGTAAAGCTTAGGCTTTTGTAAATTACGTTTGAGAGTCGTTTTTCCAGCTGACTATTTCCCATGCTTCCTACTCACTTTCACAAGATTGCACATTTGAAACTTTGTGGACGAAATATTCACCGATTTCCATCAAAACTTTCTTGTTGGTTAGAAACAAATGGATTTTTACCTTTCTCTTTCGCCTTCAACAGCTTCGGGATTTAAAACATTCTATCCTATTTGCCGGAATAACTAACACCACCTTCGAATTACTGAAAGTCCCATAGGGATTTCGAAAAAGAGACGAATTGCGAACAGCGAAATCTATAAACTCCGCCGTTGAAGAAAAAAAAAGAGTGTCTTCGTGGAGAGAGCACCAGAAAGACAGATATCTCACCTTGGCAATTCCAAAGAGTGGTTTCGGAGAATAATGAAAACTGCTAGGAGTTGAAGGTCTAGGATTCATTAGAGGTATTTAATACTGACGACGCCTTCTAATAATTACAATCTCTCGTTAGGACCGCTTTCCATGTCGCCGCAAATCTCCGTCTAATCGGCATAAGAGGAATGATGTTCGGACGTAATCAGGTAAAAGTCTAAACGAGATTGACCTTTGATTCAGGAGATTTGAAGGCAACAAATTTAATTTGGCTGGGTTGTGAGAAGGAAACGAAATTTCCGTTGTTATGAAAAAGGTCGATTATTAGAAGAGTGAAACTGGCGTGCGAAAGAAGGAAAGGGAAAATGAAATCGGATTAGGGGTCCACGGAAGAAAGATGGGCTCGGTCCAAGTTTATGTTGGTTTAACTCATCTGATGATATTTCGAGGGTTTGTTGAAGTATTGGATGTTGGAATTATGGATTGTATAAATCAATACGTATATAAAAAAACTATGTTGACGTAAAGTATTTCGGGTAACTTGTGGCTTGGAAGTCATAATTGCGTACTAGTCACTGTTAGAACGTAAGGCAAAGGATAAAGGTAAGGCATGTTCATATCGGTTTAAGTTGAAAATGCACCGGCCCAATAAAAAAGCAGATTTATTGACCGCGTTGTCTCTGCTGCCAGCACGATCTACATTTATTACGTCATGTCGGACCATTCGCGATCTATTTTTAATCCACTCATCTATATGTATAGTTTTACTAGAGTTACTGTTCCTACGTTGCTATGCCGGCCAGACACAGACAGACATTCGATTCCGCCGTTGTTTTACTGTTAACTTCTATTATTAAATCCGTGAGACCGGTCTACTCGCAACTCACTTTCGATTTCATTTCACGGATCGGATTCACTAACGTTGATGTAATTAACGGCGACGAAAAAGATTGTAAAATCTGCATTCTAATCGGCATCATTCGGAAATTTGCTTCGGAATTGAAACTACAGCATCTTCCAAAGATAAATGTTTCTTAGTATGTATTAACAAATATGCTGTCCATATCTACAGCATGTTTTCGTACATTGCAGTTGTATATACTTACTGATCACATTAGTATTGTTTTCTATGATCAGTAAACGCTCTATCATGTTTTAATATGTAGTCACAATGGCAAAGTGTAATTATTTCATAATGTGTCAGCTCTAAGTTTAATGCAATGCAATCTTGGAAAGTACCTTTCAGTTTAGAGTTCATCACAATGCGAAAAGATGATGGAAACTGCCCATGTAGTAATCAATGTGTGCATCTGGTGCCATGAAGGTAGTATATAATACAAAGTGTTTCAAAATGATTGTCATCTAGTCGGCTGTGGAATTCCCATGTAGGATAAAACAAACCGCCTTGCGAAAATAAGAGTTTCTACTAGCTATACATAACCTCAAAATAACCGGTGTTGGTAAATTGGTTCCCGGCACGTAAGAAATTAAAAGGTAGTACTTAGTGCCTCTTATCTATGTACAAATTGGTTCCTGGGATTTTTCGTTTACCTGACATTATCGGAGGTGGCGAGTTCGGACTCACACAGGTTTTTCCTTGCCCCTTCAATTGCCGATCAGGTTTTCTCTTGTCCCTTCAATTGCCTATCAGGTTTTCCCTTGCCCCTTCCAATTGCCTATTTTCCACCACAGTAAAAAATATTTCATTCTACTTACAATGCTGAGAAGCAAAATAAGCTACTTCAGTTCTTTGTAAAGCTCAGGTAATTGAAAACGTTGGGAACCAATTTACACTTACAGGTCAGGTAAACCAAAAATTGCGGGAACCAATTGGTATGTTATTTTTGACCCTGCTTAACTTGGGAACCAACTTACGTGTTCCCAAAATAACCTACTTAACCTGTTTTAACTTCTGGTTTTTCTCTATCAAAAAGAAAACGAATTCTGAGTATTTGTCTATTTGTAGTACTATTTGTTTTGGCCCTGAAAAGTGCCGTTAATTACCAGCAGTACTCATTGCCAATTTGATACTTGCACAAATCGCACAGATCACAGGACAGTTGTTGTCAGAATTAGATAGGTTCAAATCAATAGAGCGCGGCACATCGAAAATTACATGCACAGAAATTCCAACGCCTGCTAGATGACAATCATTATGAAACACGCTGTAATACTTACTATAAGGGTAGTATGAAGACTGTAGAAAAGGGAAAAAATTGTACATACCATTGCATGACAATTAAGGAAATCAATTTCGAATTCACAATAAGGCTTATTACTGCTTCACATGTATTTTTGAATGAAACTATTCTGACAAGTTGCCTGAAATAATTTGAAGGTCTAATTCAGCCAAAAGAAGAAAAGTTACTATTAAATACGTACGCACGGTAAGAAATGTTTGGCACCAAACCCGTGTAATGAGACAGAGTTTGTATAGAATTGGAAAAGAGGTCAGTGAAATTGGCACCACAAAGTTAGAGAGAAACAATTAACGTTAAGTATAGCTAGAAGTATAGGCCTTTACACAATTATTTGAGACAGATTAAAATGCCGATATACGTAGCGTATACCAAAAGTGTTTTGCCCTACACCAAAGCACAGCATTCATATGCGACATTACGTGCGACTGATCCTCTCATATATTTGGTCACCAACACAAGTATACGCAATAAGAAATCGTATATCTACGATGAGTATTGAAGTGGGGTCACTCTATGGTCGTAAAACAATAACGGGAACTTATTTTGCCGATGCAAGTGTGCCATCTTTTACATAATTAAGTTGTTATTAATAAGTTTTTTCGGCTGCCTCAAGTATACATCTGTTTGATCATTTTTTCACCACGACTAGCCATTTAATTAGCTTGGTTTGACTGTTATTACCAAAAAAATTATTTTTTCCAATTGTCAATATTTGAGAATGTGAAGCCACATACTTCATTTTTTCTTGTTGTAAGACTCGTTTTTAATTATTATAATTTTTTAATTGTTACAAAAATAAACAATGTAGAGATTAATCAAAAAATTGTCTTAGTGGAGGTTATTTTGAATCCTGATATATCCGCGTTTTTTGACGATTGTTATGTTTTTTACTTGTCATAAAAATAAAAAAGGAAATGTTGGTCAAACATGGTTGAAAGATTGTCTATCCAGAGGACGGCTTCACATTTTTAAATATGGATGTTTCAAAACAACGTTTTTTGGTAGAGATATATTCAACGAAATTAATTAATGGTCAAAAATGTCTAAGGAAATATGTACTTTTTGTTCTTTTTTGTTCTTTCAACCTGGCGGTACGAACTTCAAGATATTGTAAAAAGAAGAAAACTGGACGGGCGGAAGAAGTTTCGACGCGACCAGGTGTTTTACGATGGGTTGATGGGCATTTTCGACGACATGACCGAAAAGGTGGTTTTATTGTACAGGTATTTTCGACGATAAAGGAATTTAAAAAGCCCGTGTATATAATATATAATTACTTATTATATAAAAAAAACGTTTATTTACTAACACAACACAATTTAATTGGTATAATAAGAATGATACGATATAGATTTTATAAAATTCAACCTACTTATTTGTTGTGACTGAAATTGGTGTACCATTCTCTTCAAAAATTCCAATTTAGAACCAATCTAACTTGAACCGATCCTACCTACCTGTCTTAAGCCGTCGTCGAAATTGCTTGTAAGCTTATGTGACCCTTCGATTAAAGCAGGTACCCTCTCTATTTGTCGTCGAAAGTTCGCCCGCCGAACTGGACGACATGATTGTATACTTAAGCATGGCTAATAGTTTACTACGGAATTGAGAGAGTAGCTGCCTTATAAAAATATCAGTTTTCCAAATTGATTACCAGTGTTATACAAAGGAAAGAATACAATAATTCTGAGATACTGGGTAAATTTTTGGCATTCAGGAAAAATGGGTGAAGGAATTCCTTCTTAAAAACACAAATTTCAGATAGGTCACGAAAGATTAAATGGATCACACTTACCAACAATCATAAATTGGTCAAATCAAATGTTTATATTTATTCATAACAAATTGTTATGAAAAAACCAAAAGAGTTGAACATTATCCTAACAGTCAATCCTGGTATTGCTTAAACTAACTCTATAAAATCTGATCAACCAAACGATTTAAGAACTAGGGACTCAAGGACCATTTCCTAATGTTTTCACAAATGTTTTAAAATGTCCTAAATATAAATCTCACCGTAAAATTTATAAGTTAGTGTTGTTTTCTTTAAAATGAACTGTACGGCTCGTGTGGCTTCTTCTAGTCGCCTGCAATACAAGACCGACTCGAAACATCCTCAATTCACGCACTCCCCCGCAATACCTAAAAGAGAATTCCATAAGATTGTTCGATTTAGCATTAACTACCGTTCTTCATGGATGATGCGCATCGTTTAGTGATCACTTAACCGATCAACTGTGTAACTCGTTTAGGAAATGCGAAACGGCCTCAAGGATATCCGAGATGGAATTCGGCTGTTGTAGGCGGAAGCGAAATATGCGCGGATCCAACGTACCGAATTAGCATTCGGGATGAGTAATTGTTCGGATGGCTCGCTAGACGAGATGATCGCCTCGGGATTATATAATCCGTTTGAGTGGGAATCGAGCTACTACGTACTATGTGCCTAAGTAGGACGAATCAGGGCTTGTTGGCATTCCAAGCAGAAGTTCTTCTGGCGACTTTTCGATAGTGATGCCCACGATATTCTCGTTTGCGAGAATCTCGTCTCGTCTCGTCTCGTTTGCGAGACGAGACTCGAGACGATACTTTAAATTTGCCTTGCGAGGCAAGACGAGACTTTTGAAAGTCTCGTCTCGAATATCGCACGAGAGTCTCGCAAAAGTCTCGAAATATCGCAGATAAAAATGGCAAATATTAATTAATTATTCTAAATATCGCCAATGTTATTGAAACATTTTTTTAAAGCCGCATAATACTGAGCAAAATTTACAACTGTTACGAAATGTTTACCTTTTTGAGCTTTCCGATTTTTACTCCCTAGTACCGTACGCAAATAATATTTTTTTTATCTATGATGGCAATTTATTCGATTTCCTATTTCCCAACATACAATAATTATTACCAGCGAAGATTGAGAAAAGAATCGTATTATTAATAACTAAGATATTAGGGCGATATAATCTATTATACTGTTTTTATATACTGATTATGTTTTTTTCTCGGTATTTTGTTTTTGTTCGTTGAAATCAAAATTAGAAATGATTTTATTATTTTTTGTATTTCCTGTATATCTATGATCTATTTTCGTTTTTTTTTCTATTTATCTTGTTAAAATACTATGTTTTTGTTCTTTACAATAAAAAAATTGTACTGATTTTATTTAGATAGGGAACAAAAAATTTGCGAGACTTGCGAGACTTTTGCGAGATTCTCGCGCGAGACATGAGACGAGACGAGACTTTTATTGCGAGACGAGACTCGAGACGAGACTTTCCACTTTCTTTGCGAGACAAGACGAGATTTTTCAAAGTCTCGTCTCGTCTCGTGGGCAACACTACTTTTCGATCCGATTCCATTTTGGGTTAGTTAGTAGCGAAAGAAAAGTCGAACGTCTAAGACGCGGGAATGTTCGTGTTATAGTTTCTCTATCGGACTCACCCCATAATTTGTTGCTAATTTGTAAAATCAAAATTAATTTTGTTGCTCGTACCGCTTTCGACAAACATGTTTTGTTGCCATTGGGTTATCGTGAGGGCACCTTCCTTTGATCGCATCCATGCACTTCATGAGAGAAGAAACAGTAATGAAGAGTAATTTTAAAAACAAAAATCATCAGAGATTTTGTTACAAATTTGTTGCTTGGAATTAATAATTTATCGCTAATTTGTTGCATTCAGGTTGTCGCAAACGAATGCCCCAAAGCCACCCCTTTCGACAGATACGTATCCGCACACTACCTAAAAAGGCAAATAATTGTGTCGTGAATATCATATCAAAACTAGAAAATTATCGAAAACCCCCGACTGACCTCCGGGTACCATACCGAAAAGATACTATGACCTTATAGGAAAAAAAATCGACATGTATAAGGTAAGAAAATAGACAGTGGGATGCTGAATAGGCCAAACCACATTGTAAAGTTGAAATATATTATGCACAAATAGCTGATGCCACTTAACGACCCATGTCCACGTGGTCCATCGCAATGTCAACATTATAATGTCCATTAAGGCGGAACACAAATTTTATAAGACCGAGTTCTAACTTAGCCCATAATTTACTGCTAATTTATTAAACAAAAAAAAATATTGCTGCAGCCCTATCCAATAAACAATTTCAGCTTGTTTGTTAACTTGGAAGTCAGAACTAAATTTCATCATATATCGAAGGTTGTCCAGCTTCTCAAAGTTGGCCATGGTAATTTAACCAAAGGAAAACACCAAGTCTTAACCAACTGCTTTATTAAAGATGAGCGACCGGTTTCGGCTCCATAGAAGCCATCTTCAGGCTCGCACTACATGAATGAGGAGAATTAGCAAACCGAAGGTAAGTACCCTATAAAGCAATACTCACAACAAGTTGTTTTGTTTTAGGGCTCCTCTTGTTCGAAGTGTGCGGCGTCACACATACAAAACAAATACGTTGACATACACAGTTAAAATAAATAAAACTTAGATATTAACACACATCTAACAAGATTAACTACATAAAGTTCTTTTAGGACATGGATCAAGCCTAAAGGAGGATCATCAAGGAGGATGTAAAATTTTTACACCTTTGTAATAAAGGTGTGAGGTTGAACGTCCTAGAGACTCTTGAAATATTTAAGGCCCTGAAACGCAGTGACATGACTTGCGTTAACGACATAACCTATCTTAGTAATCATTCAATTCTCAACACTTTTTAAGGTTAGACCGTTGTTCCGTCACCTTCTATTTAATCTGTGAATAAGCTTGTCTCTGTGTTTTCTACCTACGCCCGCCAATTTTAAATTTTGCGCATGTCTTCTTTACTTGCCCCTCGCAGTTGGTTAAGACTTGGTGTTTTCCTTTGGTTCAATTCATCATATATTTAATCTCAGCTTTTTTGTTAAGCTAGAATAGCCATATTTGAATTTTGTCGGAACAAATAAGGGTAGGAAGGTAGTGATACCAACATATTTAATTGCTCATTAATTTTTGTCGAATGGTCTAGTTTCTCATTCCCGTAAGCATAAAAATTCACGTCTTGTGAATGAAAGGACATATATTTATGTATGTGGATTATTGAATATTATCGTAATTAAACAAATCTAATTGTCGTTATTCCACGATAAAAGTCATCACTTAGATCGTTAAACATTATTAGCAATAAATTCTCATTTGATGAATAAGCCTGAAAAAATTATTTAAATATGTTCAAAGAGATCGAGGGGTGAGGGGTCGCTCGCAATGAAATTCAGCGGGTAGCCAATTCAGCTATGGTTAGTACAGCTTAACAATTATTAAGCTGGAATAGCCTTTATTTTAAACGATTGCAGCATAAATTATTTAGTGCGTAATAAATTAGCAATAAATGATGGACTTCGTCCGGACCCAGGCTTAACAAAATGCTATTGTACCTTAACGGACATCATTGTAGCTGAAAGCAAAATAATTCTATTCCGAAAAATTTCTTTGTAAGCAATGTTAAGCGTTTTCCTTTCCATGCCTGAAATAGCTAAAATATACAGATTTTTATGGTTGGTAACTCGAGGTCAACAACTTATCTAGGACTAGGAAAAACAGTTAATTCTTAGGCTAGCGTTAGACCATGTCGACACCAGCCACTTTTAATACCTAAAAATTGGGCATTTTACTTATCACTAGGATTAGTTTTGTACCGACTTTCAAGATGACTATCAAGTTGTTTTGATAGCTGTTTCTCGCCGGTTGCTATGATTTTTCAAAATAAACAATTGTCGTATAAAGACGTTTTATTGTGCAATGAGTCCCGAAGAAGCCGCTCAAGAAGCCACCGCCGCTCAAGTTGTTGCTCTACACTCTACACAATGACGGACGCAGTACCTGATATATCACTAATTTGATTGGCATCCCTGGAGGCACGGTATCCAATGCGATTCAAGGGTTCAGGGAAACTAGCTCTTATTCAAGAAGACCAGGACAGCGAAGACGACGAGCAACAAATGAAGTGGAAGATCGATTTCTTCGATTCAAGTTTTGCGAGAAAGGACACTTCCTGCAACGGCTTTGAGTGTGAGGCTGGTAGATGTTCATGGTACCGTGATTTCATCCGATACAGTAGGTACTAAGAAGGTTGAAAGAACACCATTTAACATCTGATTCACCTGCTACTGGCAAGCTTCTACGGCCCTTGTAACATGGCGCAAAGATAGCATCAACGCTGACAGGTACATCGGGGAGTGTTTAGAAGAGTACGTGTTACCTTTTGCGCCATTTGGAGGAGCAAATTATGATCAATTATGACTATGCGCGACCTACATCGCCCAGATTACGCGTCAGTACCTTCATGATGTTGGAATTTAGATGCTAATGTGGCCACGCATAGGACAACTTAGCTAGAAGGATTAAAGAAAATTATGGCGAGCTTCATACAGTATAGAACAGCTGGGCCAAGCGCTATTGCATGAATGGGAGACGATATTCTAAGAGATGATTGCTGCTTTGATATGGAGTATGCCACGACGAATGAGAGCTGTCATTAACGCTCGCGGAGGAAATACTCGATATTGACACTTTTTCCGCAGTTTTCTTAGTATTAATTTTCCTTGCTTTTTATCCTTTCGTTTTTTTTAGATTTTTGACATAATGAAAGCGAAGTTTAGTTTATCTTGTAAACATGTTTCTTATTAAAGATTATTAATTGAAATAATTTTGATTAAAATTTTTCTTAAAAATTTATCTGAAAAACTTAGTGTCCGGTTAATATTACGGCTGATTTTGGATCTGATATCTTTTTGAATTTTCAACACGTAACAAAGAGCGGTGGGCGAACTTTCGACTGCAAATATTGAGGGTACCTGCTTTAATCGAAGGGTCAAATAATCTTACCAAGAAATTTCGGTGTCGGCCTAGATGCGGTCGGTGCATTTGCGGTCGAACAATAATGTGGTTCAGATGCGGTCAACAAGAAATATGCAGGACCACTTGCGGTCAGAATTTAAATTAATCGGGAAAATCTCAAATGAACAATGGTACTATATACGAACAATATCTTTATTAAGTAAGTTAGCCAGCACCATATTTTATTCTCAGGTAAAATTCATTTCTTGCTGAGCTTTTACACGTATTAATATACTACAATTTAATATGTATCTACAGATATTGCATATAAAGTCAGAATTACATACGACACATTATAATTAATTAAAATTATAATTATAATTTAATGAGAAATAATAATTAAACTATTTGTTCAGTTTTTGAATATATGATAGGGAAACCAAGCATTTTTTCGAATCACCTGTATTTTAATATTCTTGGATTGTATGTTTTATTCTTTCATCCAGTGGAATGTAATTTTTCTTTTTTTTTTCTTTGTTTCGAGGTTTAACTCTTACCTTTTCTTAACAAAGTCATTGATTTTTGTTTCATTTCGTAACTCTTTTACTAAAGTATGTAGATGTGGCTGACATACTTTTAAAATACTACTTAAGCGGCGAGTCCAGCCTAGCCACAGAATTATTTGTTCGATATCTCCTCCCGCAGCAATTCCATGCCTGCTTTGTTATAACGGAGTTTTCCAACCACTAGTTGATGAAATATTCATAAAATTTTACTAACTCACTATTGGTTGGCGTCCCCTGTTGAATTAACAGCCATCCGCCATCAATGTCTTCTACAGGAATATGTGCCAATGCCGAACACATTCTTAAAGATAATTTAATATTTTCATTTTCCGGGTAGTCCTGAACAAGACCAACATTTTGTACCTTTCTCCAGAGGCACTGATTCCAGTGGAAATTGCACCCCTGGATTGTACTGTCTGGAAACCGTGATTTTAGTGCAACTATTGCCGCCTCCGCAAAAGCCACTGTGATATTTGAAGGAACCCACCCAGGAACTACATCTTTTAAAGTTGCACACAATTTTATATGGGTGTTGCAACGTTCGTTAGGAAGCAGGTCGTGTACTATTGGAATAATGTTTGTGGACACATGTGACACACTTCCTAGATCAACATGAATAGGGAATATCTGACGGAACTGTTTGGAACAACTTTTAAATGTCCCGTCCATGAAGAATGTTTCGTGTGTTGAAAGAATTTCTTTACCTTTTCTAGTGACGAAGACAAAGTCCTACTTTCTTCGAAGGCAACATCAGCACACAAGAAGTTGTCATTGTTCGATAGTTGTAAAATATCTGCTGGTAATTCAATATCCATAGCATTCGAAATTTCTCTTAGCATATACCAAGTTTCTTTCTTTTGGTGTGATTTAGGACACTCTTCTTGGCAGAATAACTTCTGTGTCGACGTCGGACACCTCGAATAGTGGTGCTATTTCTTGAGTATAGGCTTCTCTGGATGTAACATTCTCTTCCCGAACTCTATTCCTCGCATTGAAGCAATGCATAGCTGCGACATTCGGCTTACAGATGTGATCAACTTTATGGATAATCTTGCCTTCTCTGGATATCATTAGACCTTTACAATGTATAGATTTTTCTTTCACACACACCCTTGTCGTGATCCCCTCCTTATTTTGCCGATACATCTGATATTGATGGCCTTTCAATCCCTCTGAAAGTGTATTTTTGGTGGTTTCGATAACTTACAAACTCTCCATTTCCACGGCTCAAATCTACGAGATATTTTATCACGGGGGTGATATTAAATGGCATAACCGATTAATGTAAAACTTTGGCCGCAAGTGGTCCTGCATATTTCTTTTTGACCGCATCTGCACCTTATAATGGCTCGACCGCAAATGCACCGACCGCATCTGAACTGAAATTTCGACGTCGGCTTAAGACAGTTAGGTAGGAAATGTATCGGTAGGAACGGTTCAAGTTCAAGCCCTTTTATATTTTTTACCCACTTTCCTTTCCCTATAATATTTTTGTGATAAAGATGGGATTTCCCGTAGATTTTTCTTGCCCTTTTGTCCTGTAGTAACACATAAATTGTTTTGACGAATATACCCCCTTATTTTCATTTATAATTCAACCATCAATACGCGGGCTTGTTAAATTTCTTTACAGTCGAAAATACCTGTACAATAAAACTACCTATTCGGTCATGCCGTCGAAAATTCGCATCAACCCATCGTAAAACACCTGGTCCCGTCGAAACTTCTTTCGCCCATAAAAAGGTTACTAATCACAAGAGAAACCTTTTCTGGGAAACGAGTTTATACTGAGAGCTAGAATGGTAATGAATCCTACAGGTGTATTCTAGTGGCTGGGAGATATAAATAACAGACAACCTGTCAATCTGACTCCACATATGTGGATTAGCGTTAACGCCTTAATACCCAGCAATTTGTTAATTGTCGTAGCAAAACCAAAACTGAATTCGCTTATATTTAAACGGAAAATTATTGGGAGTAGGTGATGTATGCGGTATGCGGTATAAGTAAGTGGTGTATGTAAGTATGTGAGTGGTATAAATAAGTGGTATAAGTGGCATGCATTACATCTGCCTTATTTACCTGTTTCTGTAATTTTGTTACTTGTCAAATAAGAAGAAGTTTTTCCAAGAGACGGTAATTCTAAGCGTGTGCCAATCTAAGTAAACTTAACTATTCACTACCGAAAACAAATACTAAATGTATATTCATTTCCTAATAAAATGTCAAAGGTACTCATCATTTCTTTTTTATTGAAGATATTTCTCACTACAATAGTTTCTGATTAGATAATAATGGACGTAAAATTTTAAGGCATTCGTAGAATTTATGTTACGTTATGAGGTATCCGTACACATTTTTACACATTTTTACATTTTTTTATAAAAAAATATGTATTTTTAGTTAGAAAAAAAGTATACTATAGTATATCATTTATTTTTAAATTGTGGGAAGTGTAATTCGCATTTCTAAATCTTCATCTCTGATATAGATGTCTCTTTAAAAAGTGTATGTGCAGACGCAGTGATCAACAGTTTTCACATGTTCCTAAACAATTTACACATGAGAGGTCGTCAATAACGAATCTTATGAATAAATATTTGATAAATTAGGTCACTAGTTACATAAAACGCACCATAATTTACCGTCGATCGATAGGCCTTGTACCAACCCCGATATTAAAAAATTAGTTTTACTACAACCGATACCCTCAATTCGATTATTCTCCCCGCAAATTAGATCATCGAACAAAAAGCGTAATTGAGTCACTTAATTAATGGAGATTTCGAATTCTGGACTGGCACCCTAACGAAACCTCTTTTTTGGACTTTAGGAAACATTTAAGTCCTCCCCTTGCCGAAGTTAAATTATTGCGGATACTTAAACGTCAATCTGAGAAGAATCAGATCTGGTGCTTTCCTCTTACAGAAAAAAGAATCCCAGCCACTTTTTACGTTTTCCTTACAATATCAATTTCCTTTGTGCGTCGAAATGGTAGACAGCCTGATTAAAATTCCTCAGAGGTCGAATACTTTTCGGAACGGAAACAAACAAAAGGTTCCCGAAAACAAAAACGAAAATTTAATTGGGAGCGTATAAACTTCATAATGCCGACTAAGATTATTTAATACGAAAACGATACCAAATTGAAGTAACACAAAAGGCGAACGGTAAAAAAAGATGACACTGACCCCCTTTTAGTCAGAGAAGTGAAGCAAAGCTAATACATGAAAGGGTTGATTTCCATGTAAAAGCTAATAAAACTGGACTGTGTTATAAAGGAACGTTATCAAAGTTGTTCGTTAATTAAACGCAACCAACGCCTAGCTGTTCGTTCATCTCACTGAACTCGCTCGCGTACCTGAAAACGCAAGTGAGCAGCCAAAGACCTATTTTCAAATTTACGAGTCAATAAAACTGCACCTGTTGCATTGGAGGGGTCACGACAACGTGCACACTAAAAAGAAGTGTGAAACCGACGGGTACACGACCTTTCGTCGTCGTAAACTATGCATGTTTATTGGACAAAACACGCCGCAAATTCCAATGAAGGTTGTTTTGGTGGAAGAGGACACGCATTTCTGGTGCGCTTTAAAGTGGGTTTCCTTGTCGGCGCAAGCACCTACCTATATTTCCTGGACAAGGGAATGTTAAGTGTGAAGGAAAGGCGACTGGAGAATTTCTTTGCTCCAAGGCTAAATTAATTTAAGACATGCATAAATGAAAATGAAAAAGAATTAAGGTATCAAAACAATAACCAATTGTTTACATATTAATAATAAAGCTTTCTACAAAAATTAATAAGCTCCCAAAATGATAGCAACCAAGAGAAAAGTGTAAAATGCTAAAAATGCCTATTAACCACCATTTCTGCAACCGACGAGTATTTTTAATAACAGAGCTAGTTCACATAATTAGTAACCTTCTGTTTAATTAACAAGTTATTTCATTAAATTCAGATTCAACATATCAAAGGGGTCAGTGGACAGTTATGGCCAAACTAACCCGATTTA
Source organism: Cryptocephalus moraei (assembly GCA_946251905.1). NCBI lineage: Eukaryota > Metazoa > Arthropoda > Insecta > Coleoptera > Chrysomelidae > Cryptocephalus > Cryptocephalus moraei. The sequence goes on along the minus strand of OX276454.1, from coordinate 35,456,650 downwards.
AAACGACAGACGTTAGTTTAAGGAATGCAAAGTTAGACCAATCTTTCAATAGTTATTTCGGTTAGTTAAAACAAATAATCGTACACCCTAACTAATCAGGACGAAGAAATTATGGCTTAGCACGATCCAAACTATAGAGACTGTGGGTTAATCCAAATTAAAGCAATTTAAAATGATACCAAGGTAGGTATGGTGAAAAACCCAGAAGTAAATTTTCTCGGTACCCATATCAACATTAATTTAAGAATATGAAATTTAGTGTAGAACAAATTGACTCGACTGAATACAGGGACATGGGCAGAAAAACAGCCTGTTGGAGACTGTAACGGTGACAGAGGTCTGACCAGTTGTCTTTTTTTTGTACTTTAAGTGGGGAGAAACAAGTCTATGTTGCCAGTAAAATTTTGTTTAATCGTTGACAATTAAGGGTAAAGAATGTATGATTTCAGCCTACTTTAGTCTATAAGTTAAATTGTTATACCCGGTCAGAAAACCTGAAATAATCGTCTTGTGTAGGGCTTTTGAAAAACCTAGAAAATGGCCTATGGTAAAAGTTATTTGGTGCAATTGGCGCTTAATAAAACCTCAAGTGAGTTTAAAAATAAGTTTCAATTAAATTATTAACCTCTGCCAAGATACACTGTGCATTTGTACAAAGATATACATAGCTTTTGTACATCTGAAATGTACATTTGTCCATTTGATGTTTCTTAAACAATGATCTTTTGTGGTGCGCAATACGTGATAAAAACTTCAAAGCAATTCATCGAATAGTTTTCCAAAATGATTTTTTTTTATCCCAGGCGTTTAATTTTGCAATATCATAAAGCACGTAATTATACAGTTAGAGTGATTCTAAGGTTTGTTGCAAGTGTAGTATTTTTAAACTTTAAATTAAATAACTTTGTTGTATTGACATCGAGTTATTCTTTTTTCCGTATACAAAAAGTTAGTATTTTTACACGAATTTAAAAAAAAATGGCATTACAACCCAATGGAACGAAGTTAGATTTTTTATCCAAAAAACCACTTTTTTATAAATCAAGAAAGAAAAGAAACACCATTTTAAAGTTGAGGTGTTAAAGCTTTACTGTAAAAAATCTCAAAGGGATCCTTTAAAAACGATCCTTTTGCACAGCTTCAAACACGAAGTGTTTTAAGTGAGGAGGAGCTTGGAGCGTGGTGAAGGAATTTATTATGATTTTAAAGCGCATGAAAAGTAAAATCGTATATTCAACTTGATAATGTTTGTTATATGTTGGAAACCAAATAAAGTAAATCAAAGTTTTTTTGCTTAATGTGCACTAGCATTTTGTACACAAGACGAATATGGAATTTGATTTTTATTTAACTTTTAAATTCATCGAATAATTCGATTAAACGTTTAAAAATAATTTTGTTTTTGCTTTTGTTCCTAACCTTATTTTGGACGGTTTGTAAAAAGTTTCTGAATGTAAATCTTGATTAAATACACAAGAAAGTGTAAGAGAAACTTGGAGACATCGACTTGATTGAGGGAGACGTGGAGATTAAATTAGTTTAGATTAAATTAACTGGATTTGTCTAATCGAGATTAGGTAAGTTTAACCTTAATTCTTTCTTTTCTTTCTCGTGTCTGGATCTCTTACATTCTTTCGGCCTAATATCGGGCCACGTCAACTGCATTTTCTTTTGAGAGCCATAAATCATCGAGGGAGCAGGCATGCGGACAGTTTCGGCAGTTTAGTAGGTGACTCATTGACTTAACTTCTCCCCACTCACAGAGAATAATCTTCTGGTGGTTTTAGTCCCCATCTTATCAAGTTGGTCTTAACATGTGCCACTCCAGTTCTGATTCTGTTTAGGATCCCCCAGACCTTCAATTCGAGATGGCTACCCTTTGGAGGCTCCTGCTTCAAGGGGTAGTCGTCTGGGGGCTCGCCCAACACCATTGTGAGGAAGCTTTCTCTGGACTTCAGTCGTCTTCACAGTGCTTGGGTTCCATGTAATGGATTTCGCTAGTCAAAGGATTGTCGGAAGTATTCTGTGTATTCAATTTCCTTTCTACGGGCAGATGGTGCCGCAAAACATTTCATACAACCAGTAATAATTCTGCACGTGTCGTTCAGGGCCATATCGACATGTTTTGCGTGTGTTGATCTATTCCAGATTGGCGCGGCGTATTAACCGGTGGACTATTAGCATAGTGCTTGTGCAGTACGATTGACTTTGCGCCCCATTTGCTCTCCTAAGGAGATGGTTTCTTGCTGGCACCTTTTGTTTGGTTTTGTGACAGTGGTGCCTGTATGCCAGAGGTCTGTCCAATATTACACCCCGGTATTTTGGTTTTTTTACATGCTGCAGAGCATTGGGCGGATATAATTTCGGCCGGTAATCCCCTTGGGTACCTGCACAAAGTAAGGGGCACTGCTAATCACAGATGTAAATTAGGCCGAGGGTAATGTTTACGGTAGGAATGTGGAATTTATTTTTATTACCATAAACCATATTAATATTGTTAGAAATGGTGAAATAATAAGGGAATAAAAAAAAGTTTAGAGACGCAAGAGGGCAAGGATTTAACATGTACTCACTGAGCCTAATAGGCATCATCAGAATTTGCAAGGGAAAACCTGTGTCAGTCCGAATTCGCCTCCTCCGGTAATGTATTAATGTAACACTTATAAAATTTAATATTTTATTTCACCCGGCCGAAATTACATATGAGTTAAGCAGGACACTTTAAACTCCCGGCCGAATATACATCCTATGGTCAGGTAGCCGATGGGATTACCGGCCGAAATTACGCCCGCCGTGAGCATTACCTTCTCAGACCACCTGTAGCTTTAGATTTGGCTTTTTTGTGTGTAAATGAAACGCACAAACTTGGGTTTTTGATGGGTTGGGTCTAAGTGAATTTTATTTATAGTATTTGGAGATTATTCCTAGTACTTGCTCAAGTTTCAGGTCGATGTGCTCGAAATTTCTAGCTTGAACAGCCACAGCCAGATCGTCCGCGTAAAGAAAGTGCTTCGAATACTCCGGTGGGGGCTGATCGTTGGTATGGATATTAAACAGCATTGGTGCAAGCACACTTATAACCTTGGAGCAGACCGTTTTTTTTGCGGTCACCATCTACTTTTCTTACCCTCGAGAGTAACACAGAATCTGCGACTTTCCAGGATGGACTCGATGACCTTCATAAGGTGGTAGTCATTCGTGATTTGGTATATCTTTATAAGCAGTTTTCATGGATGACAGTATCGTAGGCTGCAGACAGGTCCACGAAAGCCACTCCAGTGCATTTAATTAGGGTTAAGTCTTGTCCAGTGCAGGATCCTCCTGGACGAAAGCCTCCCTGTTGAGGTATAAGTGCACCATCCACACAGTTTTGGGCTCTCGTCTAGATCAGCCTCTCATATATTATGATAAACAGACGGCAAAGAAAGGAAATTGGTTTTTAACTGCTTGGTGACTGAATTTTTTCCTGATTTAAGGAGACCGATTATTTTTGCCTTCCTCCTAGATTTAGGAATTTTGTAACACAGGCAGCAGGCATTTATCAGTTGCAGGATACACTTTTTTCATGGAGTTAATTGCGTCACTAAGTTTAGCTAGTGTGAAAGGTCTGCCGAGGAGGTTCTTTTCATATTCTAGGATTCTGGTCAGTTCTGTCTTTTGGTGTTTCTGTGTTTTCCCGTTTTCAAGCAGTGTGTGCTACCTGGTCAGCCGTAACATTGCTCGCCTTCTTTATCTCTTTAGGGTCGGGGTTGTTTCTTGATGAGATTCCATGCTATTTTGCTACTATGGGTGATGTCCATCCTTTCCAGTGTTTCCACCCATTTTTTTATGCCTCGCACGGCCCAGTTCTGCTAGTCCTGTATCGGATGTTTTTTCGCTAAACGAATCCTTTTGTAGAGATCGGAGTAATTTTGAGCTTAAGTTTTTGAGTTTAAGCTTAATTGCTAAAGCGGAATTTATATATATATTTTTTAAATTCATGTTAAGAATATTCAGCAATTTCGGAAACACGGTTGATTAAGAAGAATCTACCTGGTTTTGGAAGGTATTTCATTTAGATAAGGGTACATTGATTAAACTTTGAAACCATCTTTAGTTTATTTTTAGACTTCGATTTGTTCCTCACAGCAAAAGTTCGAACTACTCTTAAACTCAAATAAACAAACCACGCAAACCTTAAACACATTACAACAAAAATTGGTTTGCAATTGGAATTTCAAAAATTCAAAAGTGCTTGTGGTATAATCAATAAGTTTCAATGATTAATAGAAAGAAGTGTATGAATTGGTCTATCGATTTTTTGACAATGCAAATTTACTTCCCATTCGGTAACACTGATATTAAAAATAAATTCCATGTATACTAATTTTGGTAAATCATTTCATCCTGGTCGCTAAATAATTATACGGGAATGAGAAGAAATGTGGAATTTTCTCTTTCCACCAATCCGAAATTCAATTCTCATCCGTTGCCAACTGTTGCTATGGTAATAAACCTAATGAAATTAATTTCCTAGGGCCCTCGAAATAAGAAGTTTCCCGCCCAATCGAGTATTCCAAAATTGCACACCCCATAATCGATCGCTAATCCGTTCTCTGAAGTACGTCAATTTAGTGGAACGTGTCGACATTGAAACGTGACTAATTTCGGCTGACCTAGTCCAAAACAATTAGCGATAACCCTTATCGGAACTGAATGGGCGTTTTGTGTTTTTTTTAAATTTTATTCGGACGGAAATCCAATGAAATTTCGTAATTTAATTAAAACCGACGGGTCCATTCAATAAACAGAGATTGTAATGTCAAGTTTATCAGCGGTGCAAAATGTATGAATTGCGATTGACGTTTGACCTGTTTTCATTGCGCTCGATGCAAAATTTTAATCGATGCTGTGTCTGCACATTAAGCAAAGTAAGATTAATTTTTAGCAACTCCATCGACTTCTACAGAGATCCCACAACGTATCAAAAGCATTCTGTTAGGCATTTCCGGTCAGTTCTCGAAAACTCTGAATTAAAGACTGGTAATTTTAATGCGAACAGAATAGGTTTTCCATTGTTCCAAATCACCAATTTTCTTTCCACCAAAGACAATTTCTCATCTTTTAAACATTAATTATATTTGTAGTGTATAACTTTCAACGAAGAAGTAAACATTAGGATACAGTCGAACAATCCCATTATTAATTTTGACGGTAGATAAAAGACAAATTAGGAGGAACATTTTGCAACAACTCTGTAAGTATTTGTAAGAATGAGTAGAAAGCGAAAGTCGAGAAAGATTGAAAAAGTATATTGGTATTTAAGGGAAATTTTTACGAATGAATTTAAATTGACGAGACCCGCAAAATCTGCTTCATGAAGTTTTGAAAAGTTGTTTTAAAATCTGAATTACGAGGGCGGAATGTTTACAGTTGAGGAATTCTCGCAAAGTACAAAAATGTTAATAGAACCTTAGATGAGATTTTTGCAACTAAATTACCAGGAACTACTTCTTACGACTTAATTAAGGGACTCATCTTTTAGACTAATCGGTGAAAATATCTCAGATTTCCTGTCCTAGGTGCCTGACAGTATAAATTTAATTTAACACTTGTTAAATATATACAATGCATGTTCGAAAATTCTTGCAAAAATTAACATGTCACAATAATTGTTAATTTGTAGCGTAAGTAATATTTGGGTTAGTATTTATTTAGAGACAAGCTGAGTGAGTTACAACAGTTTTGGTTAATATTCTAACAAAAACGGGTTAACTTCTACACTGGGATAAACTTGATAAAACTGTTATAGTCTCTTTAAAATAACAATGCTATTTCTTTTCCAACCAATTCTATTTTTCCGAAAAATTATTTACTATAAGCATGATTAGGAACAAATTTAATAAATAAATAAATTAAATGTAATATAGTTTTCCAATATATCAACTTTATTGGACATTGGTCCCTAAGTTTCTCTTTCAGAAAATTCGAAAAAAATTATGTACATGCCTTAGGGAACTGCATATTGATTGTGCAAGTTTGAATGAGATACTTAAATTTTCAGAAATGGTACGATTTCTTTTTTAAATCATGTCGCTATATTACAATAACCCCGTGATTTGGGGGTAATAGTCGTTTGCAACGTTGTATATACTGACGATAGAACATTAGGGCGGGGCTATTGTAGAAGTACACAAAAGATACACCACTTGGTTATATTTTCATGGAAAAATATGACAATGCAAGAAACTTATAAATTCGTCTATAAGTTAAAATAAAGAAACACGTTCTCTAACTACTAAATAACATAATATAACTTGATAATTGTTCTTTGAAAAATTTATAAAGTGTATCACTGCAAATTGTACCCATGAAACGATACACTAAATCGAAAACTGCCCCTTCGTGTGACTTCCGGTTCTGGTAAAATCCTCACAATATTTGAATCTTCTATTGTGTGTGAGTCTTCTATTTTTGGCCATATGAATTGCTGGTTGTACATTTTTGTAAATTTAGTAACCCAGCCATCGTTATGTTTGTTCACAACTTGTCCAACAAAATGCTTTACAGTTTTTTTCGTAGTATATTTCGCTAATACCCATGTGTTCACATTAACTGCAAACGAAGCATCATGATCTTTATGTTCAGGTGAATTCATGATATCTTCTAAATCCATATCATCATCCGTGTCTATGTAACTTATATTAATTTGTTGTTCCAAATCAGAACTACTATCAGATGACCATTTTTCCTGTTTTTGCTTTTTGGGATTCCTACTCTGCTGTTGTTTATTTGTGATTACCCTTTTTACTTTTTTTTTCATTTTCATGGCTTTTCATACGATCAATGGCTTGCTCTGTTGTTAGTATTTCTGACCCAGGACATATTCTTCTTCGTTTCTGTTTAACTGGCAGAGGTTTTTGTTGAATCTTGGCAAGCAGTAAGTTCTCGAATGAAATGTGTGATGGCTTAGAGGAAGATAGATCATTGCTTGCAGTACCTGTGAGGTGCAATACATTTCCAGATGTTGATGGACCAAAAATAACAGGATTTTCTAGAGGCAGGGCAGTTACAGCCGATGATGGCCCAGCGATAATGGCATCTTCTGGGGCTACAACAGGTTCAAGCAATGAAACTTCAGGAACAGAAGTATCATTTAAAAGCTCTATGACATCTGTGAATGATAAATCACCAATACCGAGAGGTAGTGCAACACTGGCTTCAGCGTTTTCATCTGGATAATCTATGAGTTCAGGTGTATTTGCAAAAGGTTGTGGTGTGTTCACATTATTGGCAAGAAAATCATTCCATCTTTGCAATGTTTCAGGTGAAAATTGATCCTTTGAAATAACATTTTTGTTTACTGGAACTATTCCTGCTTTTCTAAATCCATTCTGAATAACTTGGGGGAAATTTGAAGCCAGGTATCGTCAAGAAATTTCGCAAACATTTTTTTTTGGCAATTTGAGACCGACGTGTTGACGTTGCCATGAAATAAGTTTCTCGTCCCACTTGACTTTAAAAGATTTAAACACTGCAATGTCGAGCGGTTGAAGTAAATGACTCGTATGTGGAGGCAACTTGATGATTGTGATGTTTTCCTGCATAGCTCTCTCAATAACAGGTAAACTAACGTGTGTAGAATGACCGTCATAAACTATTAGTGCAGGTCTGGCTTCTCCAGTAGCAGGTAAAATGGTTTTTATGAAATAATTGGCGAAAATCTCAGTTTCCATCCAACCTTTCTTACTTGCAGCATATACTGTCCCTGGATATCCTTCATCTTTGTCGCACATCCACTGATCCCACACATGCAATCCTTTAATAACTATTAAAGGTGGGTCTTTGCCTCCTGCTGCGTTGCACATTACTAAAACCGTGGTATTTTCCCTTCCTGCAGTACTAATGGTCCGTGAAGCCGCTTTGTTCACAGCTCCAACCACTTTAGTTCTTCGGGGATCAATACTCAAACTACTTTCATCCAGATTCCAGATTCTTTCAGGTTTGTCATGTAAATTAAGGTTGTTAATAGTTTCTTCCAAAAGGTTGAAATATTCGAAGATGGTAAAAGGTTCAACTGCTTTCTATCTTGCATACTCTACATTTTGAGGTACTTTCAAGCTTAAGCGATTTCTTTTCTTTCCAAGGAACCAATCTTCTCCAGGAATGCTATCTTCAAACCTCGATTCTATGTTGTTTTCTCGAATATACTTTCCTACCATTTCCAAAACTTCTCGACGAGTCAACCCAAATCCCCATTTTTCCATTACCCTCAAACCTGTGGCTAATTGATCTTCCTCTTCAGATGACAGGCATATTGGTCGTCCACTTTTTTCACGTATTTTTCCCCTTGTTCCTTTAACACGCGTATAAAGTGTTGGATATGGGATATTGTAGGATTTACTGGCTCTATACACAGTTGTTGAGCCTCTTTTCACTTCTTCAATGGCTTTTTTGAAGTTTTCCTGGCTATACTTCTGCGTGGCTTCGTGTTTCTTTCGAATATAATTCCTCACCATGACGTTTTCTGAAAATGGGGTAATTGTAATATACATATTACAATAACCTCATAGGTATACATTACATTAACCCCAGTTTCCGTTTTGGACGGGGTAATTGTAATATAGTTCATAATATTGAAAACTGTTCAATTAGGCGAATAACAACTATATTCAGCAACGTATTGAACCTCTACTAGCAGAAACACGTAAATAATATTCACCTACCTCGTTTTGTACAATCACAGCAACCGATGAAAATATTCGTTTGATACTCGTCTGTCAAGGTAAAAATCAGTACAAACTTAAATTTAATGAGATAACTGTCACAATTCAATTTTACAGATTCCTGTAATGAAGGTTGCCTTTATGGATGTTTTCAATCTTTTGTGGCAAGATTGCATCGTTGTAAGTAAATTGGAGTTTCATCAATCAATCGGTATTACAATAGCCCCATTATTACAATTACCCCACTTCACACTATTTAAGATACTTCAGATTTTTTCAAATTTTAGTTATAGACCAATTCTTATTTTAATAACTTTATACATCACTTTTCAAATATACAGGATTTCCTTTTCGGTTTCAAAATGCACATTACAATTTCAATTCAATTTGAAACAATACGCTTTTTACTTGTACCTTACTTATATCGAAGTGTATGTTTCTGAAAGTATACAAACCTCTTGTAACTATCATCACATTGTGAATGTTTAAAAAGGCCATTCGTTGATGACGTGTCAATTGTTAGTCGCACATTTGTTACATGAGACGAACAAGCGAATAACCGAGGGGCTTTTCGAAACTCGACCGAGTCAAAGACTACAAATGCGATTTTTAAATATAAACTAATCACAATTACCAGCGTCCCTGGGACGAAATCAATGAGCAACGAAACGAAAAAATACCCTATTATTAAATTAAACGAAAACAATAAATCTAATCTTCAACGACCGGTAACCGCTCGCTATATAAGTTCGGCACGAGTGATTTAAATTTATCATTCCATTCCTACTTCCTAGTGACGCCATGCGTCTACAACATTAATATCCCGTAAAAATTGGAAAATGAACAAACAAGTCTGAATCCGTGGGGCGAAAAAACTCCAGTGGCAAAATCGAAAAAAGATATTCTTTATTCCTTTTGAAAAGAGGAAATGGGAGACATTTCCGGTGACTTGATGTAGGTAAGTCCGAATGACCGAATGAAAGATATCCGACAAAAGAGGATTTTTCGCATTGATGGTAGCATATTTTCAGGAAGAAAATTCTGGAAGGTGACCTTTGATATATAAACGACGCAGGGGATAATGTCATAAAAAGATCAACACGTTCCCGGAGCGTGCGCGTAAAAGCGTGCAATGTAATGTCCGATTATTTGTATAAATGAACATATAAAAAATTCAACAAGAATGACCATATCAATCAAAACAGTTAATTGCCTAAAAAACACATTAATTTGAGAGTTATGACCATACGTGCAGCTCGTTATTTAACTTTATATTGAACAATACAACGGAACAAAACAAACAAAAATTTCGCAAGAACAACAAGCACGTAGGTTGCCAATTGTTAAATATAGATATCCGATTTAGATAGGTATCGGTCTCAAAAATAAATACATTTTATGAAAAATAATTCAACTACGTCGACACACAATAATCTTGTAGTTCTAACATCAATTCACCTGGAAGAATCATTAAGCTTCTATAAAACTATTCATAACTCAAAAATTCAAAGCGGAACGCAATTGAATACCGCAAGTTACAATATTCGCGTTTGATGTAAAAATAAAATTGGGATACCCAGCCTTCTCACATGACAATGCCTTTGATATACCTAGATATCCAATATTAGTATGAAGCGAATTACGCAGGAAATGCTTCGAATAGTATATGTTATACAAGAGTACATCACATCACTTTCGTAAAAAGGTGAAAGTTGGTAGGAAAGCGTTTGTTCGTACAATTTGAATAAAAGTACAAGTCCTTAAGTCCAAATTAAACAAGTTTGCATTGAAACGTTACAACCAAATATCGCGTTAATAAACAAGAATTTATCAACTCACATCTTCCATATAGTATATGTAATAACATTTTATTGTTGTATCAATTCTTTTTAAAAACGCATTCCACATTATAGAACTAATCGCAAATCGAATCTTTCCATTGTGACAATTGCAACATAACGTTCATACTTCATTACGAAAGTTCAAGGTATAATAATGCATACTAGCCATTACCTTCTCCCAATATTTTTCCGCCGCGAAACGTATATTTATAACCTTTCCCGCTTCTAACGCAACATTTTAAACAAGTTTCTCTTATAAGAGTGTTTCAATCCCGATAATGGTTTGCATAAATTCCACAGAATTATCTGAGCCAGGCTATTCCGAATCGATTCGGTTTTCCTTTCACTTAACACCAAACAGGTTTCCAAAGCTAATTGTATGATGGAGATACGTGTGTGTATACGTATGGCAGCGTAAAACGGACGCCGTTTAGCAGAACGTTTTGCGAGTTTGGGCACGAAATGGTGCGAAGACCCGGACCTGACGTGTAGAAAATAGGAAAAAATAGCGTCACCGGGTCTTTGTTAGCTTCATTTTTTCCTTTCTTCCTTAATGGAATACTTGTGTAAAACGTGTAAATGTGTAAAACTTGTGTAAATTACGGTATTGTTTCGGGTGATAACCGAACTGAAAAGTCTAGAATGTACAAACAAACACATGGACGTAATTTTATATGCATCATCAGGTATGATAATTATAACACGCGTTTGTTATATATGAATCACATTAAAGTATCAACACGTAGTCCCAGAGAATGTACGCAACAACCTACGTATGAATCTTCTTTGTATTAGTTTAGTTTATTAGTTTGGGGACAACATGACCTAGTAATAACAGTATGACCAATAAGCAAAAATGTAACATTCACACTCGATACTGTTGTCAAAATCAGCAAAGTAAACATTAAGGGAATCTGTATGTTACCACTCCTGGAAGTATCATTTGTTAACTCTTGTAGAAATTAAGGTAATTAATGTTGCTCACATCACAAGAAAAATATCTCCTGTGGTTTCCTTCACTGATAAGAGAACAGAATAGCCCTATATAGCTTTGTTATGAAAATCTTTCGTCAAAATTTGGCTTAAAAGGTTACAACTGCTGAAAGAAAAGTATACGTTATTAAACGGCGCGTCGCTGTGAATTATTCTTTATTAAATTACGTAACGGCGATGATATAATATCAAACACGCATATGTGAACGAAATAAAATTTATAACAAGCCGATCGGATTTATTGGTTTGTTTTTTTTTTGCTCGAAAACCTGTTTATTTTAAGCATATATTTAGTTACACGGACGTGCAAAAAAACGCTGTGGATGTCAAGGTCTCACCACCTACCTACTTAATTTTAATGTATTACATACTGAAGCAAGTGCCTAATCGATCTGAAACTGGACCTGATTCAATTGACATTTAACAAAAAGCTTTGAATTATGGATATCTTTTTATAGGTTTAAAAAAAGTTGCAAACATGTCAAGACAAATTCATCAATGTCGAATTAGAGGTTAAATCATTCTCAAATAATTACTTGCATTTTAATGACGGTAGGCAAATGTTCCAGAAGCTTCCTGCTTTGTTGGGTTAGCTACGCATTTATTTGTAGTCAAGTACGAACATTTCTAACTTTGAACGGCTTCAATCCCTAACAAAATATATACGATGGTTTTGGCAAACCATAGGCAAGAAGATAAATTAGTTTAAAGTGCTATAGACCAAAAACTAAATATGTTTTAAAAACAATACTGTATAAAAATCGGTACATCTTTTAAACCAATTTAAGCAGCCACGCAACATTTGTGTTGTATTCTGTACCTAAATACTATCATCGCAAAAAAAACCTAAACCAGATAAAAATACATTCCTTTTGCTTTTTTGGTGAAAAAAACATAACATATGTCACTTGCTTTTCTCATTTCTTTCCTCAATCGTTTTCAAGAGAAGTGTATAGGGTGGCAATAACAATGGATAAACTCACATTTTTCGATGAATTCTTTAATTTTCATCATTATCTTTGCGTTAATGTTTGTAATACAAAATTGTGTCGTTTGTAGTCGCTATAATTTGCAAACTATCATTCGAATATAAAAAAAAAAGGTTGTGTGACCATCGAATTAATTCCTCATATTTTATTATAACCATTTGATAGTACAATATTCAAAGCATAAAAACAATTTCGACAAACCGACAAACGACCAAAGTAGACTGCCCTTCAGAAACGATTCAGCCAAAACGGTTATTACACTTTATTACACATATTCTATAATAAAATAAATGTTCGAAGTGTAGAACAAAATATTGCACTTCCAAAAATCAAAAAGTGTAAAGTGCCATTTAGAGAAAATTTAGCTCGTTGTTTTATTAAACTTTATTGAATATATATTGGCATAACTATTAAAAAATTTAAAAAAAAAACGAGCAAATTTCCACAAACTTCCTAAAAACCGAAAAATGACCGAAAAGAGTGCGCTACCCTTTCTTCCCGGCCGATTGTAATTAAAGCTTATAGGGGACCTGATGTAGTACAACATCTAAATTGAGAATTCGAACAGTTTGTAATTTTTAATTTCCGAGAAAAACGTACCAGACATGTAATAGAGATATTTTTTATAAACATATTTTTTGGATTCAGGAGGACCTGAAAACGTCTAGAAATGCTGGTAAATCAAAGGAAGGGTCCACGGGAAAAGCCGGCTAAGTCACAAATTCACAGTTTTGAGATAATCGCGTTTTAAACCTTTAATCTAATATATTTCACTAAGTTTGTATCGTGTGACCATAACAAGTTAAGAACGAAAACTTACATATATTTAATTCTATTTTCTAAAATTCTGGGGGTTCAGGGTGACAGGATGTATGCGCAATTCAATTTTTTATTTAGAATGTCTGTGACTTAACGAGTTTTTCCCCTGTTGCATAGTAAATGCTTTCTAAATAAAAAATTTTATTTGCAGAATACGTATTATTGTCGAGTTTAAACCGGGAAATAAACATAACCTTAGTTCATCTTGACTGCTGGCAGTCTTGGATTGTCGCTTCCTTACATAGAATTGTTGTTTTGTGTACATCATTTTCTGTTCGCAAACGAATGGCTTCTGTGCTAAGAATAGCCTTTTGTTTGTCATCAGCCTTGTGGATATCATTTTGCAAACACCTTAATTTGGCCAAAAACGAATCACACTCGCTACATGTATCTGTTCTTGGGTAATCAAAAGATATGTTGAAATTTCTTGTGAAAATGGTTCTGTAAGTTTCATATGACGCAACACAATTTGGATACCTATTCTTGAACATAGAAAACATATTTTTCAAATCCAGTTCTTCCGGTAGGTAGAACTTTGTAGTATCTTTGGTACTATAATGACTAGCACGTCCTTTGAAAGAAGCAATGTGATCCATTATATTTTGAGTAGTACTAAGAGGTAACTTCTTTGGACGGTTCGTATGAGATCCTCTTCTGTCTTTTGGGGCAGTTCCAGTTTCCTTTAGGGCCTTCACCAAATGCTCGATTTCTCCTTTTGTGATTCCGTGCAAAGCAATGAATTCCTGGCGACAAACCTCCTCTTCCACGGTTACATCGTTAAGTAAATATCTTACTTTGTAAGTGACGACACAATCTCTCAACGACGCTAGTTCTTCATTTTTCCTGGGTCGCCTTCGCTGTACAGGAACAAGACTCATTAGGCCACATAAGTACAAGTTCTGTTCATCTACTGACGATAAGTTATTACTATTTTGCAAAAGTTTCTGTTTCGCAGCGGATGGTATTTTCTCAGCGCATTTTAACCGTTTGCACGCACATTCATCACCCAACTCATGAGTTTGCAGACGCAGTTTTTTGTTTACTTTCTTCATTCTACCATAAGTCTTCCTCTTCTTGGTTCTTCTTTCGTGCACTTCACCAGCAGCATCGCTTGCACTTCCACTGCCATCCACATCCATTTTATGATTACTTATTGACAAATTTATAATAACTACGCGTATACTGTGAGCACAGGTCTAATCATGAAGACAAACAAGAAAAAACACGCAACGGAGCTGATACGTATTACATGGACTTGGCTTATTTTTCGCCAGTACCGCTCAGACTTAGCCCGTTTTTCCCCTGTACATGAATTCTGATTTCGGCTTTATCTTGTGACCTATCCATTTACATTTATTCCCCAGTTTGAATATACGGATGGAAAGAGCTGGCACTTCATTACTAGATGGCGTGTCATGTTTAATAACAAAATTATTGGACTTGGCCAGTTTTTCCCCTGGACCCTTCAAACGTTAATTCCTTATTTGTGTTTCGTATGAGAAGCGATAGTTGCACAATGAAATACAACTATGAAACCAAGGTGCTCTACATTTAAATTAAGACTTGAGAATTTCACCCTATATACTTTCCAATACTAGATTCCTATATATTCCGCCGTCGCAAGAGTCATAGGAGTTCTTACTATCCATCTGGGAAATATCTCGCAAAACTTATTTACTCTATGAGCCGTTGTTCAGCTTATGAACTTCTAAATACCACTTCTACATACCAGGTGGAAGAATATTGGATAAATCGGTAGCCATTTGGCTGGTGTCGATTTAACTAAACCAATTTGGTGTGACAGTTATTGTAACACACTGGTAAGTATTATTCAAAAGCAACTGCAGCTGCTCAACGTTGTTGCGCTTGCTCCCCAGAAAGATCTGACCATCTCGTAAAGCAGATCAATTTTTGTTTTTAACTTCTGGGATGTTTTCAACAGATGCTTCTTTCTCATGAGTTAGGCATCTATAGAGGGTTAAGTATTCTGATCAAGGATTGTTTAATTCCTTTCTAAACAAAAGAATAAATGTATATTTATTTGACATATGGAAAGTCAGTGCCTTCGATTTATTTGGTTCTGGTTGAAAACGATTGGTTTTATAATAGTGGTGCATGACCTCCAGTTTTTATTGAGTAGTGCTTCTTCATGTTCAATGCTCTCTGTTTGAATGCAGAGCGAGATCGTGTGCGTATGTAAATTTTTTAGCACCTGTTTACCGCAGATAACTTACGTAAACGTTGAATATAAAAACTGAACGATGTGGTAGGCCATTTGAAAGGTTATTTCAGTGCTTGTTTTCCTGTTAAAGTACACTGTGAAATTACAATTGCTGAGCATGTTGTGTACTCGCAATTCCGTTTTGTATAGGAAATAAATTGGAGTAATTTATACACCATCTCCTTTTTCCAAACAGTTTCAAATGCAGGTAGATAGATCGACAATCGCGGCAAATGTCTTCCATCCCTTCTAAAAGCCTATCAATTGTAGGTGGTTCGGGTGACAACCTGATCGCAACAACTCCTTTCACTTCTAAACCAGGCCTGTTCCTTAGTATTGACTAAGGGTTCTATAAACCAATACCAACCCGATGCTGTTCGTATTGTAAGACTGATTTTATTTATCTATTACTTTCTACCTCTTTCACTTCCATTCCTTCTGCTTTTTGAATTTTTATTTATATTTCGCCTGAAGAAACGACACTCTAAAAATATATAAATTGTAACACGTGGTTCGCCTTATATGAGCTAAGCTCGACGTTCCGCTCTTCGAGTGGAATTTTATCTAACAACTCAAGTGTTTCGCCCGTCCCCAAGAACGGGAAAGGATACGTATATTATACGTTACAGTTTTAAAAAAGGCGTGTTAGTCTTATATCACCCTTATGAGAGTTCGTGTTGTGTCGTGATATTTATTTAACTGTGCCAAAGACATTCATATTGAGCAGAGTAATTGGAAGAAGCCACTAATTGGTGAGTTTATCACTGAGCCATTCATTCTTCTACTGTTGATTAACTAACTAACTCTTTAATTAATTAACCATCGATGTTTGGAAATGAGAAATAATCGTAGTTGTCTCTATTTGGTATTCCAAACATTATAGTCAGTCACTGTTAGCACGGTGCCGCCTTTTATCTCAAGGCAGGGTACTTCGCGCGTCTCTCCCTTAGTACTCATTGCACGTTCTTGAGGCAATTGCCACTAGTAGGTGACGGGTACCTTGCGCGTCCCTCCCCTGGTACCATTGCACGATCAGTACTAGTGTATTGCGTTTTCCTAGGATCTCGGGTGGTACTTCGCGCGTCTCTCCCTTAGTACCATTGCACACTCGACCCTAGATGTTTATGATATTGGTGTTTCCTAGTAGCTGGGGCGGGTACTTCGCGCGACTCTCCCTTAGTACCCCCTGCACGCCCAGTACTAGTGTGTTTGAGGTCTGGTAGGTATTTTGCGCGTTACTCCCCTAATACCCATTGCACAAGCCAGACGAAAATAGAGAGAAAAACGATAAACTATGATACTGTCTGATTTGATATTTGTTCTGATTGCTTGATTCTACAATTTCACCAAGTCTAAAGTAATAGAGTTTATTATTGTATATATATTAACAGAGAGAATGAGTTGCTCAAAGTCGTTTTTTATTTCTTTGTTCCAGAAGTGCAGTCGTCTCGAACCTAAGACCCCTCGCCATCTGGCCCACACAGACATTTTTTTTATAAACAAGTCAAGTGCCTACACCATTTACTCTCATTACTATTATTATTATTATTACATATCAATATAATCATTTATATATATATTATTATACTACCAACCAATTAAAAATGGGATCATATAATACAATTTAATCAGAATTGGGATTATTACTAATATCATAATTTTTATGCGTCTACAGTATGACGTGTATAAGATATCTAACAAACTTTTTCTTGCTTTAAGAACAATTTGAACAAAACCTGAATCAGTTTTGAAACTTATTAAATGATTTTTTTTCAGCGGGAAAAGAATTTGTTACAAAGTCAACAACAAACCAACTGGGCAAATAAGCTAAAAAGTGCCGGACAATCATAAAATGATATTTCTTTCGGCCGCTGTTATACACTACAACACGATTTTGGTGAAATACCTCCAGAAAAGATTTCTTCTTAATAACTGCTGAATAAAATTGGCTTTAAGGACCTTGTACGGTCCACATTTCTCATTTCTATTGTTTTGATACCTAGTCGTCTCATAAAATCCAATCAAACAGTGGTTCAATTCAAAATGCTATGTTTGTAGATCCTTCGTATTTGATTATTGTCGTGATTTGCTGAAACTGTTTTAATATTTGTTCTATCTCAATCACTACCGAAATGGAACTTTTTAATCGTAGACCGTTCGCCCAATTTTATTTTTAAAAAATAAGCTTTTCTGCAAACCTAGAATTACTCAACATTATCTTGATTACTTAAAAAATAAAGGGAATCATCATGTTAACCGAAATGTACACTATTCCACTGGTTACATTTGCCATATCCAATGAAAACTGTTCCTCCTTCAACGGTGAGAAACTATCGATTCATATTTCCTTGACTTCCTATTTGCAGTTGTTTCTATTTTTTAATAAGTGTTACAATATACATCCGGACCACTCCTCTTAGGTTTAACGACGAGCTCATCCATCTGCGGTTGCTTCCCTCGCCTTGAACTTTTTCCTGAATTATGGGTTGCAAAATACCGTACCTCTCATCACGAATTACATGTTCCAGATATACCGTTGGGCGCTGTTTCAGTTGTTTCAGGTAACTTATTATTTCTTCCATATTCCTCTTGATCTGAGAACTTCATTCGTAAATTGTCTTGTAAGACTTTGTTAACGTATGAAATGTTCATTTTACAACAATGTTCTTACATGTATGCACGACCAGTGACGTATTATACCATCGTTGTACCAAATTGTATTTCAAATGGAATTAATTTACAAGTACAAAGATCACCTGAATGGTCATTACCCGTGAATCATGTGATGTGATTAACAATAGTCATTCTCTTACATCTGTGGCTTTTGTTTATTTCCATACGATGATTCTCTTCGGTTGGTTTCCCTCAAATGTTTCCCAAAACAAAATGCAAAAAGTTCATTACGAATTGATGTAACGTGAACCTTCCGACTAAGCGTTATATATACCTACTGTCAAAAGAAGTGGTGGCTGGCTCAATGGAAATAACTGCAAAGGTACATTTGTGCCGATACAAACAGTTTATTGTCTTCACAAGGTTCGCAGAAAAATGTATACAAAATTTAATTGGCGAAAGGATGAGTCAGTAGAAACAGAAATGTTTTGTTGCACATTTCGACTGCTTACAACAGATCTTTAGGATGATGGTTAGAATACGTGTAGTTTGTTTAATGACACTTAAGCACTAATTGGCGATTCAACAAGAAAATAGGCATTCCTTATAAACCCCTTCCAGGGTCAATCCGAAACGTACATTACGCTTGTACGCTTTATCAATTCAGTTATGATCAAAAATTGCTGTTTCACATGATCACTCGACCCTCTGGACTCTGGAGTAACCACCTACCCACGTACAGTGGTGCGTCAGTGATTAATTTATGTAGTTGCATTAGCTATAGCTCCTTAAATTTGGTATTATATTTACTTATTTATTATATTATTATATTTATATTTATTTATATTATTTAGTGAAGTGTGCTACTCTTCCGCGATCACCATAATTAGTTCGTATTCGTTAAAACTGGAGATTAGATGAAAAACGGAAGTCTCACCGCGACTGAGTAGGTGTAGAGACCGGTCACTGCCTACCTTTCCGGACTTAGCTCAGAAAATGAGGCACGAGAAAATTTCACTTACCGCGAAACCGTTCCAAGAATGTTTTCTCAAGCCGACTCCATTATTTTTAAATCGCCGACATGTTGAAATGTAACATCGCCGTCATGAGGACCCCGTCTACGTCTATTTTTACCATTACCTTAAGTTTAATCTATTTTTCCCGCGTTCACGTGCACTGAAATCACGTGAAGTCCATATATTTTTTTGCATAATTTAATTAAGGGGAGAACAACCATTTCTTAATGCGACTACGTACCTAATAACTTTGAAATCGTATTAAAACGTGAGGAGTACGGTCACCACGGAATTTCACTAGGAATAATAATCTTTTCCAACGCCAATGGTTTATTTTTAGAAAAATTTATAAGCAAGTAATAAAATTTCATATAAGGAGCATAGGTAGTTCACGTTTGAAAGGCTTCAAATTCACTCCGTAGCTTTTATTATATTTTTCCATATTCTTAAGATCTACACCGCTATAGGACAAATCATTTCTCGAAAGTAAAAATTCCTCCAATGCGGAATGTTATATTAGTTATTCTGCAGTGTTTTTGAGAGTCATTTCAATAACAATGCAATAAATCGACTTATACTAAGTTTACGATAGTTATAAAGATTTGCTGTAGACCAGATCAGATAGTAGTATTTTATAGATGAATTAGTGGTTTCCTGTAACAAACATTATTCGTTTGATATGGAATCTATAACCGTGGAAAAAAATTATAAAGTATTAAACTTTTTTTATATCATATTATTTAAATTCCACCAGAATTCATTAACGATTTTAGAAACTCTTGATATCGCTCCAGATTGAAACTCGACTGAAAGTCCGAAATTATCACGCCGTGTTTATATAAATTGTGGACAAAGGACATAATGCAACGTTAAATGGCGTACGAAAGGTCAATAATTAAGCCCAAAGCGGTAAATACGTGAAACGAAATTTAATTATGACAAGGTTCGTCTACATTAAATTTCCACCTAGCCCACTCTCCATAAATATTTGTTCATTTTTGTTTTCATTCAATTTCACCCTGCAACGCCGGCCGCCGGCGATTTAACGCAGGTTTGGCGTTCCGAATTATGTTCAAAGCACGACCGAAATTGAAATTGCCCTGTAAAGGCAACTGGTATACGCACAAGCTGTACACAAGCACAAGCACTGCTTGACAGAAATTCTTGACAAAGGGACACACATGGGAGAGAGAGAGAGAGAGAGAGAGAGAGAGAGAGAGAGAGAGAGAGAGAGAGAGAGAGATTCAATTAAACGCCAGATAAAATTCTGCATTTGATTGAAACAGAATGGACATGACAAGCATCACAGAAGCAGATTAACGATTTGACTTTGACCCATGATTTAATCGTCACACAGGTGTATTTCTCTAGAATCAATGTAAGATTTATTTTAGGAAAAATCAAATACACAAGTGCAGCAAATGACGAGAAACGCAAATGGTGAATCGCTTATTACCGCCATCCGTGGGAAATCAATCTAATAATTATTCATCTGCGCATGCGGTAGTTTTTCAAAACCATTTTTTTAGCAACGCAATACAATACTCATTAAATTTATAGATCGTACCTAAACCTTCAACTCATCAATCGTGAAATAATTAGTAAAAATAACATACTCTCATTAGTTTATCGAAATAATTTACTGGCTCTGTAGACAATTAATAATATTTATGACGCCTGGATTATAAACAGTTCTACATATCCGCATATTTTCATTGAAGAACTGAAATTCAGCATTTTTAATACAAACAAACACCGAAACAATCAAGTTATTGATAGGTTTGTGGTATATCGCTCCATTCCTCGAGAATCGAGGCAATTAGCCCTCCCACAGTATTGGAAGGATGTAATCGATTGTGTAGTGCTGTCAATGCATAATCCGAGAAGGTTGTGATTGAATTCATGCCTGAAAACTTTCCTGAACAACACAATCTATCAATATTACCTCCTTATAAAACAAATTGGATTGTCTTGCCTATGCTACAAGTCCACCTATTATCCATGGAAAAGAAATTTTTCGAAGAAGATAAATAATCAGGCCGTAAGTGGCAAGGTTCTTGGGCCAAAATTCATTAAAATGACATGAAAATTTTTGAAACGTCATGCTGTCAATGTCTGCTTCATCTTTTTTTGTAATTTGTTTTGGCTAGGACAACACAAATACCACCTTTCAGGTATTCATACCGATACGGACATATGCAAATCCGATACCGAAAGTGTATCGGAAAGGACGATAGTAAACTGCACCGAAACCCATTATTGGCTTACCGGATTACGATTAGAAAGGGACGGTGCACGAACCATAAACAGGTAGCAAAAAAATCCCGTCGAATAAATGTATACTAAAATCTTATATAAATGTAGTAACAACTAGAGCAAAGAAACATTTTAATAAAAAATATATGTTCAGAAAAATCGGCTTATTGAACGCTTTAAAACGCTACCTCATTCGATAGAGTTGAGAGTTAATTTTATACTAAATAAATCAGGTTTAATATTTACTAATAACTAGAGCAATCTATCTATCTTTATAACTAAAAAGAATATATTCCCAAAAATCGGCTCTTTTAGCACTTTAAAACGATACCTCATACGTCAAGATTCAGAATACATTAATTAAATAATGGTTATAAAATTTTTAATACTGAATATTTTTTATATATAGTATGGCAAAAACATGTTTTATTTCATTACTACTAAACTTTAAATTAATTTAAAGAAAACATCTTAAAAATGTGAGGTGTACCACGACAAAAAATTCCTTCCTGCTTCAACCAGACTTAGGACTGTCAGAATTCGTCTTTAGTTTGTATAACATGTCTCATTAAATATACATATATTTCAAAGTACTTAACATGTTCCTAAATAATTTAACAAGTAAGACATGAAAGACATTATTTTACCCTATTTTAAATCCGAAAGTCATACGGTTTAACCTATTTTCTGAATCTTATATGGTTAATGTATTCTGAATCTTGGCTTATGACTCTTATAAGGTATCGTTTTAAAGTGCTAAAAGAGCCGATTTTGGGGAATATATTCTTTTTTATCAAAATGTTTGTTTGCTCTAGTTGTTATTACATTTATATAAGGTTTTATTATACTGTAACGTTTTTACTATTGACTAAAACTAAAACACTACGCGATTATCCTAATTAATTTATTTCTTACACTACACTTATAAATTTAACTTAACAATCACCTAATTCATATTCGTTCACGGAGATGTTTATTTATTTTAGCGCGCGCGGTCTCTCGCTCGAATGTTTACACACACCGGTTCAACTGGCCTGCTTCGGGACCGACATTCCCTTTTTATGGCAGGTAGAAGCTTCTCGTCGTTTGCCGGAATAGTCCCGAAGCTTCTGGAGATCATTCTAGAATTCGCGGAACTTGTTATCGCATCGAACTCTCTCGATTGTTCCCGTCGTCCTTCCCAGAATTGCAATAAGGCGAACTTGTGTAGCTCCCGGCGTGTTTATGTCGCGGCCGGCGAGCCGTTTCGTTACAATACATTTATCTGATCGGATTCCTTTGCTACCTGTTTATAGTCCGTGCACCGTCCCTTTCTTATCGTAATCCGGTAAGCGGATAATGAATGGGTTTCGGTGCAGTTTACACCCGAGCATCTGAAAGTACCTGAGAAAAAAAGTAGAAAATATTTTATTTTTACTCTGAATTAAAACAAAATATTCAATTTAAGTAATATATGTATTTTTGGGAATTTAGCTTCTGAACATTTTCAGATGTCAAGAATTTCTCGTTGGCCTTACTAGATTCATAGCTAACAGACAAAGCTACACAGAAAAATTTGCTACATTTGTTGATGTGTGTATAGTAGACAACTAACCATGCATGTTTGAGCTCTAGTGAATTTGCGAATCAGACGCATAATATATTTTCGATCAGAACCATACTTGGAGTGTTGGTACTGTAACGAAACGGCTTGCCGAAAACAAGTAACCACTTCTGGGACTGCCCGGGTTCCACGAATTCGTTCCAGAAGCGTCGCGAATAAACTCGTAAGGCCGAGACGCTTCGATGCGGTAGGATTCCCCGAAAACCCGAGGAGAAATTCGTGGAACTATCTCGAAACTTCCAGAAGGTTCCTACCTGCCGTATATAAGGAATGCCGGACCCAAGGCGAGGTAGTCGAAGATTCGGAATGCAAACATTCGGGCGAGAGACCGCGCGCGTTAAATAAATAAACATCTGTGTGCGAATATAAATTAAGTTAAGGGACTGTTAAGTTAAGTTTATAAGTGTCGTGTAATAAATAAATAAATTAGTACAAATCGTGTAGTGTTTAGTTTTAGTAAATAGTAAAAACGTTACAGTACATTTAATCAATACCGAAGATGATCTAATGTAATGTGTCTCCGCTCATAGGACCACGCAAATAATACCATAATATACCCATATAGTACATAAAAACGTAAAGATTTTAAAGACGTTAAAAATTTTTTAAGGGTGGAAATTGACCATCGATAATAGAGTTATTCAGTGTACAGAAATTTTAAAATGGTTTAAAACCGATCATTTATGAAAATATGAAAAAATTAAGCTGCGAGTTTAACACAAGAAGAACGAAATATACATTTTCGATAAACGTTTATCCTCAATTACCTACAAAAATTTAAAAGTATTTGAATGTCTCGTCAAAATTGTTGAACAATACCAAATTACTGGCAATTAAAAAACCGAGGAGAGTTTCTTTTTACGTAGGTACACCAGAAGCGGAGATACCTTTTTACACAAATCGATCTACGTTGGATTTATTAAAGGTTCTGTCTGGATCTAATCGGCTGAAACTTGGTAGAAACGTATTTTCAAGTACTAAATGAGAGTTTTTTTTTTTTTTGTTTGATCATCTTAAGACCCCTCCAATCATGCACTTGCAGTCCGGCGGCTACGTATCCGACGATTAATCCAAGACGTACAGTTCTTCCATCCCTACATTCTGTCTTCTTTTCTTCATGCGCTGCGAGACACGTCTGTCTTGTCGAGGCTTTCGTTAAACAGCAGCGTCCGGACGAGGGACGAAATTACGGAATCTTTTTACTTTCAGATAGTATTTAGATATTTTAGGCTGTGTCGAGAGCATACGTAATGCGCTAGCTACAGCTACAATGTATTACACCATTACTATTGAATGTATATAAGAAAATAGCTCGAACAGGTCGATTCCAGTTTTAAAGATACACTTCTTTTACGAAATATATTGTAAGTTGCGTCATTAGGTGTAGTGTAGAGTAGTATAATGGCGTTACTGTATGCATTTTTAAATATAAACTGCCGCTTCCCCCCTTCATTTAGATCATCGAATTGCCGACATGTTCAAAAACATTTCTTAATGTTACATAACAATAATTTTCATAAATAAATGTTTGACAGTTCACTAAAATTAAAGAAAAACCAAGTTAACAGATATCCAGATGTTTATTAAAAATCAGAACTTCATAAATAGTAGCAATTTTTGCAACGGTTATTTATTTGTAAGTTTATTTAGAATAACTTCACTGAGTGAAAAAATTTTTAGGGTTTTACTTCAATAATTATAGGGGTTTTGGCTCTCTTTCCGGGGCCCTGTAAAAATTATAAATATTGAAGGTACACTTTCGGGAATCGGAACTGTTTTTCAGTAAATTTGATGATCTTGTCGAAAATGTTTTATATTTTTCGAGATATTGGAAAAAAACAAAAGCCTCACTTTTTCCACTTCATTCTTTATAACTGTTGCAAATTCTTTGCGCCCCTTTTGGGACCTTTCCTTTAATTTTATTCATGACATTATAAATCGAATGACACCTTGATTATAATTTTCGGTGACTATACAAAATTATTGTGAAAACTGATACATGTTGACTACATTATAAGGCACACATATTTTAAAATAATATATTATTTTTGTCCTATTAAAAGAAAATGAAAGTACTTACGGTTCCTCTTTTTTTTTTGCTGAATTGAGTTGAGGGTTGAGTATTTCAGCAGAGCCATTGGGAGGTGTAAGTAGTACACACCTCCTAAATGTGTTTACTTAATTTATTAAATAATATAGTAAATATACAGGGTGAGCATAAAGTGTGGAATATAATGTATTACTGCATTGCTAAATGTTTATAATCAAATCGCACGAAGAGGTCGATTTTAGGTTTGAGATAAAGATTTTTTTTTGCAAAAAAAAGCAATAAGTGACTGTTTTTTTTTATTAAAACTCCAAATTTTTCTATAATCTAGATTTTAGGCGTTTTGGGGCAATATTGACCGACAGAAAGAGATTCTACCACTTTTTTGCGTAGATTCGGCCATATTTTTTAGTTGTTGAGTGCAATGAATCCAAATTTTCGTTGTTATCACCTACCAGGTACTGCAAAACTTCATAACCATAACCAATAAGAATTCTATGTAATCATTATTTGCAACTTGAAACAAGCTCTAAAATTGCGTTCCATAAAAATTGATAAATATATGTTTTGAAAGTTGCAAAATAAAGAAAAAGAAAAGTCAATAATGAATTTTTACAGAATTCTCTTCAAACTATGTTAAATACGCGGAAATGTGAGTCTCAAAATACTACGTGAACCCTCTACATTTCAGATCGATCCATCGAATAGTTTAAATTTTATTCCATTTCTTTATCCAAGAGACCATTTTTTGCAAATACATAAGTTAGACAATAATAAAGTTATACCGACTGTACAGATACCACAAGAAAGAAAGAGAGTTGAACTATGGATATGAATAGCAAAATCCAAGACAATCCCCTTTTTTTAATGCACAATTATTGTACAAAAATATTACCATTATTAATTATCAATCTATAAGAGTAACTGTTTTCTTATTGGTCGAAAAGGAATGTTTTTTCCTGTTCAGAAAGCTGGCATTTTTAAACCAATTTAAAAATAAAAAATAAAATTTGTTCTAGGTCAATTTGGGCCAAAGTTAGCATTCCTTTTTAATTTGTTGGTAACTATTAAGAAATCTTAGAAGCGCCATTTTACAGTCAAAAGATCACATTTTTAAAAAACATCACTAGTTGTGGAATGTGATGGAGCAACTTAACAATTGAAGACATCAAAATAGGGAAAAGCCTCTTCAAACTCGATCACAATTCTACATATTTAGATCGAGTTAACGGAATTTAATATTTAATTTTTAATTGGTAGGTATGTACTCTTTGAGTACATTACAACTATACAGTAATTGGTTCATCATTTTTTAATAAATAAACAGTGTAATTTGTTTAAACAAACATAGTTTCTTTCTCCAAAGCATCAATATTTTGCTCTGATTTTTTTCGTAATCCTAAGAATAGATTATTTCCACTTCCATCAATAACTACTTTTTATAAAAAATGTATTGTCATTAACTTGTATACGAAAAGTAACCTAATCTATTTCAATTTCCTATAATTTTTTTATTTTAAAAATTTAATATTACTGTTTGATATCGCGATCGATTATCGTTAATTTTTTGATAATCTTACCTTACGATAAGAGAGTTGAGAAAGAAAAGTTCAACACGACGCGTTTACTACTAAATATATTGTAATAATGTTACTGGCTACAAAAGTGTCACCCTTATATCTAATATTTACAAATCGATAACACAGGTAATGTCGTAAAAAAGAAGAAGACGAAGAACTCTGGGTTTGGCCCATACTTTTGCCAACCTCTGCAAAAAGGCGGGTAAACTGATGGGTCGGTTTTACCGCCAGATGTTAACTAATAAAATAATATTAAGTATCTCCAACATACCGCTCGCCTTGAAAATCTATAGATTTACAATAAAAAGTTGAATATTTAACACAGCTAGTGAACAGTATATAAATGTAAAACAAAAAAAAATGAAAAGAAATAAAAAAAATAATAATACTACATAATAATACTAGTAATTACAAGGATTAAAATAAACAAGATGAAGTCCCCCCTTTTTTTTTACATGGGTAATACACATAACTTTGAAACACAACGTTTTAATATCGCGGTTTGTGTTTTCACTGTCACTACACGCACAATGTTGTCTGATCCAGGATGCATTTCTATGACTCGTCCAAGCTGCCATCTCAATGGAGGTAGGTTGTCCTCCTTAATTAGAACCAAGGAGCCGATTCTTAATAATTGTTGATGATTGACCTTCCATTTTGTCCTTGTTTGAAGTTCGGAGATATATTCCTTACTCCAGCGAGTCCAAAAGTGCTGCATTAACTGCTGGATTCTTTGGAATCTTGAAAGTCTATGCTCCTTTATGTCGATTAGGCATGGTTCGACGAATGTTGTCAATGATTTAGCAATTAAAAAGTGAGATGGAGTGAGAGGATTAGGATCATTAGGGTCCGAAGATAATGGACTTAAAGGTCGGGAATTTAAAATTGCCTCTATTTGTGTAAGAAGAGTATAAAATTCTTCGTAGGTAAAATGAGTGTTACCTGCAACTCTATTTAAATGTGATTTAACAGACTTAATTCCTGCTTCCCAGAGACCTCCAAAATGAGGTGATTTCGGAGGAATAAAATGCCAAGATATGTTAATTTTACTTAGTTCATCATTAAATTTTTTATAAGTGGAATCTGTTTGTAAAAATGCCTTCAATTCTGCTTTAGCACCGACAAAATTAGTTCCATTGTCAGAATACATATTTTGCGGTTTACCCCTTCTAGAAATAAATCGACGAAAGGCGGCTAAAAAGCTTTCAGTACTTAAATCATTGACTAACTCTAAATGTACAGCTTTTGTCGAAAAACAGACAAACAAGCAGATATAGGATTTTCCTAGTTTACTGAATTTCGTTTTACGATCCTTTATAAAGAAAGGGCCACCGTAATCAACACCAACGTTCGTAAAAGGTAATGTAGGTAATAATCTATTTCTAGGTAGATCTCCCATTAAATTATTAGGACTGTTCAGAGGTTTTGTTCTGAAGCACTTTATGCAATTACGAACAATTTGTTTAGATATTTGTGTACCTGATATAGGCCAATAATTTTCCCTTACACAACTTAATAAAGTTTTTGAACCACAATGTAAGAGTTTTTCATGTTCAGTTTTCATAATAAGTTTGGTAAAATTGTGATTCGGGGGTAAAATGATGGGATGTACTTTGTTGAACTCAAACTCTGAATTTTTTATTCTCCCGCCTACTCTTAGTAGACCTTTATCGTCAAGAAATGGCGATAGAACTAAGAGAGAGCTTTTGTTGTCTATCGCTTTTCCTTTACTTAAATTTGCTATTTCCTTACTATAAATATCACTTTGAATCAATTTAATAATAGTAATTTTTGCCTTACTAAGTTCTTTAACAGTTATTAATCCTGTTAATTTGCTTGAATCCTTTTGCTTAATATTGTGAATAAAACGTAAACATAATGCAATTATTCGCGTTAATTTATATAAACAAGAGAATTTATTAATAATGTGATTGAAATAATCTAAATGCTGAATTGTTGCAATATTAGTTATTGTTTTAGCTTCAACAGAAGTACAGAAGTTCGGATTAACAATGGGAAATTGATGTGTTTTATTTAATAACCAAGAAGGTCCATTAAACCAAAATGAATCAAGTTTATCAAAGGTTATTCCTCGTGAAATTAAGTCTGCCGGATTGTGCTCTGATTTGATGTGATACCAATCATCTACCTTGGTCATTTTTTGAATTTCAGAAACGCGATTAGCAATAAATGTCTTCCAGCGATTACTTTCAGATTTTATCCAAGCTAAAGTTATAGTGGAATCTGTCCAAAAATATACTTTCCGTATGTTTAATCGTAACGATTTGGTAACAGTTGAATATAAATTTGCTAAGAGTAAAGCACCACATAGTTCCAAGCGTGGTAATGATTCGTTTTTTACTGGAGCTACTCTCGATTTAGCACATAATAATGAGACATTAACATTATCTAATGAATCTACCGATCGTAAATATATACATGCGCCATAAGCAACCTCGGAGGCATCTGAAAATCCATGTAATTGAATTGAAATATTATTTTTTAACAATGCATGACGAGGTACACTTATTTTAGTCAAGGAAGTTAACTCGTATTCAAATTTAAACCACTCATTTTCCAGATTCTTAGTTATGGGTTGATCCCAGGTTAATTTACTTTGCCATAATTTTCGCATAAGCAACTTTCCTGTAATTGTTATAGGACTTATTAACCCCAATGGATCAAATATTTGTGAAATTGTAGATAAAATGTTCCTTTTTGTTAATATTTTAGGACTTTTTATATTACAGCTGTACTGAATTGTATCCAAATTTGAATTCCAAAATATACCTAGCGTTTTTGACTCTTGATGTTCATTAAAGCTTAAGCAAGCATTTGAAGCATTACCTGCATTTAAGTGTTTAGTAATTTTTGGGTCATTAGATAACCATTTTCTTAGTGAAAAACCACTCTGAGAAAATATAGTTGAAATTGAATTATAAATCCTTTGAATTTCTGTATTACTTGATGCACCTGTAAGCATATCATCAACATAGAAATCTTCATTAATTATGTGATAAATATTCAAATCATTTTTGTTTTCTATAGCTAATTGTTTTATACATCTACTGGCTAAAAAGGGTGCTGATGCAGTACCTTGTGTAACAGTATTCAGTTGATAGACTTCTAAAGGCTCTGTTGGGTTATTACGCCAAAATATTTTTTGAAACTTTCGTTGTTCAGGTTTAATTAAAATTTGCCTAAACATTTTTTCAACATCTGCTGTTATTACATAATTATGTTGCCTGAAACGTATTAAAATTGAAAATAAATCACCTTGAATTGATGGTCCGACCATTTGCACATTGTTTAGTGAAAGACCTGTTTGTGATTTAGCAGAACCATCAAACACAACTCTCAATTTAGTTGTTGTACTTGTTTCTTTTAATACACCATGATGTGGTAGAAAATATCCATCGTTTAAATTCTGTTCATTAGATGTTAATTTTGTCATATGACCCAAAGTTATATATTCTGTAATAAATTTACAATATTCCTTAAATAACTGGTTATTGGAGTTTAATTTCTTTTCTAATGAATAAAATCGTTTGATTGCTAAGTCTTTACAGTTACCTAATTCAGATAGGTTTTCCAAAAATGGAATTGTTACTACAAAACGACCTGATTGGTTGCGCTTCGTTGTTGTAGAAAACATGTCTTCGCACAATTGATCAGTTTTTGATAATTTGAGTTCACCTGGAATATTTTCTAATTCCCAAAATTTTGTAATTGTTTTTTGTAAATCGTTATTTGTTACTTCATTGTTACTATTAACACAAGCGTTGGCAATAAATCGTTTTTTATTATTACACCTTAAATTTATGTTTAAATTACCCGCTATAATCCAGCCTAGTTTAGTTTTATGTAGTACTGGTTTATTTTTTCCTAAATTGACATGACCCACACATAAAAGATTCCAGAATAATTCAGCACCTATTAAGAGATCGACTGGTCTCGATTTATAAAATTCAGGATCAGCGAGTGTTATATTTGATGGTATCTCAAATAAATTCGAATTAAATGAGATCGCCGGTAAATCATCTGTTATACGTGGTATTACCAAGCATGACATGCTAGTTGAAAAAGTGTTGTTGTTGGAAGAAATGTTAATTATAGTTTTATATTTAATGTTAGATAAACTTCCATTAACTCCAACAACAGTTGCATTGATATTCGATTTGTTAATTTTTAATTTGTTTAATAGAGATTCAGTTATAAAATTTGATTGTGATCCCGAATCCAACAAGGCACGAACCTGATAAGAATTTCCCAAGTTGTCATTAATGTTAATATAAGCCGTTGATAACAGAATTTGATCTATATCAGAATTTGTTTGACATGAATGCACGACTGTGTTAGAACAAGAGTTAATTTCTGGGGATAAAATCGCTCCAGGATTAATTAAACCATTTTCGTTTATGTTTCCACTGGTATTGTTGTTATTAGCAGAACCAACATCCTTTGTTTCAAAATGTAATAAAGTATGATGACGTTTGTTACACTTTTTACAACAAGAGGATTTACAATCTTTAGTGTAATGATTTGACCTTAAACAATTGCTGCAAAGTTTTAAGGCCCTAATTTCAGATAATCGTGAATTAGGATTTAATTTAAGAAATTCAGGACAAGTTGAAATAAAATGATTATTTTTGCATAACATACAACTAACTTGATTAGCAGATACGTATGATTGATTTCTGATGAAAGTTTTGGCAGGAGTTTTATTAAATGCACCTTTATAGCTTACTGAATTATTGGTTATATTAAATTGTAGTTTTTCTAGTAGGTTACATTTGTTTTCTAAGAACTTATGAAAGTCTGATAATTTTACAATTTCTTCTCTAGACCTTGCTAATTCCCAATCACGCCTGCTTTGATTGTCTATTTTATTTAAGATTATATGAATAATTAGCGTGTCCCAATGTTGTGTTGGTTCCCCCAATGAATTTAAACAGCGTAAATGTTTTATTGTTTCATCGTTGATTTTCCGTAAGCCTTGTAAATTTTCCTTTTGAATTGACGGAATGTCTAAAATAGCTTGAATATGATTATATATTATAACGCTTCTATTTTCAAAACGTTTACATATCAATTCCCATCCAGTTTTATAATTTAATGCCGAGATCTCCAAGTTTTGCAAAATATCAGCAGCTTCACCTTTCATAGACGATCGTAAATAATAAAATTTTTGAATGTCTGAAATATGATCCTGACAATGAATAAGAGCTTCAAAGGAATCTTTGAATTCCAACCACTTATCAAAGCTACCGTCAAATGTAGGTAAATTAATTGTAGGCAAATGAACATTTTTATTGGCATTTGAAAAGTTAAAAGAACTAGTATTCTGAACGGAGACATTACTCACTCTTTTAAAAGTTTTTGCAGTTTCGATGGCATTATAATATTCATTTTCGAAAATTTCCAATTCGTCATTTAAATTGTTGAGCAAATCCGATTCAGAATCTAAGACAATTTGAATTTCGGAGCTAATTTGAATAAATTCATCTAATGTTGGAATGATTGTATTTAATCGTGTATCTATATCACTAACTACGGTCTGAGTTATTTCTTTACCCTTTAACGAAGTAAGAAATTTATTAAATCTTGTTAAGGAAGCTTTAATTTGTCCCTTTTTGATATTAAGAGGTTTAATATTATCGCTTACACTCATTTTTACACAACTGAAGCAATTTTAATAAAATAGGTAGGGTAGAAAGGAACTCACCAAATTATGCATTAATCATTAAATGTCGATGTGAAGATTGTAGATACTAGCTGAGTTGATGTGATGATAACGTTCTAATCCAAGTGTGTAGAGAAGATAGTTGATTCGTTGTACTGCTGACAGGCTGTAGTTCCCAGTTGTTGGCCAAAGTTGAAGATTGCGTTGCTGATGGATTTTCTTTCCCGGAACTGCTGATTGACTTCAATGTAAGTGCAAACGATTCGTTGCGTTTGGACACTTTTTTATATCCGGCTCGAAGGACCAATGTTTGATATCGCGATCGATTATCGTTAATTTTTTGATAATCTTACCTTATGATAAGAGAGTTGAGAAAGAAAAGTTCAACACGACGCGTTTACTACTAAATATATTGTAATAATGTTACTGGCTACAAAAGTGTCACCCTTATATCTAATATTTACAAATCGATAACACAGGTAATGTCGTAAAAAAGAAGAAGACGAAGAACTCTGGGTTTGGCCCATACTTTTGCCAACCTCTGCAAAAAGGCGGGTAAACTGATGGGTCGGTTTTACCGCCAGATGTTAACTAATAAAATAATATTAAGTATCTCCAACAATTACCTTAAAACTTATCTCCTGGGTAATATTTTTTATATATAATAATTAAAACTTAAGTTGCATGTTACTGATTTTTTTTAAGTATATGACACTTTTGTTTGTATAGAAACATTTTGTATTTGTTAAATAAATATTGTAAAAACTGAAATGAAATATTAATATTTTGTATAGTGAAGTTTCAATATTATTTTTTTACCAATTATGCAATTATGTAATATATGAATGTTGTCTTGTGTTACATAAAATTACAAAGATATAAAATATTGATCGAGTTGGAAGGCACTCTCTTATTTTGTGATAAATTTTTAAGTTCCCCCTCCACATTCTCCGACAAGTGATGATCTGTGAAACTGTGAATCTTTGACTTTAAAATGGCGCTAGTTAGATATCTTGTAAACACATTAATTATGAATTTAAAAGAAATACTAACTTTGTCCCAAATTGACCTAGAACAATATTTCATTTTTTAAAATTCGTGTAAAAATTAATATGAATATGAAAAAATAATTATTTTCGAGCAGTAGGGAAAAAGATATTCTTAAATATTGACAATTATTGATGTTAATATTTTTGTACCATAATTTTGTAATAGAAAGAACGATTTTTTTACGTGTTTTTATTTATATCGATAGTTCAGCTCTCTTTCTTTCTTATGATATGTGTACAGTTGGTGTATCTTTATTATTGTCTGATTTGCGTTATTGTAAAAAAATGGTTTTTGGATAAAGGATAAACAGATGGAATAAAATTTAAGCTATTCGATGGAACGATCTGAAATTTGGAGGGTTCACGTAGTACAATGAAACTAATATTTTGGCCCATTGAACACAATTTTGAGTGAATTCTTTCAAGTATCATTATTAATTATTATTTCTTCTTTATTTTGCAAGTTTATAAGCAAAACAGATATTTATCTTATCCACATTTTCTAAAACGCAATTTTAATGGTTGTTTCATGTTTCAAATATTGATTAGTTTGAAGTTATTAGTGGATATAAACTTTTGCAATAATAGGTGATAATAGCGGAAATTTTGATTTTTTGTGCTTAGTTGTTAATAAATAAAAAATATGACCGAATGTCATATTAATTGCTTCTAGTGCGCGTAATTGTATCAGAAGGCGGATAGGACACTATTCCTTCTCTGCCGACATAAGCTCCTACAAATAATTTTTCGCGACATAAAAAAATGTCTGATGGAAAACATTGCAATAAAAATTATTATTTCCATAAATTATGTAATGTTTAAGCTTCATTTCATCCACTCTATTCATCGGCACTGTTGAAAACGCTAGTGTGTAATTTAAAATAAAAATCAATTACTAGCTACATTACATTAGCTACATTATTTTTATATATATGACGGTGGGAGCGAATAAAAACACATTTAATTTAACATTTTCCGTACTATTCTCTTTTATATTGAAATACTTTGAGACCATAAAAATGTAGTGAAACACGGTTTCACGTATCCTGTGGTATAGCAAAACCTACCATGTTTCACATTGTCCTATGTTCCAAAATATGCGAGCGACACGCTTGTCGCATAATGCCTAATATAAAATTTACCGATTTCTTACCCGACTATGGGCCTCCGACAAACACAACATATCGCTCGGTGCATCGTAACTCCGTCTTTCCACGCAAGGATCTCCACTTGCCGAATGATTTTGAATGCACTTTCCCTTAATTGAAATACTCCCTTATTATTACGGATTTCGTTTTGAGAATTGGAATATACCTGTTTTACATCACTAAGGTTTTCGCTATGTCGACTAAAATTTTTAAAACCCTTTCTAAAGGGTACTTGGGTCGGTTTTTTTTAAGTGAGAAAAAAATCCATAGGCAAGCGAAATTCTAGGACAACTTCTTAATATTTCACCGAAAACCGCATCCGTTTCTATTCATTTTTTAAAAAGTTACATCAATAAGCGATTTTCATGTGTGAAGAGGCCTCTTAACAAGTTGCATTGATTATGTTATTCCACCGTATTTGACTTTGAAACGTAAATCTTGATCGAAAAATATACGTTCATTCACCGTGAAAAGCGAAATACTCCCTTGCGACGTTAATATGAGATAAAAATATTTATTTCACGTTTTCACCCGAATACGATTTTTTAAGGGTTGTTTACAATACCATCCCGAGATACTTTTCTCTTTGTACATCGATATATGCGTATGTATGTATGTATATTTTTGGGTATAAATAAGGATTATTCGCCAGGGCATGTTTCATATTTCACCTCAGGTAAACGTCTACTTGTATTTATTTTTTACCACGGGCTTCGCAGTTACGAGCGGTTTTATACCCCCTTTTATCAGGATACATCACTTTTGTTTGTAACCCGTAGGTATAGATAAAAATTTACTGTCGATCATAACTTCGAAACGTTACAACCACCCAAAGTTCGCAGAGAAAAATCTCTTCCCATATCAGACCTCATGCACTTTAATTATATTTTAATAAACAAACAAACGAAAAAAAAACTAACGAAACAATGCAAGAGAGAGAAGTTATTCACGACTTTAACCTTATAAATGTCAATGTTGTACTTATCTCTAAATATGTTAGTGAGTTTCCTGGCATTTAAAACGATGCATATTTTCAAACTTGGCACTGGGCGAGGATATTTGGATTTACTCTGCTTGTTTTCTCAAGTGAGATAATTATTCGCTTTAAGAAGTAGATATTTTGCGTCAGGGAGCTGACTCGTATAGAAATAACTCTCCGATAAGTGCGCTAATTAATAAATTATTATCGTCGGATGTGGACGCGTTATCTATCCGAGATGCGAGGTAACTTTTTTATCCAAAGGTCAAGTAGGTAAACATGCGACCGAATAGAGTGCACTTTTTTTGTCATGTAATAATGTTGCATTGTAGAAAGATGCCATTTTTATGTGACATTTAAATGTGATTAAATGTGTTAGTGATGATTCAGAACCCGATGAATTATTAATTACCGAGATAAAAAGAATTAACATTTCACAACTGTCCTTTCATCAATTGCATAACTTTGGTTCGTCTTCGCAATCTGATGTTATTACACTTCGAAGGTCACCGGGATACGACAATTTATAAAATCATCTTTCGATAGAAATTATGACCCGATTTAATAATACAAAAAGAAATTAATTCAGTGTGTCAAATGTGTATCATGCGTTTAATCGCTTAGCTAATAAAAATATGTTTACAACATCGATTGCGACACGTTACAATAATTCATAAATATTTAAACTATGTACATATGTATTCGATTTAGTTAAACACTCATTGACGATATTGTGTCTATTTTTAATATCGATACGATTTATGGGTATTAAATATTAATTAACGTTAACGTGACATTGCAATAAATGCATAGAGCGTCCAGCGTCACTGTACTAAATTTTAAACTGGGACAATTCCCGTGCGTTCCTTTGAACTCGGCTAAATAAAAAAAATGGCTCGTCATGCTTTTAGATGACCCGTGGCCTTTCCGCAAATCGTACACCGAATAATTATACACTCTCTTCCATGGGTTTACCTTGGGAGTAAAAGCTGATGGATTACGATGATTCTTTTTTTATTATATCAGATACTTTGGGAAATGTTTGTGAAATAGATAGAACATAGGTACATGAATATGTAGAGAGAAAGCTGGAACTAATAAATATAGTTATAATTACAACAATTTAGATACTATTAATATGCGCACTGAAACGTCCAGTTATGTATAATTTGGGGTAATGAAAACAGTTTCTTTTTGAGAATTGCTGTGTGTATAAGATAGATAAAATTTATAGAAATATTTAAGATCTAAAATTGTTAAATATAAAATAAAAAATTTAAAAGCTTTTAACTGCTAATTACATAATTACTTCTAGGATTTTCCTATATTTGTACGCCACAAATACATGTTTAGTTATTGTTATATAGTCATCCTCATTATTTGGCGACTCTATTAACACTTTGTAAAAAAAATTACATAAACGCTTTACACACACCAATATATCATACCAGGTAGGTATTACACCAATAATATCTAATTTTCCAAAAGGAACGTCCCATTGACTTGTTCACTTCGCTTCATATTTCAAAACTTTCATTCAGATATGAAATTTAATGATATCGAACTATCTTATGATACGAGTTTCCCAATATTTCATTAAAACTGCAAGTTGACTTGTGTATAAAATTGAATTTATACAATTTATTCTGGTACGATCCATGTTTAAGGATTTATGTACAACCAATGTGGCAAAAATATAAGTCACAAACAGAAGGCTTTATGGAAACTATCTATTAATATTAGAAATTGAACTGAGATATTGTTTCATAATAGTCGAGATAATTTTTTTTTTCAACGAAAAGTCTGTCAAAAGCAGTTTCTATATATTTTACGTGTAATTAGAACTTTTAACGAAAATTGTACACAAAATAAATTAAGAGCAAAGTGCCCTTTAGGACAATTTTAGAAAAAAATATTTCAAATAAAAATTGTATACATTTAATATGTTAATTCAAATATAAAATTTTGTGGAAACATTCAAAGCCCTTTTGAAAAAAAAAATAAGAGAATTTAAAATGTTTAAGAGTAAAGTGTCCTTTAGGAAGGTTTTAGAAAAAAATGTTTCAAATAAAAGTTGTAGCAATTAGTTAAGTCAGTTCAAGTCTAAAATTTGTTAAGAATCGGTAATGCCGTTTTGGTGAAAATTGAGAAAAACTGAAAATTCACAAAAGTAGGGGGCCCTTCAGTCAAAATAACGCTAACGGCAATCAATAAGAATTGAATAGTAAAGTAAATATACAAAGTTAAAAAAAACGTTGAACCAGTTTTTGAGATAATCCAAAAAAAAAACTAAATATGACAAGAGTGAAATGCCCCTTGCCCTTTATTTATCCTGATGAAATTTATGTAGTCGCGAGTTTTCAGGAGACCCAACCTAAATCCAAATTTCAACTTTCCACTATTTATAGTTTCTGAGAAAACGTTGACCACATACACATACACACAGACATACATACATATATACATACATACATACACAGACGTGTTTTCAAAAACATGTATTTCGAAGTCAGGGACCTCAAAACGTCCAGAAATGCGAATATCTCAAATTCCGAAAATCAGCACATTTACAATATTTTCTCTTATATGGGATAACGATATGAGAAAGTAAAAAAGGTCAAATTTGCTTAAAAGAGAACTCAAGACCAAACATCATAACAGAAAATAGCAAAAAATTTCAGGTTGTTTAAGAAATTAGTAGTAGAAATTAAGTAAATGAATGGATAGCACCACTAGACGTTTTCCATTTCGTTCTAACTAATTCACCATTTACCAAAAATGTATCAAGCATTATTTGGTACCTAATATCAAAAAACAAATGGTGTAAATAATTCCCTTTTGTTCCAATAACATTTACCAAAAAGAAAATCTAAACGTTTCGTTACGTTCACCGAAACTGTAAAAGTATGAACCTGAACAATCAATTTGTCAATTTGGCCAATGGATAATGGATTTAATGCAAAGGTGTATACCTACTATCCTACTATGTTGAAAATAAAAAAAAAAGTGAATGATACAATGGTCAAAAACTATTTATACCGAATTTGTAGTTACAAGTGTATTTGAACGGTCTAGTATATAAAAAGATTCATTACTTTCAATATGAAATGTTAATCTGAATCCAGAAGAAAAGTTAAGTATGCTTAAAAGAGCCTCTTATTAAAAAAGTATAACGAAAATTTCAATACAGTCTAAATAGTTTTAGAATTTTAGTCACAGATAATTTTGAAATACTATTTCGAAGAACGAAAATGCTATGGAAAATGGAGATTTCCACTGATTTAGTTTTCATATCATTCTTCTCAAAAGTGCATTCTATTGTAGGGATTCACCTTTTTGTTCCACTAACACATCGTTTGCTAACAAATAAAAGGATGAACAGATTTGAATCATCTATGATCCATATAAAACGCCACCGTCTCAGAACGCTTTGTTTGCAGAAAATGCGAGAATGAACATGCAAATAAAATATAATATCGTAAATAATGCAATGGATGCGATTCAAGTTCAAACACAGTTTTTTTTTAACACAGAGTAAGACAAAAAATGGCGAAAAGTCAATCTCCTCCATCTCAAAATTGTTCTTAAACTTATTTCTATATTATTGATCGAAACGATAAATTTTAGTTGTTCTAATTTTAAGTCCTTTTCTTTAAAAGAATGATAGTGAGATATATCGAAATCAGAGTTTCAAATACGAAAGTACAATTTTCAAAAGGAAAACGAAACGAGTTCATGCAATATTAATTGAGCGTGTAAATCCATGCTACCATTAAAACAAAACACCACAAGAACAAAATCAATACAATCAGCACCACATCGAACGATATGAAGATGTTTATAAATATAACGTCATTATTCATATTAGAGGGTAAAGATCTGAGTTGATGGACAAAAGGTGACGGTAGGAAAGATCAAGTGCAAAATGGCCTCTTGGACAAGGAAGCAAAAAGGGCAAGGAAGAACCACTTGGCTTAAAAGAAAATTGTTTATTTGAGTAGCAGCAAGCGAAGTAAGGATCGCCATGACAACATCCCACCCGATAAGAGATCGAAGAAAAGGAAAAACTAATTCTGAAC
Source organism: Cryptocephalus moraei (assembly GCA_946251905.1). Lineage (NCBI taxonomy): Eukaryota > Metazoa > Arthropoda > Insecta > Coleoptera > Chrysomelidae > Cryptocephalus > Cryptocephalus moraei. Next base: position 35,417,029 of record OX276454.1, on the reverse strand, counting down.
GGACTACTTTTAGCTTTGATGATGAAAAGGAGAAGAAGGCCTGTCGATGGGCGAAAATATTTTGTCAATTTTGGTTGCAGGTAAATTATTCAAAATCAATTATACGTAGAGTAATTTCCCAAGACGCTTCGTTGCCCGAAATGAGATTGAAAGAATGAAGTCTGATACCAATTGCATGAATTTAATTGTACCTAATAACGATTCCATACTACACTCCACTTTCTGGTTTTTTTCCTAATACATTATTAGAAAGTACAAAGTACAAAAATATGTAAAATATAATTAACACTCCCTAACGACGAGCTGAATTGAAAGTGATTAGTTAGTACAGCTTTTATTATCGTGAACTGTTAAATAGAAAAAAAAAATACTGATTGAAGTACAACTAATTAGTTCAACCCTTCATAGTACGGTGAAATCGAAAATTTCGAAAAACAAGAAAAATCCGCAATATTTCATTAGTTTTGGAAGTTAATTTGTTAAGATAACATGGCATTATATAGGGAGCGATTTTAATTTTACATCAATAGATTTTATAAGGAGGGGTCGAAAAATATGCACCGAACCATGTAATATTTAGGTTAAACAAATTGGAGAATATGCACGTAAACAAAAGGTTTTGCCTTCCTATGAACATTTCTGAAACACTTAGATTTGAATTTAAGATGGCAGCCGGATGCTTACAAAACGATTACTATAGTATTTTTACTAATGATACATCTATTAATTTACTAGTAGTAGGTACCTTCTGCACTTGAACATGGAAACGTGAAAAATAGTATGCAACCTATGTATCGTTTTAAGTTACTCATTACAATTTTGTCCCTGGTAAAACAAAATTTATTTAGATGCCCAAAATGTTTCTACTTCACATAAAGTGAAGTGAAGTGCACTTTATGCAACATTGCATAACTTTGCATATATATAAGTTCCGCTTAGTTTATTATATAATATCTATAATAAAGTACTAGTTCACAACCTTAATTTTATTTAGAAGTGCAATCAAATTTGAGTAAATGCTGGAAATATTTAGTTTTTTGATAATTAGAACTAAATACCTCGTCGACTTTGTACAGTAGCTACCGTAGCAGAGGCAAATGCTGGCAAATTCCTTTTATAAAACAGTACAACAGTAGTACTTGTTGCAGTGGCTTAACAAGATTTTTTTTAAAGTTGGTCGGAACCCACTGTCTGGAATTCGTTCTCATTATCGATACAAGTCGGCCAAAAAGGTGAAAGTAATGTAAATCTGTGGTTTTCTATTCATAAATCGTTACCAATAATTCGTTAGGAAAGGGTATGTTATCTACTTCTTAAAAGGGCCACTTAGTTAAGGGAAGATTATTGGAAACGTATGACACCTCAGTAGAAAAAATAAATTAAAAGTATGTAATACGTATTAGGTAAGTGGAAAATACGAAATAGGTATGGCAAAATTTTAAATGGATGTGTTAAATTGCCCAGATTTGTAAAATAGGCGAATATGTGTCGAGTATACATTTTGAATTATTACAGAGTCCTAATGCTACGAGTTATACTTTGGCTGAATAAGATCATTTTAGGACTCTGATTTTTCACGAGAATTTATTTGAGAAATCGATTTTAGGTGTAATTTGAACAATTTATTTGTAGTAATTTATCTGGAATCGTCTATTTTAGTTATACGGTTTTTATTTCGCCCTGTTATTATCTACTCACACTTAACAAAAAGGAAATTTCGCGTGTTAACGGCGACCAGAACGAATTGGCGATTCCCTCAATGGATCGAAAATATGGAAATGCGGACGGGGCGCTGCTGTTCTGAACTTTCTAGATTTTTCCATAAGGGATCCATTGGCGTCCCGCAGGGGTTCATGCCATCAGCACGACGCGGGCAAATCATTAAAGGTTCCGGAGAGAAACAGAGAGAGAGAGACAGAGAGAGAGAGAGAGAGAGAGAGAGAGAGAGAAAAGCCAAAAAAATCTCTCGCGATCGGGGGTGCGGACGGGCACGCGTCCTCCCCCGGCGTCGGCGTCGCGACGCATGTCCGAGCGAAACCGCCCCCCATATGCTCCGTCAAAACAAGCCGCTGTATGGTTCTTGCAGAACTTTTTACCAACCTGTAGAACATGCGGCTCCCGTCGCGGCGACGGCGGCGACTCGTTCTCCGCCTCTAGGTCGGACACTTGCACACCGTCGGAGTCCGAGAACGCCTCGGAGACGACGCTGCTCCCGCAACTGTTCCCTGAGTCCTCCATCGCGGTCAGCGAGTCCTGGTGCTTGAATTCCGTGCCCATCGGCCCCGCGCGCACACTAACCACTCCTCGCACTTCGACGGGGAACAACCCTCTCTTCGGATCCTTCCTTCTGTCTGCGCGATTCCTTCCTTACTATTCCTCTTTTCCTCTTATATCAGAAAAATAATATAATAACGACACCGACTTGGTGGTAGGTACGAGGATGAGAGTGTATCGGATATAAGACAGATCGGGAGTAATGTGTATGTTGTATGTATGTGTGAAGGAGAGATAAAGAGAGAAAGAGAGGAGAGAGAGATAGACAAACAGGAGAGGGACAAGCGCTTCTGATGACGACGACCTCACGATATGACGTTTCGCACCGCACTGGCGAGGCGAGAGACGGAATTTCGACGTTGAAATCACGCACACGCCTGAGAAACGGAACGACGTCGACGACGGACGGGACGGCGACTGAGTCGAGAGCACGCGTGCGTCGATAAAAACGACGGCACCCGTTTGTCGTTCTGCTCGAGGATTTCCCCGTTCGGGGGAAGGTAAAGTCTGTCCTGTCCAGAAATGCAACAACACGACGACCGACGACCACTGGAGCGCCGGCCCTAGGGCTGACCGACAAACGAAAAACAATGCCGCAGAGAAAGTATACCGAAATTATGCGCCCTGGACGAATACGATCGCGATCGACCATCACCACAGTACGCTATTTGACCACAAGAATAACTAACAATCAGAAGACCAACAGAAAGAGAGGTCCGATACGGTCGTCAATGACCCTGAACGCACGTGCTTTGATATTTGCCGATTAGCGCCGTAAGCACCCGTTCCTCCAAGTTCCTCCAAAGTCCGACCGACAACCTACCTGAATATCGGACCTCTCTTTCTGTTGGTCTTCTGATTGTTAGTTATTCTTGTGATTTGACTATGTACCTAGTCCAGTAAATGAAGGAAAAAAACCTGGGTTAAATTCTGCAAAAGGATGAAACCGGGGGCAATTATAGGTTATAGGTCCCAACAGGGTCGTTCGAAATACAGAAAGTTACCGATTCTCCGAGTACCGCGACATGGTGGAAAATGGCCCTCAAGTTCCAAAAATCCGTTTTCCGATAATATCTCCGAGAATATCAAAAGGAAGATGATCAGGGGCCGTCCATAAATCACGTGATGCTCCGAGGGGGGGGGAGGGGGTTACCTTTTTATCACGGTTTATCACGGAGGGGGGGGGTGGGGGTGTGTAATCGTATCACGTGATATTCAAAAATTGCCGGTATTTTTTCCAATACTACCTACCAACCTTAAAGGAGACTTGTCTTGTCTTGTCTTATTAAGTTAACGTCTCATTTTCGCTGCTGTGGCCAATTTGGACGGGACCTACAGTTTAACGTGGGCTCCGAACCACGGTCCTCGAACACGGTTGTGCCCCCTTAAGGCTCTCACCCCAGTTGATCCACTCCGTGCTCTACCGACTCAGGGTGTGTGTATCCTAGTCCCGCCCTCCTACAGGATATCTGATCCTATCCGGCCTGGTTACCGGCTTTTCAAAAATTGAAAAGTTTATACCTTCTTTATTTCGTTTATTATTTATAAATCCCAACCAATTTTAAATTTAATACTATAATTAATTTTTCTCCTCTGTAATATAGAATAAATTATATAAATTTCTTTCACTGAACGAAAAAGGTACGTGATATTAATAAAAAAGTACATCAAATCAATGAACGTCGACATTAATTTCGGGCCGATGACGAGTGTTGTTGATTCAATGAACGGTCGTACATAAATTTCTCTGTTCATTAAGTTACGATTTCTGTACATTGAGTCAATGTACAGTAGACATGGATCTATGTTGGCGGTTATTAATGTGATGTTTGCTATGTGTTAAACCAATGAATTGTGAGCATAGATCTAAGGTTGCCGGACGTTAATATTATGTACGACATACGTTAGGCCTATGATTGCTGTACGTTAAATTAATAAACAGTGAGCATGGATCTATGATCGCCGGTTATTGATATTACGAACGATCAACATTGGCTTATGATTGCTGTACATTAAATCAATAACTGGTGTTGATAGACCTATGACCTCCAATTATTAATTGCAGTGACTTTTGAAAAAATATTGTATGCAGCGTTTCAGAAGCATTGGAACGCGGAAGGTGGAAAATCTTACTAATACATACCACTTTCTAATTCTTCGCAAAGGGATTTGCAGAATAATAGCCTTTTTTGCTACATCAATTTTTTATTGCATCAGAAACTCACAAATCATATGAACCTTTGGGCTCTAAGCGACACGTTATGTTTATAAAATGTCTTTTCCATTTGGCAAAACTTGGCCGATGGCACCAAATATCCATGGATCGCCAATCTGAAAAAAGAAGGGGAAATGGTAAACCAAAACTAGATTTACGCTTTAAAAAAATATTCGTTTTATGGCGTTAGAAAAACCTTAGTTAAACACCTTACGTTTTAGAACATTAACAGGTGTGTTTATAACTATTTCTACATAAAACAAAGTCCGAGCACCATGTCAAGCACAAAAAGACATATTACAGTTATTTAGCAACGAATATTCATTATCTGAAACAAGGATTTAAAGAAAATGTTTTTTAATGTGGAAGGTTTAAGAAAAGCAAATTTTCCTTTTTTTAAGTATGTAAAATAGAACTTACTTTCATTACAAGCATCCTCAAACGCTTTATTTAGAAGGCCTTTAGTAGTTTTATTTTTCATGTGTCCGTCTTTCTGTAGAAATGTCACTGTGTGGGGAAACCATTTTTCCCAATTATTTAAAAGTAATTCCCAATTTCCGAAAGCAATCTCATAGTTTATACTAACCTAAAAAAATAAAAGTGTTATAAGTAATACAAAATTAGACATTTTCCTAAATGATTCGAAAGAAAAATAAAATTTTAAGACTACCTAGTAGTAAGAGATTGCATAGAACTGTAATTTCAACTTTCCGATAATGCTAATACTTACCAATTTTCCATTCTTAAAGAGAAATACTATGTCTTTCTCGAGCCTGTTCATCTATCACACAATAATTTGGCACAATTGGTATAATAGTTAGAACGCTGTACTGCCTCTTCTACTTTATCAGACCGACTGGAGGAAATTCAGAAGAATTCGCATAAAAAGTGGTACAAGCAGAGAAGTCTACGACGGTGATTCGTTATATTAATGTTCGCCGACATCGTTTCAAAACTTCCGACAACATTAAATCTGATGCGTTTTTAAAAGTTAATGGCTGGCTTCGTAAAATCAATGTTTGACGTTCATTGAAACAAGGAAAACCGTTCATAAATATTTTATGTTTGCTGTTCATAGATCTATGACGAAAATTTATCGTTATAATGATGAAGAACGTTGTTTAATAATCCTCAAACATTAACTCAATGAATTTTTACATTAGATTAATGGATGAAATATTTAATTCTAATGTTTTGCGTTCACTGTTTAATGTTGGCTCGTTTATCGGTTCAATGTATGAAGTCATAAGTTTATGACCAGAAATCGTTGTAACAATCACCGATTCATAATATTAATGTTCACAAAAATGACGACGGCCGTTCATTGATTTTACGTACGAAATTATTTTCTGTGTTTATCAAACAGAATAAAATTGGTATAATTTATTTTAAATTGGGGGGGGGGGGTGTCAAAAATTATCACGTGATTCTTAGGGGGGTATTACGGCATATCACGGTGGGGGGGAGGGGGTTCAAAAAAGGCAAATTTAGCGTCACGTGATTTATGGGGGCCCCTCAGTTCATTCACTACAAAAATGGTCCTTATGTTATTTTCCGAAAACTCGACAGTTTTCGAGATACCTAACGGCCACGAAACGAACCCTTTACTTGTTGCTCCTGCTCTGAATCCAGGAAAGCAAATTCGAAAAATGGAGACATAAGCGAGCGGACAAATTGTCCGATAACGTGAGTAAAAATCGTGATGTGTTCATCAGAGTACTTTCTCATATATAGGGTGTTTCAATATGCGTTTGCCAAATCCAAACGGGAAATAGATACGGTTAATTTAAGCAAAAAAAAAGTTTATTTTATACTAATTCAATGGTAGAATATATATTTTAAATTTAAAATAAATTCTTGTAGCAAATTTTGAGAAAAATTCAAAAACCGAAAAACCACAAGTATAAAGTGCTCTTCACAGATGATTTAGCCGAACACATTACAAACCTTTTTATACATATTTAATTACACAATAAATTTTCAAAGTTTAAAAAGAATTCTTGTAACGAATTCCGAGAATAATACAAAAAACCCAAAATCGACAAGTATAAAGTATCCTTCACAGAAGATTTAGCCAAAAACGTTAGAAAGCTTTTTTATACATATTCAATAGCAGAATAAATATTCAAAGTTTAAAAAAAATTCGTGGAGTGGATTACGAAAAAAATTGAAAAAACCGAAAATTGACAGGTATAAAGTGCCCTTCACAGAAGATTTAGCCAAAATCGTTAGGAAACTTTTTCATAGGTATTTAATCGTACAATAAATATTCAAAATTTAAAAAAAATTCTTGGAGCGAATTTCGAGAAAAATTCAAAAAATCGAAAAATGACAAGAGTAAACAACCCTTTTATCCTGGCCGATTTTAATGAAAAGCTTATTCTTACGTCCTGGTATGGTACAAAGTCTAAATACAAAGTTTTGACCGTTTGTGGTTTTTGGTTTTTGAGAAAATCCTACCACAGACACACATACACACATACACACATACATACAGACGGTTTTCCAAAAACTTGTTTTTTGGACTCAGGGGACCTCAAAACGTACAGAAATGCTAATAACTCAATTTCGAAAAATCGACCCGATTACAATACTCTCTCATATATGAGTACCTCATATGAGAAAGTAAAATGGATATCTTTTGATGGGCCTTAAGGGCACACGACAACTTAGCCCCGCGGTCAGAAAATTCGAAGGGTACCGTTAATCCTACCCTACGATTGAGCCCCGGGGTGATCATGAATTGAGGGCCGTTTTTTTTAAACTCGATAACTACAGAATAACATATTTTGAGGGGAGCATTTTTTCATCTTCTTTGGTTTGCTTCTTATGTTGATGATGTACAATGCCTAAATTATACAGCCAAACTTGTCTTGAATAAATAACTTCACCAACGGACATTTTTGGCAACGGCTGATTTTGCTGGCAATCAAAACAAACTTTATAAGTATCCTCTTTGAAAGCATTCAAATATTGGAAAAAAGCTTTTGCTCTCATTTTATGTAGTCTATATTTGGTACGAAGTTTATTCCTTTTTTCCAACACTATGGTTTTTCTTATATTCACCAGAAATTCTTTACACAGGTATCCGAATGTGGATTTCCAAAGCCTAAGTTGAAGTTCTGATAGAAATTTTCTTGTACTTAGCCAAAGAACATTTAAAATTTGTTGAGGCACAAAATGCGTTCCACATTTTCTGTATATTCAACTCTGGAGGAAGGTAGCTTCTCCTGCATTTTGCACGCGAGTAGTGACTTTTTCTGCATTTGTAGCTGCTTATGTGAATCTTTATTGCCTGAGTAATATCTTTATCAATCTGCTTTGGAACGCGTCCTCCCCGCTTCTCAATCAGTACCTCTCCAGCAAGAATTTTTTTCGAGATCCCAGAGAGTCTGCCCTTACAAGCACCTAGGGGATGAGTCAAATTTTGGAATAACAAAAAAATGAAAAGTATTTTATTAACCTACCAGTTATTTTTTGAAACGTAGCAGCACAAACAGAAACATAACCTCCAGAATTATTTCTAATGGAGTATTTGACCGAAACTTTTCTGCTCCGTTCCTGATTAGTGTCATTTTTAGTTTTTCGCCTAGGTATAGTTACATGCATGAATTTTAGCAAGATTTTATCTTGCTCTATCTTTTTTGCATCATTTGCATATATCATTTCTCTAAAACCTAAACAGAATTTCACAAATCATAATCCGAGAGCGAATTTAAAAACTTACCAAGTACTTCATTCCTTGTCAGTTCTCCCGCCTTACAAACAACGCCTTTGCCGTTGTGGTTGAAATGATTACATGCAATGTCAGGCTCGCCTAACCTCTCCTTTCTATAGCAATTGATTTTTGGTTTAACCTGATCGCGACTGCCTTTAGAAATACGAAGCTTTCTTCCCTTTTCCGTGGGGCGCACATTTTTGCCATATTCTTCGTTAAATGTTTCATTCATGTTTTAATTTTATTTTTAAAAGATCATAACAAAACACGACTCAAGCGGTCACCAAGAGCACTGTTCTGTTTTACATCCAAATATACACTAACAACAATCTGCACACAATTGAATGACGATGAATGCTTCCTCCTTACTTATCGAGTTTTCAAATAGCCGAGATAGTTATCGAGTTTTAAAAAACCGCCATATATTGGGTATGCTCTAGCTCTTGCACTTATCGCGTTATCATGAATCTGACTCTGCTAGCATGTCGGGCATTCAATTCACATACGTAATCAATGTAAAACTCATTTTCGGTAAAAACGTACTTATCGAGTTACAAAAAAAAACGGTCCTCAATTGCGGACAGCCGATGGGTTGTGAGCAGGTAGCGCACGAATTGCGGACAGGGCAGTTCTAATCCGCTTAACCGACGCAACCTTTCTTCTCAGAAATGTCTCAATAGAAGTCTTCCAAAACTATCGAAAAGGAATAATATCTTCGAGAACAAATGCTCCTTTTTCAAACTAAACAGACGTCTAGGGCAGATTTCATTACTAGTATTTCGGAAAAGTTTCTTCCCGTTTGTGTAAATAATTTCATTGACGATATACATACGCATACTCTGGAGATGTTTCAATTTAAATCAGAAAAAAGGTTTCAAAATAAAAAAATAGAAAAATTTTCTTCAGACGGAAGCTTTACTTCTAAAGGTTTGAGTAATATTTTTTGTATATAAATAAATGTAAGAGAATTTTTGTATACATTTTATTTTATTTTAATTAATTCAATTTATTTTTATAAATTTGACCTGACAAACTGTTTTATAAAGCAGTACTTTTTTAAACACGCCAGTTAAGTATAATATTGTCTTTTCTGCCAGTCCTAAACCTGGAATAAGTGTGAAGGAAAAAAGTACGTCATTTCAGATTCAAAATATGGATTTATGTCTTGCAAATAGATATTTGTAATGATAGATTTAACTGGGGACCCCCCTTTACCTGTTCATTTTACCTGACCGACCCTTGTCCGCAATTCATGCAGTGATTAACAGACCCCCACGGCACTTGTCCGCAATTCATGCATCTGTCCCCAATTCGTGCGCTCCGGAGCCCCGGTATACCCCAAGGCCAAATGACAACTGAGCCCCGACTTAAAATGCTGAGTTCAGGATATAAATAAATAACATAGGTACATACAATTGCAATAGTTAGGTAGTATATTTAAGAAACAAATATGTAAATACATGAAATATAAAAAATGAATGTAATATACTATTTTATTTATTTATTATATACATAGCAAATACTTTTATCAAAATCGAATCTATTAATAGCATTAGTTTGTATTTGTGATTTACTTCATAAATACTCCTTAAGGATAAGATTTTCGAAGCGCAATCATATCCGGGTCGTCGGGACCGTCATTAAGTAATCACCAGAAATCATAAACCCCGCGTTGGGGCTCAGTTGTCATACGACCTTTTTGAAATTTTGCCTGTCAACCGAAAGGCAAACTGACCGCGGGGCTCAATCGATCACCTCCGCTTTTGGGCAATCAAAATTCACGTGAAATGAAAACCCATAGCTATGGTACCTATCGGCGATTCCCATCTCGGCACAAGAAGCAGGTAAACGATAAAATTATACCCCAACTCCGCATACATCTAGGCAGGTACTCCATTCTACACTGCCCATCTCGGCATAGCGTGACGCCCATAGGGTGATCCTTGCCCCCTTGCGTTTCAAACGTACTTTCGAGCGTATCTCATGACGTTCACTCGTACACGGTGCACTACGTATACTAAGTTTCTCAAATATTATCAAGAAGGTACCTCGCTAGATTTATGCAGAGTTATTGAGAGATTATTGTAGTATGTACCTGCTCGATCCGTTGTGCCGAGATGGGATACACATTAATGCCCGTTTGATGTCATTTTTTACTTTTTCTTTAAAAAGCGTATTATTTCATATTTTTACCCGAAGAAAATGATTTTTATGCAGTAAATAACTTATGTAAGAATAATTTAATACAAAAAATGATCATATTTATTTATATTTAAAGTCAGTTTACGTACACGTAAAAATAAATACTGAAGTCATGTTTAACGTAATAATTTTAAAACTAGTTTTATATGCAATGCCGTTTAAATTTATTTTAAATGCACTAAGTTTAAATTGGTTTTAAAAAGCCTTTATAAAAAAAATATTGAACTTGAAAAATGGAACTGACAAAATTACTTATTATTGTATCTATGTTATCGGAGGAATTTTCACATGTATATTTGTTAAAACCAAGTATTGAAAATATTGTATTAAAATTATATAACCGGAATAGTTTTAACTTTGCGCAAATTCAAATATTTATTGGTGTTATATACGCTTTCAGTAGATGCGATACTACGTCTGCATTCTTCAATATTAGAAAGAAGAAATTCCTGAAGTTTATTTGCAAAAATATATTATTACTGCAAGAAACTATAGAAATATCTATAGAAAACAATGCCAATTCCATGAATATTGAATTTGCTGCAGAAAAAATCGTCATTGCTTTGTATGGTGTGAAAACGGGCAGCTGAAGCAACTGCCGTTACCAACCGTTTGAAAGACTGTCTAAAAATGCTAAATTTTCACTCGCTCAATTACCTCCTACAGCTAGTGCCACGAAAGAGCATGGACTCAGGACATATTACCAAATTCAACAGTGGAAGCAAAATGCTTTAAATCGACTTGATTGGGGTTGGCAGAAATCCAAAAATGGTTTAATGCCAATCTGTTCCTCTGCTCCTCCTGCGCCCACAACTGCACTTGAGCAAATTGTTTGTGGATGCAAAAAAGGCTGTCAATAAAACTGTGGATGTCGAAAATTGGGGATAAACTCCTCAATGTTTTGCAAGGAGTGCATGGGCATTAATTGCGAAAACGTTAATGTTACAGATATTTCGGAAGAAGACATAGCTACTGATATTGATACAGAAACAGATATTGCATTTGAAAATATTTCAATACAGCAGGAACTATAAATTTTACTGCATATACTTACTTTATATAAAAATAAATTTAAAAAAAACGTTAACATTTGTAATTTATTATTTCAATTCTATACCTCCAAACATTTAAATTAAATATGTCTAGTAGAATAATATCCAATATTATTGATAAATTTATGTTCATAAAATTATTATTGCATAAAAATCCTTTTCTTTCTGGTAAGAATATGAAATAATACGCCTTTTAAAGAAAAAGTCAAAAATAGAGAAAATGTGGCTGAATTCAAACGTTTATATCTTAGTCAATTTTAAACATGTAAAGTCTTGTAAGCGACCATTTTAAGGAGAATTTCATAACCTTTCTTTTCTATGAAGCAATACCTATACCTAAATTCATCCAGAAAAAAGTTATAGTCAAAAAGTAAATTTTTTTGTTTTTTTTTTAATTTAATTTATTATAAAAACATTTTTTCACTTAAAAAAACATCATTTTGATAGGAAATATAATTCTCTACAAAAAACCTTACGGCACATATTTTCCAAAAATGCATATTTTTTGCCCTAGAGCCAAAAAATCGAAAAGTGGCCAAACTTACCCCGTTCTCAAATACGCATGGCTAAATTTAGTAGCACTTCTGGATTTTATCTCTTTACAGGTCAATTGACCCTATTAAATATTAAAATACCTTGAACGCTTTAGTTCCTTATTAAATAACATAATCAATAGCCTACCCTACAGTATCGAATAACGAAAAACGAAAGAAACTATTAACTGATAAATAAAGACATTCACTTTGCCGCCCGTCTGGGACTTACCGCCCCGGGCAATCGTCCCTTACACCCTTAGGGAAATACGCACTTATTAAAAACTAGGCGTAGCTAAATCTTTAATCTAATCAAAAATATGTGAATATGCTGAAATACAGAATTCACTCGGGCCTGGAATACGGCTAGATATGGACTTTGGCAGAGTAGCACTATATAACCTGGAACATCAATCAAATTTCGGTAATAATTCGTCTTAGCGGACCAATAGGCCGTGAGCCAAGTCCAAAAAAGTCTCTCATAGGAAACCACTTCAAATTTAAAACATAGATTGTCCTTCACGCGAATGACCAAAATAATAATAACACAATAATTGAATTTTACGAGACTACTTCAAATTTTAAGACATTTTCAAAAAGCGGGTATAAGAGAGGTATATCTTACGACTAAATAATCATCATCATCATCATCATCATCAAGCTCTTTATTGCGCCCAGTATTGAGCATAGGCCTCCCTTTCTGTCCTCCAGGTCTCCCTGTTTTGTGCTGTTCTCGTCCATCCAAATCCTGCCACTCGTTTTATGTCGTCATACCATCGCATAATTGGTTTTCCTCTTCCTCTCTTTCCTTCCCATGGTCTCCAGCCTATTATTCGGCATTCCATCTGTCGTCTGTAAAAGGCTATATATCCTGCAAAATTCCACTTCAGGCTTGTGAATCTTTCCACTATGTCTACGACCTTTGTTCTCTGTCTAATCTATTCGTTTCTCTTTCTGTCTCTTATTGTTACGCCGATCATAGCTCTTTCCATGACTCTTTGTGTTGTCCTTAAATTATTCATTATTGTCTTTGTGAGGGTCCAGGTCTGCTCCATATGTTATCACCGGCACTACACACTATTCAAATATTCTTGTTCTGAGGTATATTGTGCTATCCTTCTACCCTTAAGTATATGACTTAATTTGCCAATCCTCCTAGTCTTCTACCTAGACCATCCTAGTCTCCTTCTCCTTTCTATCTCTATCTCCTTGTTACCCTTTCCTATCTCTATTTGTTGTCCCAGAATTCTAGAATTTTCTAGATTTTTTTTTCTAGATAATTTTCTAGAAGTTTCCCAGAATATTCTTGAACATTTTCCAATATGTGCCCGTTGACTGTTGTTTGTACTTGGTCTTGGCTCATTATTGTTGTTCTTGTTTTATTCATTTATAGACCGATTTCTGAAGATTCTCTGTCTAGCTCGGAAAGCATTCTTAGATCCATTTTATGTTGTCGGCGAATAGCACAATATCGTCTGAAAATCTTGAGTGTGATATTTTGGCTCCATTTATGTTCAGTCCCATATTTTTCCATTCAAGTTTCTTGAAAATTCTTTCCAGAGCTAAGGTAAAGATGATTTGGGGATATTGTGTCTCCTTGTCTGATACCTCTTTTGATTTCAATGTTGCCTGTTTCCTCGTGTAGCCTGATTTTTGCATTTGCTCTATGATGTATATTTTTAAGACGGTTCTTGTACCGATGGTCTATTCGCGCTTTGTCTTGTACTTCAAATATTGCCCAATGTTCTACGGAGTCGAATGCCTTCTCGTAATACACGAAATGTGTATTGGAAAGTTATATTCGGTCGACTTTTCTATTATGATCATTACTGTAAGTAAGTGGTCATTAGAGCTAAATCCATTGCGGAACGCGGCTTCTTCTACCGGTTGGTAGGCATCCAACTTATTTTTAATTTTGTTGGTTATGATTCGGGTAAAAACTTATACATCTGATACAGTAAGCTAATGGGTCTATAGTTTTATAGCTTTGTTCGATCTCATTTTTTAAATAATATAACTATTATTGTGTCATACCAATTCGTGGGTATTGTTTGTTGTTATGTACATAGATTGAAAAGGTGCTTTAGCTGCGGTATGACAATTTCTTGTGCCTCCTTGAGAATTTCCGCGATTATATCATCTCCTCCTGGTGCCTTGTTTTTCTTCACTGAGTTTATAGCATGTATGATTTCTTCCTCGTTTATTTCTGGTCTCTCCTCAGAGCCAATGTTGACTACTTTTCCTTTGTTTTGGTTTCCTGGTGGACTTTCTGTTCTTGGTGAGTAGAAGTCTTGATAGAACTTATGGGCTATTTCTTTAATTTTGTCTCTGTTTCTTGTTTCCACATTGTTGTCGTCCTTCAGAGCTATTATTTGCCTATTTGGTGTTTTCCTTGCTTCTTGCTTAGGCATTTAAGATTTTTGTTTGACAAAATAATACTATTGTGAAAAATAAAGTTTTTAATAAAGAACAATCCAACTACATAATTCGACTGTAGTATTTTCAAAACAATTCTTGTTGATCTATGGCTTTATAACTGAAATAAAATCAACAACTGATCATCCAGAACATACTGAATTAAGGCAATATGGATTCTTCTTCTTAGAGCGCCACCTTCAGTTTGAGGAGATGACTCATTAAGCTTATAACTTATAAGCATATATTTATGGTATCTTTTTGCGCTTGTTTTTTTTTCGGGATGGGAATGAATTCTGATATGGATTTTTTAAATAACAGAAGTACCAAAAGTATATTGATAGCGATATGGTTAGAAAATGGATGAGCAGATACTAACGTTTTTATCAATATAAAGCAAAAACCAACCAAACCTAACCTTCCCGACCAATTCTTCTAGCCAAAAACGTCCAGGTAACCGTTCATATCAATTGAAACCCAACCAAACCCCTTACCTTCCCAACCAACTAGTCTGACAAGTAACATTGAGGAAATATTTTAAACTATATCAAACAAAATGCAACAAAACACTAATCTATGTATGAAACAAAACGTGGAACTGAACGAAAATAAAGCAGCAGGCCTGGACGAAATTAGGTCAGAGCAAATTAACATTTTGGACCCTTAACCATAGACTGGCTTATTTAAACGACAAATAGCTGCGTATCCACAGTGCAAATCGTCTAAGCTTGGAGGAAAATGAAAGTGATTGCCTATCTGAAACCAGGAAAAGAGCTAACAGATCCTACGAATTTCAGATCCGTCTCTTCGTTGTATCACATTCAGACCAGGAAAATCGTGCTATGGCCAAACCCCCAATCTCACTCAATATAACGAAAATGGGTTTGAGCAGAAGCAGGTAATGAGAGTAGGTTTCGTAGACTTATCTGCTGCCTACGAGCAATCTATCTACGAGTAAACCATCTGAGGCTGATAACAAAGGTCTACGATATCACCAAGGTCCAAGAAGAGTCGGTGGGGAATTGAGAAAAAACGGCCTGCTGCTAGGCAGCGTCCTGGCGCCAATTCTCTACAATATCTACATCTATGACTAACCAATAAACGGAGAGACAAAACGTTTCAAATATGCCATTGATACTGCTATAGCAGCTCAATGCAGAACTTTCAACGATACAGAGGATAAACTATCTCGTGCCCTGGAGGATTTAGCAGCCTACTATAAAAATAACCACTTCAAAGCTAATCCCATTAAGACACAGATGTGTGCTTTCTGTATTAGAAACAAGGAGGCACACAGGAAGCTAAAGGTGGCTTGGTAGGACCAAGAGTTGGAGCATAACATCCCGCCGAAATACCTGGGCATACGCCTGGACCGAACTCTGTCTTTTCGGAAACACTGTCAAGAGGTCAAACGGAAAGTATGCGCAAGAAACAATATCATCCGAAAACTAACAAATACAAAATGGGGAGCATAACCTCACACTTCAGACTTCGGCTCTTGCTTTATGCTTTTCTACCGCAGCATATGGTTCAATTCCGCTCATACCAAGCTCGTTGACGTGGTGCTAAACGAGACGGTGCGCGTAATGTCTGGCTGTCTAAATCCGACCCCGGTGGAGAAAATATATCCAATAGCCCCACTCACAATCAGATGGTGTGCTACTGCGGAAGCTGAGCGTAGAAACAAGAAACCAACCATAGGCATCCCTTATATGGACGTCAAATGCAACCGCATAGACTTAAGTCTCGGAAAAGCTTTATGCGGACGACAACACCCCTAGAGATTACGACTGAAGTACGCCGAACAAACCTGTGGCGAGAGATTCCTACCTGCACACCGATCGAATCAAATGAAGAGCTAGCCCGCAGATACCATTTATCTTTCTCCACATGTAGGACGCAAAACAGGCACGGAACGGGAATCGCACGATGTAACAGCAACCTAAAAAGTTATGAGTTATGACTATAAAGAGGATGACACTTGTGAATACGGCGCACTCCAAGACCACCAGCATCTGGCTATATGCCCAATCATGAGAGAGACTTGTACAGAGGACATTATCTTGCAAATGACAAAGCCACATAGGTGGCTGATTTTTGAAAGTTAACAATTTGATATGGTGATCCCGACACGGAAACTAAGTTAGTATTGAACACCGAGTTCCGGCTACCCCGTACATATGAGCTCCTATCTGGCACTCAGTTGAGGTGACATTGCGGGTTGGTGTGCTCAACGGTGTGACACACATTTCATTTGTAGGTCGGACTACGTTAGATTAACTCTAGTTTTCCCGAGAGCGAGAGTTGAAAGCCAATGCTTGGTGAGAGCTTCTAAACTTATCTGACCGAGTGCTGTGTTGTGCTGAGAGCACCTACTGTTTCCTGTTATATTTGTTCCTTATTCTCGTGCATGATTCGTGTTAGAGTCCTGTCAGCTTATGGGCGGGATAGAAAAGACTACTGAAGCTATTCGAAAGTGACCTCAATTAGTGGGACGCAAACTCGAGCGTTCAGCTTTGTCCCGCGAACCCATGTAACCATTTTTGGGATAATCTGGCACACAGCTACGCCTGAACCTGGCGGGCTGGTCTTCGATTCCACTTACTCCCGACGGAGGCGTTGAGATCTACATGGGTCCATTCGCCTCTTTTATAGCCTTCATTAGCTTTCTCCTTGGAGTGAGTCTGATTGTTAGAATATGGGTTATGCGGATCAGTCTTTCATGATGATAAAGTTGATAACGTTGATATAGTGTGCGTGCTTCTTTCTTTATGTTATCGTTCATCGGGGCTCTTCGAAGTTTCCGCTTAATTCCTCTAAAATTCGCCCATTTTGTTAGTTTCTCACACTCATGTAGAGTTTACATGTAGAGTAGATCTATCCCGATGTTTTCTCCGCTTAACATTTCCTGAGTTCTCTTGTTCGAGATGGTGATGGATAAATGAAGGAATTTCGTCCTTTGCCGCTTCAGGCCTGGCCCACTGGTTTGAGTCGTTTGATACTGGGAATCCTCACCAAAAACAAGGTTTCACGGCTCCTTGGGGAGGATAGCAAACTTTACAGGTGTCCATAACTTTACTAATTCGAATGTTGTAAATATCTAAAAAGGACAATTAAAATTTAAAAACATTCATCTGTTGAAAAAGTTATTCCATTTGTAAACATTTGCCGATATAATGGCAATAAAATTCTTACAAGAAAAAAATCATTATTGCATTAATCAAACTACATACTGTAATTATTGCAAAATACACATTTTTTGATTAAACTGCATAATTTTACGATTAGTGTTATTACATGTTTCAACACTTTAACACACTGATACAAGTATTTTTACAAATAAATGATAAATATAAGTAAATAAAATAATTACTTATACTGTTACGTACCTAAGATTTATATATGGAATTTTTTTATCTGGGTTATTTTTGAGAGAACAAAATACACATACATGTAATTGATTACATTATCTACTCTACGTATCACTCACCCTAAGAAACGACAAACAATTAATCGTAATATTTTAATAAAAAACATACTATCAAGCGATATCCATGTTATTTCTTGTTCCATTAATACCAAAAATAAAACATTTAATCGAAAGTATAAAAATTGTTTGGGTTACCATTTAATGATTGCCATAAAATTATTAATCTAGTTAAGCCAGTATTAAAATCTACCTAATTCGATGTTGGTTTAATATTTTAATACTTTTGTGATACAATTTTTTATAGTCACCATAATTAATGTATTTAAATTATCGGATAATCGGTCCAGACTACGCTACTTACTTTTTAGCGCATTTATCGCAACTATGATTGGAGAAGTGTTAATTTGGGCAATAAGTAAAATAAAATAAAATTGGCTATTACGTATTAAAAACAATTCATTGAACAGAAATTCGATTATAAAGTGAATTGCTTGTAAAAGTTATTAAATTGAAAGTAGCTTATTATATAAAGTTCGTTATTCTATGTCCTATAACTACTTGCAGTCCTTTCCTGTTTTATTCTATTGAATCACGTTTGGAACAATATATATTTTGCTTTAATAAAGCACTGCACTTATGGATTTAAAATTACATAATTCCTTTTTAATACCACTTCAATGTTTAAGACTATAATTGTGTAAATCTTTATTCGTATTTCTCAATGCTTTTAAGCGGCCACTTTTAGGATTTACAAAATATTCTTCAGCTTTTCGGCTACCTTGGAGAAGCAATTATCGGTTAATTCAATTGACGCCTGGCTTATACACGGGGCTGACCAGAGAAAAGCGATGGATGACACTCAGTTTAGGTACCTGTCTCGACCCGAATCTTATTTAAAGGCAAGTTAGTTATGCTAACGTATTTATCTAAAATCGCCAGTAAAATCCTAGATGCTTTAAGTTTTTTATCATAAGCCTGATGGAACATTTTTCTTCATAAATCAGGCAAATAATGTATATTGGAATATGGTTGTCGTTCCTTCCAGAGCTAACGAAGTACAGTCGGTTAATTTTTGACTTGAGCGTTTCAAGATATAACAGCGAATAATACTTCTTAATTCAATCTGACGTTTTTTTTTTTTTGAAAAACGACGTTTCGACACGTAAAATTTTTGATTTGGCAACATGGTGTCGGCGCTCGTTTTAAGACCGTGATCCTGAACGTTCGAGATGGAAATGGAAAATGCCCGTAAAGGGGGATAATTTTCATTTTACACGTCGTTCTTTTTCAACGGCTTTCTTCGTGTGCAACAGTTTGGGAGCGAGAGGGAAACCAGAAGATATATCGCTCCGGGATCCCGGGAGTACGTAGGAACTAAGGGAAGCCGTATAAGTACATATATTTCTACGGATTTTATGTTTCCATTTGAGCGTGTGTTCTTTTCTGGAATAAATAAATGAACGCTCTAAGGAAATCAGAGACGAATTGAAAAGATACAACTACATGATTTGTGAAAAGAAACCTTTTTATGGTTTACAAATCATGACTAAAAATTTTGGTATAAGGTATAACGTCATTCTGTTTATGAAAAAAGTTCATAACAAAATTTTACCATTTATAATGGTTAACATTTTCTTTAATAATGATTGATTTTTTTATGTGATGTTTTGTGCTCTTTATTTAAATGTCCAATTATGTGAAATTATGTATACCTACATAATATTTTATAATTACATTACATTCATAATATTACATAATTCATTATGGTTTGTAATAAAATAGTTGATTAAAAATATGTTTAGCATTATCACACACACACACACACACACACACACACACACACACACACACACACACACACACACAGGGAATCCCAACAATACCGATATGTGCATATAGGTACATGTACTGAAGAACACTTATAATAATAGCCCAGTCTGTGTAGTCATTTTTTGACGTTTTACGACATTAATTCAGTACCGAATGAGAGTGGTCAAAAGTTGTAAGCTCTGACTAGTTGATCATGCCTATATAGTTTTAAACATTCAAAAAGTGTGCATTAACAAATGAGAGGGGCCCAAAGTTAGCAAAAACTAGTTTTTTGATTCTACAAGTCAAAGTATGCATTTTGGGGAGAAAAGTTTCAAATATAAGTTATAGAGAATTTAAAAACCTATAATTTGAGCTATAGCACGATTAATTTTGTTAAACGTTTATTGCAAAAATGCCAAAAAACCACTGAAAATTCTCATTTTTTGAATATTGATTATTTACTGCAAAAATAATATGATTTACGTTTTTACCGTTCTAAAAGGTAGCTTATAAAGTTCCAAATCTAAACAACGTTTATAAAAGTCAATTGGTTAATTTGTTGCTGAGATATTACTATTAGTTTATCCCAAGACGCATAATGTTTATTTCTGTTACGTCTTTTTGAATAAACATTTCGAGATATACAAAAATTTAGTCTATAAACACCCATATCTTCATATCCCGTTAAGAAAATATGATAAAAACAATTTTCAACCCCTTATTTATCGCTTTAAAGAATGGGGTGATTTTTTTTTATTAATAAATAGACCTGGAGCCGTTTTCATAACTTGTACAAATTTCTCACTTACAAATTCGGATAGCTGGATACATAACGGAGAATTGAAAGAAAACAACAATTTTTTTCGACCATTAGGAGCCGAGATAGTTTTTTTTCAAAAATTCGCAGTCCTTTTATTTGTAACAATTAAGAAATGAATTTTGCCCTATTCGATAGTTAAATATCCATGTTTTTTTAAATGTTTATTATAAAAGAAAAAAAAAACGATTGTTATTGTTAAAAAAGCTGTATGATGCAGTATAAGCACAATAAAGGTGTATAGGTAATCTCGGAACTAAGCGAGAGTGCGAATGGTGGGGATGGCAGTTGGCAACCGCTCGCGTTGAGAGAACCGAATTAAAGCGTTTAAAACGGCAGAGCGTGGACAAGATATCCGTATCTCAGTCTCAAAAAAAATCTTATCTCGGCTTCTAATGGTAGAAAAAAAATTGTTGTTTTTTGGAACTTTAGTTCCTTTTTGCCAGGGATTGGGGAGCGAGGGTGGTCGCGCCGCAAAAAATCTGACCGTTAAACGAAAAGCGTTACCGGAAAGCGTTACCTCGGCAGCGTTCGTAGCGGCTCGGAGGCGTTCGTAGTGGCTCCGTGGGGGGGGGGAGAGGGAGAGTGGGAGAGAGTGGAGGGGTGTGGGAGAGAGTGGAGGGGTGAGGGAGAGAGTGTATATATCTCTCTCTCTCTCTCTCTCTCTCTCTCTCTCTCTCGTTGAGTCGTTCGCTGTCTTTGTTTCAATGATCGAATGCACTGACTAGATCTGAATACTTAATATGTAGTTCGTACCAATCAACTTAATGATAAAATTTTTATAATTAATACTATTATATCGGGTGTTTTTTTTTTTAATTTCACCTCATAGTAGGCTGTGGATAGTGTTTGTGAATTAGGCATTCCAACGACCTGTCAAAAGTAAATCCAATATGGCCGTTGGGGGCAAACAACTTGGTTATGTCATCTGTGACTATTGATCGAAAAGTGTTCCATTTTATGTTTTTGAGAGTGAGTTAAGTTGTTTTTATATTTTTAAAGTGTACAGTACTGTTTTATCGAGCAAAGATGCTTTACATGCATTGTATGCATTAAAGATGCATACAATGCTTTCATTTGTGCTTTGCTGTAGTAACTATGGGTTAAAACTAAATATGAAATAAAACGATATCAATATTGGCATGCATGTTGGTGACAGGTGACAGGCGGAACTCCGTGAATAGAATAGTCCAAATCTTCAACTTTCAATGTAAATGGATCTACATTATTGTTTAACTTCAGCTTCTTTAGATAACTGCAAAAAATATATATATAGAAATGCAAACACAAAACTTTAGTAAGTATTTTCGAGCTTACCGTTCGCCAACATGGCGATTTTCCAACAATAATGTCTTTAAATATTCACTCTGCATCTTAAAAAGAATATAAGCACTAATAAAACCGATAAAATTTTCTAAAAATCACATTTTCACCAACAAACAACACAACCCTGAACACTCTCTTATGGCGCTGTCAAACTGTCAAACTTTGTTTGCCCCCAGCCGCCATATTGGACATCACGTGGTTTGGAATGCCTAATGCGCCTTACTGAAGAATGTCAGAATTGACATAACCTCACTTTTTTAATAAAAATTGAAACTTCTCCAATCGGTTAATAGTGGCTTGAAAAAGACAGCTCACTCATCTACGCCTAATTAATAGAGCCACGCTGTCTTTTTCAAGACACTAGTAACCGATTCAAGCAGTTTAAATTTTTATTAAAAAAGTGAGGTTATGTCAATTTTTTGACATTTTTTAGTAAGGCGCATTCACAAACACTATCCACAGCCTACTATGAGGTGAAATTTAAAAAAAAAACACCCGATATGTTTTTGTTAAATGAAGATTCATCCAGAGTAAAATAAATTTTTATATTTATATGTGTGTATATATTTATTGATTCAACACATTGGGAACGATATTCCATTGCCTTACTTATGCTGTGTATTATATGCCCGTCTTACTGTCGCTGTTTCACGTTAAACATTACAGTTTTATTAAGAAATAATTTAAAAAAATGGTTATTAA
Source organism: Cryptocephalus moraei (assembly GCA_946251905.1). Classification (NCBI taxonomy): domain Eukaryota; kingdom Metazoa; phylum Arthropoda; class Insecta; order Coleoptera; family Chrysomelidae; genus Cryptocephalus; species Cryptocephalus moraei. Next base: position 35,394,533 of record OX276454.1, on the reverse strand, counting down.
TTAAAAGGAACTAAAGTTCCTAACTCGTGTCCCGCGACACGTTTCATGGTTATTTTTCATTTCTCCGTTTTGAATCCAGCTATCCGAATTTGTAAGTCAGAAATTTGTGCAAGTTATGAAAATGGCTCCAGGTCTATTTATTTATGAAAAAAATCACCCCATTCTTTAAAGCGATAAATAAGGGGTTGAAAATTGTTTTTATCATATTTTCTTAACGGGATATGAAACTTTGGGTGTTTATGAAGAGAATAAGCCTTTGTACATCTCGAAATGTTTATTCAAAAAGACCTAACAGCAGTAAACATTATGCGTCTTGGGATAAACAAATAGCAATACCTCAGCAACAAATTATCCAATTGACTTTTATAAAAGTTTTTTAGATTTGGATATTTAAAAGCTATCTTTTAAGGTAGTAAAAATGTAAATCATATAATTTTTGCAGTAAATAATCAATATTCAAAAAAATGACCATTTTCAGTTTGTTTTTTGGCATTTTTGCAATAAATGTTTAACAAAATTAACCGTGCTATAGCTCAAGTTATAGGTTTTTCAATTCTCTACAACTTATATTTGAAACTTTTCTCCCCAAAATGCATACTTTGGCTTGTAGAATCAAAAAACATGTTTTTGCTAACTTTGGACCCCTCCCATTTGTTAATGCACACTTTTTGATTGTTTAAAACTATATAGGCATGATCAACTAATCAGAGCCTACAACATTTGACCACTCTCGTCCGGTACTGAATTAATGTCGTGAAAAATCTACACAGACTGGGCTATAATGCGGCAGACAGTTCCAATAACAAATGTTGTTTTATTTCATGATTATATATACAATTCAGCGAGCGGTGAAGATTGAAAATTATTCATATTAATCGCTCATTAAAATGATGTAATTTAAAGTGGTGTGAAAAGTAATTAACTAAAAATCAAGACAATGCTAGCTTCTGAATCGTATTGAGACAAATAATCTTCCAAAGAAGTATGTGCCTTCGGTTGCAACTTGAGTCAAACATGAGCATGCAGATCTTTGATGCGGAAGTCTTCTAAAGTTATTCAATATTCAGTCATGCACAGTATAAAGTGGCATAACGTATTATTCTTCCAAATTCAGTAGGATGGCTAAAAAAAGTCACTTGTTTAATGACTGTAGTGGCTCGGCTTTAATAGTGGACACAGTTGTGCCACTCTTATTGCTTCTGTATGTGAGAAAGGGCGTGGTGGCTTCCCACCAAATTAAATATTTAAATGAACAAAAATAAAACCATAATTACATGACAGTCGTTCGCACGAAGTCTCATAAATAAATACTGTGCTTTAGTATGGAACTAGCACGTCATAAAACAAACAAATTGGTATTAATGCAATAAAACAAATAGGTACAAGCCCTCACATACAAATAAATAAGACATTTTACACTCGTTTAAATTTTAGGTTAATGCAAAAATTTACTAAAAAGTTTATCACAGTTGTTACGTTGGAAGAAAAAAGGGTAATCTTATTTTTCATGAGAGCTATTTATACCCTGTCAAAAAAAAACGGCCAAGTAATAAAATCTCATTACAAATTAAAAACTGATACAAACTGATCTCCACTAAATTTTGGGACTTTTACAATGTCTTGCATGCTGCCTTATGGAAACCCTTTCTATTTCGAATGTTTCTCCCTGATATTCGTCGTATATTGTGTGTCCGGCTATCGGAATGAATGAAGGAAGGACCATTCGCTGGCGTACGGCCGGGAAAAATGAGGAAATACGCAATAATCAGTACTGCAAAAACTGTGCGTGTGTGTGTGCGGAACTTCGATTTTTGATGGAATCGTAACAATTCAGAATTAAAAGTTTCTCATTAACTGAGAACGGCGTTAATTTTGGGCGTTTCGATGGTCCCGGTAAATTTTTATACTCCATAACTCTAATATCTCCGTACATCAAAAATACTACACGAACACATAGGACTAATGGTTTCCTGTAACCGAGGTCTGTATTTTGAAATCAAACTGTCACTGTCAAACACTGTCTAATTACACACACATGCATATCTACGCAATGCTGACTGAGTACTGAATTTAAATTAAATAAATGGGCCGATGTTATATACATAGTGACCTGATATGTTAACGCATGCATTAAGAGCAACTGCAGTTTCTTTAACTTATCTATAATTGCCGAGATGTTATTAGCCGTTCTGGTCTCTTCTTGGAATAGCTGATCCCATGATCCGAACTCCAGTATTCATTTGCAATTCGATTAGACAGCACCTACTTCTGCATAATAATCCCTTACGATAAGTACCCTATTTCGAATCACGCAATTTAACACTAATGGACAGGTGATCTATTTCTTGTTTTTAGAGGAAAATGGATTAATTACCTTTCATCAAATAGACATACTGCAAACGGCACTGGACAACCATGTTTGAAGTGATAATGTTTTTTTTTCGAATTTCAAGCAAACTTTCAAAACATATAACAAGTAAAGATCTTCATAGAGGTAAAAAATATTTATTATGCCCGTTTGCAGTCAATTCCTGCTCTGATATAATTAACGTTAGTGACCAAACATTTCAGAATCATTGAGTTTGTGTTAATCGATGAAGCTACAAAAAAGTTGATAGTATTTGGTTGCGAAAGTAATTTAAATTTTTATGTAATGCAAGTTTTCACATTGTACAAAATAGTTCATGTCTCTCCATGCAAATTGATTTTTAAAAATGAATGAATGAACGAAATTTGAAAATTTGAACAACACATAATTCAGAAATACCTGAATCGTGAAATGTTCAAGTTAGACGTCAAAAATTCAACACAATGTTATAAAATGTCCCTTATTTTATAAAATAGGGGATATTAAAAATATTCTAAATAAATACAGATTTCCGATATTATAACATATTATATTAATGAAAAGTTAATAACAAATTAAGTAAAAATGGAAGCGTACCTGAGTTGATAACATTCGCAGTCGTATTGCCTACCTTTTATTAATACAATTATAATGATTTTAAGCAAACTTAACATTACATAGACCATTGTAATGCATTTACTAATTTTCGTTCATTTCTTTAAGAACGCCTCTGGTTACCGGTAAAATAATCGTTTTATTACTTCACCAGTTATTTGGACAGGGTATAAAAAAATCATTTCCTTAAATGTTACTTTTTGTCGATTTTTGGGTTATCTCATTCATATGGTAACGTGTATATACCTGAGGAACCCATGACTTAAACCAGACATGGTAAACAAAAACACATACCTTAATAGATAGGAACAAAACCCAAAATTCCCCAGTTAGTTCACATCCCAGGAAAGCCAGGAACATTAGAGCCTCTGTTCACCTTAAACGCTCGGAGGGTGTGCAGTAATAATAATAATTCGTAGAAAATATCTCTCAGAGGCTAAAAACACCATCCACTATATTACTCAGCTATATAAACCACTTCGATGATGAACAAAGAATATAAATACAAGAGGACCTTGGTTCGTTGGTCTTACCAATTAATTTGTCTTGACAATAGTCTTCGGCTCATATAATAGAAAGTTGTTTTGAAATGCATGTTTTCGGAAAAAAATCTTTTCTTTGCTTTACTTAACACTTACATCTTATCTATCAAATTATTTATGAAAATAATCCCACATAAAAAACATGGTACGACCTCTTACAATGTTAAGAATAAAAGTATTTTCTGGTATGTTCCGACTATGCGCATTACTTCCACTACCTGCTAGTTTTAGAAAGTTTATTTAGGGCACAGGTGTATTGTGCGCCACATAAGGGGAATAATCTAAAGTTTTAAGTCCCTAGTTGGTTTCCCTTAGGCACCTGCGAAAATATTTGTGATGTGTTATGAATATCTGGAAATTAATAACAGTTTATAAAAGTATAATCTGATATGTCAGTATAGTCACACAGAAATAAATATCGAAAACGAATATCGTATAGGTAATTCCGGGTGAGATGGCCCTGCGGGTGAGATGACTCGGTAGTCTATTTTTCAAACCGATTCAAATTTCCCACTATTACTGGTGGTATCATTGCTAGATGTCGGTTGTGTATTGCGTACTGTTATTTGAACTAAGTACATTAGGTAAGTTATTTACCATAATAGTTTTTGTTATCTTTAGAAATACTGAGCTTGTTCTTTAACTTATGACTGATATACATTTTACGAAAATGACAGTAGGTTTTCTTTATAGAATACGTTAAAATAGTATTTAGAGGTTAGGTTCATATTTACGTGTTGATTATATATCATATCGTTTTGAAAAAAAAAACAAGTGGGCCATCTCACCCGGATTTTCGGGTTAGATGGCTCTGCATTTTAGGGGCTAGTTGACCCATTATAAAATTACCCGGTTAGTCATCAGATTATTACTTTCAGCCATGCCAACCGAATACAGAAGAAAACAAAATAATTATAGAGGATCATGGACACAAGACACAAGAAAGTCTTTTGAATGCTGTTGAAGTAGTGCAAAACGGAACAATGGGAGTGAATGCTGCCTCCAGGTCCTTCGGTGTTCCGGCACCTACTCTGAAGAGAAGAATGAAGAACAATGATTTGTCAAAGAAAACGTTGGGACCGGCGTCCATACTAGGAGCAAAGAATGAGGAGAAACTTAAGACATAAGACGTAAGACATATCAAAAAGTTGCAGAAATACGGATTTGCACCAACACGTGAAAATGTAAGATCAATGGCACTCCACTTAGCCGAAAGTTTGGGTATAAACCATAAATTCAACAAAAATAAAGAATTAGCCGGATATGGCTGGCTAAACATACCAGCAAATATATTTAACATGGATGAAACAGGCCTGCAACTGAACAACAAACCTGGGTTCGTCATTACACAAAATGGTTCTAAATACTGAGGGTTCGTTCTTGCCGCCTGCGTGCATATTTAAGGGAAAATACAAGAAAGCAGAATTTCAAGATGGAATGCCTCCCCCCCCCGCTCAGTTGTTTATATGAACCCAAAATCTGCTTATATTAGCAGTAATTTGTTTTTAAATTGGTTGAAGAATCATTTTGTATTTGCACCAAGGAAACCAAATGGAAAGGTACTTTTGATTTTGGATGGGCACTCAACTTACTGCAATTCCGTTGAAATGCTGGAATTTGCGGAAGAATGTGGAATAATATTACTGTCTCTGTCCAGTCACAAAACACAATTTCTACACCCTCTAGACAGAGAAATTTTCAAAAGTTTGAAATCAAATTACGCTAAAGCTTGTAACTTGTATCTCAAGGCATATCCTACCAGAAAAATCAACAGGATGGTATTCGGAAAACTGTTAACAGATGCTTGGTCGAAATCCGCTTTTGTGGAGAATGGGTATCAGCTTTTAAGGCAACCGGAATTCATCATTTGACATCATTGTGACAGACAGTCACAACTTCGTCTCCTCACCAAAATCGAGATACATCACGTGACCTGTTTCAGTTCTCGCTTTAAAAGAACGGGGACATGGGTGAGGCACAGTGAGTTAGGCTATTGGTTTGTTCCCGATAATCAAGAGTCCAGCAACATACCCCACCAAACAAGAGTGGAAGAAAATCACAACTTTACCTTCTTTATGGTATCACAACTCCATCAAAACACACGCTACAAAAGCAGAAGAAACATACTACAACCTGTTTTTCTTAACTGATCCAATCCCCTTCCTCCGTGCTCTGGTCGCCTACTTTACACAAACAACCCAGGTTCCCAACAGTTGCTAGATACCGTTAATGCATAATAAGTCCTGACGAGTTTGAGCCAACCGTTGACTATCGGGGGGTGGGTTTAGTTGGTAGGTGTCCAGTTAGGAAAAGGACGAAGAAGAGGCTGGGCAGTAAGTCCACATGGGAGGGACTGAGGGTATCACCTCATGCAGTTCTCATTGGGGACGAAACATTAGGAACTTCCTTAAAAAGTGTAGAACGAAGGAGAGGGAGAGAGGTACACGTGTGAGGGCCAGAGAAGATAATGCGAACTGCGCCTTCAGTTGCATCAGGTAAAAAAGCAATAGGTGCAGGGCAGAAGGGGGTCCGGCTAGGGGTTCTTAGACTAGATAACAGTGTCATGCTAGATGGGTTTTTTCCAGGGTAAGGGGCGCTGGCAGGTTAGCTTGCGGGACATTTGTAGCTCGGACACAGCGATCCACCAAGGTTGTGCCCTACACTACCTTGAGTAGAATGGTGCATGGTGAGCCCCCTCCCATTAATCAACCATAATGGATTCGTCAATAACCATTGATACCACCTCTCAATAATATTATTATTATTGACACATTATTATCCTAAAAGCCCCTCATATTTCAATCTCCCGTCAATCTCTTCCGACTAGCAAAGTTATTTTTACACGCTGTATAAATCACTTGAAAATCATAAACAAGACACCCAATGGAACAAAAACGCTTCAAATATTTCCGATTCCCTATTTACTTTTACATCCCTTTATACTAATAACAGTAATAACTTTAGTCACGGTATCATTCGTCCGATGTCATAGTCCCTCGCTTCATATCTTCCGAGAAGAATTGTCTCATTGTCGCTCAAAAAGCGCACATGTTCGTTAAGTTCCAGCCTTCTCGGAAGGGCGACATTACCGAGACGAACAATTTCTCTCTCATTGTTCTTTCACTTTCCAAATTTCACGCCACATACCCCTATAGTCGGAGGGTAAATTTTCTCTTTTATTGCCAACCCATCTGGTGTACTGAGCGCTTGACTTACTTAACCAATCGGTACTCAGTACGCAATCTCGGGTCCTCCAATCGAGAAACGAGATGAGGGGCGATGGACGGAGCAATCATATTTACCCGATGGACACACGCTTGAGACGAGAAGAAACATTTCGACACTCGCGAAACCCTTATCAACCTCACACCTCACTCACAACGCCTCAATTCACTCTCAATCGCAAAGATATTCATATTGTACATAAAATTAATGTAGTGTACTTGTCAGTGGATCTAATTTCAAAATATAAGTTAAAATAAGTAGTAAATTTAAAATCACCCGCGTTTCAATCCTCATAACCTGGGTCCAGCGGAAACACACCACTCAGTTGCATTGGCAAGCTGCAACAGCTCTACGAAGAAACAACGTCTTGCCTGGTCCTTCGAGTCGAACTTAACATGACGTAAGTTCCTATAGAGTTGCAAACCGCAACAGTAGTTTTGGGTAATTGGCTGGCTTCATTTTTGTAAATTTGATATACAGGGTGGTCGTGATATAACCTTACAAAAAAATTCTGGGTCATTAGGAGGATCCAACAGTTCCGAAAAACCCATATTTGGTAGGTCCAAAATGATGAAGAAAAATTAACCCCTATCCACACTCATTTGACGCCACTGACCACAAAAATAAACACATACATATTTAACCAAGATTTAATTGTTAGTTACCTAGTTACAATAAATTGTCAATTTGCTGCCAAATTTGATACACGTTTTCTTTTGCCAGTGATTTACTTGTCAGTTTGCATATGTCAATTGTCATTTATGTGTCGTCGCCTTTCTTGTTTTCAATGTATTTTGTCTCTTATAATCATTTTTGTACAAGAAGTCTATAAAACCAGTCTTTTTCAAGACTTCACTTGCGTTTGTGTTTGCAGTTTGTAAGTAAATAGCAAATTTCATGGGTCAAGACACTAACGGATAATCATGATTGTGGTTTTAGGTTAGTGTCTGCTAATAAACACAATATTCAACAAAGAAGAACGATTTCAACTTTAAACGGCAAAGGTAACGTCAAGTTTATAAATCGGTTTTAATAAATAACAACAGGAAACCAGTGTTTATTGGAAAAAAATATCTTGATTTGTAAACTTCATTTCTACGGCAAATTCAAAATTATTGAATTTGACAAATGTCATTCAGTTTACTAGTTGGTACAGGTACCGATTATCGTTACTAAACAACCAAAATCACCTTTTTCACCCTGATTAACTCATTGGCGTACAGCAAATTTTGAATAAATTTTCAATTATTTGTATCTCGAAAACGAAAATACTTTTACCAGAATTTTTTTTTGTATACAAGTTCTACTCATCGTCACCTATTACCAGTTTTTTTTTGTAAGGTTATATCACGACCACTCTGTATATTATATTTCCAATATATCACTGGATGGCGTATCGTTGATAGTGGTAAGTGGCATACCAATATTAAAATAGCGAATAATTCTCGATAAAAATCCTGTTTGCTGATGTCGGGTAGCTCTCGAGTCTTGGTTCCTTATAGTTCGTCTTAGAATGTCGAACCTTTGTACTACACTTGGCTGAGATTTATTGCTGTGTTTACCTTTTAAACCGCTCTTTCTCATTTTAAGATCTGTACGAAATAAATTGATTTGGTGGAAAAAATATTACGTCCGCTAATAAAGCCGTCGTCTAGCAATAAGGCCCTCGGGACTTATAACGCGATCGTTGGTTAGGCCTTGTTAACGGGCGAGCACTTTTTCTTAGACATGCATTTTGCAGAAAAATGCATAACGCTATAATATGTAAATGATGGGGCACTTTCTATTTCTTCAAGTAAAATGGTTTGAAAAAAAAGACCACTCGGATGATGCAGCTAACCAAGTTACCAGATTTGAAAACAATTACCAGTCGTCAAGGAAAAAATTCGGCGTGTCTTATTAACTGCCGGGCTTTGTTATCCAACACTAACTTAGTCTAATTTACTTTCCTTCCATGGAGTCTTAAGAACTTATCGTCGGTGAGAGGAGTAGTAGTCTCTGTTCTCGACAGATGCTGAGTTGGAAACGTTGAAGCTAAGGGTTGCACATGGCCGGGGTAACAAAAGATCGAATATCCAATTCCGATGGGGCAGAACCTTGGTCACCGGCAGGGTGGATCATTTAGTCCTGGGAAGGACATCCAGAAAACAGGATGGGAAGAGACACGAAGATATGAGTGAGAGGGCATGAGCAGCATGAGCCGGTATAAGGGACCAGGACCATCTCAAAAGGACTGCCAGAAACACAGACGAGTCGGTGGTGGTATTAACATGCCTGATGTGGGGCGTCGTCGGTCTTCGAAAGAACAGACGACAAGGAAAAGAATTTTAAGCAGGTGAGAGTGGAAAGGGAGAAGAAGGAAGGAGAGAGAAAGAGAGAGAGAGAGAGAGAGAGAGAGAGAGAGAGAGAGGGAGAGAGAGAGAGAGTGACAGAGGGAGAGAGGGCAGACGAGAGAGAGGTTTGAACGAGTCAAATCCCTAATCGTGCAAGATCAAGAGAAATATGAGCCAACTTTTGATCACGCCCCAACCACCATTCCATACTATTGGAGGTCAGGGCTAACTGAAGCACATAGTTCTCGACCAGGATGAATGAAGCCTGGTAAACAGACAGAATATGTTTGTTTATTACATACACTGATATCGTGCGCAATTTAACGGTTTAAGGTCATTAAAAACAGTTAATTTACCTAATTGCTGGATTATTTAAATACGCATTTATTAGTTGTTCAACTTCAAAATCAGAAATAAGTCTCCCACTAAAACTACTTTTTTTTTAAAGAAAACGTAGTTGTCGAGATGCGGTTAATACTAACAATAAAGAAAAGAGCACTATAATTTATAATAAGTCCGTTTGTTTGACCGATTTCACAAGATTAAATACCATCTTAAATTGTCCTACAATTAGCAATGCGATGAAATTAATCGTACTCACGACCTTAAATTACCTGAATATAATTCAAGTCTGGCGTAAAAGACCGAATCATATTCAACATCTCTCGTTAATTACTTAATTAAAACTCGGCCCTACCCATGAATATTTTTGAAAGGGGAGGATTATTAATTAACCGAAAAACATACTTGAGTGGTGGAGGGAAAAACGAGTTTTGACTGTTACGGACGTTTTTAACGAGTCTAAAACAGGAATAAAAATCATTTGGAACGTTTTCTAACGAATTTCTGGTGAATCAATAAGAATGGCGATGAACTCAAATGTCAAGGTTTAATTCTCTTCTAAGCTCCGATATTTATGTCGTTTCGTTTTGTAAATCGCTGCCCGGATTCTTTTACCGGTGAATAGTTGAATATGTAAATGTGGAATTGGTATTGTCACCATTTTTCTGATACAACTGGGTCCGAATTAGAAAAGGAAATGAACGATGTCGGCATTAAGTAATTCGCAAAACACTCCAATTAGGTCCAAAAATTTACATGAATATGTTAGCAAATTTTTCTTATCACATTTTCCCATAAGTCGCACAGCTTTAATATTTTCACCTTATCAAAAAATATTATAAGTTATGTACAAAATATGTTTTGAAACGATAAGTTGATAAGGTAATGTCACAAACAGGAAGTAGTGTTATCTTCAGGGTGACGTTGGCCTGTTTTTAATAATGCACATATCGCATTAACTTTTTAAGGGATTTGGTATTATTCTAAATGAATGGAATTTAGGTGGTTTAAATAGACTTGAAGACAATCCACCATATTATTTCATTTACAGCGGATTAAGACAATACGTAAAGGAGAGAGGAAAAATCCAACTTACTATATGTTATTGATAGATATAATTGATCATTTTATGTTTCTAAAATTTGAAATATTTCTCTAATTTAAAAAACTCCCTTAAATAGTAAGAAGCAGTATCTCCATTCGTGTATGTATTAATTAAAATATTTATTAAGATTATTCAATCTGGGTAATAAGTAATTAAAATCGCATCGTGAAACTTTGTGATTAATGACAATTAAAATTCGAAAGGAAATTTCCTTGTAATTTTTGTTTTTGTGTAATAGGCTGACAGGAATGAATTTTATTTATAGAATTTCACAAAGACAGATGTTCTAATAGAAGTTAACCAATTGAAATGGTGCTGTTTATGCGTTATTACATAACCTTTCGCTGCAAGACAATTTAGCTATTCCACAAAAGTACACGAGCAGTTCTACTTTCATTTCATTCGTTGAACCTTGAGACAAAAATTCTCTTATATATCCACTACGTGCAATGATTGAAAGAAGGCCGATCGTAAGGTCGCTGAAAGGTGGAAAATATATATAACATACGTACATACGAACATGCATATACATACATATTTTTATAGCCATAGGTATATAAAATTAATTACAAGTCGTGTCTAATTATTAAATAACATTCGGCCGTTTGCGAAAGCATCGGCAAATTGGTACTGACCTATTCGTTACTTTTCTAATTAAGTATTATTGTCTGAAATTAGATACTAGAGCTTTACGTGCAATCTTTAACGTATTGTATTATGTACTCGAACTTAGATGCTTTAACAGAACGTAGAAATTGTACCGGTTTATATATTAAAATGCATTTGGTTGCTTTACATTTGTTTCAAGTATCGTAAAGGTGACATTGTTAAACACGTTTCATTTGAAATACGTCATTAATGTATTTTTATTGGAACATCTATGTGATACCTTCATTTTTGAGGTACTGAATTGGGCTAAGTACAACTAAAATTGAAGTAACATATTAAATCAATTAATTTCTTTTTCATTTTTCAGGTTAGTAGAAATATTTTTTTGTATACGCTCCCAAAAATAGCTATTTTACGAACTCATTTGAGTCCCTAAAGTGAGTCCTTTTTGGACTCAATCCCAAAAAATTGCAATGACAAAATACAAAAAATCCTCAAAATTTTTTCGTGTTTTCATTAAACAATTTAGTTACTATGATGTCATGGTAACTAAAATCCGACGCTCACTATTATCAAAAAGTACTCTTGCTCTGTTCACATCAATCATACTGGATACATAATAAGAGGGTTAATGTGTTTTTGGGAGCTTTAACAGAAAAATGTTGTTTGTACACGTAGGTACCTAAAAAGTTTTTGTGAAGTTTTTTTTCATCTGCTATTCCAGACTTGGCTATCGCCTCGCCCGGAAACAGCAACGATTCGTCCGCAAAAACTGTATTTTAGGTACTACTTGTAACAAAAATAGCTATTGTTGTTTACAATGGTGTTATTAATCAAACCAAACCAAATGGAACTCAAATATATTAATCCATAAAATATTTTTTATGCAAATTAATCGAATTGAAAGTATTGCGGAACAAATTTTTCCAGATATGTAGCAGGGCCGTTATATTATAGTATATACATATTAAAGTATGAGTGGATATTGAGCTCTTTCAAACACGCGCAAGTTTTCGAGCACGACGGCGTAGCCGTAGTGCTCGAAATAGAGCAAGTGTTTGAAAGAGCAGTTATCCACGAATACTTTACGCGTTTTTTTATTGGTACCTACCTTTGAAATCTTAAATAGTGTAAACATACCCAAATACCCAATGTAATTAATTTGAACGACACTCGGGGGGACGCTTCGTGCCGGTCCGTCGCCCGTCGTGCCACCAATCGGGTCGCTCCGCTACGGCCAAAAACGCTCTGTTATTAGCTGATTTCGTCGTTGTTGATGCGTTTCCATGGCAACTTTAAAACACGCGCGTGCTAAAAAGCCCGATTCACGCACGCCAGAGCGTGTTTGAAATAGGCAAAATAGAGTACCAATAAAAAAAATTTAGAGCAAGTAGAGAGCCTTGAGGGCACGTTTGCGTTAACATTATTTTAAATTAGTGTTCGTTAATTTTTGTTATTTGTTTAACTTGATGTTAAACATTTTTGAACTGTTTTTAGTCTAATTGAGTTGCAATTCAATCAGCTTCGTGTGTTACATATAATGGCATAGGAACCCTGTAAAAACCCGATACGCAATAAGTGATCTGCATTTCTGACAAGAACCACATACTTTCATAAACATTCCGGAATATCGCGAAAATTCTCAATAATATGAGACAAACTGGGTATGAGACAATTAGGAAAGAATTTCTGAACTGGATGAAATTTTCTTTGATCTATTATGACACTCAAAACGTGGATGCTTTTGTTAGTTTCACAACACTGATCCCGAATAACTAGGGAAAACCGATTGAAAATCGTTGAAATATGCTTTGCAATCTATTTAAACGAGCTTTAAAATACTTCTTTTTGAGGAAAGAAACCAATCTTACTTTTCAGTTTGAAAATTATTTTTATTGTAGTAATGGACGATTATTCTGTAACCGATCATGAATATATTAAAATCGCTGTTAATTAATTTTTACGGACTTTCAAAATCGCAATCGATAAGAATGTCTAAACCGACCGGTTGACGTCTATTTTTTCCTTGTAAAATTGTCTCGTTAAAATCGTAGCGTGAGCGCAATTACGCCTTAACTAAATGCACGTATGTAAATGTTATGGATGTACTCCATTTACTTCGAAAACACTTGCTAAATTCGAATTGTGTAACGCAAACTGTTCGAGATTTAACTGCGGTTTGCACAACGCGAGCAATCTCTGAACTATGCGGACGTGTCACGATAAGTTTTTGAATGTTGACGAAAGAACGGACTCTCTTTGCAGTTAACCCGAATCGAAACGGCACCGTCCGCATGAATATTTCATAAAACGGTAGTTCTCCAGGCGAGATGAGACCCCTTTTATATTTTCCCGACTGCCAAATGGGGACACTTATTAGAACATGAGAAGATGGAGCCTAAGACCACAGATTTATCGTATAAAGAGTAATTGAAATAATATTCAAGAGTTACTTTTCAATTATTAATGTAATTATTTTTTTTTCAAAATAATACTACAAACTTGTCATTATTTCAGGTGAGATAACAGAAACGATGAAAAGAATGATGAAGATTGGGTAATTAGAAGTACCTAATTAAAGTTTTCTTTGTAAAATCGCTAAAATGGCTTTGGTTTGAAAAGAGAAGGAATCTGTTCCTTTACGTTTCAATCAAGTTTTGCTTTTTCTTATGAGAGGTATTGTAATCGGACCTATTTTTCAAACTTGGCATCTTAAAATCCATTAAGCCCGAAAAACTTATTTTTGAAAAAAGGTCTGCGTGTGAATCTATCTATGTATAGATATTATGTGTGGCTGTGGTACGTTTTCGTTGGAAATGAAAAATTACAAACGGTCAAACTTTCAAACAAGACTTTGTACCGGGCCCTCTCAATAAGTTCTTTTTGAGATCGACTGGGATGAAAGGGGTAGTTTACCCTTGTCACTTTTCATTTTTAATAACTTAACTGTTTTTCTTCACACCTTAATCGTTAAGCTAAAAGTAAAAACAAAAGGCTAAAATATTATGGAAGTCGAATCGTGCTCCCTGTTTTTTGAAGCACATAATAGTTAAGGCAGAGAGGAGGTACATCTCTATCCAGTGATAAATAAGAGAAGGGGTGCCTGGAAATAGGCCCACAAAAAAAGCAAACGCACCCTTTCCGTCTCAGGTCGAAGGGGTCAAAAAAGGCTTTAGGAAAAAGCATGGACCACATCCCCAAGGCACAGGAAGCGACCTGGACACCGCCAGACCAAGGAATAAGGATCAGAATATGGAGGTCCAGCGCTTCGCAATGGTAATAAGGGCAAGGATGGCCCCTGAGGTTTAAAGGGGGGTTTTGTTTGGAAATGTAGAGGATTCAGATGGAGGAAGGTAGGTAGGAGGAAACGTAAGTAAATAAAGAGCTTCTGGCTGATCAGATAAGCGAGAAACTTCTGTTTTAATTTGTGTGCCTATATCAGAACTGATTTTAGGTAATTTTTTATTGCTACCCGGAACTGCGGCGCACGGTACGCTTCCCTGGACAGGCGGGCTCGAGATCTAGGAGAGAAGCCACATGTGAAATAGATTCGACCCCCAGCACATGAAGCCAGCGTGGACCACCAGGGGCTCTCCGTCCTCAGCTACCCCCAGAATGAACTGTTTGTTGATGTAAATTTTGAGTAGACCAGCGGCGTCTCCGCGGAGAACTATTACGGACTTATTTTTTGTAATTTTTTTAGATTTTGTCCTGTCCCTTTCCCCGTGTTTTGAAAAATGGTACCATTTTTGTGAGGAGGGGAGTAATGTCATGAGGTGACCTCGTAAAACGGGACTTGGCCGAGCTTAATCAGCAGTTAAACAAATCAACATAGCTGACCTAACAATAGAATCTTCTGGCGAGGCACATATATTCAAACAAAACAAGCAACGCACGGGAAATTAGAAAAACGATCAACTGAATAAATACGGGGAATCGGAACCGATTAATCAGTGATGAATCAGTATTCATTGATCTTGCATCGTGTGACGTTGTCCAACTGCTTTCGTGCCTGCCTGATGCCCTTTTCTAAGGAGAGATATTTCCGGTGAAGCGAGCCCTCTACCAGCTACCCTTCAAGGCCCCCTGGGGACTATTGTAAGCACATACTTATTCACCATTTTTGTCATTTTTTGTCCTCTTTTGTGTTTTAACCCTATTATCATGTTCTTTTTGTTTTGCTGTCTTTTAACACGGGCTCTCTCTCTCTCTCTCTCTCTCTCTCTCTCTCTCTCCCCTGTACTTGGTCAATAAATATTATTGAATTCGTTTATATTTTTACCGTCTCTTCTGAGCTACCAAGGTATGAAGGCGACATAAGGTATAATGGGTTTTATTAACATTTTAGACGAATTCCACTTTATTCACTTTATTCTTATCGATTTTGGTTTTCATGAAATTTTTTCGAAATCCCCTTAAAAATATTTTACAATTTTAATTATTTTACTAGTCAAATTTATAATACAGTGTAATATAGTTATGGCTACAACTTTAATAAAGACGTCTATTGTTGGGAGTTGGAGCTATTTCTCTTTTTCACTATTATAAAATAAAATGAATACAAAGGAACTGATATACGCCACATAAGTCATAGGCCAACTTCGCTTAAAACCAATTTTTCGGTTTCAACATGCAACATGTCAATCTCCTTAGACATAGTGGCAGCATCGAAGCACGGGAATGTAAATTATTAATACAATCTTCTCCGAAACCTTCTTTCCACCACTTGCTTTTCGGTTGTTTGAATTTGTCTCGAAATCTGTTTTATTTTTTCAAACTTTTAATATTCATCTTATTATCGAATAAGAGATAATAAATAGGAGAACATAGTGCCATGTGCACACCACCATTTTTTAGGTATCTAAACCATTCAAAAATTCGGAACATCAATGACGGTCACGTGATACAACCTCGAATAGGTCCTTCAATATTGATTTCTCAAAAAATGTTATCAACTTAGGTGGACTTATTTAGAGGGGTAGACAACTCACTTGGCTCATCAATATTAACCATGATTTTTCACAAAATATTTGGAAATCTATAAGAAAGAGTAGGTATATCATTTAACACAATTATGTTAACAGTAACTTTACTTTCCTATTCGAATATAAAACAATTAAAAGCGGAATTAACTAAAACCAATCTAAACGACGAAAGACTTCCTAAAATCAAATTAACCTGCCCCGTTAGGAAAACAAGTCAAATCATACCACCGAAACGCTGAAGAAGATATTCAACATACACATCTGAAGAAGCAGCTATAGAAGCGTATAACATAGTAGTCCATACATTTAGATTAAAGAAGAAGACCACGATTCAAAAAATAAGGATTACGCTTGAAACGTGCAAATTGTCATACAAATAAATTAATTATAGTCTCTGCACCAAACTAAAACCATTGTACGTCATCATCAGCTCTAGCGTACACCGTTGTCAGATACGTTAAGATCGACATAGTTTTCTATTAATCCCTAACATACGAAGTAGAAATGTTTCAAAACCTACAAAAATATTATGAGCTTTTATAAACGCTCTAATAATTTTTAAAATGTTACTCTGCATGTTACTCTGCGAAAATAATAAAATGCGCGAATTTATATTTTGTTTTTTAAGATGTGGATTCCAGTTAACTAATTCATTCAGTCATTCATCACGTGAGAAGATTATGTGTAACGGTTTCTGTTTAAAGCAGACTCTATTTAAAGAGTTAATCAAAAATTTTCATGCAAATGTGTTTGAAACGGCGCACAATGTGAAACGTGTTTTTGAAGTTCCTTTATATTATGTATTTTAAACAACTTGATGAAGTTGTTGCAGATTAAACTTTCCAAGTACTGCGACCAACATAAATTAAATCAACTTTCTGGAGACCAAGGAGACATTTAATAAAAATGAGGGTTTCATCGTGTGCATTCATAGATTCATAGGAAGGATATGACTACAGTTACCTTCACTGCTGTACTATTCAATGTTTTCGTGGAAGTAGATCAACTGATTCAAAATATATTACCATTATAATTACAAATGAGTATAAATTTGCCAGTGGAGTTACTTTCTATTTAGCAGACCTAACACATTTTTTTTAGGAGAAAACTATAAATAGGTTGTATGTTAAAGTGAGAAATATATTGACACAAAGCATTCGGACTGAACTTTGAGGGTTTCAACCCTTCAAAATATTAAATTAATGGTTAGATTATAATATTCCAGCACCAGAAATGATGATCACAACAGTTTTGGTCTTTAATTTCAATGTATGAGACAACTTTTCACACAAGTTCGAACACTTATTTAAGTATTTACCCATTGTGAAAAGACGGTTCAATTGTTCAAAGTTTATGTGTTACAAAAGAAAGACATAAGATGATTATAACAAACGTTATCACATAATTTACCACATAAATTCCCCCCCCCCCCCCTCTCTCTCTCTCTCTCTCTCTCTCTCTCTCTCTCTCTCACACACACACACACCTTCTTTCTCCTTCTTTTCACGCCAGACTATAACCCGGGTGTCGATTCAATCCGGAGTAAATTCCTGGAAGCAATTAGTCCTCCGCGGGATGAAGAAGTGTGGGGAAAGTAGAAACTGGAGCGTGTATGTTTCATTTTGTCTTCGAAATATAAATAATCGAAGTTATATCATTTAATGGAATGAAACAATGTTAGTTTGCAACAATAAATATTGAAATAATTATAGCGCTATTACAGAAATCAGATGACTGAAAGAAATATTGCCTAATGAAAAATAAAAACGAATATCACACGTGTAGTGACTAGCGCGTATTTATATTGCCATTCTACGGGGTTTCGACCAATGTTATATAAAGCGGATTTTTAAATTTTGACAACTACGCTTCTCTCTGTCTCTCTCTTTACGTTGGAAATTTGCTAAAGCGGCAAATCGCGCTAACTAGGTATGTGACTTGTGCCACTCGTAACTTGTTGTGACGATGAGTCACTCGGGAAGCAAAACGGATTTTGGTATAGTCTATTTACATCCGAGAAAAGAGGTTGTGAACAAATTTTTCGCACATTCTCATGTTCTTTGATTAAATTTTCGAGATAAACTAATTGCGTTGTATAAGGTGAATCAGAAATAACTAAAATTTTCTTACCACACGCTACGTACAATATACTGGGTGATCAAGAATGACTGTTTGAGTTGGCAACACTTTTTAGAGAATTTTTTACTTGTTCCTTTGACAACACTACAACCGGATATGTTTATTTGACAAAAATTTGACATAACAATCAGCGATAAGATTGTAGGTTATGTGAATAAATATTAACGGTTAAAAAATTAAACTCGAAATACAGAACAATAATTTGATTAAACAGCTAAAGGTAATGCTCAAAATGCCGCCCATTTTGGTCCAGACATAAATTAACTCTCCTTTTTAGACTCTCGAAGATATTCACCAGCATATTGGGGGTAATGTTTGCCACTTTGTGAACTATTGCCTCTTGCAGCTCTTTTTCAGTATGCAATATGTTCCTAAAGACATTGTCCTTCAAGAGCCCAATAACGAAAAATCTAATTGAGTGAGATCTGGTTACCTGCTTGGCCAAATGCCCTGACTAATTACTCTGTCGCCAAAATTCTCTTTTAAATACCCCAAAGTAGCACGAGCCGTATGTGCCCTTGCAGTCTTGTTGGAAATATCCAATTTGACGCTCTTCGTCTGTTAATTGGTTTATAAAAGGCCTCAAAAGGTGATGCATATATCTCTTCGAATTGACGGTAAAATTAAAAAATATTGGCACAACACCCGCGTCCTTGAGACTGCCAACCAAACACCAACTTTAACCGGGTGCAAATGTGTCTCTCTGATAGCGTAAGGGTTTTCACCTGACCAAATTCTGTAATTTTGTTTATTCACATAGCCGTTGAGATGAAACCAGGCTTCGTCGGAAAAGAAGGTATTGTCAAGGATATCATTATTATTTAATATGTCATTGAACCAATTGCAAAATAAAACTCTGTGCGGGTGACCTGGACAGGTTAATGTCTGGAAGATGGAAATTTTGTAATGGTGGTACTTTAATTTCTTTTTAAGCACAGTGGAGCAACTTCCATATGATATACCTGTAAAACCGTGAATTAGAACAACATGGAAAAGTGGAAGTCTTATGGGTAAGAATGAATATTGGTTGAATAGGAGATATAAGGTCCAAACCTGTTTGAAGGGAGAGCTTTCTTAAGGATTTGCGAGGACTTGTTTGCATTCGAGTTCTGATATCTTCGACAATTTTCTCGTTTAGAGTAGAAGGTCTATCAATTGATTTTTGTTTGCTTACACTTCCTGTGTTTAAATAACATTCAACTAGTCGCATGCAATCTTTCTGAAAGACAGCAAAAGTGACCAAAATCTCCGGAAACATTTCCTGAAATTGCTGGTATGTAGCTTCGAAAGAGTACTGCCAACCAGTAATTGGGTTATAAATCCCGCTTTAGATAAATAAATTTGAAAAGAATACCAAAAATTTGAATTTGAAATAGCAAATGGCATCTGTCAGTGTCACCAACCGGATGTTACTCCAGTTGTACCATTTAAAAATAAAATTCAGTATTGCCAACTCACAGTCATTCTTGATCACGTTGTATTTGAATTTGAAAATATAGTAGCCATAGGACAAATTTAATAAGTACTTACTTACGTGCGCGAAATGAAAGACAACGATGTATAAGCGATTTATAACCCAATTACTGGTTGGCAGTACTCTCTCGAAGCGACATACAAGCAATTTCAAGAAATGTTTCCCGAGACTTTGGTCACTTTTGCTGTCTTTCAGCAACATTGCATGCGAGTAGTTGAACGTTATTTAAACACAGGGAACGTAAGCAAACAAAAATGAACTGGTAGACCTTCTACTCTAAACGAGGAAGTTGTCGAGAATATCAGAACTCGAACGCAAACAAGTCCTCGCAAATCCTTAAGCAAGCTCTCCCTTCAAACAGGTTTGGTCCTTATGTCTCCTATTCAACCAATTTTCATTCTTACCCATAAGACTTCCACTTTTCCATGTTGTTCTAATTCACGGATTTACAGGTTTATCATATGGAAGTTGCTCCACTGTGCTTAAAAAGAAATTAAAGTGCCACTCTTACAAAATTTCCATCGTCCAGCCATTAACCCCACCTGATCACCCGTAGACAGTTTTATTTTGCAATTGGTTCATTGGCATATTAAATAATAATGATATCCTTGACAATACCTTCTTTTCCGACGAAGCCTGGTTTCACCTCAACGGCTATGTGAATAAACAAAATTACAGAATTTGGTCAGGTGAAAATCCTTACACTATCAGAGAGACACATTTGTTAAAGTTGGTGTTTGGTTGGCAGTCTCAAGGACGCGGGTGTATGGACCGATATTTTTTAATTTTACCGTCAATTAGGCATTCCAAACCACGTGATATCCAATATGGCGGCTGGGGGCAAACAAAGTTTGACAGTTTGACAGCGCCATAAGAGAGTGTTCATGGTTGTGTTGTTTGTTGGTGAAAAGATGATTTTTAGAAAGTTTTATCGGTTTTGTTAGTGCCTATATACTTTTTAAGATGCAGAGTGAATATTTAAAGACATTATTGTTGGAAAATCGCCATGTTGGCGAACGGTAACCTCGAAAATACTTACTAAAGTTTTGTGTTTGCATTTCTATATATATATATATATATATATATATATATATATATATATATATATATATAGGAGAAAATTCACGACTTACCCGTCTAAACCCGTTATGAAACGATAACCACCGACACGTGTTTCTGCTTATTAGCTTCGTCAGGGTGGTATAACCAAGCTCTGAATGATAACGATGTTTGACACTTGGAAAAAAATTATACAACTCAAAAAGAACGTCAACAATTGACAGCAAAGCACATTTGCGCCTAACATAGGAAAGACTATATATATATATATATATATATATATATATATTGCAGTTATCTAAAGAAGCTGAAGTTAATCAATAATGTGGATCCATTTACATTGAAAGTTAAAGATTTGGGCTATTCTATTCAGGGAGTTCCGCCTGTCACCTGTCACCAACATGCATGCCAACATGGATATAGTTTCATATTTAGTTTTAACTCATAGTTACTACAGCAAAGCACAAATGAAAGCATACAAGAGCATATTTGTTCGATAAAACAGTACTGTACACTTTAAAAATATGAAAACGACTTAACTCACTCTCAAAAACATAAAATGGAACACTTTTCAATCTTCAATCAATAGTCACAGATGACATAACCAAGTTGTTTGCCCCCAACGGCCATATTGGATTTACTTTTGACAGATCTTTGGAATGCCTAATTCAGAAAGATATATCCAACACCTTTTTGAGGCCTTTTATAAACCAATTAACAGACGAAGAACGTCAAATTGGACATTTCCAACAAGAGTCTGCAAGGGCACATACGGCTCGTGCTACTATGGGATATTTAAGAGAGAATTTTGGCGACAGAGTAATTAGTCAAGGCATTTGGCCAAGCAGGTCACCAGATCTCACTCCATTAGATTTTGCGTTATTTGGGCTCTTGAAGGACAATGTCTTTAGGAACATATTGCATACTGAAGAAGAGCTGCAAGAGGCACTAGTGCAGGAATTGGCTAACATTACCCCCAATATGCTGGTGAATATCTTCGAGAGCCTAAAACGGAGAGTTAATTTATGCCTGGACCAAAATGGGGGGCATTTTGAGCATTACCTTTAGCTGTTTAATTAAATCATTGTTCTGTATTTCGAGTTTAATTTTTTAAGCGTTAATTTTTATTCGCATAACCTACAATCTTATCGCTGATTATTATGTCAAATTTTTGTCAAATAAACATATCCGGTTGTAGTGTTGCAAATTAGACAAGTAAAAAATTCTCTAAAAAGTGTTGCAAACTCAAACAGTCATTCTTGATCACCCAGTACATCCATGTCAGTGACGTCAGTGTAACCAACCCATGCAAAATTCCCTAGTGTAATACGAAAGCTTGAACAGCCAAAATTTAATGAATTAGTAAAGCAAAGTAAATAAAATAGTATATTTCACACGTTTAATAAGACGTATTGTCACACTCATTCTATTAAAACACTCGTGTGACAATACTGCGTCTAATTAAACTAGTAGAATAATATACTATTTGCCAACTGGTGCTTCTTCCCATAGAACTTCTTATTACATGCCCCACCCATTGCTGTAGTTCAAACTTTATTTCTCATTTCTCGCACAATGTTTGATTATTCGTAAAGATCCTCCAATTCCTTGTTAGTACGGATTCTGTATCGTCCTGTTGATGGATCCACAGTTGGGCCATATTTATATTTTCCTAAGTATTCATCTATCGAAGACACGAAAACGTTCTTCATTTGCTACCGTTAGCGTCCAAGCTTCAGAAATCATGTATCCCTACAGGTTGTATTATTGTTTTGTTAATATTGATTTTGGTGTGCCTTGATGTTATTTTTTTTATTTCAGGAGGCCTGCATTGCATAAAGGCACATATTACTTGCTTGTACTCTGCAGTTTATTCCTCCGTTCTAATCGGTCGAAGACGTCAATTTTATTTCTTACAATTGAAATTTTGCTCTTCTAAATAAAGTATAAAGTGACGTTATTGGACATTGCCATATTTTGCGTTAAACTGCGTTCATTATCAAATTTTAAACATGACTATTAAAAATTTAGAAATGTATTAGGAAAAACTCCATAAATGAAGTTTTGAAAGTTGAGTCTACCATACCATCTTCATTTTAAACGAAAATGAACAGATTTATACAACTATGTATTAATAAAAGGGACAATTTCAGAAATTCATTTCAGACATTTTATTGAAAAATGGCCGAGCTGCAGGTCCAGGAGGAATTCCCGTTTAAACAACTTACTTGGTGCATAAACAAATATCTAAACGGTGCCCCTGTGCCTGAAGAATGGAAGGAAGCTTACATAACTTCCATCAACAAAAAAGGAAGTAACCTAGAATGCTCAAATTATAGGGGTATATCAGTAACGAGTACTCTAAGCCGTTTGTATGGAAGAATTATTCGAGACCTCATTGAAGACGTATACAGAGACAAAGAAGAAGAAGAACAACTGGGTTCCGAGCAGGAAGAACGTGTAACGATAACATCTTCTGTTTAAAATTTTTTATTGAAAACAGATCTGCCATCAACCAAGAAACACATCTAATGTTCATAGATCTTCAAAAAGCCTATGATACAGTTCCGGTGGGGAAACTATGGAAAGCATTACAAGAAACCAACATTAACCATACCATCATAAGAGCTCTCAAAAATCTATATGCGGGTTCCAAGTCAAGAGTAAAGATTGGCAATAGAGGGTCAGAGAAATTCCTGGTGGATAAAGGATTGCGACAAGGCTATTATATATCACCAACACTATTCAATATCTATGTAGCAAGAGCCTTACACAAGTGGAAAAGGAAATGCAAAGGAATGGATATTGACATCTGAGAAACGTACTTATATACGCTACAGTTCGCTGACGATCAAGTCATCATAGCAAACGATTAAAATGACTTAGAATATATGGTCCGGAAACTTCAAGAAGAGTATAGTAACTGGGGACTGGAGCTCAACACACAGAAAACTAAATACCTCCCTATAGGAGCAGAACTAATATCCAATTGGAGAATGAGGAAGTGGCAAACTGCAGTAGGTATACATATCTAGGTGTGGAATTTGACACTTGTGGTAGAGATGACAGAAAGATTCAGAAAAGAATAACACAAGCCAGAAGAACATCTCAGTGTCTGAATGGTATACTGTGGAGCAGCAACATCGGAAGAAACGAAAACATACTATATATGAAACTCTCATTAAAAGCAGTTTAACCTATGGAGCAGAGACGTGGAGAATAACGGAACAAAATCGAAGAAAACTTGAGGCGACTGAAATGGACGTTTTTAGATGAGCACTGGGTGTATCAAGAAGAGATAGAATACGAAATGTGGAGGTAAGACAACGGATGGGAATAGATGGTTCGCTAATGACTGATATAGAGAGAAAGCAGCTAATATGGTACGGACATGTCCAGCGGATGGAAGAAACGAGAAACGAGAATGCTCAAAATAGCCATGAAGTGGATACCACCAAATCTTAAAAAAACGAAAAAACAAAGACCTAAAAGAACGTGGAGAGAAGGTATAAACAAAGCCATGATTGCTCTGGATCTGAGAGAAGACCAATGGAATAACCGAAACGAATGAAAGTTAACGACGAAAGACGTTTTAAACCGATACATACATACATATAATTTCAGAAGTCG
The DNA here is from genome assembly GCA_946251905.1 of Cryptocephalus moraei. Classification (NCBI taxonomy): domain Eukaryota; kingdom Metazoa; phylum Arthropoda; class Insecta; order Coleoptera; family Chrysomelidae; genus Cryptocephalus; species Cryptocephalus moraei. The sequence goes on along the minus strand of OX276454.1, from coordinate 35,370,128 downwards.
GTAAATGTTCAACATTTTGACCGTTCAATTGTTAAATAAAAAACATTTACTTCGAAAGTAAGTCAGTAGGTCACTGTCAGCTGTTGGTAATGAATATAGCTTGGGAGATTGTGATTTAGCTGAATTTTTAACCATTAGATCTGGAGATAGAGTCCCAGACTCTGGCCTTCGATAAGTCCCCATCTTAATCATCTAGACTTCTTTTTGTGGGACCTTAAAAAGGAAGTGTACCGTATCCCCGCAAACAGTGTACGGTAGAGGTTTAAAAATCGGGCACGTGACAACAGCTAATTCGAGTTCTTGCGAAACAATTTTCAGTCTCGCCCAGAAACTTTGGGTTGTAATGTACATCGAACGTTTAATATAAAATTTCAAATGAACTTCCCTGTTTACGGGCAACCGGCAAAATAAATGTTACCCCTATTTTTTGCCCCTCGGAAAGGGAAAATCATGGTTTTTTAATTTTTTCGAACCTGTCGGTGCCTTAAGGTACAATCATGTAGAATTTGAGGTTAAATTTCTCGAGAGGTATCACAGAATAAAACCGAAAATCATCATTTACATAATTTAACTCTATTTTTCAGCCCAAAACAATTTCATATTTTTCGCAATATATTTAAAAAATACTTTTTGGAATGTTATTAAGCCTATCTTTGTCACGTTATCATAGCCGCAAAAAAATCTTGAAATTTTTTTACGGAATTGTAAATTTTTGCGGTTAAAAAGGATATTCTTAATGATGTGGTACAAGTAGAATTTTACGCTTTTATTCTGCATCGAAGTAATTTTCTGAATACGCACTAAGTCCGCTCTTTCGAAATCGATGGATATTGAAATTGAATATGATATTAAAAATTTTAATACAATGATAAAAAACTTATAAAAAGGTTGCATTAAGTATATTAACCAGAAAAAAAACTCTATATTAAAGTCCATTTGATATAAATTTGACATATTTATCTTTGTACATAATTGTGCCTTCATTTGAAGAGTTCTCGTTTTGGGGTATGAAGCAAACCCGAATATAATAATCAATGTTAATTTGCTTAAAAAGTATAATTTAAAATATTCGTGCAGACGTTAGCATTTATATCGATGAATAAGGAAGAAGGCCGGGAAAACCTCGAATAGTAGAAGATACAGCAAAACTGACGACCGCAAAAGGGTTGAATTGATTTTAGGAAAAGTCTGTCTGCCTGTCGGTCTCTCTCTCTCTTCTCTCTCTCTCTCTCTCTCTCTCTCTCTCTCTCTCTCTCTCTCTCTCTCTCTGTCATCAGATGATTTACAGTTTCCATTAACACAGCCATCTTAACGAAACCCGGCACTTGATACATTAGCCTTTTATAATAATTGCATTAAACCACTTAACAGCTTCTTTATTTCATCGCGCCGAATATAATACCTTGTCATCTCGCGATACACATTGATGAAGCGCTTCCTCCCACAAAAGATTTTCATTTCGCGAGCGGAGCAGCTTCGATCCCCTACGCCCGCCCCATTTTCACCTCATTATCGGAGCAGACGTTTGAAGTTCAGGGGCTCAACGTGATCGTGATAATAGCCTGGGGGATTCGATAACCTACACCAACATCCCTCGCTACCCCTACCACCCCCGACCCCTCCTCCAGATGTCACTCGGAGAAAACTAGTCCCAGCGGTTGATTTAAATGTCATTAAAGTGATTGAATGTTGGTTACGGCAAAGGATAATTATAATTTAGAGTGAGAAACGGTAGGTAAACTGGTTGTCGAGCGGTTTTGATGTCGAAAATACAATTTACGAAAATCTGTAAATAGATATGTGATTATGTCACACTATGTCGCTTGATCTTGATTAAGATCACAGGTGGGAGATTTTTGATAATCTGAGTGGAATTTATCACACTGTGATCACAGAAATTAGGCTTGTAGGTATTTATAGTAGTTGATAATCGACGTTCAGAATCGAGTATGAACATAGTCACAAAGCTCCCGTAGGCCTAAAATCTAAGCTGTCTTAAGGAGGTCTTAAATCACTAACTTAATTACAGGATTATAATATTATGAGATTAATAATTCTTTCTTCGGAGATTTTGGCTGACAGTGATAGAACTGTTTCTGTTCATAACAAATTGCTTTAAACTATTTCAAAAATACTGGGTTGTGTATAATTGCAAATGTATTATGTCCTCTATTATTACCGTTTATTATACTTGAATGGCGATATTAATTTATAGTCACCACTAAATACCATGTCCCTTTGGCAAGATAGATTTATCTGGCGCCTGGACAAATCCACAACCAAGCTATTAGTGGCTACTTGAGCGAGTTGGATACAATGACTGTTGTTTCGAAGATATCCATTATTCTAGTATTAAAATATCTTATTCGGGAATAAGAGGATATTTGCAAATTACATAACAGATCTAGGTTTCTGAAATCGTCACTTCTGTTCACAAAGAAGGCGGTGGATCAAATCAGTCGACACATTACGTTTAGAAACGTTAGAATAACTTTAAAGAAAAATATGGAGTGAATATTGGTCACAGCGGTACGAAGTTGATTGATTCCGTATAAATGCAACTCATTGAACGAACGCAGCAAGTCATAGTACTCGTAGAACTACAAGCGGGGTCCGCTACAAGCTAATGCTCACCATACTGATAATAGTTTTCCATCCATAACTTAGGTGAACTAGCTGAAATTTTATGTTCTCTGAAAGTGGTATTTATTACCAGTATCATATTTGCGTTCTTCTGTTTGTAAAATCTTCACAGTCATGGATGACGAAAGTTCAATTAAAAGGGTAATAAAAGTAATATCCGGCAAGCTGTCATTAGACAATTAAACCAGTAAAGTCGATAGCTTGAATGGTTTCTCTAGAAGCCCCAATGAAAAGACGAATGACGGTGGAAGATGTCTTTTAATTTTTTCTGGTTTATTAAACGTTTCGCTCGCAACAGGTAAGTATGTGTAACGTAAAAAAACTCTCAACTTACACTTTTTAGGTGAAGGAAGACATATAGGAATGGATGGTCGAAATCCTAGATGTTGATGTTTTCACCTCACTACTATATATGGTCTATTCATGTAAATATGAGGGAAGGCCGTTATTAAAGTTAATAAAAACACTTCCCTCAGTTGATGGATCGATGTTAAGATCCGAACTGAACACGATGGAATTTTCTGGTACTTTTTTTGGGTAGTGGTTTTTTTGGATTTATTTTATATTGTTAATGTATTTTACCGCCTTTTGAAATATTCTCTGTATGTTAGGGACCTCTATGGGATGTGACAGAAAATGTTAGAATTCTGATTAAGTACATCTGTATACTGTACAGATTAAGTACATCTGTATCTGTGTAGTATCTGTTTTAGATGTTAGTTGGATGAAATGACCAACTAGTGTTTATTATGATGTAATTACATTTCTGTAAGACTAAGCAATGTTCTGAAAATCCTGTTGTCTATTGCAATTGTGGTCAGATGTCCTTATCATGCGATATGTTTCAAAGAATAGTCTCTTGAACCAGTTACTTTCGTATTCTAAAATATTGATGTTGTCGAAATCAAATGAATGTCCTTTTAAAATGGAATGTTCAACTAAACCTGAATGTAATATATTGTTGTTCTTAATGTGTAGTTTGTGTTGGTATATTCTTTTTTTAATATATTGTTGTGTCTCACCTATGTATACAAATGGGGGTTACAATCATTACAAGAAACTTGATATACTACATTATTTAAATTGTTAATATCTGTTTGGTCTTTTATTTTTGAGAAAATAACTCTGTCAAACGAGAACATAGAATACCAGGCAGCAGACATACCAAGAGGTTTCGATAGTGAAGATGTAATTGATTCTAATGATTTATGTGGTAGGGTAGTTTAACGTACATAAGTTCATTTTCTATAATTGTAGGTGGAAAGTTATCAATGACTGTGTTGGTATTATTATTTCTATTTTGTTTCAGAATCAAGTTTTGTAACCGTTTATGTATTGTGTGTTGTGTGAGTGATGGAGGGTACAAGTTTTCGTGCATTATCTGCTTAATTAATTCTATGTTTTCGTTCCAATGAGTTCTGTGAGACAAAAGACAGGCCCTGTCAACAGGTGAAATTATGGAAGCTATTTTGTATTTAATAGGTTGGAAGGAGTAAAAATTTAAGTATGTATTGGAAGAAGTGGTTTTTCTATACCAGTTAGTAGTGAGGGAGTTATTGTTGAATTCGACAGTTACATCTAGGAACGGGATTTTGTTATTTATTGGAAGCTCAAAGGTGAATTGAATCCTATTGTGGAAATTATTGAATTTTGGAAGATTTGTTGGTGTGTATCTTTAGGGATGAAAAGCAAGGTGTCGTCCACGTATCTAAATATAGAGGGATTGGTGGCGATATATTAGCAAGGACCTTTTCTTCCAAGCAGATCAAGGCTAGGTTTGCAAGGATGGGCGATAAGGGGCCACCCATTGGACATCCATAAATCTGCTTATAGATATTGTTCTTAAACGTAAAGATAGATGATACAACAATGAACAGAATGATTTGTGTTCTCACATATCACATGTTCAGACACATGTGACTTTGCTACTAAAAGTGGGGAGTTCTGAAATGGTTTTCTGGGAGGCCAGGATGACTCTCATAGTTACGACGGCGACGTCTCTGTGTTTTTTTTTTCTTTTAAACCATTAGGGCCAGCCTCAGTTATTTTTCAAGCGACTCCATTCAATATTTTTCCTTTTCTATCTTTCTGTCAAAAACGTTGTTTCCAAATTTTGAAAAATGGCAAACACCAATGATATTTCTTGTTGAGTTCTTAACGCATATATATTATTACATATTATATATAATTATATATTATTTTATTGTCATTACAATTATCACAATAGTAACTCCAATCATATACTCAAAAATCTATTTGAACAACCTCCATTCCTTCATTTTCGCATTGCCAAACTCATTGCCAAAAATTCATCTACCTATTAACATTTCTTAAAATTCGTAAAGTCCAGTTAAAACATTATGCGTACCTGTTCTACTGAATCAGATTTTTTCCTCTGCCCATTAAATTGTCGCATTTGATACCATGTTGCCTAGCTTAAATATTTCCAAGGAAAATTCCCATTATTCATTTTGATCACCATACAAAAGTTGATTCAGATTAAAAATGCCGTATACTAAAAATTTTACTTGAATGACATGACGTAATGAAAATAGTAAGGTTTGTTATCGATGAAACTTGGCGTGTGGATGAAAAACTGAAATGGACGTATCTTTTAGTAATTTTTTAAAAATATCTTGTTTGACAGTTATTCATAATCGTCAAAAAATCGTCAACGTCGTTTTGCATATATATGAAAACAAAAACTGCTTATAGACTCCAAATTTGAGCGAACTAAATATTACAAAAGCTGCCCCATACGACGCTGACTTTAATGGCACCACGCCTACGTATTCGCAGAGTGCTTCAACTAAAAGCAGTCAGTCTAAATTAATTTGTAGGAAACCTTTTGAAAAATCAGTAAAATGCACGTCGACATATTTTAGGTGGGGGAGGGGTTGGTTAAGCACATTTTAGTTAACCCAAGAAAAGCAACAACACGAACAATTTAAATACAATTTGTTACAATAAGGTACTATTAATTTTCAGATATTTCAGTTATGTTGTCTCCAATTAGACAATGTTAGTATGTACATATTTAATACTGGAAATGTATAGAAACGAAATTTATCCAGGAGATCAATCAAAGTGACGAGTTGGCGATGTTTGTATTAGGATGCAGCAAGGTACTTGAAAAATGTCATAATGCTATTGTTGCAAACATATCTTTCCTTATCAGATCATAATCTCATTTATATGCAATTAAAACCGTTATCCTGTACTTACATCTTATCTGCTTGAGACATTATATTCACAGGAAGTTGCACCGCTCTGGTGAAACAAATACTCACTTTTTTAAATACATTCTTGATCCTAAAATCCTCTAGACCTTCATCGATAAGTTCCTTTGTTACTGGTTTCGACATGAATTAAAAATTTTTATTTGTTTCAAATGTGGTGATAAAAGGGGATGCTGCGAATACCAAATGAAGCAAATATGAAGCCATTCTAAACTACTTTATTGTTGTTTGGAGTGCGACCGGTTTCTAGAACATAGTATGTATCTCTGGCAGTGAATCTGACAATACGGAGTGATTTGTATAAAAACAGATACAGCTCGTTGGCATACATACAGGGATAACCAAAATAGGATAATTTAATACGTTTACCTCTATACTAAGTTGTATCGCTATAGAGTATAGAGTAACAGACGTATAGCGTGGGGCTCCAAATTTGGAAACAAAATATATGTTTCTACAATCATTTAACTTCGACGACTCATATTTATGTAGTATGAACTACTGTTTGCGCGTATCATAATTCATGGATGAGAAGAAGGTCATTGAAATAACATAAGGATGGGAGATGACCCACCCTTAAAATATTATTATGCTTCGTGTCTTCCTAAACTATTTTATGGGTGTTAAGCAGCTTAAGGACGAATAGAACCAAAGTTCTCGGTTCTTTAAATCGCCTACGTTTCGATCTCTATTTTAGATCTTTATCGGGGTATTTTAAAGTCGCACAAGTCCTACGTCTATGGTAATCCAAATTTCTGACCTATCTATCTCAGTGTCGGGACGAATGTGTTTACAATTAACATGGGGAGAATAAATGAAGAAACGAATAGCAACACCAACATTTTTTTCTTTTTTCTAAATAGTAACACCATTAGCAAGTGTTAATAAAATAAAAAAATATAAATATCCAAAACAAAGATCGAAACTTTGGTAGTTATAGAATACTAGAAATTTGTTTCTTTTCTTCCTTTCTCTACTACTCTTCCTAATCAACATCCTTAAAATTGTTCACACCTTTTATCTACCTGTTTATTTAAAGAATTTACAACTTCACCTCATTCGAAAATGCATTGTCAAACATTTTATTCTTGTTGCCCTTGTTGTCCGCTATAAGGACCCTGCCATCTGCATGGCACACTATTGTTATTTTGTGTGGCCCCATTCTGTAAGGGAACCTTCTTTCTTTTTCACGTTGTGGATAATCTGTTCCATGATAAGATTGAACAATAAAGGGCTGAGTGACTCTCCATGTCTAATTCCAGATTTTTTAATTATCGGATCTATTGTTTCCTCTGATGTTATGACCTTTTCGAGTTGTTCTCGTTAATATCTTTAATCAACTCGATTATATTGGGGTGTCTGTCTTGGTCTTCTAATATTTTTAGGATGTCAGTTCTTCTTGCTCTGTCGAAGACATTCTTCAGGCCAACGTAACATAAGTACGCCGGTTTGTTATACTTGATTGATTTCTCTACTAGTTGTCTTATTATAAATGTTGCATCTAATGTACTTCTGTTTTCTCTAAAGCATTGTTGTTCTTCAGTCATATTTATTTTGTTTTCAATCTTGTGCTTAAGAACTTTGGTCATTAGTTTCAATGTAGTATTCATCAGGCTTATTCCTTATAGTTTTCAGGTTGTTTTCGTTCTCCTTGATTAAATATGGGTAGTGTAAAGCCTGTTTCCATTCGATCGGTATCATCTTTGTTGTTATTGTATGATTAAATAGTGTTAGCAGCCATCTTCTCAATTTTGTTCCTTCGTATTTATGATCGCTATATATTAATTTGATCTAGATTTGGCGATTTTCCGTTTTTTATTTGTTTTATTGCTTCATTGATTTCTTTCTCGGATATCTCAACTGTTTCTAAATTTACTTTGCTACTCCTTGTGTTATTTTCTTCCTGTTCGTCAAGAGCATATAAGCTTGAGAAGTGTTCAATCCATTATTCTTTTGCCGTTTTCAACGCGTAGGAACTCGTCCATATCTGTTCTCTGCCTTTTTATCATTTTTCAGACCACCTTCTGTGCTCCGTACAAATCAGACTCCATATCTTTTGTGAATTTTTCCCAGTTGTCTATTTCTTGATTCACCCTATTTCTTATTGTTATGTATTCTTCTCTAGTACTTTGCGTTTTTCCTCTTTTGCAGCTCAAAAAGCTTGTTTCTTCTCTTTTCATAGTACCTTCATATTTTCATTAAACCAGAGATCTTATATTCTTGCTTTTTCCTTTTTTTTCTATCCTTTTATCTAGAGTTCCTGCAGCTACCTGTTGTATAGATTCTTTTATTAGTTTCCACATGGTCTCTATATTTGTCTCATTTCTCATTTCGTGTTTATTCCTGTTATTTGTGATTCTTTTAACTTTAAATTTTTATTTCTAAATCTAATTTTGCTAAAACTAACCCATAACCAGATTCAATATTAGCAGACGAGTGTGTACGAATATCAATAACTTTTTTTGGGTGAATTTGAGAGTTAATTACAAAGTAGTCTTTAAGTAGGCTTAATACATTCCGTCTCTTACTCCTTTTTCGTGCTGTGTTCGTCATTATGAAATCCGTCTTTTTCCGAGGCGTTTCCTTGGTGTTTTGAGCAGGTTGATTAGATTCTTTGGAAAAGTGTCAATGAGAAAAATACCAAAATGTTAATAGTGGGTCACGGGAATTTGTTTTTCCAAAATTCGTTGAAATAGCATTTCAAATAATACTGATATAATGGAAAACAAAATAATATTGTAACGCGAAATTTAAACAACCAGCGGAAGCGTAAACAACCAGCGGGAGCGTAAAGCGTAAGCGTACTCTTTATCGGACAAGGCGGGCCCACCTCAAAGGGAGGCCGCTCCGCTAATTAAATCACAAAAACTCTTGGAGAATAATCGCGAATATTTATTTATAGAAAGAATGATTTATTACGTTCGGGTCGTTTCTACAACAAACATTATTAGGAAAGAATACACCAACAGGTTCCCGAATAAAATTGAGATATGTATATAATGGCGGGCTTGCGGTCTGAGAGATTAGATTAGACGAGAAGCCACGTGAGTGAACAGCGCGAGAAGCGACAAGTGAAAGCGTATAAATAAATTAGCAGTTAGAGTGAGATATAAATTAATTAGTCAGGAAATAGTCTAGATAAATTAAGTAGTGTTAAGACAGGGTGTAAATAAATTAGAATAAAAGTTACAGTCTATTTTTTAATGAAGGAAGCGGAAGGTAGCGGTTAAAAATTATGAGTTAGGCCAATTTATGGAGATTGTTCAAAATTATCGCCTTTTCCTTTAAAACTTAAATTTGATATATAAAATTATAAATTTATAAGAAAGAGACTACCCAGGATCCCTTTAAATATAAATTTAAAAAGAGGCTGTTAATTTTGGTGTTAAATTAGATATTATGAGGCTTTCCCGTCGGAACAATAGGGTGAGTCGGCAGGTATTTGGTTTCGAGAATTAGATCGTCCTTTTACGTAAGATATCTCTCGATGTGACGAGATGCTTCATTCCTTATCTAGAAGGGGTAAGCGAGGAAGTGTGACGTGAGTTACGGCAAGGGAGCAGTGGAATACTGAACTACAAACGAGACTCAACGCTCGAAGATAAATAAATGAGATCAATTAAGTGCTGGACGTTAGTGATTAGTGTTAAATAGATTAGTGAAGTACAATATTAGTGTAGTATAATTATCTAAATCGACGAAAAGTTTACAATGTTATATAAAATGAAGTGAAAAGCATCACAATCACCGTTTGTGTTGTTAAGTATTGTTTTTCTTGTTTCTGTTTTACATTTCTATTAGATATTTATTCCGAGCCCGCACATAGTTCACTGACCTTCTCCGGGTTTCATTGTAAATGTATTATTATATAGGTATATTGGTATACATTAATGCACTTGGTGTACGTCATGTACAATAAATAAATATCATTTCATATAGTTTCTATATGTTATATAGTTTCACAAGTTTTCTATAGTTGCAACTGGCCAAGAGTAAACAGAGCCCTTTATCGAGAAAATGAAAATTTTCTTTTCCCTAAGGAAAATTTTTTGAGGAAAGGTCACCAGTATGGCCAATTTTGATGACAAATATTTCTCGCCATATCCACTTATTTGGAATCTGATAGTTCAAAAAGTTTACAACAACGACAAAACTGAAGTGGATCTATCATACTCTTTATAATCATCATCATCACCATGATCTCTATCATGATCCCTTTCATGTATAAATCAAAGTTCCACTTTAAACCGTAATAATAAATCCTCTAGTAAATCCGGGAGAGTATTTTGAAAAATTCTAAAATAATTTACCGGTTATAGTCGATTTAGTAAAATTTAGGACCCAATTATATGGTTGTCAACAACGTCGGCCCACGTTTATTTTAAATTCGAATTGAAAATATCGAGGGGTTACTGTATAAAAGTTTCTATCGGAATATGTATGATATTTATAGATATTTGTAATTCCTCGGCGGATCAAATAAGCCTCATTAGTAAATTTTCTGGTGAAAATGATTGTCCTCCTTTGAAGTTAACCAACGGCAGATCACTGGCTATATTCAATCTTAAGGCAACAACACTTTTACTTTTCGGAAATGCTATGGATGCAGTAAATTATGTTTTATTGGTCTGTTACCAGATATTGTTATTACTTTTGTATGTCAAGTTAAACACCTTTGACTGATTTGCAGACCCTCCCCAATCATCTGCAAAGTAAGTTCTTCAATCTAAACTTCGAGCATATTACGACGTTCTCGGGTGGTTGGTGAAACATTTTCTACTTTCTCAAGCCTTTCTTTAAAATTGACACATGTTTCTCTAGAGGGAAGCACACTATTAGGAGATCTCCTTCGATATTCCCCTACATTTCTTCTTTCTATCGTTCACAAAAACCTGCCCTGTCGACTTGATCACAGAAATAAAACTTTCGAGCCATTTTCAAAACGACTTAAATATTAATTCTCAGATTTGACAGGAAAAATTTTCATGAACTGCTATGGGAACGTTTTCCGCTTGACACTTATATTACCTATACCAAAATCCGTTTTTCTTCACGAGTGACTCATAGTCACACCAAGTTGCGAGTGGCACACGCAAAACTCATAAAGTCACATACCTAAGTTAGCGCGATTTGCCGCTTTAGCAAATTTCCAACGTAAAGAGAGAGACAGAGAAAAGCGTAGTTGCCAAAATTTAAAAATCCGCTGTATAAAGCATTGGTCGAAACCCGTAAAATGGCAATATCGAGAAACTTGTTTACACAGGGAACACGTGGTCGGGGCACAGTGTCGGTGCCCGGCGAAATACGCGCTAGTCAGTACACGTGTGATATTCGTTTTTATTTTTCATTAGGCAATATTTCTTCCAGTCATCTGATTTCTGTAGTAGCGCTATAATTATTTCAATATTATAGTTGCAAACTAACCTTGTTTCATTCCATTAAATGATATAACTTCGATTATTTATATTTCGAAGACAAAATGAAACATACACGCCCCTGTTTCTACTTTCCCCTCACTTCGTCATCCCGCGGAGAACTAATTGATTCCAGGTATTTACTCCGAATTGAATCGACACTCGGGTATAGCTTCAGTAAACTTCTTTTTTGAAAAAAAAACACGTTTTCGTGAAAGTAAATAAGAGTAAAAAAAGTTGGAAAATTACATTTCGCGTAAGGTGTAATGGTGGACTCGAAAAGAGACAAGACGAGAAATAACCTGATCTGGTCTCGGTTTCGAAAAATTTCGAATTTCGAGACGAGACGATATCGAGACAAGACTCGTTCTCGTGAATACCACGAGATATTGTCACCCATGAATTATGATCCACAATAAACCTAAACGATTTACCTACTAAATTTAACTAGCCTAAGTTAAAGAATTATGATGATATTTTGTTTCTTTCAGAATTTGGAGTAAACAAAATTAAATGAACCAAAATGATCACAAATGTACACTGAGGATAAAGGACAGTAAGAATAAGTTAGAGGTAGAATAACCGAAAAATCTCCGTTGAATCTCTACTTAATTGAACATCTAAAACATTTTATAAAGTAGTGCACAAACTAAGTTAGCTAAAATTAGAGATGCGTAATGTTCGAAATGAAAATTAATATCAATGTAAAAATTTTCATTTCTAAAGATTTTTTAACACCTAGTTCACTGTTGTAACAATTCATTTGTAAAATTTCAAAATTTCTTTAACAAGTTGTGAGCGTATAAGCAAATATTTTCAACAGCTCTCGATGGTTATTATAACGACAATTATAATTATAATTACAATTATAGTTAAATATGAGTGTGTACTTGAATTCGTGATTTATCACGTATTTCCATCTTATTTTCGTTCTTATAGGCAGCTGTTCTAATGGCAAACGTTAAGAGTCCATCACCCGATTCAATTTAAGGCGGTTTTAGAGGTAGGTACGGAGGAAGTATGATGCCTCGAACATCATTTGAAATATTATTTTTCAAATAAAAACCACTCGAAGCGAAAAACTCAAATACACATCGGTCTAGTAACGGATTTTTGATATTTTCTTTTTGTCATTTTAAAACCGCCCCTGTTTTATGTACTATTTTCAGATTAACATATGACCAAAATAAGAAAAAACTTAAAATTCTGTTACTAGACCGATGTAGAATGATCCTTTATCTCTTCAGTGAACCCTATGTTGTTTTGATACATACACTACCCTGGGATCATGTTTTCCCTAAACCCTTACAATCGCTAGAAAGCTCGCTGTAAAGTACTGTCCCCTTATGTATTTGGGAACTTAAACTTAGTAGGAAAATTAACTTAGTCATGCCTAGTTAAAAAGTAGTGCAAGGGAGAATTAGAGTCACGCCTACCGCCACCTCATGCTTGTCTTTTACCCCGCAGCAACGTTAAAATTGTCCCCGAATGATGGACTCTTAAATAAAATATGGTTCTAGAGGGCGAAATCGAAAGTCATAATTCCAAAAATCACTTGTTTGATTGAAATCGAACGCTCTCAGAAAAATGTGTAAAACTCCACATTTCACACTCGAATCAAATGGAACGACGATGCCAATTTTCATCTAACATTTTTGCGTGTCTCTGGGGGCCACATGATACAAAGTTTTCCATCTTTGAATTACATTTATCAAATTCAAAGTAACTGTTACGTAGGTATGCGTGTAATGATTACCTTGTAACCTCAATTAAAGGGTATTTTCAAAATTGGAATATGTATATAATTTCAGTGTCCCAATTGTGTAGTGCTATTTTGAAATCTAGGCACAAATAATTAGCGTTAAATGAACTGTGCATTTGAACCCAAATTCCGAACAAAGACGCGTTCGCTAAAAGTAGAGCAGCTCCACATTAATCACGGCGATTTCCCATGGGCTTCCCACACACGTAAGTAGAGACACACACATACACAAAGACCTTAAATTACCCAACGAGAGAAGCGCGGAGTTTCGACAAATCGTCCAACAATGAAGTCGCTTTTAACGGTTAATTAAATGGTGTGTATAAATACAGCACAGTGCTTTTTATTATGTATTGAATTTGAATGAATTTAAGTTCTGGAATTTCCTTAAAGGTCGTTTATCTCCTCCTTTTCCGCCTTGCTTTTTAGTAGCTTCAAAAACCTTGTCTGCACCAATTTCCATTACCATTAACCGCTTCATAATTCACATCCTGGCCGTGTGAGATTTACAACCGAACGCGTAACTTTGAACTTTATTTAATTAATTACTACGACGTAATAACGGCTCGCTCGTTATGTTCCTTTTTTTCTCATTCACCTTGGGGCCAAAAACTATGAACCGAATTACTGCTGGAAATGTAACGTTACCGGGTGGGTAATTTCATCTTTTTTATTCCTTTATGTCTCCTCTCCTCTCATTCAGGAGAGATGTGTGTCATGGCCGACATCTCTCAAGGATCCGTTGAACTTGTTGAATTACTGGACGAGAGCGAAAAATCTTCCTTTCGATTTCTTTACAGCATCCGAAAAACCGATCCGACGTTTTATGATAATAATGCGACGCTAACGGGAGAATTTTTTATCGAGTAATGGACGCTCACGGTCTCTCAAAGCCTTTTTGTGTACGTTCCTTCGACTTGAAGCGATTCGAGGACAGGGTAAAAGTGAAATGATCGGTGACGTCGCAAGTTTAAAACTTGACTATTGACGGATCCAATTACGGAAAATTTTTCATTTTCCCTTCCCGTTTTGTATCTATAAATGTCGATCCGTCGGTAAGATCTACGATTAAGGCCTCTATAATTCTCGATCCTCTTCCATTGTTTCAGACGCATCAGATCTAGCAGATATCGTAGCTCTGATCACGAGCACGGGAGAGAATTGATTTCCAAGGCGCTGCCTTTGGCGGAATAAAGTTCATCACTTGCATTTTTGCTTGGCGTTGCGTCATATTATAGTTTCATTACATCTCCATCGTTCGCAACACATAATAGTATTTAAATAAAAAAATATAACTCGACGTTTGAAGTTCGTATACGTGACAAAAATGTGAGTGACACACTCAAGCACCATAATTTATTCCTTGTGATTTGAACATCAGTAATAATCAAGATCACTTCCTTCAGTACAATGTATTACGTTCAATTGACCAAACAACTTTTTTTAAATACATTTTCTCTTCCATCTGGTAATAAAAGGCCCTTCAAGTTCCGCTATCTCTTCCATCCGCCGGTCGGCAATTTTAAAGGTTTATGGCCTCTGAACTACTTAAAGCACGGCCACTTTCATTTCCTGCTCGGACGAAAACTATCCTCTCCAAGGTTTCATATCTTCGATACACTTTCCTTTCCCTATTTTACTGCGACTTGTCTACTCGATTCAGTGTTGTTTTCTATTATAGGGCGGCCATTAAACAATAAAGAAAGTCAGTATTTTTAGGCAATATTGATTTGAAAAGTCGTCGGTTTACGGGCCAAAATTCTCGATTACTTTTACTTTTTAGGAGAATGGAATTCCAATACCAATTTTTTTTTACGTACATTTTTTTCCTCAGTATAGTGAAATTCAAATAGACTTTCAATCATTTTTCACGCTTGAGGGGAGGAACCCTAGCAATGACGCTTTTATTTTTCACTACGAAGAGATTCATGGGTAAGGCAGTTTGGTATATATGATCATTCATAACTTAAAGTATCATACAATGATATCTAATACGATATGAAGCTGAAAGAATGTCTATGTGCCTGTCGAATTATCATCGATTCTAGCAAAACTAAAAACTTGTTAACTAACTTGACTAACTTGGCACACGTATAAATTCGTATAAATGGCCATGGAGGTTCGAAAACCCTTCGAAATTGCACCTGGTTTTCGTCCCAATCTGTGTACCACATTTCACAATCTATTCCAAAAATTAGTATTTTTTAGTGTTTCTTAAAGAAGGCAGAAGGCGTATATTTAATGATCAGCGGAAATGTCTTCGAAAATACTACAAAAAACAAGTAGTAAATTTGTTAACAATCCAACTTACGATTGATTAATGCGTTAATTTAGAGGGGTATACTCTCCCTAACTTTTTCAAATAACAGATCCATATATTGGATGGCTGAATATTATTTTTTGTTTTCTGAGTGATACTGATGATTTGATAGTGTTTAATTTTGTTTTCAGAACTACATATTTAAAAACCACCAAATTTTTTGCTGAGGGGTAGAAACGGGGATGTTATTTATTTAATTACGTTCGAATACTAGACCCTTTAACTTGGCCCGCTTATATCTTAGGCTTGAAGTCGACCAAAAAAAACTATAATTTCCAATTTCCTTTCCGAGTTAATGAAAAATGAGGGTGAAATCTGTTTTCGTCGATTTTATTTTCCAGTATTTCTGCAGAAGTTAGAAAATTTAAACTACACACAGGTGTCATGTTCGGGTACCATAAACAGGTAGCAAAGGAATCCGATCGGATAAATGAATATTAAAACCATATTAAATGTAGTAACACCTAGAGCAAACAAACATTTTATTAAAAAATATGTTCAGAAAAATCGGCTTTTTGAGCGCTTTAAAACGATACCTCATTCGATAGAGTTCAGAGTTAATTTTATACTAAATAAATCAGGGTTATTATTTACTGTAAATCGCATCTAAAATGTACTATATTAATTAATTTACTAGATGAAATTTGCAAAATATATACACTTCGAAATCGTCTTTATGAGCTCTTCAATTTAATACCACACTCGATATAGTAGACCTTTGGACCTGCCGCGAGCAGGTAGGCTGGGTCCGAATTCGTATTGAAACCCCGCTGTGTGAAATGGTTGCGGGTCCGAACTCGCACGCGCCCGTTTATTCTAGTAGTTACTTTTGACGTGACAAGTCTTTAAATGCGAAACATAGGGTACAAGCCTGAAAGTTGGATCACAACGGAGTTGCTCTATGTGGTTCAACTTTCATAACTCCATAACTATTAATACCAGACACGTAATAAATCCGGTAACTTATATGATCAGCTCGATAAAACTTTAAATTTTCGCTACTAACAAACGGGTTGCCGACGAGGGGACACAACGCAAATCAGCCAAAACGAACACCCTCGCTCATTTTAGTTCACCACAACTCATATTTTAGACTTGATTGTATGTGATTCGTGTATTTATGCTTAGAGTTTTCAGAAATAAGTCGATCTAAGCAATCAAAATTATATTTTGGACAGTATTGATGTGTAAAAAAAAGTAAGTAACCACTATAAGGGGCGGATGAAGTTTCGACCCGACCAGGTGTTTTACGATGGGTTGATGTGAATTTTTGACCCGATGACCGATGACCGAAAGGTGGTTCTATTGTACAGGTATTTTCGACCCAAAAGGAATTTAACCCTGGCGCATTGGTGGCTGAATCAGGAATGGGTAAGGACACGAGGGCAAGGCTTGAACTTGAACCGTTCCTACCGATACTTCGATACACTTCCTACCTACCTGTCTTAAGCCCGGGTCGAAATTTCTTATAGGCTTTGTTGACCCTTGGATTAAAGCAGGCACTCTCAATATTTCGGGTCAAAAATTCACCCGCCAACTATAAGTAGTAACCGATGTACGGTGCCGAGCGAGCGAAAACTATTACAGTACTCTCGTAAAACTGGCACTGCGCGCTTGATAAACCTTAATCCATTCTAGAACAAAATTTGATTATTAGTGGAACTCGATACCATATACCGATTTCACCTTAATTTACGTTGCAAAAAATTTAGAATGGAGTCAATGTCAATCAGTTAATATTAATCCTTTACTTACGCTGAAAACGATTAGATGTCATTGTCCTTCAGGTTAAATCAATGGCCGTGTGCTCCCACACAATTTCCCATTGCGAGGGGGTGGATAATAGGGGTGAAATTTATTTTCGTCGGTTTTATTTTGACGTATTTTTCGAGTAGTTAGCAACTTTCAATTAGATACGCTTATTATCTAGGCTTCAGTTTGGCTGGCACAAAGTTAAAAACCCCCAATATTACTTACCTTTATGTGGTGGAAAAGAGGATTAAATTTATTTGAGAGTGGCTGGATAAACTTGAATATTACATGCTTCCAGCAGCAGGTTAGTTCTCGGGGAAGTAGACAACCAGAAGGATTTTTCTCTTGTAGCCCCTCTCAAATATTGAAACAACGATTGGAGTCCGTTGGAGGTATTTATTCAAACTCTTATTACGTGAAAAAAATAATAAATAACATGAAATTTGCTGCAATAGGTTAACATTGACTTACATGCTTCTATTACATGTTTCTAGTTTGGGGTCTTGAAGTGACTAGAAAAAATTAAAACACTAATTATTTCTCTTACTGATGGGATGAAAAGGGAATGTACTTTATTCAACAGTGCCCTAATTTATTAGCCTTTAAATTTTGCAACCTAATAGCTTACACTCCCAGTTGGTTCAAGAAATGTAATAGCTTTGAATTTTCTTTCTGGGGTGATGGAAAATAGGGGTGAGGTTTATTTTTATTTCTTGGATTGTTACATGCTTTCATTCTGTACAGGTGTAGTTTAGGTCTTCCAGTGGCTTGAAAAAATTAATAAAATCCAAATTCCACTGATCAAGGTGGATGAGAAATTGACTTAATTTAATGTACTCGTTACTAAATAGCTTATTTTATGGATTGCCCTCTCAGTCGGTTAAAAAAAGGCATAATTATAATAATACTATTCACTTTCTGATGAAGTGGGAAAAAGAGATGAGATTAGGTCGACCTCAAGCCGAAGCTAGGTATATCGGCTGTTAGGATAATCAAATCAAAATACCATTAGAAGCTATTTACATTCAGTGGAAGATTAGATTAAAGATTAGGAAAGCTTAGACGGCTTAGGAGAAAAATTTTATACAAATGAAAACATAAAACATAACAGAGAGTTTCGTGTATTTTTGAGAATGTATCTTTTCATTAAAATAGTGAGTTTCATGCGTTTCGCAAGTGTAGTATTACGTCTAGTGAATCGTTGAAATAACATTGTAAATGTTACAGGAAGGCAAGGATTTGGAAGACCGACAGTTATGTTTCAGTTTGTATAGCATCGCTGTTTACGCAATTCGCATTACGCATTACGCAAAATACGCTGTTCAATCGAATGTCTTATAATACCACAAGAAGTACATCAGTTAAGACCATAAGAACCAAAATCTTAAGCCAATTCTAAACGTAGAACGGCTTTAAGACCGGTCTCACTTGTCAAAATTAGACAAAAGCCATAACTGAATTTGGGACAGTGACCATGTAAATTAGATAGAAGGATGGAAATTGGTACTTTTTATTAATGAATTACTGTTTTTGTAGTTATTCTCCGGGCCCAAAAAATTTTTCCTCTTTGTGGAGATACCAAAAATTTTTTTTTCAATGGACACACAAATTTGTTGGTTCTAAATAGCAATTCCACTTTTGAGATTCACAAAAAGGAAGTTGGTAACAACATCCTACAAAATTTTTACTTTTCTGTAAGATTTTTTTTAGTGGAACTCCGCTTCAGGGTACTACAGTTATACATTCCAGGGAGAATAAAGGTATTCCATATTTACTACAGGTCCCTCAATTTAAATTTAATGGAACAATCTTAAAACCCTATTTTATAAGGTATGCATTGTAAAACATTGTCTATGTTGTAGGGTAGCGGGTAGAGACTCTCTACGATCCCGGAAAATTGAAACCCGAAACATTCAAACTAATGAAAACTCCTTGTAAATGAAAACAAGGAGAGATACTGACAGAGACTACCCAGAATATAAGACAATAAATAAAATAGTGAAAAAAGAAAGATCAAATTTGAGAAATCATAAAACGAGACAAATCCTAGAAAACACAGAAAATAAAAAAATTATGAAAGACTAAAATCAAGCCGAACGAGAGAAAAACAGAAACTTACGAAGATGAAAAGTAAATATGGAACATTAATTACATATAAAACAGAGAATAAAAAAATAAGGATTAAAAAATATATCCAACCCAAACAATCCTTCTAAATACATCCTAAATGTAGGCTCAGAGTAACTACCAGAAATAACACTTTTTGTACAGGAGATTGAATATGCATTACAACAGATAAAAAATGAAAAAAGTCCAGGATAAGACAAAATCACATTGGAGATATTAAAAATGGAAGGAGAGGTTATAACAAAAGCAATAAAGATGTTATTCAATAAGTGCCTAATGGAGTGAAAAATACCAGAATCCTGGAAAAATGCGGGATTGTTTTGATATACAAGAAGGGAGACAACAACACAAATTTGGAGAACTACAGGTCCATATAATCTCTATACACTTTTTGAACGAATTATAACCAATCGATTAGCCGCAAAACTTGACCAACACTATCCATTGGAGCAAGCAGGGTTTCGAAAGGGATTCAGTAGTGTCGATCATCTACAAACAATTAAAACAATAATCGAAAAAACAACAGAATAATCCATACTTCTAGAATTTGTCGATTATGATAAAGCATTCGACGGTATTGAAACCTTGGCATTTTTGACAGCAATGAAAATTGTCAGAGTGGATTCGAGATCCTCTATTATCATTAAAACCATTTATGACAAAGCGTAAAAATAGATGATGATATTAAACCAAACAAAATTGGAATCGGCTGAGGCGTACGACAAGGCGACACCATCTTGCCCAAATTATTCACTCTAGCTTTGGAAAAGTCTTCAAAGAGCTACATTGAGAAGATAGGGGACTAAATATCGATGGAATACAATTACATCATCTACGATTTGCCGATGACATTTTTCAATTAGTATCGACACGCATGAGCTGAATATCATGCTCAATGAGTTAAATGAGAAATCCAGAAAAAAAATGGTTTACATATGAATTTGAATATGACAAAAATTATGAGTAACGATATCCATTGTAACATCACAATAGATAACACCATCATAGAAAACGTGGACCAACCACAATTCGGGCATAGAATCAAACTGGCAAAAGAAAATTAAAACGCAGAAATTGAACGTAGAATTAATCTGTTATTTGTAGCGTTCGGGAAACTGAACTACATCTTTAGAGACAAACGAGTACCACTACATTTAAAAAGGAGAGCTTATGATAGTTGTACAGTTGTACACTACCCGTGATCACACATGGCTTGGAAACTATGGCTATAACAAGACAAGTATTAAAACAACTAAGAGATACACAACGAGCCATACAAAGTGTCATGTTGGGCGTCACCTTGAGATATAGAGTACGAAACAGTCAGATATGAGATGAACCCGAAATAATAGATGCTATGGAACGAGTAGCGGGCTTGAAGTGGCGTTGGATCGGTTATGTAGAGTTACAATTTGAAGATCCACAGAAACACGGAGAAATGTGGGACGTCCCCAGAAAAGATGGATCAATGTTGTTAGAGAGGTAGTGGGAACACAGTGGATGAGATGAGCCACAGATCCAAAGGCATGGCAGAACATGGAAGAGGCCTATATCCGACATGGGATGAATCCGTCTGAAAAGGAAGAAGGGCGCCGACGAGTTCCTCCCGGTGGTCAGAAATTTGGTGACCCTAAGGCAGGTAGCTACAAACCAGGGATTAAAGAGATGGGTAGAGAAGATTCCTTAAATATCAATATGTTTGTTTCTGTTCCAATTCAATCAATTGTAACGGTCCAAAATTCCGCTACAACGGGAGATCCGAAAACGCACGTTAATGACGCTCTGAGTCCCGGTTTGGTTGTTTGCGCGAGAATCTAACGCGCCTCATTGACTTCTGCGTTCCTTGATGTCGAGAGTTTCGTTATTGGAAGTTGGCGACCTGTTTGGTTGGCGGTCCTGCGTGCTTGTGACGTGTGTCGCAGAAGAGGTTCTCGTTCGCTCCGGAAATGCTGCTTCTTTTTTTTTATCCGATCGTGTGGTTGTTTGTGAGCGGAGAGTCACGCGTTTCTTTTCATCTTCGTAATTGTCGTCCGGCTAAACCTCTTGAGGGATTATTCGAAGTGAGAAGTTGGAGTTGCAGTATCGTCCTCGGTTTGTGGAGCTGGAGTCGTTTGGGAGGAGAGACATCGCCTTTTGAGGGATTTTTCCACGCATGTTTTGCCGCCATCTTGCTGCGATTTTCCTGGAGTTGTGAGAAAACCCTCTAACCAGAGGGTTTTTTCCGGCTTACTTCTTGTTATAGAGCTCAGCTGTCTGAGAGAACCTGTTGAGCTGTTACACGTGTTGGAGTCTTTTCGGGGATCCCGTGTCCCGTTTGTTGGAGTTTGGAGTGGAGTCGCAAGGATTATCCAGTGTGCGACGTTGCTGCAGTATCAATCCGTCGTTATCGAGCCCTTAGGCGCAGTCCCGGTGTTCGACGACTTTGCCGCCACCGAACCTATCTGCTGTGCCCTCCCCTTCGCTAAGGAAGCAGGATATTTTCAGATAAGATTAACACTAGTTCAACATACCTGGAACGAGGAACGTTCCCTTAATTTCGGTTTACTAAATAACGTATATACGAGGAATATTCCCTTATCTTTGGTTTACTAAATAACGTAGTATATACGAGGAACGTTCCCTTATTTTCGGTTTTCTAAATAACAGTATATGCGAGGAACGTCCTGTCGTTACCGAACGTCCGGCGAATATTCTTAGTTAAGTGCGCTTGTACGTTACGCGAGGGTTTCATTTTAGTAAAGGGGAGTCGTGTAAACCTTGATCAAGGGACTGGATATCTAGTGTGGGATCCACCCCGTTTCTTTGGGTACTTGTTATTTCTTTTTTTTTTATTCTGTTACCGTTCCTGTAATCTTGTTGTTTAAATCGACTGTTAATCAATTCAAACCTGCCATTTATACTTGAATTAAATTGTGTGCATAAACGTTAAACGTTGTTTGTCTTTTAGTTGAGTCGTTCACGAGTCGTTCTGGTCGAGCATCCTAGGCTGGGTCCACAACAACTGGAACCTTCTGGCTGGGTCGTAGCCAGTGGCGCCCTATAATCAAATTTAACCACCCTTGGCCTCCGGCACGGGGCAGGCCGAGCAAAACCCCCTTTTGCGATGCTGTAGGTCCGACCAGCTTTGGGGGCTCTGACCGACGAGCTCGTTGTTTGTTAGCCTTACCTCCTTTTAGATTGAATAACACGTCGCACAATTGTTTTGTTTTTGTTTTGGTTAGTTTCTATCATCCATGTTATCAGTCCTGTTCGTTTTACTAAACCTCAATTGTTTATCTTTGCCCTAACAAGCGATAGCGAATTCATATAATAATTATGGTAATTCGTCGGGGAGGAACTCGTCGGTCCTCTGAGAGGTTTACCTACTTTCGAACTGACCGCGGGAGGAACTCGTCGACGCCCAAGAAGAAGAGATATCGTAAAACGGATAGCTTAAAAAGGTAAAAAGTACACTACTGGCAATATAAGAACTGAAAACAATTATGTTCAATTCCGGTCATATCCGGACGTGAACCTTAAGTCATAAGTAGGCTGAGCCACATCTTGTGAAGCAAGCAATCCAACAAGTTTATTCATATCAAAAATAGGTAAAAGCCCTTGGGAAGTTATGGTGGGAGGAACGTGCATACATGCCATACATTATATCGCTGAAAACATAAGCATTCCTTTTTGGCAGTTGTGTAATTGTAGTCGTTCTTTCTGTAACTTCAAAGAACAGCTTTTCAACATATTAATTTTCAAAATTCCTTTTTTATTCGTCTTAAAAGCAATACACTTTACCTTTTTAGGGTTTGCAGTTTATATACGGCGTGTTCCATCAGGTGTGACGAGGTACCATATCTCTGAAAGAATAGCTCAAGAGTCTTTGTAAAAAATCCTGTTAAGCAAAGTGAAATTACATGGAAATGATTATTAACTTCCCAACTCTGCCTGAACGAAAGTGTGAAGTAATCTCTATTGAAAGTGGACTGTATGTAGATATCTCTCGTAACTCGTGGGTGGCTGCGGAGATGAATCTTGTCTCCAGGTTGTAATGCTGAAGACGTTCTTGTAGGAGGAGATCAGGGCGTGACGTGATCTCTTGAAGTTCTTGAAGCTCTAGTTGTTTTGGAGAGAGGGCGTGACGTGCTCTCCGGGGATGAAGTTATAGTAGTTTGGAGAGAGGGTGTGACGTGCTCTCCGGGTTGAAGTTCGTGAGGTTATGGTTTGTCGGGTTAAGTGGCGTGAAGAAAGATCACAACACACTGTCGTTTTGAGCATACTAGGGTATACTGGTTTATTGTTCCAAATTTCAGAGCTTTTATACATCTTGTTTTACATTGGTTAAATGAGATATTATTTGTTTTCTTACAATGACCTGGCGTTGCAGAAACTGACTTTAATTGGAGCGCCTTGGGGGCATAATTACTATGGCGAGTAAAAATTATATATGTATATTTTTCTGGAAAATATCCGAATAAAAGGTCAAAACCGTAAACTACAGTAATCATTTTACTAGAATTCTACATCTTTTAGGTTTCACACTATTTGTAGTAAAATGTACAATTGACACTAAAATTATCCATATATTAGGTATGACTTTGTAAAATCGGTTTCGTTTAATACAATGAAGTTTCTTAGTAAAATAACAATAGCTACATTCAATATTGATTTTCGCGACACTTCCTAAAGGGCCGCACTGTGAAAAACTTTTTCCAGTTTTCTCCAATATTTGAAATGGTATGACTTAATTTACTATTTAGTAAAATGAAAGTAAAATAAATTTACCACGAAAAACGTGAAAAAAATTAATTCGATACCTTCATTAGCTTCGGAGTTATAGCCAAATGGATAATTAATTTCATAACAATTAAAGAAAACAATTATTTTAAGATCGATCCGTGAAACGTGCCATGGAAAATAAAATATTTTTAAACTTCGAAATGTGTTGTTTTTCACCTTTCATCCCAATTTTTATCTTGAATTTAACTTACCTGTCGTATTATTGGGAAATTAACGAGTATACTATGAATCGAAATTGGCAGGTTTCCAGGGAAACGAACAAACTTAAACGTCATTTGAATGATGTTTTGACTTTCAATGCTGAGGCTTACGATATGCTTGCCGTATATTTTCTGTGGATTTATTATTATCGCCAGTCAGATCTCTGCGAAATTTTAAAATGGGAAAACATGGGAAAATGGGGTCTAGATTCCATTGGAGATTTCTTGCGAAGCGTGAATGTGCGGCCTCTTGCGGTCAACTTGAACACGCCTATGAAAATCGACCGTACTTAGGACATTTAAAATTTAACAGTGCCTTTCAAATATTTCATAACTTTAAGCAATATACGTTATTAAACTATGAGTGCTTTAATAGCCTAAAAGTTTATGTGGAACGTTTACAGTGAACTAGAACACCTGTGGAGTTTCTCTACTCTAGATAGTTTAGAATTAGATTATATTTTAGTAGCCGTATTTGGAAAATTGAAAAACACGCACTTAGATATAAATGCTAAGCTTAGTATTCTTTGGTAAAACGTTATTGATACCAAGAAAGTGATACCATTACATATTCACCTGACGGCTAATCGAATGCCGGCTAATTTTATCACTGCTTCCCAAAAATCCATATAATCTATATAAACTATCTAGAGTATCTACCACAAGTGTTCCACTTCACCATGAACTTTTCACAGAAATTTAAGGGTACTAAGGTACTCGTAAAATTAAATGACGTATTCATCTTCAAATTTAATTTTTTTTACAAGATATACTTAAATGTTAAATATACTAAGTACAGTCGGTTTACATAGAAGCAATCCGGACACAGATCTTTACTTGGCCCTGTTAACGAGGGAAGGTCCTGATCCCCTTGAAAGGGCAGGGTATCTTGAAAGAGTATACATGCTAATGGATCGACATTCATATCATAAAAATTTCTTACGACTTATACTTAGACTTACGACGGTATAAGTCTCACCGCGGTCTTCAAATATTAGGGAATTTTAAGCCCCAACCTTATCATTTAGTTTTACACCAAGCTCTTTCAGATATTTAGAGATACACTACAGGTCAAAAACAAATCCGCATTGAATGCGGGAAGTGAATCACTAAAACAAGTGTCAACGAAAGGTGCGGAATTTTAGGATAAGGAATTATTGCACCGTTTATCATTAATGGCCGTCTAAATGGAAACTCCTACCTAAACTTTTACAAAGGAATCAGAGAAGATGTACCTATTAATATAAGAAGTTCCATATAGTATCAACAAGATGGATGTCCGGCACACTTTTCTAAAATGATCTGATTTATAGATGCTTATAACCCATATGGTTGGATTGGTAGGAGAAGCTTGGTCGCCTAGATCTCAGGATTTAACCGCACTATATTTTTAGACTAAAATAGGGTCGACGTGCGGGTTCTATCCTCAGCCAACATAATCTAGTTCTATGTAAGTATCGCTCCTCAAAAATAGCCCCTAAAAAATAACAACCAAGATACATCATAAAGTTTAATATAGAATCCTTAAAACAAGACAGTACGAAACATCTGTACCAAAGAAGACTTTCAGGAAAAATCATGGACAACCCAATCAAGATGAAGACGATATAGAAGAAGTGAAACATGGTAGGTAGTGCAAAGGAAGCAATTGGCATTAGAAAAATCAATACCAACGATAGAATAAACACTGAACTTTCTTACGTTACGATTTTTCGTATCACAAATTAGCCAACGAATTGAATCCTAGGTTGTTATTTTAACCAGGCGTTCAATATGGTGCGCCTAGCTGATGTAATAAAGATCCCGAGAGACAGTAATATCAACGAAAAATACTGTGAGCTAGTAATAGAGGTTAATACAGGGAAATCAACCAAAATTAAGATTGAGGACGCCATCTCCGAGCAAGTGAGAGTCTCTGTTGGAATAAGACAAGGGGACAGCCTCTACCCCACCCTGTTTAATATCACATGGACCAAATGATCGAAAAAGTAAAACTATTAAATATTGGATACAGCATGGGGCAAACGAGTGTCGGAATCATATGCTGCTCTGACGATGCGGTTTTATTGGCAGAGAATGAAGATGATCTACAACGACTCCTTTACAAATTAAAAACTACACCCGAAACCTTTGATATGCAGATATCGGTGGATAAACACAATCAATGGTAATCGCGAAAGAGCCGATTAGTTGCAAACTTGCAGTGGACAACGAAGCAATCAACCAAGTATCGCAATTTAATTATCTAGGCGTGAAGATCTCCGGAAGTAGAAACCTTATTAAGGAAACAAGATCGCAAGCAAATAAAGGCGTGCGAATATCCGGGTACTTGAGAGACATCATTTGGGGAAACAAATTCAACGTCAAGGGAAACAAAGTCCGCATATATAAAATATGTGTTAGACCTATCCTCACCTACGCCAGAGAAACATTAGCCGAAACATCTAAAATAAAGGCAATACTTAGAACTACGGAAATGAAGGTATTAAGAGCATATGCGGAGTTACGCTTAGAGACAGAATGCAAAGCCGCGATATCAGGGAGAAACTTAAAGTACAGGACATAGTTAGGTGGGTAAGAACAAGAAGACGATACTGGGAGGAGCACGTAAAATGAATGACCCCCGACCGAATAGCAAAATGGGCACGAACAGCAAAACCAAGCACATCCCGACCACCAGGCAGACCGCCAAAGACATGGCACGAGAGTTGTACATCAGGGTCTCACAAGAGGCGTAACTAGCAGTTTTACACACGAACAACCCTATTTCAAGAGGAAGAAGAAGAAAACTAAAATGGGGTGTTTATTTTACGGGAGAACATGACTGGGAGAATATAAAGTGTAATAACTGCGATTTTACGAGCTGGATTCTGAACTACCGTTTCCAGCCCTAGAAAAAAATGTAATAATTTCATTTTACAAAACGGTGCTTATTTTGAACATTGTATAGTCTCTAAACTAGTGTTTGAAGTGTTGTTTGTGTAACAAGCTATTTATGGTTTGATTAGTAACATTACTACTGTTAAAGCCTTTGTTGGTTTTATTGTTGTTTTGACCCGTTGGTCTTTAACAACTCTTCAAATGTAGCGCCTTACATGGTTTGGATCAAGCCTGAGCTTGAATATAATGTGAAAGAGTTACACACAAATAAACGGTTTTAAAAAGTTTTTAAAAAAGTCATTCTGTGTGGCGCATTTGGCATCGGTCCATTCAAAATAGTTGCTGTTTTTAATCGACAATGCATTAATAAATGTTATAGTTATAATTAATAAGATATCCTTTGGTTGCAAGTATGAAACTAACAAAGGTATCAAATAGATTTTTTTACATTTTCTGTTTCATATTTCTTACTTTCTGTTATGATGTAATAACTGTCATTCCATTTAAAACATTATAAGGAAACTGGAATAAAAATTTTTCAATTAACCCTTTGGTGAAGGCCCCAAAAAACAATTTAGCTATTCTTTAAATTTAATTAACCAAGGTTGCTTTCTTAAACGATACGTAGTTTATCAAATTCGGTTAACCCAAATGTAAATTGTGGACAATTTTATCAGGTAAACTTTTTCTCTGTGTCTGCCCTAATTTTAAATATTTTACATCTTTAATAGGTTGGCATATATCGGATTCTGATATAGGCGACGCACTTTCGGGAAGAAATTAATGTACTTTTTTTTCAACGGCTTACCACTCGTTATCTCGGACAAGTCATTACGAAAA
This sequence comes from Cryptocephalus moraei, assembly GCA_946251905.1. Classification (NCBI taxonomy): domain Eukaryota; kingdom Metazoa; phylum Arthropoda; class Insecta; order Coleoptera; family Chrysomelidae; genus Cryptocephalus; species Cryptocephalus moraei. The sequence goes on along the minus strand of OX276454.1, from coordinate 35,342,169 downwards.
TTGTAAAAATTCCGATTAAAAGCACATCCGCAAACTACCGATTCAAATTTGGAATGAGTGTAAAATGAATATTACAGGTATTTCCGTTTTTCGTCAACGTATTTGTTACCATTCGCCATAGTAATTGGTTAAGAGTTAGTGGTAATTAAATTTTCTTTACAAATTCAACCAATCGTCGGCAACTTTACTTAGAAACATTTTCTCTTCTAACAGTTTATGGCTTTTCAACATTTACTTATAGAGTTGGTGATAAAAAAACTGTCTAAGCCCTCTTGATGACACAATTTGTTCCTATATATACAATGTGTTTCAAAATGATTATCATCAAGTTGGCGTTGGAATTTCTGTGCATGTAATTTTTGATGTGCCCGCTCTATTGATTTGAACCTATCTAATTATGACAACAACAACAAGTGACATTTCAAACATTTATTGTGAAACTGGCAATCAGTACTGCTGGTAATTAATGGGCCAAAACAAAGACTAAAATAAACAAATACTAAGAATTCGTTTCCTTTTGACAGAGAAAAACCAGAAGTTAAAAGAGGTTAAGTAGGTTATTTTGAGGTTATATATAGCTAGTGGAAACTCCTATTTTCGCAAGACGTTTTTTTTTTATTTTACATGGGAATTCCACAGCCGACTAGATGACAATCATTTTGAAACACGTTGTACTATATTCTATATAAATTTCTATAGAATTTTTTATTTTAATGTATGATCAAAACAAACAGTTATATCTTCGCATTTTAGTTAACATTTATTCATTGATTATATTATTATCTCTTCGAACAGCATCCATACTCACATTAGGGTGATATTGTCGTAAGCCTTTTTAATATCGAATTGTCCACAACAGACGAAATAATAACGGCAATACACTTTTCAAATGAACTGGCTGGCCGTTAATTAAACCATTTTCTCTCTGTTTCGTACTTTACTACGCCTCTGACGATATCGTCTATCTATAACACTCAAATGAAAGAGAGAAAGATATCGTAAACGGTAGTTGATATCCTTGACAAGGCCGTTGGTTCGGGAGGAGAGAGAGCGATCGCCCCCCTTTCGAAGCCACCCCCTCCTACGTAACGTCAAATGCGTCACGAGCCGCTTGACACGAACTATTTCTTCAATTAGAAAATATTCGCTATCGATTCTAACTTGAGAAACCGTACGCTTGAAAAATAAAACAACGAATATACGTGGAATATGGGCAAGCAATCTAACAATCACCACAAGATATCCTAATTCTACCCGAAAATTGGGTAAACTGAGAAAATAAAAAAGTAATCAATTTATGCAACGGATGATATATAAATTATGTAAACATGTAAAGTATGTTCACAAATTAAGTGCCTTCACTTATGGTATTATACTGGCTAATAGTCGGGGAACTGGAGCCGGATTTTGCTAATAGTGATCGAAAATATGGACAGATTATACAGAGATATGTTGGGGTAGTCGAGTATATGACTTTCCCGCAATTGCGGAACCCAACGTTGGGGACGAGCTATAAAAGTTAAAACTGACGATTTTTTTTGTGACGCTCGTGATCGAGATAGTGCTTGAAAATTTGGAAATCATGAGATCATGATGCAACTAGGCGAAATCCAGAGGGACGGAAAGCTTCGATGGAGACAAAGGGAGCCACTTAAAAATGGGGTAGTTTTAGCCATGTTAAAAACGAGGAAGCACCCTTCATTGGAAATAAAACAATTTCGTTATTTCTTTAAATGCCATAAATTTTCAATTGATGCCAATGGAAATGTTGAAAAAAATATGGTACCTCATTTGACTTGTTCTGCCCACGAAGAAGCTAACACAAAAATTGTATATCACGTGTGTCAGATATTAGAAGACGGCAAAATTATAATAAAATGTTTAGACACTGATATTCTTATTATTTTATTTAGTAATATGCATTATTTTATAAGCATATCGAAAGTTTGGATTGAAAGTGGAGTAACAGGAAAAAAATACATCGATCTTTGTCAGATTTGTAAGAATTATGGGGAATTATTATGTAAATCTTTAGCAGGTTTTCATGCCATTACAGGTTGTAAGTACAACCCAAGTTTTTATAGAAAAAGGAGAAGAAGGACATTCAATGTATTATTTAAATCTGACAAGTACCAAAAAGCGTTTTTTTGCTCTTGGAGATGTTGATAAAGATCCAAACGAAGCTTTGAGAATTACGGAAACATTCATTTGCCAATTTTTCTAACAAAAATCCAACAAAAAATTTTTTTTTCGGGGAGTAAATTCTATGAGCTACACATTATTTGTTCGATAATACAAAATGCATGGTATTGATGAACAATTTTTAAAGACAATAATAAAACACTTTAATGCCTCAATTTTATCCCTATGTAAATCACATTGTTGCGGTTTGCAACTCTTTATGAACTTACGACACGTAAGTTCTACTCGAAGGACCAGGCAAGAAGTTGTTTCTTCGTTGAGCTGTTAGTTGCACCTTGCCAATGCAATTGAGTGGTGTGTTTCCGCTGGACCCAGGGTAGATGAGGATTGAAACGCGGGTGCTTTTAAAGTTACGACTTATATTTGGAAAGTATGTTTCCACTGACAAGTAAAATATATTAACTTACGTACAATTCGAATATTTGTGAATAAGAGTGAATTGAGGCGTTGTGAGTTTAGAGTTTAATGAGATTAGCGCCAGTGTCAAAATGTTTCTGTGTTATCAAGAGTGTGTCCATCGGGGTAAATTTGATTGCTCCTCCCATCGACCCCTTATCTCGTTTCGCGATCGGAGGATCCGAGATTGCGATCCCAGTACTGATTGGGTGCGTAAGTTAAGCGTTCAGTGCACCAGATACTGGTGCAATAAAACAGAAAATTTACCTTCCGAGGATAAGGGTAGATGTCATGAAATTTGGAAAGTAAAGGAACAATGAGACAAAAATACATGTGTTACTCTCTCCGGTAATGTCACCCTTCTGGGAAGACGGGAGATAACGAACATGTGCTTTTTTGAACCACAATGGGATATGAGGGGCTATATAGGATAGTAAATAATAAAAAAGATATTGATCATTAATTAGTTCCAACAGAACTTATTGCTACCGATTATGGATGGAAATTGGATAATGATCATTGTTATAAATTCAAATGGTTTAAACGCTTACAGTTGCCAGAGTCAATTCACGGTATAGTTTTAGAAGAAAATTTGATGACGATGATTTTGAGGGTGAGAGCGATGAAAGTGATGATAAAGAAGAAAACCATAATAATTATATAATTAATATGATAATAATCATAATAATAATAATAATTATTGCATTATATAAAAATAATCGCATGGTTGTATTATTTTATATTTGCAAGATCTTATTTATTTATAATGCACTAGAATATAGTTGGTATTTATTTATACAACATACATATTTTATATTTTTAAATAAAATTTTATACAATGATATCCAAAAATTAATTCATCCTGTTTTTAGTTTTAATTTAATCAGTGCTTATACTATTGATTAATCAAAAATTTAAAGACTGCATTGGTACTCTTTTAATAGTAATATAAATTCACATTGATAAAATAGATATTTCAACATTATAAGAACATATAAAAACATTTCATTGTTTCACTTTCTTGTAAAAAAATTAATGTAGCATGGCTAAAATTACCACATGTTTAAGTGATATTATTGTATTGTGGATTTTACCCTCTTTTTATTATGTCTGCTCAGATATAAATTTACAAATAATGAAATCAAAGCACGAATTTTTATACCTTTTTATCCGTTCTCTTGGTCAAATTGCCCTGGTTTTAACAAAATTTACTCAACGTGGCTTTCCGCCAATTGGGCATTTGATTGTATACATTGAAACGAATAAACTGTGCAATTGACGGGAATATTCTCGATGAGGAGCTCCACCCCCGAATTTCAATTTATTCCCATTTTTTAAAAAAAAATGACCCTACTTCGCTTTCCGCCATTTTGGGATTTGATTATATACATTAAAACAAACACACTGTGTAATTGGCGGAAATGTTCTTGATGACGAGTATCATCTAAAAATTTAGAATATGCACCCTCCTCCGCCACCCCTTTGTCCCCATCGAAGCTTTCCGCAGGATTTCGCCTAGTTGCATCATGATTTCATGATTACCAAATTTTCAAGCACTATCTCGATCACGAGCATCACAAAAAGAAATCGTCACTTTCACCCCTTATAGCTACACTCATCCCCAACGTTGGGTTTCGCCCATTGAGGGAAAGTCATGTACTTACTCCACATGTCTGTATAGTCTGTCCATATTCTCGATCACGAGCAAAATCAGGCTCCAGCTCTTAGACTATAAGTGGCAGAGGTAGAAACGGGAAACGCTTACGCTGCTTATATGTCGTGTTCGATTCATTAGATTCTTAAATACTCGTACAGCAAAGCAGTATAATGTAGTGCCATAAAATAATACCAATACTAGCTACTAAATTTTGGAAAGTCATTCCGATTTGGGGTCACTAAGCGTCAAATCCATTTGTAAAATGGAAAGTATATTCTTAATTCGCATTGTTCCGTCTCAGAGAAGTGACATTTTTTAAGTTATTGTTGAACCAATGATGATTTACAGATATATTGCTGTCACCTCGAGTACCCGATACTTCTTCGAGATTTATTCCCAATAAATCACAGTTTAAGTAGACAATTTAACCGTAAGGGTAATAAAGACCCTCCGGGAATCGAGGAAGTAGAGGGTACCTCGCGATTTAAAACATGTGTTCACCATCTGTATAAGATGAAAGCGAGGATCTTCAGCAATGGTCAGCACGCCCTCTACTCATTACCGATGTGATTTTCAACCAATAAGCGACGAGTAAAGAGGGCTGCAATGCAATCGGCCAATAAGCGGAGATCGCGTTTCTCGTCTCTAATTTTGAGTACTTTAATTTTAAGAAACATTCTTCGTCCAACTACGAGAGAATCACTATCATCTATCTTCACCTATTCCGTTGTATTTAAGTTGTTGCATTTTAATAGTCTAGTAAATCCGAAGTTACAATTACGTGTTATCATTTCCCAACTGTTCACGCAATATTAAGTTGGCGCGTGAAGTGTACCGGTCAGTTATAACGAACTAAGACAATCGAAATTTCTGATTCGTACGCGACGTTACATGCATGTTTTTAAATTTATTAGACTCAATGAATATCGGGGATTTGACCTTTTCGTACAGAGCCGTTTCGAAATTTTTTATTACAATTTCTGTAGTTTCAATAACTAACTTGAGCAAAAAATCTAAACTACCGTGAACCTTCCTTCTAATAATTGACCTGAAAGTTACATTTAGAATAATATGTTATAACCTAAGAACTCAATTACATCCTAATTGATGATGAAAAACAGTAGGGGGCATTTAACTAGTTATACCCCTAGCTATACTAACTACTAGTCTCGTCGTACCAAGCGCCTCCCTAGATGGTGGATAGGGGTACAGTAGATATAGTGGGTACCGAAGTGATACGGGGCAAACCAAAACTAGCATCCCAAATCTTACTGGTCAGTGAATGGGCTGACAGAACGAGCAGTTGTAGCAAGAACCTAGAAGGTAGGGACAAAATGCATATCACAACGAAGATGGTTAGAACAAGAAGAACAGCCATGCATCTCTTACCGTTGAAAGTTGGTGAAAACAGCAGCTCTGATAACTAGAAATTAGTAGGATTATAGAGTTTTTGGCAGTCAGTATCGACATCACCTGCAAGTTCAGAACAGTTCACGAAATGGAAAGAAAACAGCTGATGGGACAAGATAATATAAAAAATTTAAAGAAAAGGACTAATTTCATCGAACAAAAAGGAGCAGGACAACTGAGAGTTGTTCTAAAAAATAAGTATTTGCCAGTCTTAATAGTTGAAAGGATTATAAACTTCAAAGTTAAAGAATCAACAATAACTCGGAGATTCCACTAACAACACTTCACGAAATGGAAGTAGCAACAGGGTGTGAAATACAAGAAGATAATGAACCTCCAGAAAACCCAACAGAAAATGCCGTTTCAAAATCTAGGTGGATAGCGAAATTAACACAACTAGTATATACAAAGGAGAAATAAGAAAAGTGAAAGAAGAAACGGGTACAACAATACAGCAATATAGAAGGATAGATCTAAACACCTAAATATCTATTTCCAAAAAGTTGGCAACCACAATAAAAATAATAATACGCCAATCAATAAAGGTGTTTTGGGTGTAAAACGTACTACTGGAAACCGCTGCTGCCATCACATAAAAAATAGTTCGTATGTTTTCTGCTCTCAGTTATCATTATTTATTTTTTCCTAAAAAGATTTTGAACCAAAATTGCACTTTCTGAATTTTTTGCTTAAGGAGTGCTAAATGAAGCAAAAACTAATGAAGTATCCTTGACGCTCTGATTGAACGGATTGTAAAAGACCAAACTCAACCGTAATGTAACTTAAATATAACTTATCGGATAATCAATCAGTCAGGGGGGAAAACTGAAACAAAAATAGAGAATTCTCTGTTTTGTTTAAAAAAATATGTCCGCCATTTTTTAAGTTTGTCGAGCTAGCCTTTCCTGTTAAAGTAAATAAAAAAATAAATACAAGTAGTGTAAAAATAAAGTCCTGATAAATCCTTATAGTGTTCTTAGAATGATAAACTGTGAAGAACCTTACTTATTAAAATATGTAGTAAGTATTTTTATCAAAAACTTATACTAAAATGAGTTATGAATACGCTCCTCACATATATTGTTATATCTTTAATAAGGCCCTTATTATCGCATATCATACATTATCAAAGTAAATAAGTGGCAATGAAATAGAAAGATAACGGTATTTAAAATATTCTTCCTATTTTTGCAGACGTTCAATTTCATCAAACTTATCATAGATATTCTTTCTTCGCATGAAACTTTCACTTCCATTGTCACAATCATTCGTATCTAGTTTAACGAAACGTCACAGAACTGCAAAATCCTTTCTGGATTATTGAAGATGGATTATCATTGGAATTAGATACTAAACAAAAAATGACTAAAATAATAATTTAAACATTGCTATGACGGATTAATGTTAAAAGTCACTTTGCAAATAGTCAGAGATGTTCCTTTTTTTGAAAATTTCGCATAATTTTAATGGTTTCACGAATATTTGTATAAGAACAACTACTGCATGATACATATTATTGTTTGTAAATATTTTTTACTTGTTGCAAAGAATTTTATCAATATAAGAACACTATTAAGATTTTAGCAGCATTTTCATTGGGAATTAATTAATTAATTCAGAATCGACCACAAATATTCTAAAATAGCTACCGTATTTGTTCAGATAATGAAATGGGAAAATTCGTCAATTACAGGCATTACATTCTGTTTGTGCATATACTCGAACATATGATTCCCCTTAGCTCATGTTCTCCCCACTATTCATCCATATTCGCGGCTTGACCGTTCTGAGACAATACAAAAACGAACTGAGAATGTCAGAGCGAACCTAAATAGGAGTATAGGGTACAATGACGGAAAAAGCTCATGTAGACTAAAAAACTTTATCAGCAGAATAATGAAAGATACAGAATACATGCGAAGCATGCTGTATCAACGGGAACCTAAACGGAACTAACAATACCATCTAACGAAACTTAGCGGTATTAAACAAAAGGATTAAGAGATGCCAGGAAACAACACTCAGGAAAACACAAGACGATAAATTTACTGGTAATGAGAAAAAATACTACAGCATCCTATATCAAACCAATGAAACAGAAAACGGAACAGCCCGAAAACAAGAAATTAAAAACTACTGGGCTGCGTTATGTTTTATGTTTTAAGAAAAGAAAACGGATATCAAAACCTAGAAGAAATGAAGTACGAAGATATACTAATAACAGATTAAGTGAACGAAACAGTATAAAGCCACAAAATTGGGAGGCTAAAATGACATAGACAATATTCACAACTATTGCTATTAATATTGACATGATAGCATGCAATTCTTGCAAAAGCCTTCAAACTGAGAAAGCGTGCTAGGTTGTCAGCTGAAGTAACGTTTACGATGAAAAAATGAAATAAAATGTTCGCAATCACTGGCAACATGCTTTATCCACGTTGTGGCGAAGTCAACTGTGTAAAGAACAAAATGGATGCATTAAACAACTGAAGGGATGTAGACAACAACTAATTGTAGAAATGGTACTTACAGAACAAGTAAACAAACAAAAAGGAACATTTATATCGCGTATATTGACTTCAGAAAAACATATAAATCCGTCAGCAACAAAAGACTGGATGCAAGAAGTGCTCAACATCTATAAAGTACTGTAATGCGAGAAGTAAACAAAGCGACACATGTTTACTCCTTCAAAAGAACAACTACGACGCGTACAAGACAGCTGCATTTCCCGGAATGTTGTTTACGAAAAGCAATTAATTGGTAACCTTATGAACATTTGCTGCGTAGGCTTCTAGAATGTACTAGAACGTTCTCGATCTGGGTTGGGGGTGTATATATAAGGGGGCTTGTGATCGAGGGAGTTAGTTAGAAGTAGAGAAGCAGAAGTGAACGCGACATACGATCCGAAAGCGGAGCAGTACAAATAAATTATGTAGTGTCTAGTCTAGTGTACAAGTAGTTTAGTGTGTTAAATAAATTAGTGTTCAATTAATGTAAATAAATTATAAATTAAACGTTACAGTACATTCCAAAATAAGAGATTTAAAGAAAAACAATGACCAAATGGGAGACGAATATCATTTTGAAGATCAAAGAAGATCATAGAGAAATGAAGAATATTAAAAGAAATGGAGGCATATTTCATGGAAACTCATCAAGTCCACTCTGGTTGAGGTTAGCACTAAACTCGATCTCCAACATCCTCATAGACACTAGGAGAGACACAAAAAACGAGAGAATATCAAATTTAAATGTTTAATTTTGTAATTTAAATTTAAATGCTAGAAAAAGAACTCAAGAAAATGTCTTGTTTTCTTCATTTTTCATTAATGCATAATTACATAATTATTAGAATCATTAAAAATTGCAAATTATAAATACGAATGCATCAGCAATGCATGCAATTAATTCAACTAATTAATATGAGTAAGGTACACGTAACATAAAGGGAATCCATGGGGAGTAATGGCAAAAACCATTATTATAATTATTATTATTATAGTAATTATAATTATTAACATTGTTCTATTTATTCATTTTTATTTATTGTATAGACTCAATGTATCAATCAATTCCCCGCCTATCAACCCTTTGTGGTTTTTAATTACGACAAAAACGTACCACAAACACAAATACACATAAAACACATACAATTTTTTAAAAACATGATTTTTGGACTCAGGGACCTAAAAACATCTAGAAATGATTGAAATTTGAATTTGTTAACTCAATTTCGAGAAATGGACCAGATTGCATTAGTTCTCATATGTGTGCCTCATATGAAAAAGTATGTTATCATACTTGATGAGTAAGTCGGTATCACAATTTTATAATTTTGATTCATGTTTCGGACGTCTAGCATTCGTCAGTCGAAAATGGGAAAATTAGTTTACAAACAATCCTCTAAGTTCTGGAAAGTTTCAATTTATCGACATACCTCTCGCACAATGGAAATTTCCAGAAGTCGAATAGGAAGGAAAGGAATAACCCCAAACTAATTTTCCCCAGTTCGACTAGATGATAGACACCCGAAAGAGGTATCGCTTGAAATTTGTTTAACATAAACCGTTTATTACTTAATTAGCAGTGTGACTTGTTGGTCATATGTATTTCAGATTAATTAGTCTATGTGATATTTAAAACATCCCTTTTGGTGATAGTAGGAAATTTGTTTGCGTTTATTAAATGTTCGTCGTTTTGTGGACAAAGATAACAAAATACTACATTTTATTTAGAGAGCGGTTAATAATAGTGTATTTACAGGAAGCCAAAAATTAACTAACTGCGGGTGTATATAAAAAAATTATTGCCCTAATTACATTTTATTGACATTAACCAATAAGACATAAAAAACTGTTGTTTCCTCATTTTTGTTTGCTATTGTGTAGGTTATATCACAATATAATCTTAATCGTTAATCGATGAAAAACCAATAAAGAACGAATAAAAGAAAATTTCTACTCCCATCGTTCCAAAGTATATTTAAAAGCAATTACTAAGTTTCATCGTTTTGAAGGGGTAATTGTCGCTATATTGCTTTTATGTATATATTAATCAGATCGAACTACGCCCATAACCCTCGTATCCTTAAATCTTAGTTAAACAGAAAGTAATTTAATCTTTTATTTCACAAGTTTATCGTTACCTTGCCATGAAAACGTCGACGCCAAAGAGCGCGACATTCTCTTCCCCCTTAATTAATTCCAAAATGTTTTGGTTAAACTTCCGAACAATTTCTAAATTGATTGCTTCTAGTACAACGTTATCGGTGTTTTCCGCCCGTGGAGTATTTAAAACTTCGCCGTCGTTATCGTTTACTTCATCGAAGATGCGTTGCCTTCAATTCACAGGGAAATAAAACAGACGGGGCGGTTAATTTTGATCATGATGCCATCCGATCTTATATCACCTTCAGCGTTACTTTTATTTTGTAAATAAATATCAACTTTCATCGGGCCACGAAAGCCAAATGGAATTTCAGGAAAGGGATCGGTTTTCCCAATACTCGAACCATTTATTCTAATATTGAGAATTTCGGTCGCTTTTTGTGCGGGTTGGGTGTGGTTCCTTCAAGTAACGTATGCAAAGTGCTTCAACTACGAGGGTAAATCAATAGATTTTGAAAATTTACCACTAAGTACTAATAGTGGTTTCTGAGGCAAATAGTGATCGATACAAAATCGACGGTCGTTACAGCTACAAGAACTCATATTATGAACCAGCTATGGAATTGAAGTTATGAGTAACATGTATGATGTAAGTTGTTAATGATGCTTGGAGGATAAGATGGATAGGTCATACCTCGATGATGAACGATTATAGCTAATCAAACAAGTTATGGACCGAGAAAAGTGAAACAACAGAGAAAAAAGGAAAATAACAAGAGTTGGGAGATTTATGGATACATCGTTTAAATAGAAGATTTGTAAATGGAAATAAGAATAGGCGAGATTAAAGTAATGACAATAAATGGCTTAATAACGACGGGTGGACGATAGAATTAAGGAACGATTTTCAAATGTCCGCCAATTTAATAACTGAATTTGATATAGTTATCTAATAAGGTATAATAATAGTTATTTAAGTCACAAGGAATGTAAAGACGTGTTTTCATTCGAGGCAAGTGTGTACGAGCCGAGGCGAAGCCGAGGCTTGTCACTTGCCGAGAATGTTAACAGTCGATACATTCAGTGTTACTTATTAAATTTTTCACGCTGCCGTTGAAAATTTCCTCATAATTCCTCAAGAAATGAAATGTTTGCGTTAGTTTGGACGGACACTCTGGACCCGATATAAGTTGCCTGTATATGCGCAACTAGGGTTACCCGATGAGACAAATTTAAACAAAAGACTGTTAACATCCTCGGGAAGATAGTAAGTCAACTGGATTTACTCTTTTTATTTTTCTAGGAATGTAAATGACTGTTATATTCCGTCGTCAAGGAAAAATAATACACGAATTGTATGTGCCATTTTCATGTTATGTATCTAAGCATGTAAGGACTATTTACGATACCGGCAGCGTGAAAAGCTATACAATAGGTATCTAAAGCCGAAAATAGCTATTTAGGATACAAGTGTGAAGAGTGCATGTTTAAGTTAAGGCAGGTGTTTGAAAGTTCACAGAACGAGCGTAGCGAGTTCTGTAATTTAAACAAGTTAAATAAAACACAGCTTAGTTATTAACCATAGATTTAATAAAATATTCGTGAATATCTGACCTATCTACCCACTATAGTTATTTTTTAAAATTACCAATAACTTTTTCAATACAAGCTATGATACTTCTCTCCCTTATCTATTATTGATGATTCATAGAGAAGACGGCTCCAACAAACTTTAGAGTGGTGTGTGCGAAGGGCCATGCCCTTCACCTCTTGTTTACACTCACCAGTAAAAATTTCGGAATTTATTTCAAGGTGCCAGCAACATAGATGATTGTTAGTTATTTTACCTACCAAAAATAACACTTCAACAAACATCCTCAATTTATAATTCAATTTATTTCATATATAATAATAAGCAGTAAATAAAAATCATTTCCAATAAACAATATTGATATTTGTAAATGTTAGATATAATTAAATACAATTGGCATGCATCACATATTTTATAATCATCCTCCCGCAACATAATAGAAAAGTTACTTAGGCGCTACACTTCAATTGTCATTATCGTATTTGATATGTAGGTACATACTAAATTTTTATGTCAATAATTCTACTAGAGAGGTCGCACGAACTCAAAAAAAAAATTAAAGTAGCGTACATCATTTCACTGGGATTACAAACTATTATTTTCCGATTTTCAGATTAATTTATCACGAGCAACACCTTTGTCCATTGAAAATAACAATTTGTATATGTTACATTCAGAAGAGAGACATTTGTGAGTACGCCTTTATCCTACTTTATGCAAGCTCGCATATTAGTAAATTTTGTCGTTATCTGCATATTATATAACACACTACTAAAGCTTACATTTAATGATTAATCAGAGATTATAGAAATTTTTGTAAATTTTTTGTACTGGCCTATGCCTTAAGCGCCGGATTTGTATGCCAATGGTTACCATGTATAAACATTAGATAATAGTTGTAAAAATCAAAATAATAGACGTTTGGTAAACTTTCGAAAATATCGCCATTTTTTATAAGGTTTTTATTAACTCGCTTTTTTCTATGATTGTTCGAGTGAAATTTTACAATCGATTTTAAACCAAGTTTTTCCGATGAGTTAGAACATAATATTTTAAAAATGGCCGAGAACTAGACGACAATGCAATATTAACTCCTTTGCTTAGAACTGGACGAAAAACAAATAACAGGCAGACAAAAAACGAACTTTTTTACCATTTTTTTAAATTTCAAACATACAAAACTAAAAAACATAAAATAAAAATATTAGAAAGTGGACTAAATAGCATAAAATAAGTGCTCCTAGGTTCTTGCGGTGGTCTATAGGACAATTTGCGAGAGCTTTAAACAATTCATGGTGGTTTATGGAGTCAAATGGCTTTTCATAGTCTATGAATGTTAGTTTTAACGGCTTGTTGTATTCTATACATTTTATGTTAATGATTATATCACCTGGATATGGTCTTTTGTTGCATATCCGGCTCGGAAACCTTTTTGTTCTCTTGGCTGATATAGATCAAGTTTATTTGTAAACCGTGCGGTAATAATCTTGGAGAATAATTTATATAGGTACTTCAACAGACTTATCGGTCTATAAGGAAAGAAATGTTTGATTTTATCGGTCTATAGTTCTGTAGGTCTGTGATGCTGCCTTTCTCGTGCATAATAACAATAATGGCATTATTCCATATTTGTGGAGTTCTCATTTCATCTAGACATTTATTGAAGAGTTTGGTTATTGCTTTGAGTAGCTCACTTCCTCCTAGTTTGATGGATTCTAAAACTCCGTCTTCGCCAGGTACGTTGTTGTTCTTCATTTCTGATAACGACTTTAGGACTTCTTCTTCAGTTATCGATGGCATCTCTTGCAATTCTTGGTTTAGTGTGAGTGGTATATTTTCTGATGTTTCTACTTGACTCTACTTTCTATATAGTTCGGTGTAAAAGTCTTCGACTATCTTTAATAATTCTTCTGTATTGTTTGTTATTTGTCCTTTCTAATTTTCTAGTTTAGTTATTTCAAGTTTTCGCCTACCTCATTTATTACATAGCATCCTCGTGCTATTATTCTCTTCTATGACTTTAGTCACCCATTTATTGTTGTAGTTTCTGATGTCAGTCCTTATGGCTTTTGTTATATCTTTATTCAGTTGTCTAAGCGAATCTTTATGTTGTGGATGTTTTTCTAGTAGTTTTCTTCTCTGTTTCATGAGATTTTTAGTATTTATATAAAGTTTACTTTAATTTTCGGTTTGTTTCAAGCATAGTTTATTTTGAGCAGCGTTGACTGACACCACAATATTTCTATTTAGATCCTCGAGATTACTTGTATCAGCATCTTTCAGATTTTCGTTTGCCATGTTTTGGTATTTTTGAACATCATCTACATTTGTCCATTTCTTATTGTTGTTCCTATTCACCAGCTTATTTCGTTCCGTCTTCAGTCCTAGGTCCATATAGAATTATAATTCCATGCAGGTTCATACTCCCCTACAGATTATGCTAAACAACGACCGAAAGTTGTCCAGCTTCTCAAAGTTGGCCATGGTAATTTAACCAAAGGAAAATACCAAGTCTTAACCAATTGCTTTTATTAAAGATGAGCAACCGGTTTCGGCTTCATAGAAGCCATCTTCAGGCTCGCAAACAAGTTGTTTTTTTTTAGGGCTCCTGTTGTTCGAAGTGTGCGGCGTCACACATAAAAACAAATACTTTGACATACACAGTTAAAATAAATATAACTAATTAACTATAATATAATATAACTAATATATAATAAAGTAACTAGTAAGTTACTTCCCAACCTCTCACGAATGAGGAAGCTCGCGCCTTTAGGGCTTGATCCATGTCCTAAAAGAACTTTATGTAGTTAATCTTGTTCGATGTGTGTTAATTTCTAAGTTTTATTTATTTTAACTGTGTATGTCAACGTATTTGTTTTGTATGTTTGACGCCGCACACTTCAAACAACAGGAGCCCTAAAACAAAAACAACTTGTTTGCGAGCCTGAAGATGGCTTCTATGAAGCCGAAACCGGTCGCTCATCTTTAATAAGAGCAGTTGGTTAAGACTTGGTGTTTTCCTTTGGTTAAATTATGCTAAACATATATGATAATGATTTTTAATAGGTATTAATATCACTGCAAAACTCAAAATGAAAACATTGGGCACGTGCAATGGAAAATAGTTAAGGATTACAAAATGTAGATGTCATTGAGGGGGAGCTCTAATAACGGCTCTTATTATTTGCATTGCAATGAAATTACTGGTGCCTATTCTTATATCAATTATCTATTGCACGCACCCCGCGATTTTTATTTTCAATGTTACAAGTATATAAATATGTCTTAAAAATCGCTACCATAAAATTTTATGATAATCTCTATGGAATTATAAATCAGTATGTGATTTTAAATTTGTATGTACCCGTACCCATGAAAAAAAATCTTATACCTTTCAGTCCACTCTAATTAGTTTCTTATTTTTTTTATATATATAATTTTCTTAACTTAAATAATACTTATCTGATTCTACCGCCTTCAATGTTTGCGCGTATGTCACTGACGGTTTGTCGTTATTTTCCCCATTTTCAAACACTTTAAAAGCAAAAACTCCTGCAAAAACACTTTATTATTTTTACTTACTGAC
Source organism: Cryptocephalus moraei (assembly GCA_946251905.1). Lineage (NCBI taxonomy): Eukaryota > Metazoa > Arthropoda > Insecta > Coleoptera > Chrysomelidae > Cryptocephalus > Cryptocephalus moraei. The sequence goes on along the minus strand of OX276454.1, from coordinate 35,326,714 downwards.
TACTTGTAATTGTTTGACAGTTTTTGACGTCATTTTTGAGAAACTTCCATATTAGTTGCGTGTAAGCCAACTTGATATCAACGTAAAATAATGTCGTCTTTGGATGAAAATAACCACACGAAAGATGTGAACCATGAATTTTTGAACATAACTGGTACCCTGGAATCAGTTCACTTTTGAAACCGTTTTTAGGAAAACATAAACATTGACTTGAGGTATGTTATTATACTGTGAAAAGGGTGCTGATGCTTTGAAGGAGTTTGAGAAAATTCTAACAAATATCTGAAAATTGTAACACACTAATGAAAAATTCAGCTTGGTTGAACCTCTTCAACTCGGTTGGTTCAACTCTTAGAGGCGCGGATTTGGAAATGATATCACATCCTCGAAAAAGTTTAATAAATTACCATAGTCACCATAGCAGGTGATTAAAATTCTTTACTTATTTGTGATGTTTAAGGGGCCCTCCATGTCTTGTGAGTAGTTCAAGTGGGAGCTGTTCAGCAAAAGGCACACTACGTAGATAAGCTAAGAAATTGTCATATATTTTTACAATTCGTAGTCTATATTGTGTGCTTGAATATTGCCCCATTCTTTCCTCGTTATTTATAGTTGTTATTCTGTTATTCCCGAATATACATCAGTATTCCGTAGTCTGTGTTAAATGATATTTCACAATAAGGTTTAAATTGTTATATTATTTTTGTTACATGAATTTTTTCACGTTAAATGCTTTTACGGACTTATATCAAAATATTTCTGTCTAGAATTTTTTACACTAATTTTGTTCTTACAAAATCGAACATGCCTTAATTGTCTGCCTATGGTTACTACATATGTACACACGTCGATGATTATTACACAAGTTAATGTTGTAAAAATCAAATGGCATTTAGCGTAGCAGTCATTTTAAAACAACTACAAAATTTATGCACTATCATATCGATCGGTTGGAAGGGACTTTGGTGCCTCCGTTGACCTCCTACCAATAAGCTTCCACCGGATTTAATTTTTAAAATTTTCGTTTAACATTACAGGCAGATGTTTGAAAATCATTCCGAAGCGCTCATTTTTTAATGCAAATTGAGAATCCAGTTTCCGGTCTGGTGCACAGGTGTGAAGTTCGGAAAATCGTTCCACAAGTTCTATCGTCTAGCATCTAGCCGCCGTATTTAAGGAGGAAAACACTAAAATGACGTTTATAATCAGAAATGTCTGGCAACACACAGTTTTGGAATATTTACAAGCATTTTGTTAACATATAGAAAAATTGACAAATAATAACACATTCTATAATGGAAAGAAATAAATCGGTTACTTATAACAATGCTGTACTTGCAACAATACCGTACAATTTACACTTCACATTGTAATAGAAATAATTCCGCGAGGGAAATTCTGAAAAACAAAATGCAGTAGGAAAAGGAATGAAGACACAGGAATTCACTAAACAAGAAAATGGACAAATTGACATGCCCATTAAATATATAAAAAAAAATCGGAAAACAATAAATCCGAAAAACGTAAGCAGAGAAAATATAAGAAAACGGAAAATACCATAATTAATGTTAAAATCCACAACTGTAAACAGTGAAAAAATGGATACAAAAAAGAGAAGAAATTTTCAACTCGTTACTGATAAACGTAAAAAGTTTTTTGAGACGGAAAAGGTGAAACATCTCAGTCCTCAGATAAAGCGATCCTTACTCTTTCTTGGAATAATTTCCAATAATATTATTGAATATATGGAGTTGCTGATTAAAAATTTTACATCGGTGTTTGTGGTGTTCAATGGTGATAGGTTAAATAGGTCTGAACCGAAAAGTATACAATCAATGCTTGCCCCCTCGTCATGACACACAGAGCAGAGATACTCACAGTTACAGAAACGAGGGAAAAACGTTGAGAATAGCTCAACGTAAGATGAAACGTTCAATGTTGTACATATGGCTATCGGACAACATCCGCAAACGAACAAGAGTGGAGGATGTAATGACGAAGAAGGCCAAATTAAAGAGACAATATGTGGGACATGTACTTAGACTTAGTCACTATAGATGGACGAAGAGACTAGTGGAATGGCTACCACAAAGTGACAAAAGGAGCAGATGGAGGACCTCTGGAGAGATAATGAAAAAAGATCAAATGTCAAGTTACGTGAGTTAACAGGGGAGGCCTATATTCAACAGTGTACATTCATCGCTGATAGCAAATATATATATATATATATATATATATATATATATATATATAAAGAGTACAGTAGTAGAGAGGAATATCAAATCTCAAATCGAGGGAGTAAAAAGAAGGGACCAAAAGTCGGGAGAATGGCTGTGACAACTTCCACTGGATTTTTGTTCGTTTTTGCGGTCGCTTGCCGTGTTGCGTGTCGTTTTTTTTTCATTAACTTTTTAACTTTTTGCGGTAAACCACACAAAAAGCACATTGCTTCAAAAAGTACTTATTGGAACTTTAGTTCCTTACGCCAGGGGTTTGGGAGCGAGGGTGGTCGCGCAGCAAAAAATCTGACCGTTAAATGGAATGCGTTACCGGAATGCGTTACCGGAGCGAACGCTGCCGAGCCGCTACAAACGCTGCCGAGCCGCTCGCTATCTCTACAGTGACTGTACTACGAACAGTGGCGACAATCAATGTCTCGATTTTTAGTGGCCAGACTAGTCACGTGGTATACGGCCGCCATTATGAGGCAAATTTTCTTTGTTTACACTGTTTTGGATTTGAGTTGTAACGTTTTTGCGTTATTAAAGGTGGATTTATACAGCTTTTATTTAAAGCAACATTAGTAGTAGTCGTAACTTAAAAGTTGAAACACCTAGAAATAGACGTGGCTGTTTACACAGTCTCTAATTTAGTATTAGTCGTAACTCCCTTAATGCCATAACCTTGAAAGTTCGTAAAACTGAACTTTGCCGTAATTTAGCATTAGCATTGGGAGCGTGAAACACATGGAAAAGAATTCTGGATATAATGGATTTTTAGTTACATCTTTTTGTAAGGCAGGTCCAACTATTTTGTCTAAGGAGTGTAATAAGACGGGGGTCGTCCCAGTATATTTAAGAGGATGAAAAATTCCCGAATTAAATCATAGAAGATATGCGTAATAACTATAAGAGATATCGAAAAAGGTATTTGTAGCTCTGACCACTAAACTACTGAGATACGTACCAAGTACCAATTTCATTTTCGATGTTCATGCTAAATGCTGTTTTAAGAGGATATGCGGAGACGAATATTTATTTGATTTTTTATGAAGCAAAATAAAATAAAAAGTTGTATGTACCACGGGCATAATTGTCGCTCATAGCCCTCGAGAAATTAAAAGCCCTCCGTTTCGCGTCGGGCTTTAAACATTCTCTCGTGCCATAATCTCCTGATTATGCCCCTAATACATAAATAACTTATGAACAGGTATTATCAAAACTCATATAATATGTATTTTTTAAAAAGCTGCTAAAAATGCTGTAAAGTCTATTTGCGACCCTGATTTATTTATATCTATCAAATTAATATATAGATAAGTCTAAACAATCATTATATACTTGGTACATATGGGTAACAGTTATAAAATAATATTAATTACTTATTAACCTGTCAAAGTAATCTAAACACCCATCTTTTACATACAACAGCGATTTTTTTATCGCAGGTACTCGGCATTCTCATAAAACACCTAATTAAAATATCATATTTCATTAAAATTCCTCAAAAATAATCGAATTTAAATAAAAACATTTGAATTTCCTGAATTTTGAATTCCCGCGCCAAAAATGTTGCCTCTTAATGGCGGTTGGACGAGCTTGTCGCCACTGTTTGTGGTACAGTGATACACTCACTGAGTCACTGTAGCTATCCTGAGTCGTTCGCTGTCTTTGTCACTGCTCTCGTGTACGAAGCCTCGTGTACCAAGCAGTGACTCATGACTTATGCTGCGATTCTGAACACATCTGTAGAGCGATCGTAGTCAAATCTGTAAGCCTCGTAAGCATAAATGCAATTCTGAATATTATCGTAAGTTACGGTTTCTCGTAACTTCTTACGATATATCGTAAATAGTTACAGGAAGCCTTCTGTGTGTCTGTAAACACTCGAAAAACCGTAGTGGAAGAAAACCAGAAGAGGTAATTCATGTAAAACGTTGCAATATAAATAAAAACATGAATTGTGTAGACAGTTTTTGAGTTATCAGACAATCGATACGTTCTCACGGAAATGTTAGGTTAAAAAAATCTTCAAAATTGATCAATGTTTAATAGCGCAAAAATGGCATATATTTCTGTAATCTTCTCACATGTTTTCAGTGCGTCACAAATTGTTTATTTTAGGAACAGGATAAGAATTATAAAAAAAAATCTGCGAGACGTGATGAATCCCTCTGAGATTCCAGAGCAGCATTTTAAACAAATGTTTCGTTTATATGTAAAATAAACGTAGAAATGCTCATAAGCGAATAACAACCTTACGTATTACCACACAGAGGCACGGTTCCATTGCATTTATAGGTAAAATTTTACATGCTTTTGCTGAAGTGAGGTAATTAACACGCCTTTATTGTTCAGCAACATTACATTTAGCTGGTACAGGTTCTTCTCAGAGCCCTGTCGGTAGCAATGGTTGGATTGCATTAAGCCAAAAGCCAAAAGAAACGAAAGATTCTCAAAAGTAAACTTTACCACTTCAAACTTCTCTTTAAATATTCAATTCCATTTTTTTTCAAAAATTTGGTTGTTAATTACAAGGAACTAAAGTTCCTAACGCGTGTCCCGCGACACGTTTTATAGTTTTTTCTCATACACCTCTACAACTTGTATTTTTATATATGTTATATTATTCGGCCATGAATCTCTATTTTACCTCGGCGGGGTTCTCCCAACGTGTGACTATACACATTGTTCTTCTCGGGAATATTTCCATATGAAGTATACCTTCTTTCTATGACGGATTTGATAGGTGCAACCCCGACGATCAAATTCAACTTCGCGTTCTATTAACCCGCACTTATATGAAAACAAAGCGTTTCCAAATTGTCGAACGTGAGGAGCTAAAATACCTCGTGTTCGTCCCGTGTGTAAAAATGTAAATGTTTCAGTCGAAATTTCCGTTCCGAGGCTAATCTTCGAGTCCATCGCTAACATCGAAACAAAGAACGAACACAACGAAAAATCTCTCGCCTTCGAGCTCGGCGAGGCGCAATCCTTCGCAGTCGTCGTCACGCCATATTTTTTAACTTTCTCTATCGTGAATCGCAACAGTTGATCAAAATGAATGCGGATGATTCGCAAGTTCTTTCTTAATCATTAGATTACAAGCGTTAAAAAGTAGGTCGCTCGAATGCTTCAAACGGCGCATTTCCTTCTCATAATCTCGTGAAGGATTTTAATTTATATACAAATATGCAACCGACAAGCATCATTCGATAGATGTCCGCCAAAAAAGGAATATTGCGAATCGAACCGCCAGAAAGTGAAGGTATTTTGAGGCATTGTCATTCACCCATACATTGGTGTGGTAACATTTTAAACAGTTTCATGTTCCCCTGTACAGGCGAGGGTTGTTTAAATTATATCCCCACATGTGGTAGGGAAGAATCCATCCAATTTAAACGTTTAAAAATGTATTGCTGAAATCAGCAATACATGCTGCTAATATTTCGTAAATCATCTTTTAGGTAGAACATCTGAACTATTTAACATTATTTACGAAATTTTTAAACTGTGAGTTTTAAAATATTTCAGTAGTTTTTAAAATAATTTCTCATTGTTTTCCTATTAGGGTAAGCATCATGACTGTTATAAGTGTTATGACATACCCTTGCATGAGTATTGATTTTATTCTTTGTTACCATAATACCATGGCTCTAATCGTTTAAAGTTGCCATGATCCAATTTTGGCGATTAATTCATTTCACACATAATGTTTCACTTACGTAATTCAATTTGTCTTGGTTAGAAATGTAACCGTGTATACTTTGTCCAGTCAGAGTTGGAACGGCAAAAAAAACACTTAATGGCTTTTTAAGTGGTGGAAAGCCTTGCCGCCCGGTCGTCCATGGGCGTATCATTACGGAAAATAACTCTAACAATGAATTCACTTCCAAATCGCACAAACAAATGGCACACACATTCACACACCACTGCTTTCTCGAGTATACGTGCCGAAGAAGACATCACAAGGAAAGCACACGTGGCCGCTGTGTTATGATCCAGTGGACCATCCAGTATCCGTAGAGTCTCGCGTACTTCCTCGTACACCATTTCACTGATCGACTGTACACCTGCACCTTAGAAGAAGAAGAAAATACAAACGAAGTGCCGCTGTCGTAAAAAAAATTGCGATCCAATGGACTCTCTAGTTCTTTATCTGTACATATCCATACATTCACATATATGATTTCACTTGGGCAACTGAACACCTGCATTTTAAAAATACCAGGGCGTTTCTGAATAAGCAAAAAGTAAGTCCCATGGTTTTGTATAGAAACAACGGGCTCTTTTCGAATGCCCTGGGTAAATTCAGATTTTATTGAGTGTTCCAATTGCTATTGGTTAGAGTTTAATCACAATTTTTCAAAATAGTTTCATGTCTACTTCAATTTATGATTATTTGACTTAAATGTACCTTTTTAATGGTGGCAAATTTCAGTGTTCCAAAGAAATTAATTAATTAAGTAACGAATAAGGAAACGATAAGGAACCAGTTCAACTGAAAATTCAAATTCTAACAAACGAGCCTCAAGCCTTCGACAATATAATTTCGCTGTGATACAAACAGCTTTGGGTTTTCCTGATGCGTAGAGTACAAATTCTGACAACTAATAAAAGAAAACTTTCCCTTATCCATTCAAGATTTAAGGTGTATCTAGACTCCCCAAATTCTACTTGATTAAGCTGTAAAAGCTGATATTTCTTTTATGCGTTAGCTGAATTTATGGGCGCATACACTTTTGTCCGCCCGCATAACTTAACTACAAAATTTCGATTAAGACACATTAAAATTGTTGGAAATTGTGAAATAATAAGGAAATAAAAAAAGGTTTCGAAACGCAAGGGGGCAAGGATCAAACATGTACTCACTGAACCTAATAGGCACCATCAGAATTTGCTGTTGAATGTGAAATTTGTATTGTAATTGCGTGAAATGGGTTTTCCAAATTAGGGTCAAGACTACCTGTACTACCATCGAACGACAGTGTATAGTTGATAATTAAGACGCCGGACGAAAGTGTATTACAAAATTTATTCAAAAAGGGATTACGGACGAAACTGTATCTACCGGAATTAATATTCTTCAAATAGTCGGACTAGTTATACCAAAGTTCTACTTTATTTTAGGTACCGATTGCTCGGGACAGTATTGACATTCCTGATTTTAAATTGCTGAAGACCCCGATGAGGAAAATTAGCACGCTCCCGAGAAGAACGTTAGTCATACTATAAAAAAGCCCCGGGTGATTGCGATTCCTCCCATTTCCCTGCCCAACATCGTCCGCAAATCATAAAGAGGTAATTACCCCTGAATACTTAAAGCCGACCCTTCGGACCGTAAACGGGCATCTTGGTAATTCCCGACAGGACGTCGGAATCCCTAAATTTGGTGAAAGCACCGTTTTATTAACATGCGGAAATTGAATGCGGTCTTCCTCCTATACGGTTAAATACATTCGATCAGAGATAATTCGGCCGTTACTGTGCGAATGAACTGCAATTAGTTGTTGAAAATAAAATGTTGTTCATGATTATTACAATTCAAAGAATTGAAATTCTCAAAACAAAAATTTTTTAAATGTTGGCAATGTTGTCTACACACTACACAGTAAACAATATAGTTACATACTTAGGAGATGTAACTTGTGTGTTTTCAGAAAGATTAGTTTGTTTTAATCGTTTTATTGAATCGATTATTGACTTTCAAATTAATCACGATACAAAATGAGAAATATTGATAACTAAGGTTCTCAGGTCGATGAACTACAATTAAATCCCGACTGTAGTTTGCTTTTGATTGAAACTTCGGAAAACTACTCACTCGTTCAAGATTCAAGATATACCCAGCTGCGCTACTTCAGGTTGGAAAACCCGGAGGATACTAAACCGCATAAAAAGTAGGCACTAGTAAAAACAAACTTGAAAAAAGTTGTAAATTAGTTAAAAATGGCTGAATTTTAGATCCGAAAATGTTTACCGTAAAGTAACTTTGAGTTGATTTAAATAAGTGTTTTAACGCCTATTAAACCAACGACCACTCTATGCTTGTATGTGTTGTGGACCAAGTGATTAATGAGGGCATTATTTATAATGCCCGGGCATTATGAATAATGCCCGGGCATTATGAATAATGACAAGTCAGATCGGGCCAAGTAATTAAGTATTACCTGGACAATTTGCTTGTTTGGGTAGATTGGGAGGGGCGTTGATAAAAAATTGTGCATGGTAAACCGAGACACTCTCAAAGCCAAGGGTCAGTAGAAAGAGCAAACCAAGATATCAAGAACATCCTAAGTACATTGCTGGAGGATAACAACATTTAAAAATGGTCAGGAGGATTACGTTTTGTGTAATTAATGAAAAATAGAGCTCATCACACAGGCATGAACTGTACTCCACATGAAGCCATGTTCGGAACGAAGTTGAAAATAGGACTAAAAAGTTCTTCTATACCATATGAAGTCCTGCTAGATATAAATTCAGAAGAAGACTTAGATAAACTATTATTCACCGAAGGCACTATCTCTGAAAAGAACCAAGTCCACCGAAAATGATCAAGTATAGTCCATCGAAATAGACCAAGTGGAGTGTGGCTAAATACACCAACTAGAATCCACGGAAAATAATGATATAAATTTATATACAGCCGGCCCAAGCAAAGTTTCACCATCCATTACCTAAGATGTGCATTGTGAAGAAACATCGGATTTAAATCCAATACCCACAAACGAAATGGCTTCATCAGAACAAAATATGAAGAGCAAGAAAGAAAATGTTATGTTTGTAAGGAAATTGACTTTAAGTAATTTGCAGAAACAGGCCAATAAAATGTTGGATGCATCTAACGCTAAATATCCCGTAGCTAAAATAGGTGGCACAGTAATGGTCCGCGTTCGAGATGTAGATCGAGCTCGTTGCTACAGTAACTGAAATAACAGCCTCAAACCTTTTCAAATTAGGAACAATACATGTTATTCTCAATCAACTTTATTCAAGAATCCAATTTTCAGTGTGTAAGGAACGATTTGCTTCGCTTGAAGATATTCCGGAGACAGAGCTTTCACTGAGAGAGTGAATTAGGATGTCGTCTATTGTGGAGGGCAAGGTTACAGTTTATGTTGAGCACTGATACTGCTCCTATATCTCGCCCTTCTGCTTACTACCCGTAAGTCGAGGAACGACGGTTCGATAGAAGAAACAGCCGTTTGTAGACAAAGTAACCTTTTTTCTTTAATCTGCTTCTTTACAAAATACGTCAAGCTTTATACATAACAAAATTGCTAATATGTCATGTCTCATTATCAATCAAAGCACACTTTATAACAACATAATATAAAACATATAACACATCAGTTTCCCACATCCTCCCACCTGAAGAATATTTAGGAAATATGATTCAAAATAAACTACAAATATCGTTTTGGCATTCTCGACACTCTGCCCACGCGCGTTATCATAACAGATGCGTTGTCTTTCACTCTCGTACTAGAGTCCTCTGTCTTGCAGGCGTTCGTCTCGACGTTGGAGGCCTCTTCTTCTTCACCTTCACCTACATCGTCAGATGTCCTGATGCTGGCTGAGGAAGATTCGATCCATTCCAGTGGGAAAAGTCTTTGTATTGGTCTCACCAAATATCCCTTAGCCGTCTTTAGTTTGACTACTCGCGCGCATTTGTCTTTTCCCATCAATAGCTCTGTAACTCTTCCCAATGGCCACTTAATCCGTCTATCTTTATCGTTTCCAATAAGAACGACATCTCCTACTTGCACCTGTCTTCCACTGCTCTTCTGGTGGCACAGCTTCAACGTTCCCAAGTATTCTGAGCGAAATCGCCGACGTAGAGTCTCCATAAGGTTCTGCTGATGACGTAGCTTACGTGACAATGAGTTTCTATTGACAGCGTCACAATCTGGCACACCATGCTCTGCGTGTTCTAATAAAAACATAGCTGGGGTCAGTGCGTCTGCCTCTCCCGCTTCCCCGGATATGTAAGTGAGTGGTCTGGAATTCACAATGTACTCACAATCCGCAAGCACAGTTAAAAGGTCCTCGTAGTGCAAGCTTGAACGTCCCAATACCTTCCTTAATAGTTGTTTCAACACTCCCACCAATCGTTCCCAGAATCCGCCCCACCAGGCCGCTGTTGGTGGATTGAAACACCATTTGATTCTGGTCACCGCTGTATCTCGCAGTAGATGATCCCAGTTTAACTCGGCGAACGCTGTGGCAGCCCCGACAAAATTGGTTCCGTTGTCACTGTACACCACTTTGGGCTTGCCCCTTCGCGCTACGAATCTCCTTAAAGCTTGCAAGAAACAATTTGTCGACAGAGAGGTTATCAACTCCAAATGCACTGCACGATAGACAGCACACGTGAACAGGCATATCCACGCCTTCTCGCCTCCTTTCAGGTACAACGGTCCAGCTAAGTCCACTCCTGTCACCTCAAACACGCCAGCATCACGAACCCTATCCACAGGCAATGGAGGAGCCTCGACTTTAAAATGCTTCATATTCTGTCTGCGACACACTACGCACTTAGCTATGGCAGACTTAATGCTACGTCTACCTCCCAAAACCCAGTAGTTCTCGCGCAGTAAGCTCATCAGCCCTTGAGTCCCAACATGACATGAACGGACATGAGTGTCATATATCAAACTCCTTACTACTGGATGTTTAGCCGGCAATATGATTGAAAATCTAAAATTATCTACATCGTCACGTCTCGAAATTCGGCTCTTCAGTCGAATGAGTCCATTCTCATCTAAGAAGGATGACAGTCCAACCAAAGTGTTATCCCCTTTTGCACTGAAACTCTCACTCTGAATCATTTTGAAGATCAGACGTTCTGCTCCTATAAATTCCTCAGCAGTCAGCTCTCCACGTCGTTTGTTTGCCGGATTTCTTAGGTTCCATACAAATCGGTGTATCCATCCGATCATTCTCACAGTTTTGCTATACTTCGAGAAGTATGTAAGATGCCACTCATCTGATGGTTCTTGCGTTAAAAGGCTCGTTACCAACTTCCTCTTTTCCTTGTTAATTGCTTCTTCGTCTTCATCCACAACTTTCATGGGCCAAGTCTCAGGTGCTCCGTATAGCCATCCTGGTCCTTCCCACCATTTCGTCCTAAGGAATTGTTTCGGTGAACATCCTCGCGATGGTAAGTCTGCCGGATTGCTAGCGCCGGGCACATGTTTCCAATCTCCCACGGACGTAAGGTTGCGAATTTCAGTGACTCTATTTCTCACAAACACGCTCCACTCCTCTTTCCTCTTTATCCATGATAAGACAGTGGAAGAGTCCGACCAAAAATACGCCTCGATTTCCTCGTTCCAAACGCGTCTAATGGAAGCGTATAATCTACTTCCTATTGTAGCAGCCATTAATTCCAGTCGGGGAAGAGTCAGTTGTCGCAACGGTGCCACTCTGGATTTCGCAGCAACCAGGTTCACTTTAACTTGATCCTCGTATACCACCCTTAAAAGTACCACACACGCAAAAGCTTTGCAGCTTGCGTCACAAAAGGTGTGTAAACTTCTGTGTGTTATATTGCTGTCAACAAAGTGGATCCAACGCGGAATCGTTACTTCGATCAAACTTGACAGTTCTTCGGTCCATTCCTTGAATGCGTTACCTATTTCCTCGTCGACAGGTTGATCCCAGGTAAGTTTAACCTCCCACAATTTTTGAAGTATCAGCTTAGGAATTAAGGTCACTGGACACGTAAACCCTATTGGATCAAACACTCGTTGTGCCATAGAAAGAATCTTTCGTTTAGTTACTGGGCCTTCCAGATCATCGTCTTCCATAAAATCCTTACTGATCCTCAATACATCTCTACCAGGATGCCACTCGAGTCCCAGAAGCTGCATCCACGCCTCGTCCTCATTGGTACTCCTCGTGAACTCCCACCCTCTTAAGTCGAACTGCGCCTCTTGGAGGGCTAACTTGGCTTCTTTTATGAAGGTATTAAGGTTATCTTCACCTGAAACACTAGTCACACAATTGTCTACATAAAAACTGGTCAGCAGTTTTTGAATAGTAACACTAGAGTAAGGTTTTGTTCTTCGCTGGCCCTCCCTCAAGCACATATCCAAATGACGTTCCAAAACTGCAGCTAGCAAAAATGGACTGCTGCTCACTCCGAAAACCACACGTCTATGTCGATAAGTCACTTCTTCGCCATGGTCACCAATCCACAAGAAGCGTAGGTAATCTCTGTCATCCGGGTGAACGCTTATTTGTAAGAATGCTTTCTTTATGTCGGCCACGACCCCAATTCTCTCTTCTCTAAACCTTAATAAGACATTCGGTATTAATTCAATCAAGTTAGGTCCCTTTTGCAGGCACTGATTTAACGAAGGTTGATCCTTCGAATGAGAGGAAGCATCAAAGACCGGTCGGATTTTGGTACTGCTGCTATTGGGTTTCACCACCGCACGATGAGGAAGATAGTGACAGCTTACCTCAGCTCTCGAGTCACCTACTTGTTCTATCACCCCGTCGACTAACCACTCCTTGAATATCGCACCATACGCCTCGAATAGATTCTCGCCTCGTAGTCTTCTCGTAGTATAATCCAATCTCTTCTTGGCAGTGGCGTAATTCTCCGGGATAGGGGGGTGTCCATCTAGCCAAGGTAGTCGCACCTCATATCGCCCCTCCTCGTCACGAGTGGTCGTCTGTGTGAAGAACTCCTTAGCTGCTGTCTCCATTTCCAGGCGTGACTGCTTCCCTGACGTCTCTCTTATTCCTAACACGTCGAGTTCCCACAGACTTGCTAATGGGGCGTCTTTGACCAGCAACGAAGTCACTGTATTTGCCAAGGTCAAACCACCTTTACAACTAGGCACTTTACCCATCAGCGTCCATCCGAGTACGGTCTCCACAGCTACCAGGCCACACTGCAAAACTCGTACATCACCTGTATACAGCGTGCCGGCTACATCTGCTCCTATCAGCAGTTCAATAGGGCCTGTCTGCCCTGCGTCCGACAGTTCGATGCACATGTTGGTTAATTCTTGTGTCCAAGGTCCACGGAAAACTGTTGACACTCCATTACAAATTGTCGCTTGATCAAACGCTTCGATGTTAGTAGTGAAATTGTTTCCGCTGACTTCTAGTTCATATCGATTATGTTCGTAGACAGCCTCCGTTCCTCCAAATAGGCAATGTACCAGCTTGTCCCTTCCTTTAATGACGCACCCCAATTTCTCTGCTGTAGACCGCAAGACAGGAGCGTTGTGAACCCGTATCAATTAGCGCTCGCACTCTGCGCTTTCCTGCGACACCTCGGATTGTTATGTACAGGGTTTGCAAGAACACGTGGGTACTCGTCTGGTTTGTTAAGGATTGTTCTCGTCCCACCTTGTCCGTTTTCTCTTCCACCCCATCGTTCGAAACCGGTTTATTTATCGGAAGTTCATGGCACATCAAGGTAATATGGGATTTGCCACAAACGAGGCACTTCATTCTGGCTTTGCATTTTTTCGACTGGTGCCCCACTCTTACACAGCGGAAACAGGCACGTTTTTCCATTAAAAATCTCTTCTTCTCATCCATGGAGTACTTCTGGGCCTTAAAACACGATTCGCTGTCATGCGATCTGTCACAGAAGACACACTTCTTGGAATTAAAGTTTAGCAGATCTGTAGCAGTGGCTGCAACACTCGGTCCGGCAGTTAATCTCTCTGTCCGTGCAGAATCACCAGATCGACGAGTAGCTGAAGAAATCCCGAAGCCTTCCTTGGCCAGCTTAATTCGTTGCTCATTTTCCACCTCATTTTTTAGAAACTGCATCAAACTATCTAGTCGCTTTTCCAGGTTGACGTCTCCTTTAGAGTCCAAACTTGTGCTGGACTCAGCCAAATTCGAAACATTACACCAGGACGATCGTTGCCAAACTCGTAGTAATTCATCGGGAAAGCAGGATTCTATTAGGGGAAACAGCATGGCCGAATATTTTTCCGCAGTAATACCCAAAGTTTCCAAAGTACGCAGTTGTGTCTCAAGTCTGTCATACAGTATGTGAAGTTCCAACTTTTGATGAGATGAGGTGTTCTTCAAAACCAGCTTCAGAAGCTCTCGTACATACACCTCGATTTGAAGCTCCTCTCTGCCAAACCGCGACTGCAGACTGGCCATCATCTTTCCATAGTTTTCGCTCATCGCCGGGTAGCTCTCCACCAACTGCCTCGCCTTACTGTTCGGCTCCGTCGCCTGTATGAGATATTCGATTTTGTCATGGTCGTCTATCTCGGGATCTTCGTGGATTTTCCGAAACTGAGCCCAGAACGTCAACCAGTCTTTGACATCTCCACTAAAACATTTGAACTGGATTGTAGGAAGCTTAAATTTACGCTTCACTATTGGCAGTTCGTCTTGTTCTTGAGCTTTCTGGCTTATCCTGTCTACTCTGCTCTCCGTTGGGTCGTCCAACTCGTCATACCGAATCTTGAAATCCATGTACTTAGCAGAATATAAGTCACATGCGCTAATTTCCTCAATGAGCTCCTCTTCTTCCAGCGATTCACACATATGGTCGCGAAGTTGGGCGTCTAATACGTGCAGCTCCTCCAATTTAGCACTAAGCATATTCAAACTGACCAGTAATTGACGTTTGTCCACCTCCTCGGCCTGCCAAAGCGCTTCCAGCTCGTTTACCTTTCGGGTGAACAGCATACGTTGAACACTGCGATTCTTTTTCACTTTGTCTAATTGTCCGGGCATCTTGTCGTCACAATAGTCCGCTTCTTTAGTTTCTTCTACCAGTGTCCTGTCACGGTCGCCAGTAATGTTGAGCACTGATACTGCTCCTATATCTCGCCCTTCTGCTTACTACCCGTAAGTCGAGGAACGACGGTTCGATAGAAGAAACAGCCGTTTGTAGACAAAGTAACCTTTTTTCTTTAATCTGCTTCCATAAAATAATAAAGGGTTATAGAACAGAAACTGCAATGTTCGGTAGGGGGAACTTTTTGCAGCGCTATCGGTGACTGACCAATGCAACTAAAACGATGGTAACGATGGTAACAGATTTTACAGGTTTCGTCCTTCCAGCTGTGTGAAATAGGGTTGTTTCTGCAGCGATTGGAATCGGTCTCGAACTGTCAGAGGCTCGCGTAGTAAAAACTACTCTGACAGTTCGAAACCATTCCCAATCGCTGCAGAAACAAGCCAATTGTTATTAAAGATATCAACGTTTTCGTCTCATAATTCATGAAATGTGTAACAAATGATATGTTTCGCTACATTTTGCACTTGTTACACTTTAAAAATGTATCTAGTAATGGTACGAAGAAGTTAATATCTTTACTGATGAATGAAAATGTGTAAAGAAGTCAACTGTAATGTATTGTATTTATTTATTTATTTCAATCTCTAGAATTACACTAGAACTAACATTTTACATGGAATATAAAAAAAGCAATGTACATATACAGCAGATCAACAATAAGAATAACATTAATCACTACTGTAATGAAGTATTAAACGTTGTACTGTTGTTTCTTTTTTTTTTAATACTTCTGATACGCTTGCATCTTTATTGGGTCAATAAAGGATCGCAGGGGGTTTGATTTGACAAATCGCGCAAATTTTTCATCTCCCCTTAATATAGAATTTACACGCTTACACCACCAAAATAAACAACATTTTACAATTAGATTCAATAAAACCGTAGGATTATCCTTATGTAACTCACAGTTTAATCCTTCAATTCCAGTTATTTCATTTCGTAAAGTTGTTACCAACTTTTGTTTAATGATCGTTTCCTGGCACACTCTGGGAATCAAATAATACAACCTGGATATTGCCTTGTCGACAATATGTGTAAAAAACGTGCCAGGAATTGTTATAACTTGCAATGTTGAAATGTTCGTGCTTGGATGAAATCTAAATGGTCATCGTTGTTACGTTTTAAAAATTTTTGTATGCAGTATTGGCACTTTACTTTTTTTCTTAATGATCTGGCAATATAACCAGATATATATGTCCTAGTGCACTGCCCAATTTTCGTCATTTTGTGTATTGAAACATTAGAACAAAGCAAAGGTTTAAAATTGGAATGAACAGTGTCACAAGTGGTTATCGTCCAAAAAAGTACGTAAATTGTCTAAAGCTCCTTCGGAAAAATCTTCTTCACAATTATATCCCATGGAATGAGAAGATAAAAAATTGTTGACTATAAGGGCTTTAAACGTTGATATAAAATGAAGTGCACTAGGAGATGTTTGCCGATGACTATAACTGCGGACGGCCCCAAAAAAGTTTTCCAAACAGTCCTGTTGAAAACCCCTCAAGAGGACATACGAATTGAGATTTTCACTAAATTGTTTTTCGCAAAGGTAAATAAATCCTTTGATAGTAAAAATCAAGTTCGTGAGAGAGGGAACACTTACATATTTCTTCTTTTTATAACAATAGAAGCTCATTGTTCTCAATACTGTCACAGCATGCCTCCAGAATGTCACGTGCTCTGTGGAGCGCTTTGCAGCACCTTTTAATGGTTTCCCTGGAGGAGGAAATTCCGTGATAGAATTGAGGCTATCGAACAGCTGGTCAAAAAATAGAATTGCCTCTGCTGTTCCTATTGCCTCCGAATCTAAAGGTATTGTTGTCTGAGCGTCTGTAACAAATCAATGGCTCTTATAAATTTTTACTCGAAACGATTGCAGAGTTATCAATGTGACTTTACTTTTCTGCAACAAGTAGTGGCAATACAATTGAAAATGTAAAAAATAAGTTAAAATGAATTTTGCAAAAACATCTGTAATCTGTAATTACATCATCTGTAATAAATATGAAAGCTGTAACTTACTCCACTTTAATATCCTTTTCATGACTTCTCCAACTTCATGGCTAAATACTTGTGTACAGTATTTGACCTTCATCTTATTAATTTGATCAGGAAGAACATGCCTGTCTGTTAACTTAGGAGTCAACCTGTCTTCATCCTCTATATCGATAAAGTACAGTTGCACAATATGTTTCCATTTTGCAACATATTGCGTGTCATTCAGGGTGAATACTAAATCTTTCGTCACCAGATTGTTTCGAATACCCTTGAATAAATGGGGGGTATCATATAATGGAATTATCTCCTGTTCATTTATACGGAATCCATGACGCCTATTCTCGACATTGTTCCGCAAGCAATACTCTGATTCATCCCTTAGGAACATGTTGAATGCTGCCTTGTTTGCTGAGCCTTGGTCGCATACTGTTGCTATTATATTTAATCCAATTGTCTGGCATTCCTGTATTATTTTCCGAATAATTTCTTTCAGCATGGTACTTTTGGTTGGGCCACCACTGAAAATGTAACACACAGGCTGTTTCCACTGTTTCTTGACTCCTTTAATGAAGAAGACGTTAACATAGTCAGCAATGATGGGCATGCGCATGTCTCCTGAATCCTGCAAGCCTACAATAATGTCTTCTTTTTGAAGGTAATGTAAACTGCTGTCAAGTGCCATTTCATCAAAAATTAAAATGGCTTGCCTATGCATCGCCTTCAACCGTTTTACTGCTTCCCTCATTGCCTCAAATATAGGACGATGTATTCCTGGTCCAAACGGAACACGATTAAGGAAATTTGTAAGGGTGCGTTTTGACGGCAAAATAAAAATTTTGGAAAGCAAGCGATAGGCTTTTCCTCCAGTTTTCAGTAAAGATAAAGCCAAAAGCTTATCATTTGTTGTAAAGCGTCTTCCTTTCGGTTTGCTACATTGAGTTCGAATCTGGCTCATAAAGAAATTATACATTGTTGGAGTAACAGCATTGGCCACATTTTCAAACTGTTTTTTGCTGGCAAACTGTTCAGCCATGTACATCCGGTCCCTTATATTGCTGATTTGACGATTTAGTTTATGTACTCGCTTTGTGGCACCAATAAACTGGTGGTACATATATCGTGCCACAGGTGTGAGGTCACGTTGTCGGGAGACATTTACCGCACCCAGTATTTTCCTCCGGCTACCTGCAACATTGAAAAACATTGACAAATACATGTAACATTTAACATACGGCATTAATATTTTTTTGGTATTGCAATATATTGTCATCGTACTGCGAACTACATTTATGTAAATATTCTATGTTACATTCAAAACACTTAACATTAACTTACGTTTATGTGTCACAGGACCCATGGCAATTGTGGTGGGACTAGGAAGAATTTCCTGGAATGAATCTGGTTGAATAACTCGGCTCGCGCAAGGTTCAGGTGTAAGATGGGTACTATGGGTAGTTTTGTCACATACTCGTAGCGGAATACCCCGACTGGTGGAAGGTTGCATGATTGCTGGAGGCAGATTTTCTTTATGAAGCTATAGATGCTGTGTACACGATGTGAAGATTACAGGAAAGGAAACTCGTATTGTCGTGTATGAAAGTATAATAGTTTTCGTAAAAAACTATTATACTTTCATACACGACAATACGAGATTTTCTTTATTTCCTTCTTCATATGGAATTACGAAGTCTACACAAATGTGAATGAATGCAATATTAACAAAAATATTTATCTCACATTTTCCATAGAGAAATATAGATGTTACTTACCATTTCTCTCTTGTGGCAAATGTAGAGCAGGAAAGGCGGTATACTTAATGCCCATCTTGCTAATCGGGACAATATCTTCAGGAATGAAGTGTATTTTGCACACCATGTGATTCCTGTAGATAGTTTGTCTATCCATAGTGTGCAGTTTGGGATTCCTGATCTGCTGTATCCATTTTTCCATTAAATCAGGATCTCTAGGGAACCGATGAGACGAAACATTCGCAGCTGCAGGACATCCTGGCACAGCAGATTTTTTATAGGTCTTTTTCCTTTCCTCACAAGGCCTTACCTCCATTATTAAATAAGCCGCTCAATTTATTCACCACTAACGAACTTCACTTATTGTCAAAAGGTAATGTCACGTTTTTGTGATTACTTCGTAGTTGTGGTTAGGTTCGATCTGCCGATCAGCGCACATGACGCACAGAATACAATTGATTAGGTTACGTTGGTTGCCAAACTTTTCACATTCTCTACTCAAATTAATAAAACAGCGCCATCCTTTGACTGACCAAGTCAGACAACAAATCTCAAGGTCGCCCATAAGACTTTCTGTTCTATAAACCTTTATTATTTTATGTCTGCTTCTTTACAAAATACGTCAAGCTTTATACATAAACAAAATTGCTAATATGTCATGTCTCATTATCAATCAAAGCACACTTTATAACAACATAATATAAAACATATAACACATCAGTTTCCCACAGTTTATGTTCTATGTGGTTGGTGGTTGTAAAGGTGACTGTAAGACTAATACATGCAGTTGTCGCAAAAAAAAGAAACCGTGTATTTGTGTAAATTTGTGTAAATTGTTTCAATAAATATGGGATTTAATCCTCTACATATTACTTGTGCTTATTTTGCTTATTAAAGGACAAGAATGGAAAATAAACATGTGTTTTTATTATCCTGCCCAACAGGTGATAGACATTATTTATAAAGCCCGGGCAATTTAATTATATTAACAAATATTATCATATTGCCTTCTCATGTTGGGCATTTTTCAAAATGCCCGGGCATTATATACAATGTCCCATTAATCACTTGGTCCATAACATATTCAGTAATGTTATTAGTAATCTACAGTTTTGTGCATTTATTACAAGGCTTATATATTTCTTCTGTATTTAATAGCAATTTGATAACTATCTCTTTAAATTTTTTATAGCAATCGAAGGATTCACTTACAATATTTACAATTTACGACTGGAGGGGTAGTGGCAGGGTGTTGTGATCTGTCCGATAAAATTTTTCAAAGTGAGGTAATTTTTAAGTCCACACGAAAACTTTTTACATGTATGTACTTATTCGACCCTTAGGATTCTGAATCTGTAAAAAATTTTGACCTCAATCCAAGGGAATAGGGTCAAATCTCAAAAAAGTGCGAAAATCACGTTTTTTGCGTATTATTTGAAAACTACAACTCGTAGCACGAAAATGTATCAAATACCAATAGCTTTTTTTAAGCTGGTCACCACATCGTGGCCCGCTGCTAATCCCGTATGGCCCTTGAGGATATGAAACCCTTGGCAAACGCACATGAGTATTTGAGTACCGAACGATTTAAATTTTTGTGTAATATGAAGTATGTTCTGATTGTTTCAAATATTTTGACAAAATGTTTTAAAATACAAAGCATTAATTAAGACTAATAACTTTAGGGTAGGTAAACTAGGACAAAAATTAGTGTATTTGTAATTTTAAGTCAAATATGTAACAACGCTTCAACCGCCGGTAAAACCGGTATCTGCGTTAGTTGATTTATCTAGTTCTCTACCCAGTAAATACAATGAAAATGATTTCCCAGATTTACAGAGGTTAATTAAACTTTTGGTTTTATTAGGTGAAACGGTACCCACGATAAGATAAAAATGGGTGGGTTGGTGGTTCTGGATGTCAAGTAAATGTTTCCTCGAAAGCAAAGCGAGTAACAATTTTACATTGAGATTCTGAAACGGGTTGGATAAGTGACGACTTGCTATTATCTGCAAAAAAATTTCAATATTGTTTGCTTCTTTACCACCAGGGTATGATTGCTCAGTTATTTGAAAATTTGTTTCGACAATCCTGCTGCCATACTAATCCACCCATGCTTTAACATCCAGTCCTCACATTCGTAACGAAAAACAATAACACCTCACCTTTCAAGGATCCAACGTAAACGCACATCTTGTAAAGAAATTATTGAAATCAGTGAGACTTCTGCTTTAAACAATTTGTTTTCTGAATGCTCCTCCAGTGTTCATTTAATTTACGGAACTTGTTTGAACTTAAATTTCTTTAGCGTATAAATATGCAACAACAGAGCTTTAAAGGAAACATTATATTGGTCTTGGTAATTTTTACATATAATCAAAACTCTCCGCTATTGATCATAATGATGGTAAACTATCCATCATGATGTTGAATGGCATACTTTCAGAGCGGTTTAATCTGCATATCTGATGTCTTGCTTAAATTAACTATTTGCATGTTCGTCTACAGGTAAATATTCGACTAATCCATTATCTTGCCTTAAGTGCCATTCCGAAAACGAGTAGAATGAATTTTAGGATATTTCGTTTCTATTTTTCATATCAAAATTCTGAGTTATAGTATCGATAGGGTTTGAATCAATACTTGTATTGCTGCATTAGGTCCTATACATTTTTCTTGACAAAGTTTCCTCTAATTGACACATAGAAGACAATAATGGAATAAAAATTCATTTTGAAGCTACGTTATATATTTAGCTTTTTGTTCTTTGATTTCAATTGATTATAAGCATTCCAACAATAAATTAAATTGAATTGAAAAATTATAAAAGAGATTTAAGAACAATAACAGTGTAATTCAATGTTGATAGGAATATTAGTCCTCGAAGTAATTGTTCCTGCCAATTTATCATTTTTCCAAAAGAAATTTTCTTAGCCACAGTCATATCTTGCTTCAAAATTCTTACAAATGCTGTTAAATATTTGTTTACTTATTAATTGATTAATAACATTGGCAAATATAAAAACCTTATAAAACATTCAAAACTAACAATACACTTGACGTAATGGCTGTAAAATCCTCTTTTGGTTAACCTCTTACCTATATCAAATTTTACAGGTGTTCCAACATAAATAACACATCATAGTCATCATAAGGATCTGAGAACAAGAAGCGAAGCTTGTTAGTGCTACAACCGGATCCTACTTTAATAGTTAAGACTTTCAGGATCAGGGATTTGAAGCCATCAATATGCGCACAGTAAGTTTAGGAATAAGTAATTAGTTAGTTCCGAGATTTACTGCTGGATCACAGTTTGCATATTAAAATCATAATATTATTCTGATGGGACGAACTTATTTTTGTCGTGCATTTAGTTGGTAGGTCAAAGCACCACCAAGGATAACTGGAGGGATTGGGATGTAAACAACCACAGAAGACCGGTCCACAGGTAAAAGTCTCCATCCACTCCTTACAGGTGAACAGATGGGATTTTCACTTTCGAATATACTTTCATGCAAGATCGATTTATGAGGTCCGGAGGAGGAAATCACAGTCAGAAATGTACATATTCATAAAAATCGTTCCGTACCCGTTATAAATAAAGAACAAAAGTTCATAGAAAGGACATCGCGTTTTACCTTTTACCTTCGCATCGGACAAATCGAAGAGAATGTTTTTACCGCATCTTTTATTACGTTGTATCCGATAGACGTTCACTCTTACCTAATTCTCATCATCATAATACGTTACACGGGATGAAAATAGCACCGTTATATTATTCGCGACACAGCTGCAGCTTACGCTGGACCAATCTTCCGCATCGGATAGAAAGACAAGGAGTAATGCAATACAAACGTAATTTGAATAAGAACACATCAAATTTCAATCAAACGTCCATACGAGCAATGATGACACTGTTGAGATATTCGAAACAACCTTGTTTTAGAGATGCTCTTTTAAAACCTGTAGGGACAAAGAGTGGACACTGGGTAGCGAATAAACAATTCCTCGAAGTGATTTAACCCAAAATCTCACTAAGAATGCCAAGTTACTAACTAAACAAATAGGTATTTTCTAATGTTTTATTTATCAAAGAAATGCATTATTTTATATAATACATCTCTAGGTATATATTTAAAAAAAAAACGTGTCGTGGGACACGAGTTTGGAACTTTAGTTCCTTTTAATTGATAACCAAATTTTTTTTTAAATTATTTCCTAATAAAACTTTGTAATATTTAACGTGAATCAGCGACAGACACGGGCATATAATACACAGCATTGTCTCTATAAGTAAGGCAATGGAATATCGTTCTCAATATCTTGAATCAATAAATAACTACACATATAAATATAAAACCTGACATTTTCGTGAGAACGTATCCGATTGTCTGATAACTCAAAAACTGTCTACACACTATTCATGTTTTTATTTATATTGCAACGTTTTACATTAATTACCTCTTCTCGTTTTCTTCCACTACGGTTTTTCGAGTGTTTACAGACACACAGAAGGCTTCCTGTAAATATTTACGATATATCGTAAGCAGTTACGAGAAACCGTAACTTAAAATAATGTTCAGAATTGCATTTATGCTTACGAGGCTTACAGATTTGACTACGATCGCTACATATGTGTTCAGAATCGCAGCATAAGCCTGAAGCCTATGCGTATGAGTCACTGCTTGGTACACGAGGCTTCCTACATGAGAGCAAAGACAGCGAACGACTCAACGAGAGAGAGAGAGAGAGAGAGAGAGAGAGAGAGAGAGAGAGAGAGAGACAGAGATAGCGAGCGGCTCGGCAGCGTTCGTAGTGGCTCGGCAGAGTTCGCTCCGGCAACGCATTCCGGTAACGCATTCCATTTAACGGTCAGATTTTTTTGCTGCGCGACCAGCCTCGCTCCACAACCCCTGGCGTAAGAAACTAAAGTTCCAAATATTAAAAAATACATTTTACTATACTTACCCATCTTTTCAACAATAAGGAGAATTAATTGTATTTAGTTGAGTAGGCTCAAATTATTGTAATGGGACGTAATTGGGACGGCTGGCCATAAAGATAAGCATCCGTCGGAAAGTGTCGCTTCTGTGAAATCCGAAGGGACGAGAGGTTGGCAAACTGATAGATTTCCTTGAAGTCGCAGAATATTCGTGCAAGGACAAGAGCCACGAGATCATTCTGGACATCTCCATTTGACAGAGAATAGCAGGCCGCCAAGCGAGACAGGGAATAGTCGTGACGAGGAGTCGTAAGCCGGTCGACATACCGGATCGCGACAGTTAGAAAATATAAATTAGATTATATAAATTACACGACTGTTAGTGTAGGTGGTTAAAATAAATAAATTAAGACAATTCGCGTAGTTTATTGATTTTAGTGAATAGTAAAATTATTTTTACTGATTTTCCGTTTACATGCAGTTAGAAGCAGAGCCAAATGTAAAGCTTCAGAAGACAACGGCTTTAGAGTAAAAAATTATTCACTTTGGCGTTGAGAGAATCTGGAATCCGTAGACATGATGACTATAAAAGATTTTCAAAATATTCGTAAAACTATCTATACCGAAAGCAACACACACCAACCCACTTTACTCGGTAGTGCGAGAGAAACGACTGAATCCATGGGATGGAACGGTATAAAGGTAATTAAAGGTGAAAATTTTGTATTCTAAAATAGTATAGAACAATGTATTATGATTTTTTCCTGTAACGCCGATCTCAGGACGTTATGTACAACAGAAAAAGTTTATCTAGATGGCATTTTTGATTATTGTTTAAAGTTATTTACGCAAGTATTTACGAGTCAAGTCATACTTTACAAATATTACATACTTTTGGCATTTTATAGTTTACGGGATAACTAAACTGAAACCTATAATGTTTCATTTAAAAATGACAGGATGTTAAAACATTATTTTAAATTTTTATCCAAAATCTGTAACCGGTAGACTTTAAAACATGTATTCATAAAGTTATTAATGCAATGTGGTCAGATATCACATTTACAGTGAGGTTTGTTAAGTTTCAATTTTTGGGCACGCGTTCGTGTCAAGTCGGGGTATTTCCGTTCCCCTATTAGTCCAGTCATTATAGGGGGTTCACCTAGGATAATCGACATACCCAGTACATTACAACGTAAAAACTTATATTTTGGCATCCTAAAACTTTCCTCAAAACTCTCATATAATTGGATGGCCGCAAGTGTTAAAGTCGGGGGTCAAAAGTCACAAAAATCGATTTTTTCTATTTTTTTTTTGAAATATCTCCTTTTATATGGGTTTTACGCTATTTGTATTTATTATCAATGTTGTACAGAATTAAATTCTCTACAACTTTTGTCTTTAACATTTCTTCATACCTCTAACTGTTTTCGAGATAGAGGGCGGAGAGCGCGCGATTAGAGAATCATGAGAGGTCATGGTAGTCCCGATCAAAAACTCGTACTATTAAGGTTATAAATTATTACTAAATATATAATTATCATTTCTTATTAAATTTTACATTAAATTCAATCTTTCTTTCTGATAATTCTAAAATTTATCAATTCAATAACACACATAATCTCTTTCTGTAATTGAAAAATTATTAAGGGACATACTTTAATTATATTCTCATTTACACTAATTGTATTTGAAGTAAAAAATAATTAAGTACATCTTGTTTAAAATCCGTAAACTCTTAAATATTAAATCTATCAAATGACACTTTTAATAAAAACATTAATTAAAAATTTATTTCTCTTCTTCTTTATTTATTTAGAACGTCAATACATTGGTATAAATTAGATTAGAATTAATATATAATTTAAGTATTTTCCTCGACAATTTTTTAATTATATGGCCAGGTAAGTGTTATTAAATAAAGTAATCAAAAAAATGAATTTTATGTAAAAGTTAATAAGAAATGCTAATTAAATATTTAGCAATAATTTATAACCTTAATATTACGAGTTTTTGATCGGGACTACCGGTTGACCTCACATGATTCTCTGACCAGTGCTCTCCGCCCTCTATCTCGAAAACAGTTCGAGTTATGAAGAAATGTTAAAGACAAAAGTTGTAGAGAATTTAATTCTGTACAACATTGGTAATAAATACAAATAGCGTAAAACCCATAGAAAACGAGATATTTCAAAAAAATATAGAAAAAATCGATTTTTGTGACTTTTGACCCCCGACTTTAACACTTGCGGCCATCCAATTTTATGTGAGTTTTGAGGAAAGTTTTAGGATGCCAAAATAGAAGTTTTTACGTTTTAATATACTGGGTATGTCGATTTTCCGAGATTTTCACCTAATTCAACCTAAGATGACTGGACTATATGTCGTTTGCTCGTTTGTTTACCTACCGTCGCGAACATTTCCCGGTAGTCATGGCACGTACGAAACAGACCGCCAGAAAGTCGACTTGTGGTTAATGCGGCGTCGCAGTGTCTGGCCACGAATTACAGCAAGTATTTTTAACATAGCATGTTGACATTTTGTAGAATATGGCTCAATCAATTATCTATCGTTAGTAAAAATTTGAAAGTGTTCCGTTATACGGTTTGCCTGTAATTACAGTTTAGGGTGGTTTAGGTATGTTGATGCACAGTAATGTGAAAAGGGATTCGATATTTTGGCATAAACATTTTTTGCGGTTCCTAGAAGAAAGAGATAAGTTAAAAAGTACGCGGAGTGAAGCACTTCGTAAGAGGGGAGCTTGTCGGGCGAAGAGAGAGAAAAGGATTTTTGATTGGTCATGAGAGTTAGAGTGGGATTTGAATTAAGTACACTTTTGGGAGAAATTTGGGAAAGGGAAACAAGGTGGAGGATTGAGAGAGGGATTGTGGCGAAGACAGTGGTGAGTGGAGGTTCGACTTGGCAAATTTTCGCTAAGGTTTCCATAATTTAAGGAGACCTAACGTTTGTATTGGCGAATAAGTTTAGATAAGTTAATTAAGTGTTAAGTGTTTGGGAGTGAGCCGTCGGATCAACCCTTTGTAGCATGGTGGCTATCATCGTCGGATCAACCCTCAGTAGCCTGGTGGCTCTTTTCGTCGGATCAACCCACGGTAGCCTGGTGGCTATTCCCTTCGGATCAACCCTCTCTAGCCTGGTGGCTATCTTCATCGGATCGATCCTCCACAGCGGTGCAGCCCTCGACCCTTGTTGGCTAAGAAGCAGATTGCCGAGGACAACGCGGGATGTGATTTCACTAGTGTTGTGAACTTGTTAGGTATTTATAAAGAGGCCTTTATTAAAAGTGCGAATCGATCGATCGAACTATTTTCCGTATTATTTGTTTGTTTGATTATTTGTTTGATTATACGTTTGTTTAATTGTCTAAAGTGAATTTTAGAACTCATAAAGTTAGTTTCTTGGATGTGTGAATTGTTATATTGCGGACTCGCCATTATTACACCGCTTTTACAATTACTTTTGCTTTCTTTCGACCACGACCCAATAATTATTTTTGTAGCTAGCCGGATTAATTTGATTTTAGTGAGAACGAAAAATGATCTTAACAGTTTCATTTAGCTCAAAGTTGATTTCGAAAGATCCATGTAATTGGATTAGTTACTGAATGCAAAGATACGCAGAATGATATTTAGAAAATAGCTAAAGTATACATTTGATCTACTATTTCTAATCCCCGATAGATAAAGTTTCAAGGCTGTATTTCCGGTACTATGAGCAGTATGACCCAAGGCAGGTCGCTAGCCTTACCTAGAAACCTTCCTCCTTTCTCATCCTTAACTTGGGAGCAGACAGAGACAACGGCGGAGTTTCAACGTTACCGATAAACAATAATATAATATTCGTGTTGGCCAGATAAGTGTTCATTTCATGCAATAAACTATATATATATATATATATATATATATATATATATATATATATATATATGTTGTGGTATTATCGGCATACTGTTTAGTGTAATTGGGTATAGAAATAATAACTAATTTTGAATAGAGATGCAATAAAAAGTAATGTAAATGAAATGAAAACCAACGCACATAAAATTAAATTAAAAAACAATAATATTGTAATGCGAGAAGTAAACAAAGCGACACATGTTTACTCCTTCAAAAGAATAACTACGACGCGTACAAGACAGGTGCATGAACATTTGCTGCGTAGGCTTCTAGAATGTTATAGAATGTTCTCGATCAGGGTTGGGGGTGTATATATAAGGGGGCTTGTGATCGAGGGAGTTAGTTAGAAGTCGAGAAGCAGAAGTGAACGCGACATACGATCCGAAAGCGGAGCAGTACAAATAAATTATGTAGTGTCTAGTCTAGTGAACAAGTAGTTTAGTGTGTTAAATAAATTAGTGTTCAATTAATGTAAATAAATTATAAAATAAACGGTACATTGGTGTCAGAAGAGCGGATCATGAACAAGTTACGCGAATTAAAAGTGGCCGAGTTAAAAAAAGAACTCGAGGAACGGGAATTGGAAACAGGAGGGAGGAAGACCGAACTCCAGGACCGACTCTCGGCATTTTTGAAAGAAAATGGCCAGGACCCGGAAGTTTTCGAGTTCGAAGACGATGACATCACGAAGCAAATCGCCGCCCAGAGGGAAGAAATCGCCGCCCAGAAGGAAGAAAGCGCCGCCCAGAGGGAAGACATCACTGCTCAAATTGCCGCCCAGAGGGAAGATATCACTACTCAAATCGCCGCCCAGAGGGAAGACATCACTACTCAAATCGCTGCCCAGAGGGAAGAAATCGCCGCCCAGAGGGAAGAAATCGCCTACCAGAGGGAAGACATCACTGCTCAAATCGCCGCCCAGAGGGAAGAAAGCGCCGCCCAGAGGGAAGACATCACTGCTCAAATCGCCGCCCAGAGGGAAGAAATCGCTGCCCAGAGGGAAGAAATCGCCGATCAGAGGGAAGACATCACTGCTCAAATCGCCGCCCAGAGGGAAGACATCACTGCTCAAATCGCCGGTCAGAGGGAAGACATAATTACTCATATTACTGCTCAGATAACCGACCAGATGGAGGCTCAGCGTAAAGAGATTGAAGAGAAGATCAAGCAGTTGGAAGAACGACTAGAACAAGTCAGTAGCGGCGAGGGGAAAGAAGACGAAATTAAACAGAAGACGAAGCAGTTGGAAGAACGACTAAGGCGAGTCAGTAGCGGCGAGACGAAGGAAGAAATAAAGGCGGTCGTTCAACAGAACTCGATATGCACTAATCGAGTGACGCCCCCAACGTTCGATGGAAAAATTCCGTGGGCCAGCTACAAGAAGCAGTTTGAGGCAGCAGCGGAGGCTAATGCTTGGTCCCCTCACGAGAAAGCTGTTTCCCTAACGGTAGCCTTACGTGGAGAGGCGTTGGAAGTTCTTCAGACGCTATCCACCGAGGAAGCCGGGAATTATACGGAGCTGCTGAGGCGACTGGAAATGCGGTTCGGCCAAACACATCTGGAGCAAGTTCATCAATCCCAGATATCCAATCGCCGTCAGAGATCGAACGAGACCCTGCAGGAGTTCGAAGCGGACGTAGCCAGACTAGTGAGGTTGGCGTATCCCACGGCGCCGGAACAGATGATGGAGTGCCTCGCAGTGCAGACGTTCGTGAGCGGGCTGCGGGACCAGGAACTGCAGATGGCCCTGAGGCTAGCTCGACCGAAAACAGTAATGAACGCGCTCGCCATCGCACTAGAACACGAGGCAGCAATGGGAGCCTCCCGCATTCACGGTTGTGCTCGAGCTGTTACCGAGGAGGTAGGCACAGAAAAACTCGTGGAGAAGGCCGTCCAGCAGATCATGGAGTTGCTGTCAGCACAGAAGACGCGGCCCAAAACAGCGGTGCCGGCAAAGGCCCCGGAAAAACTAATGCGGGTCGATAAAAGGGAGGGGACGTCGACCCGTGGCAATAGGAACCCCCGGGCCAGTATAGCCTCGTTTTCCCACCAATTGGGAAGCGCGTACGTCGATGGCACTATCGACGGGAGATCCCACGCCATGCTTGTGGACACGGGAGCTACGAAGACGATCGTACGCTCGGAAGTTGTGAGGGACCGTAGGAAGATTAGGCCAAGTAGGTGGCAATTGAGAACTGCCACTGGGGAGAAGCCAGTAATACACGGTGAAGCGACGGTTAGCATGACGTTGGGACGAGTAAAGTTTGACCATCCTGTTCTCATAGCCGAAATTGAGGAAGACGTCATACTGGGAATGGACGTCATGAGGAATCATGGATTCCAGTTGGATTTCGGACACCGAGTGTTGAGGATCGGTCAAGAAGAATTACTGCTCCACAATCGTGACAACTTTGTGTTAGACGTAATAATGGCAGAAGATGTGATTCTCCCAGAACGAAGCGAAACGATCACCTCTACCTGTCTGAGGGGTGTTGTGAAAGAGGGAATTCCAGCCGTGATCGAACCAGAAAACGATGACAATCGACTGGCTCGGGGGGTACTGGTAGGAAAGGCGCTCGTTACTCTCTCAAGTGAAGTGCCTGTGCGACTACTCAACATCAATCAGTATCCGGTCACCATCAAGAAGGGTACGAAGCTGGGCACATGTATAGCCGCTTCAGCCATCGTAAGGGGCGTTAGTGAGGAAGAAAGGTCCAAACACACTCCGCAGGACTTGAAACAAATTCTTTCCCAGACCAGTGCGTTTCTCTCGCCCACACAGAAACAAAAGGCCCACGAATTAATAAATAAGTACCAGGACATATTTACCACCGAGAATGGAAAGCTGGGAAAGACCAAGGTCGTGACACATAAAATTGACACGGGCGAGACACGACCGATTCGACAAACAGCAAGACGACTACCTTTGGCCAAACGGGAGGAAGCCGAGAAAATTATCAAGGACCTAGAGCGGGACGGGGTCATCGAGCCGTCAAGCAGTCCATGGGCCTCGCCGGTAGTACTGGTGAAGAAAAAGGATGGGACTACTCGATTCTGTGTAGACTACCGGCAGGTGAACAGTGTCACTAAAAAGGACAGCTACCCGCTACCACGTATCGACGACACACTCGATACCCTTGCTGGATCCACGATATTTTCGACCTTGGATTTAAAAAGCGGCTATTGGCAAGTCGAAATGGACCCTGCCGATAAGGAAAAGACGGCATTTACCTTCGGTAACGGCCTGTGGCATTTTACAGTCATGCCATTCGGACTTTGTAATGCCCCAGCGACGTTTGAGAGGCTGATGGAGAGCGTGCTAATGGGTCTGACGTGGAAAACGTGCCTAGTCTATTTGGACGATGTCATCGTGATGGGCAAGACCTTCGAAGGACATCTGAAAAACTTAGAGGACGTCTTCCAGAGACTGCAAGGTGCGGGACTGAAACTGAACCCTAAGAAATGTCAGCTCTTCAGAAGGAAGGTCTCATACTTAGGGCACGTAGTGAGCAGAGAGGGCGTCGCCGTTGATCCGGACAAGACAAGTATGGTGAAGGAGTGGCCAATACCGGTAGATAAACACCAGTTGAGGAGTTTTCTGGGCCTCTGCACGTACTACCGACGATATGTCCGGATGTTCTCCGACGTCGCTAAGCCGTTGACAAGGCTCACGGAAGAAGGACGATACTTCTGTTGGGATGAGGAATGCCAGTCTGCCTTCGACGAGCTGAAGAGGAAGTTGACCAGTGCCCCAGTGCTGAGTTTTCCTCTGCCAGAAGGACAGTTCATCCTGGACACCGACGCGAGCAATGTGGGAATTGGAAGTGTTCTGTCGCAGCGCCAGGAGGGACAAGAACGTGTCCTTGGATACTTCAGCAAGGTACTCTCCAAACCAGAAAAGAATTACTGCGTCACCCGGCGTGAATTATTGGCCATCGTCAAGTCCATCGAGCACTTCCATAAATATTTGTGTGGAAGGAGGTTTCTGATCCGGACCGATCATGCTGCTCTTAAATGGCTCCTCCAGTTTAAGAATCCCGAAGGACAGATCGCTCGCTGGATCGAGAGGCTCCAGGAGTATGACTTTGTCATAGAACATCGGCCAGGACAGAGTCATGGAAACGCAGACGCACTCTCGAGAAGACCATGCCCTGATGAGTGTGCTCATTGTCATAGAGCTGAGGAAAAGTCCGAGAAAGTCTATTGAACGACCGTGGTCGCCGAGGAATGGACACCATCCTCGTTACGACAAGAGCAAGGAAAAGACCCGGTTCTCAAAGAAATCCTGGTTTGGAAAGAGGGAGGAGAGCGTCCTGAGTGGCAAAAGGTATCACCTGGCTCGCCAAAACTCAAGAGCTATTGGGCACAGTGGGACTCGCTAGTGGTTGAGGATGGACTACTAAAACGCGTACTGGAGAGCCAAGACGGGACGGAGGAAAGACGGCAGTTGGTAATTCCCTCCAGTAAAATCCCGGAGGTCTTGCGGCACCTTCACGACGGATCGTCTGGCGGACATTTAGGGATCAAGAAAACGCTGCAGAAGGTACGGGAGCGCTTCTACTGGATCAATTGTTCAGACGACGTGAAGGACTGGTGCAAGAAATGTACTACATGCTTTGCAAGTAATGGGCCACAAAGACGACCGAAAGCTCCCATGAAACAATATAACGTCGGAAGCCCCTTCGAAAGGATCGCTATTGATATAGCAGGACCCTTCCCTGAGACCGAAAAGGGGAATAAATACATCTTGGTCGTGATGGACTACTTTACGAAGTGGGTAGAAGCGTACCCTCTCCCTAATCAGGAGGCAGAGACAGTGGCCGATGTGCTAGTGAAGGAGACGATCTGCCGGTTTGGAGTACCCATGGAATTACACTCGGATCAAGGAAGAAACTTTGAGAGTGGCCTATTCCGGAGGATCTGTGAGAAGTTTGGGGTACGAAAAACAAGAACCACGGCCCTTCACCCTCAGTCTGACGGCATGGTAGAACGAATGAATCGCACCCTCAACCGCTATCTAGCGAAAATGGTCTCGTCACATCAAAGAGACTGGGACGAACACGTGCCGTTCTTCCTGATGGCCTACCGCTCGGCCGTTCATGAGTCGACAGGACAAACTCCAGCCAAAGTCCTGTTCGGGCGAGAACTTAAACTGCCCTGTGATCTAATCTTTGGCGCTAGACCGGACGAGGACGTTTCGGGGGAAGATTACGTCTCCCGGATGCGGCAAAGGATGAACGAGATTCACGATCAAGTCCGGTACCAACTAAATATCGCCAGTGATCGCATCAAAGAGCGTTACGACATCAACGCTAAAGAGGGTGGCTACCAAATGGGAGATCGAGTTTGGCTGTACAACCCACAGAAGAAACGTGGTTTGTCCCCTAAGTTACAGACCAATTGGGAGGGTCCCTATGTTGTGAAGAAACGAATCAATGACGTGGTCTACCGGGTAAGCAAACTACCAAATGGCAAGCCGAGAGTGGTGCACTTCAATCGGTTGGCACCCTATGAGGGGTCGCACGATGAGGCGGAGGTTCCCCGAGTAAGAAACACATTGGCGCAGGAGAACGAACTTTCCTTCGAAGAATTTATGAGCGCCTACGGGGGTACCGGAAAAGCACGGTATGGGGTAACCTGTGAAAAACAACAGGATTTGTTCAGCGTACCTGAAGAATACTCGTTGGCCCATTGTGTGTCCGCCGACCTGGTAATGTCACGAGGTATCGCCACGGTTTTCAAGAAGAAGTACGGGCGCTTGGAACAACTCAGAGCGCAACTCCCGGAAATTGGCAAGGTTCTGGAACTACGTGACAACGTAAGACACATCTTTTATCTGGTTACGAAGGAGATCGGGTCCCTTAAACCATGTTATCACGATGTATGGCGAACCTTGCATAGGCTACGAGACCGACTGCTGGAGCTCGACATCAGGAAGCTAGCTGTCCCCAAGTTAGGTGCTGGACGAGATCAGCTGGACTGGAGGGTTGTCCGGAATATGCTGGAAGTAGTGTTGAAGAATACCGGAGTGGAAGTTTTAGTCTGCTGTTTTGGGCCTGCACCATGTCGACTCGGGAAGACGGTCCCCTGTTATTTTGACGCCACGTCTCGCTGTAAGCGGGGGGCTAACTGCAGGTTCCTGCATGGGCCTACCAGGGATACGTTCCGAGACGAAACGTCTCTAAGGCGGGGGCAGTGTAATGCGAGAAGTAAACAAAGCGACACATGTTTACTCCTTCAAAAGAATAACTACGACGCGTACAAGACAGGTGCATGAACATTTGCTGCGTAGGCTTCTAGAATGTAATAGAATGTTCTCGATCAGGGTTGGGGGTGTATATATAAGGGGGCTTGTGATCGAGGGAGTTAGTTAGAAGTAGAGAAGCAGAAGTGAACGCGACATACGATCCGAAAGCGGAGCAGTACAAATAAATTATGTAGTGTCTAGTGAACAAGTAGTTTAGTGTGTTAAATAAATTAGTGTTCAATTAATGTAAATAAATTATAAAATAAACGGTACAATATGAATTAGGTCAACTATTATTAAAATAAAAACGGGATTGAAAATGAAATGTAATTCGTAATGTACATGGAGTGAAAACCAACATAAATAAAATTAAATTAAAGAACTGATACAAACGGAACAGGGTTTAAATGACATAAAATCTGAATTAAATAATAACGAAAGAATACATAAAATATGAATTGAACAAAAGCCAAAAATATAAATCACATAAAGTATGAATAAAATAAAACACAACTGCATAAAAATGGTATAATAAAAATTATAAACAAGAAAAATCAATTTGAACGACAATATATAAATGCAAATAATATCACCGCAACAACATGCCGAGGTACACGCGAAAAATTAAGAAAGGAGTGATAGATGAAGAGGTTCTAAAGGAATCAGTCTACTCCTCTCGTCGTAGAAAAACAAAAAACCAGAGCGGTTGCATTGTAATATAACATTCCTAAGCGAATCCAGTCTATACATGTTTCAAAGCGCAAAACATGAGCCAGGAAAATAGTGCGGATACATTACGTACTGTAGGAAATATTGATACCTTCAAAATTTGTACAAGAAAAATCAACAAGTAACCAGAAAATAATTGTTTACTCTTTTTAAACAGTTTTAAAAAGGCAGTACATAAAATAAGAAACAATTATTTGATAGGGTTTTAAACATCTATTTTAGTCTGTGCCACAAAAGTTAGAAACCAGGCTGTTCTTCATATAATACAACTGTGGATGATGTGCCAGAATCTTGGACATAAAATGAACTGGCTAGGAAAAATTGGTTTCCTCAAACCACAAAAAAACACAATTCTTTGATACGAACTCTAGAAGCAATGGTTTTAAATTTCAACACTACAAACGTTCGATTTTTAAACAATTTGACAACCGAGTGAGTGTGAGTAAATTTTAAACCCTTGACCAAACAGAAATGACCACAAGACACACACCGCATCAAAATTATTGAAATACAGCTCCAAATGATCCAAACAAGTAGCAAAATCATCTCAACTGGAAGAGGAACTCTGATTACAGTAGCTGCCACAGTAATAAATGTAATTCCTTCATTCTGCTGAGTACATTTCCACGACCATTTTATTCGTGAATCTACTGGAGCTCCGCTCAATTGTCGAATCGGAGTGGTTCAATAATTGGACACATTTTTATGGAACATGCAAAACATTTTATTTGCCATGTCAGGTTATCATTAGATCGATCGTCTATGAACATTTCAAAACTTACTTCCATTCATTTATGGATGCATGGATAATTAATAAGTAAAGCTCGGATTTATAGACAAAGTATAATTTTTGCGTACTTAACAAATTTGCATTTTGCGGTTATTTTGTAAATTTACAAAGTTTCATCAATTGTTCAAGCGATTTACCAGGTAACGCTTATTTACGCTTGCTCTATTAATCCTATGGAAGCCTATTTATGCGACATTCCTAGAATATTTTACGAAGTTTGGGAATATAATCACTTTAATCAGTGCTAAAGACTGTTGTGTTTTGTTGTTTTGTAAGGCATTCGTGAAAAGATTAGAATTTCTAACGGTAATGAAATGGGGTACAAAAGGCGCAGATATGCATTGTGTTCTTCTTTGGTTTTAAAACAGTCATTCCCATGCGGACAATCATCTACGATATTACTGAAATTGCGGCTCTCACAATGCAGTGTAAGTTAAATACAAACATGAAATGTCTTCCAAAATTCTTTTATGAATCCGCCCGTATTGAGAGCTGTCTATACCTATATGGAGATGGAGTGTGCTGCAAACCATTTGGCAAAGCAGTATTAAATTGAATTCAATACCTGTTAGAAGGACATGTCGAGTTTTGAATTGAACATTACTTTGCTAACAATAATTTGCGATAATAATTTATTTTTTTGTTATATTAATATCAGAAATAAGGATTAGCCCAATTTTTATCTTAAATTCTCGTTAATATATCGAG
Source organism: Cryptocephalus moraei (assembly GCA_946251905.1). Lineage (NCBI taxonomy): Eukaryota > Metazoa > Arthropoda > Insecta > Coleoptera > Chrysomelidae > Cryptocephalus > Cryptocephalus moraei. Next base: position 35,290,614 of record OX276454.1, on the reverse strand, counting down.
TGTTCGGTCTGTGCTGTAAAGGTAGCACCTTTTGCTTGAGACAGTCGCATCGAGAGTCGTAGACTGGAGATGGTTTCAAGCAACTGGTCCTTGCAGGACAGTCAGCTCTCACTTATGGCTCCAAGTGCCACACTCCGGAAACTGCATCGACTAGCAGGCTAAACTAAGTGAGGGTAGCCAGATATGGCGAAACCTGTTGTCGGGCAGCAGCAACAACAGTACCATGTGGTAGTGTCGAAGACAGTCTTCATAAACAGTACTACAATGGACGTGGGAGGCGCAGCTGTAGCAGTATCAACGGCTCTCACACTGCGGTGCAGAAGGGAAACGGAAGTCTCACTACACTATTTATTCCATTTGTTCAACATGGCTGAAGTAAAACTAGAATCGGCCCTCAGTCCGGGGCACCCCTTCAGAGGGGAGAGAGTGCGAAGAATCCCCCCGTCTTTACAAACTAACAAAATGCAAATATACAAGAAAGACACAAAAATCGCGACATGGAACGTGCGAAGCCTTTACATGGCAGGAAAACTCGACAATGTAGACGCAGAAATGCACAGACTGCAGATCAAGATATTAGGCCTAGGCGAAGTAAGATGGACAGGTAGTGGAACTCAAAGGACTCCGAATGGTGTCCTCTACTATTCTGGAGGCGAGGACCCTGAACACCAATACGGCGTAGCCATACTCATTTCATCTGAATTAGAGAAGTCCGTAATAGATTTTATTCCGCTCGGAGACCGCGTGATGCTTCTGAGGTTTCTCACCACTCATAGAGTCATGAATGTGATTCAAGCGTATGCTCCAACTAGCGATAAAACTGATGAAAGGGTAGAATAGTTCTACTCTGCCCTGGAAGCTGCTATGGATGTAACAAAGAAAGGAGAAATAACAATTGAAGACCCTGGTGCAAGAAGGGGATAAGTGCATAATTCTGCAAAAGTGAGATAGCTCCATATTTAGGTTTCAGAATGTGCGCTTCTTGCCTGGTGCAAGTATGGGATACGTGCGGGCAATAGAAACTAAATTATGATAGCAAACTACATCCCCTTGTATGGTCTGGTGCAATAACGGGATAAGATTTGTGTAACTTATCCCGTTCTTGCACCAAATTTTGTTCCATATTTTCATATGCCTAAACCCGTCCCGTTCTTGCACCTGCCTGTTTGTTTACAACCGTTGAACATTGAACATACGCTTGTGTTAAAACGTGTGGTGTGGTAAAATATTGTGGTATTTTTAATAATTAAAAGCACATTATGAGTTCAAGCAGTGAGGATGAACCATTTCAAAGTTCAGGGAGTGAGTTTCTGCCTTCAAATTCAAGTGAATCTGAAAATAATTTAATTGGCGAGCATGAGTCCGGTGATAACTATTTCTACATATCGTGTATTTAAATACACTAAAAATTTAGATGGTGTTGAAAGTAGTCAGTCTGCTAGTACTCCCTTTTTTACATATTTTACGATGCTTAAAAATAATTCAAAACCAAATTTAAATTTAATGCCGAAATCTTACGAAAATCCCCTACCTATTAAAGATGCTAAATATTAAAATGTTATATTGCTAGCCCAGGAATATGTCGGAAAAAACGAAATGCATTTCTATGAATCTCTAAAATCAGACAAAATCACATCAGCAGAGGTAGATATTGATTCAGATCTCACAGACTCACATAGCTCTGGGGATTTTCAGTGTGATTAATTAATCACGCTATTTTTTATTTCTTAAAAATTAAAATAAATATTTTTGAAATTCTTAATACTCGGTTGGCTAATACCAATATTAACTATTCTTATAAGAAACATTTGACTATCTGTTAAAATTATTAGCATATTGATTTAGTTTACTAACTTAGTTTAGCTTTTCTATTGAAAATTGTTTTATTGTAACTTATCCCCTTTTTTGTAACTTATCCCCTTTTTGCACCTGCTCTAAATTACATTATAAAAAGTTATAAACTTATCCCATTATTGCACCACAAATTTGTTTTCCTTAATAGAATTGTTATTTGGCTGTAAAATGCTGTTTAAATCATATATAGCTGCTGTACTAGTTTGGCCACATTGCATGACCAACAAAAAGTTTAAATTTAAAATAAAAACTATTTTTGCTTCTCCTGAACAATTTACATATTGTTACTTATCCCCTTCTTGCACCAGGGTCTTCAATTGTCCTTGGAGACTTTAATGCCAAGATCGTGAACGGCGCTGACGGTGAGGTTTCTGGACCATATGGACTCGGAATTCGGAACGCTAGAGGAGATCGTCTTGTACAATTCTGCACAGAGCATCACCTTTCTGCCGCCAACACTTTCTTTAAACAGCACCCCCGACGCCTGTACACGTGGAAATCCCCAGCCGATCGCGCTGGCCACATAGTTAGAAACCAAATAGATTTTGTCCTTATTAAAAGCAATTTGATGAAATACGTAAAAACGGCGACAACATATCCTGGTGCCGATATCAACAGCGACCACAATCCAGTTGTGATAGTTCTACAGATCCGCCACTTCGTTAGAGCTCAATATCGAAATAAGCCTAAGATAATAGACATAAAAAGGGTCAACAATCCCACGGTGCGAGCACAAGCAACAGTGAACCTCGAAGCACCACTACAGACAGCTGTCATCTATAATGACACGGATATAGAAATTCGGTGGGATGCCTTGAGGAAGGCTCTCACAGACACTCAAGAGATTGACATAGGGTATGTACACGCACACAAGAAACAGAAGTGGATGACTGATGAAATCCTTAACCTCATGGATGAAAGAAGAGAACAGAAGGCTAGAGACAATAGACGGTATAAGGAGTTGGATAGGACTGTGAAAAGAGAGTGCCGAAGAGCAAAAGAGAACTGGCTGGCGGAGAAATGTAGCGAAATAAAAGAGCTACAAAATAAGCATGATCTGTTTAATCCCCATAAGAAGATCAAATAATTTACAAACACACAACGTAAGCCTCGTCGGGGTATTCTCAAGACCGACGATAATAGAATTCTGGTGGGCGTCGAGGAAAAGTTGAAGCAATGGAGGCAGTATGTTGAGGCCCTTTTCAACGATGCACGGCCTGATCAATCATTCCGATGCGACGATTTCAATAGCCCTGACATCACGGAAGAAGGAGTGAAACATGCCATCAAGCTTCAGAAAAACAATAAAGCCGTAGGACCGGACCAGATACATGCGGAAACTTTGAAACTGATCGTCAACGCAGATAATAGTAAGGGCCTGAAGTTACTCACAGCTCTTTTTAACTCCATATACAAAGCTGGGAAAGTACCAGTAGATTGGTTGTAGTCGACTTTTATTACTCTACCCAAAACAGCATGATCGACAAACAATAACGACTACCGCATGATCAGTCACATGTTCATCACATGTTCTCAAAGTGTTCCTTCGCATTATTCACACCCGAATATACTCCAAATGTGAGAGGCAGCTTGGTGATACGCAGTTCGGATTTACGAACGGAGTTGGTACGCGTGAGGCTCTTTTTTCTCTGAACGTCCTCACACAGCGATGCAAGGACATGAATGTTGACGTCTATGCCTGCTTCATTGATTACCGTAAAGCCTTCGACTGTCTCTCACACCAGAAGCTTGCCGACATCCTCAAGACCACCGGTGTAGATGCGGGAGATTGGCGCATCATCACTCAGTTATATTGGAACTAAACGGCAGAAGTGAGAGTAGAGGGGTCAACATCTTGACGAAATAGAAATTCGAAGAGGCGTCAGACAGGGATGTGTCCTGTCCCCCCTCCTCTTTAATATCTACTCCGAAGCGGTGTTCCTAGAGGCACTCGAGGAGGTGAATGTGGAAATTAAGATCAACGGTACCCTTATTAACAACATACGCTTCGCCGACGACACAATCGTCCTCGCCGACAGTCTCCCAAACCTACAGCACATGATGGACCTCATAGTCGAGTATAGCAAACAGTACGGTCTTCACATGAACGTTACTATGACAAAAGTGGTCGTGTTCTCCAAGACACCAATTCAAGCAATACTTCGAATTAATAACGAGAGGGTGGAACAAGTGACATCTGTGAAATATCTCGGCGCCATTGTTAACGAGGCCAGCGACCCCAAGAAAGAAATCCTGTCAAGAATCGAACAGGCCAGGCGAGCATTTACTTCTATGAAGAATCTTTTTACCAATCGAGACCTGAATCTGCAGCTTCGCATACGCCTACTGCTGTGTTACATCTTTCCAGTCCTTCTCTATGGCTGCGAGAGCTGGACCTTCAACAGCACAACGGAAAGCCGCATCAATGCATTTGAGATGTACGTGTACCATCGTATCTTACGTATATCCTGGGTAGACAGAATAACCAATGAAGAGGAACTCTGACGAATTGGCAAAAATAAAGAGCTTATGTCAGTTATCAAAGAAAGGAAGCTCAAGTACATGGGCCACGTCATGAGAGGAGAGCGTTACTTCATCCCCCGACTTGTCATTGAAGGAAAAATCGAGGGCAAAAGATCTGTGGGAAGAAGACAGAACCCTTGGCTTAAAGATCTGCGTCGATGGTTCGGACGGACCACCATAGAAATATTCAGGGGTGCGGTTTCACGCACCATTATAGCCAGTTGGATCGCCAACCTCCGTAGGGAGACGGCGGACTAAGAAGAAGAATATATCGTATTCTCAATTTTATTGACTTCTGTTTTTATCGAAAATGTTCAAAACTAATTGTATTTAATGGAACATGTTAAACTTTATTTTAGTTTTGGGTGCAGAATCAAAAACTAAGACCACCACTGTGGGACCTCCCTTCAAAAGCGAAATTGCCCAAAAATAAACTCAACCAGTGTTCCAAAAGCTTCAATACCGGTAACATTATTCACTGCTACTGTCAAAAATAAAAAGAACGCATTCAAGTTTAATATGTGTCATGGTTGCTGAAAACCTTCAATTCAAATTATGTAACTCCAATTCCAATACATTTCTACAAGTTTATAGTTAGAATTTTAAGTGAAAATACGTACGTACGTTCATACGTACATATTTAAATTTTAGATTTAAATTTAAATTAATAAATAAATTGGTTACGTTGAGCCAAAATTTAAGATTTATGTACATCAATTACAGATAATTTGAGAAACTTTGATAAAATTAGAAGAAAAGTTATGTGCGCTTAATCGACTTCATTCAACAATTCGAGAATTTAAAACGAAGCATTGCTTGAAATTAAGTTTTCACTTTATTAAGTAAAGGTCTCAAAGGTTTTAGATAGTGCATTATTGAGAGATGTGAATATACAATAGATTCTCATGTCGGTATTATCGGTAGATCTTTGTCGGTATTAAAATATGCTCAAATTACATCTGTTGATGAAGAACGTAGTTTTCTATATATACACTATTATACATTTCTATACACTTAATTACAGAAGAAATTAAATTGGATAATTTTGGAAAAACAAGTGAAAATAAGTGTAAAATTATGCTATGTGGTTTTTAATTTAAAATGATCATAGTTTGTAACTGAATGTATAATTTTTTGTTACTTGAAATATAATAAGATATAATACTGTAACGGACAGTGTCGCCACGAAATAAACACAAGTCGGTGGGAGTCCATTTTTGACGAATCGATTCCAGTTTGTAGAATTCCAGGCTGTTCCGGATCGACGAGAATTCTATACCCTTCGAGAGCAATCGGAAAGCTCAGGAACGGCATGAGAGACAGAGATAAAAGGACGTCGCCGAATGGAAATAAGTAGTAGTACAAGAGCGAAAGGCGTCGAATACTTATGTGTAATATAAATTAAGCATCGAGTGTTAGTTCTTAGTGGAAATAAACTAGTTAAAATACGTCGCGTACTGTAAGTTATATCCAACACGTAAAACGTTACAATAATACCAGTTAGTTAATAATATTTTGCATGTCTATAACCTTTAAAGTATGTAATAAATTTATGAAACTAATGTAGAAAAAGTGTATTTTTGCCTACACAGCATACATTTTTGCCTGTTTTTCTAAATATGTTGCCTATTTCAGAAAACACAGCTGCCTATATTTGTGTATATTTCGTTCAATTTTTCTGGCTATAAATATTAACTTTACTAATAACCCAGGCAACTAGATGTTGATTTACATCCATCCTAGCTTTGCTACTTCGGAGATGCGTTCCAATCACTTGTACGCCGTAAAATATCCAATGGGGATTTCAAATTTCAGGTATATCCTGAGGATTACCTTGTTGGATTCTTAACGGTTCATCTTAATCCAAGAAAGCGGTTCCCTCGAAACATGGCTTTAGCTTTAGCGGAAGATTCAAAATAAATCGTCGCTTAGGAAGAAATTCGACCATTTTAAAAAGTCGATTTTCGCACATCAAATGAAAAGTAGCATAAAAGCAGAAAGCAGAGATCGACAGAAATTTTGACCGACTTGCCACTTGAGAATGCTTCAAGAAAACGTCGCGAAAAAATGAGCCAAAAGCGTATCCAAGCAAACTGAAGAAGGCTTCTAAAAAACAAAAACGAATTCTTACACAAGCTGTAAATCAACGAGAAACACAAATTCTTGAAACATTTTTAAACACGCCTGATTTATTTCAATTAACATTTATTCAAGATGATAGAATTGCTGCACATCGTTTATTTTACGAAATTGGTCAAACTGTCCCGACGGAGGCACCCAACTTGAATGCGACCTTAGAATTAATGGCGCAGCCTTAAATATAAAAGCCTCCAATGGTCAGTTATAAAAAATGACACATCATCATTCATGTTAATTTTTTATGAGTTGAAGCAAAATCACAGCAGTTCACCGATGACTACCGAGAAAACATGAATAATTTCAAAAAAGTATCATTTTTTGCATTTGTTACTGAGGTAAATACTAACTGATTCATTAGATTTCGTGACTTAGAAGCTATGACTTTTGAGGGAATATAGACGTTTGAGTAACAGTTATGTGACTGGAAGTACTGTGGTTGTTTGACTAGACTTTACGAACACAACACAAATATAGTCTTGCCATATTATAGATGAAATTTAAGTAATCATTCTACTTGTTACCTCCTCTGATTTCCAGATTTTATTAATTACTTAATAGTCAACCTCAAAGGTCGGTAAAAAAATCCAATATCGTTCAAGTTATTACATGTCAGTACTGTAACGTTTTTACTGTTCAAAATTACTGCGTATCACGATTGAACAATTTGACGATAATACATATATACACAGAATAAACTTTAATGTTACTGAATATTCATTTACCTGCATTCTTAACAAAACGAGGGATTCCTTATAGTATTTCATTTCTGTATTGTTAGTTTTGCCCTTACATTTAAATACTTGGTTAAGTCCAGATTGCGTTGAATAACTTGTAAAATTTCCAAATGCTATGATGAAAATTTGGGTTATATCGTAAATGTGTAAATGTAATTTTTATCTGTTGATTTCGAACAATTTACACTTCTATAACCATACATAAATGTGTATGTAATACGTAGGTAACTCGAATTTCAGGACAAAAATGCCTCCCCGCTACAGGTGAATGGTTCCAAAGAGGAAAGTGTGAGTTATGTAAACATAAAAACGTACTTCGCCTTTGGTGGAATCGATTTATGCAAACGTTCTTATCGCGAAACGTCTTTGCCAAGGATAACAACCAAGATATTTCAAACAAAAGTGAAATATAACGCGTAGGGTCCAAGAACGTCTAGGGAGAAAACAACGTTAATCAAATATGTAATGAGTGGAAACGGCGAGAGAACCTCAACTGAAGGTGGCAACGAAGTGGAAGTGGAAAACGCAACGATGATATTAATGCGGATCGTAATTTTAAACAATATTTTCGAGAAGTTGATATTTTATTCATTCATATCTTTAGGTACCTATCAAAAACATTTATAAATTTCAAATAAATACAGTAACAGCTAATGCCTTAGGTCGTTTATGAATGTTAGTTACTTGATGGTATTGGGGTAGATTTAATAATATTTTCCAAAAAAACATTGGAAAGGTATTCGTAGTTGTTTAAAAATTTGTCGAACGCTTAAGTTGATATTATATTAAAAAGGTAAATTCGACCTACATAAATACAATACGTACATACAGGTACTTGCACTTGTACATATGCTATAATGTACTTTAGAATTCACGAAATAATAATTCATCATGTATGTTACAGCCTTACGTATGCACGTCTTTGTTACACTTATTTATTTCTCAACGCATAATTATCATATCGAACGGATTCTGAACGAACAACAACAAACAACAACAAGAAAACTGAAAGAGAAAGAGAAGGAAAAGTCCTGCTCCTCCAAGGTCTTTTCCTATAGAGACGGGCGTGGTCGCTCACAAATACCACCAGATTCGTGTTCAAGATTTCTGTGTTTACTTGTACGACATACGTTAAAACTAATTTTACGTTGTTTATTGTTTCTCTTGCTTTCGATTACAATCGGCGCACCTTCCCAACTAATTTAATTCGTTGTGCTACTACGAAAAGAAGGTTTTTACTTGCCAACACTTCAGCAAATGTGATATGATATGACTGTTACCTATGATCGCCTACCGATTTATTTGCTAAAAATTAAATCTAAATAAATGCTATTTTGTAAAAAAAATTTGTCCCATGCCTGCAATTTATTGGCAGTCTCAAAACTTGTATTACAGAATATTCAGTAACTATTCGAAGCGTGTTCATTACTTGACAATTTAGATCCCTCCTGAAGTCTAATGATATTTTCCCAAAGGTAGAGATTCCGACTAGCCTCTTGCTAGATTAATTTGCCACCTTTTGTCATAAACATCGAGGATACGTCTGGTGAAGCTAAAGCAAGAATATTGCATTAGCTTCTTGAAAATTGACTCGCGGTTTCTAATCTTCAGCCGATCAAATATCAATATTTATCAATTACAACAACTTCATGTCCATAAATTAGGCCCCCCCCCATTTTCGATTTTTGGAAATTTTTTTGCTGTGCTGACTTGTGCTACGTTTGTGCTGCGTTGTGTCGTAATTGACTTTTACATATGTCAAAACTTCTCGAAGTTGTAGAAACTCGTTTTTGGAAAAAGGAAGTTAGCCCCGCCAAATTTTTTTTTTGAAAATTTTTTATTGTGCTGAGTTGTGCTCGGTTTGTGCTGCGTTGTGCCGCTTTTCTGTTTTTTTACTGTCAATTTTAAAAATAGTTAAAAACAAATACAAATTTTTTGTTAACAATTTGAAACAAAACGGAATTACATTCTAAAAATAAACGAAGATATGACAGTTTGTTTTTTTTTAACAATAGGAACTCAAATAGCACAGGACGTTTTAAAAACGTCCCATAAATGTCCATTTTAAGTCGAAACGTCCAAGGCATTTTTTGGACGTCTTTAAAACGTCCCGTGTGTGACATTATTAAGATGAAATTGAATGGAAAAACGTTTTTAAACTGTTCCGTACAATTTCGCCTTAAAAATGTCCTCCACGGGACGTTTTAAAAACGTTCCAAAAAGTCCTTTTTTGTAAATATTAATATTAAGGGTGTTTTGTATTGTAATGCGAGAAGTAAACAAAGCGACACATATTTACTCGCTCCGAGTGAAGTGGTTACTTCTTCAGAATTACTACGACGTAAAAGGCAGCTGCATGAAATTTCCCGGAATGTTGTTTACGAAAAGTAATTTGTGACCTTCTGAAGATTTCCTGCGTAGGCGTTGTTGAAGGAACAATCGTAGCTTCTAGAACGTTCTTTATCAGGGTTGGGGGTGTATATATAAGGGGGCTTGTGATCGAGGGAGTTAGTTAGAAGTAGAGAAGCAGACGTGAACGCGACATACGATCCGAAAGCGGAGCAGTACAAATAAATTATGTAGTGTCTAGTCTAGTGAACAAGTAGTTAAGTGTGTTAAATAAATTAGTGTTCAATTAATGTAAATAAATTATAAAATAAACGTTACAGTATGTTTCATTTAAGTATTTTGTGTGTGTATGTAATTTTTTTTGTATTTGCGTATCATTTTTCTTGTAATTTCATATTTTTTTGTATCTTCATATTTGTGTTATTTTTGAATTTTTTGTTTTTCCTTTATTAACTAGGTATATTGGTTTTTATTTTGTATATTTAATTGGTTTCAATTAGTTACAAATACATTTCGGAGTAAATATACATTTTTATTTTTCTTTGAAATGGATCTTTTAAGGACGTTCTAAAAACATCCATTAAAAGTTCTGATATGGGCTGCTTCGATCTTAAAATTGACCATTTCTGGACGTTTTAAAAATATCCATAAATCGTTCTATGCTGCTTCCAACCAAAAATAGATCTTTTTGGGCGCTTTGAAAACTTTTTTAACATAACGTTTTCAAAATGTTATACGGACCTTTCCTGGACGTTTTTAAAACGTCCTAAACGTCTTGCCTTGACGTTTATAAAACGTTCATGTGCTCATTGGGAAGTTAGCCCCGTCATATTTCTTGTTCGAATTTTTTTATTTGTTATTAACTTTTTTTTATTAATTTACATTGAAAACGAAAAGCGGCACAACTCAGCACAAACCGAGCACAACTCAGCACAATAAAAATTTTCGAAAAATAAAATATGGCGGGGCTAACTTCTTTTTCCAAAAACGAGTTTCTATAACTCGTTTTGACTTTTGACATATGTAAAAATGAATTACGGCACAACGCAGCACAAACGTAGCACAAATCAGCACAGCAAAAAAAATCCAAAAAGCGAAAATGGCGGGGCTAACTTCATGGACGGTTACTACGTCGAAATTTGTTGTTCCAAATGATATCTTTAATTATAGTGAACCACTAACTACATTTTTGTGGACAAAAGAAAGTTGAAATTGAGAGTCAAATTTAATCTGTTTTTGCCTCAACAGTTTATAATTATTGTTGTCAATCATAGATACCGTGTCTCACTAAGTGTGCAAGACAGGGAAATTTTTGAAAGATGTTTCGTTGTGTGTACAAGTGTTTTATTTAAAATCCCAAGATCACTTCTAATCTTTATAAGTAAATATAGTATTGGTTGCGCACATGTCGGGAATGATAAATGATCTAAATCCTACAAGTATATTGTTAGATATTAGACCAAATACTAGCTGATTTAAAAACAAAATTAAAAGTACCATGTTTGAACAATAAATCCTCTAGAACATTGTTCACGGCATGAAAAGAACAAATGTGTATAAGTAGAAAGGCCACCGCATGCCACCGGAAGATTTTTACGTAATCTGGCGTAAAAGTCATATCTTTTAAAAGTAATAATGAGATTAAACATATTTTGGTCTTATGTATTGTTGGACATAATATTTGGATATAGTGATGAATTATAGGATGAAGATATAAATTAGAAGGTGATGCGACGTTTAGCTGAGGTTAAACAAATCGAGGTTGGTGGGATACCTAAAAGTAGTATTTAAGGATATACGTAACAAAATGATATGTTTTGATTAAATACTAATAAACATCTATTTCTTTATTTAATTACTTATCAATGATACACATAAAAGTAAAAGGGAATTTATGTAAATTCTCAGTTTTCTCCACGACCCGCCTTCCTTTCGCAGTTATGGAGGCAAGAGGGTGAAGGTGTTTGAAACTGTAATGCGAGAAGTAAACAACGCGAGACATGTTTACTCGATTCGAGCGAAGCGGCTACTTCAAAAGAATTACCACGACGCTTAAAAGACAGCTCCATGAATTCTCCCGGATTGTTGTTTACGGAATGTAATTTAAGACCTTCTGAACATTTCCTACGTAAATATTATTAAAAGAACAATCGGGTTCCTTCCGGAACTATGGAGAGTATACGAGAAGGTTCTAGATCAGAATCAAGGTGTATATATAAGCGGGCATGTGATCGAGGAGAGTTTCCGGAACTATGGAGAGTATACGAGAAGGTTCTAGATCAGAATCAAGGTGTATATATAAGCGGGCATGTGATCGAGGAGAGGAGGAGAAGTAGGGAAGCAGACGTGAACGCGACATACGATCCGAAAGCGGAGCAGTGCAAATAAATTAAGTAGTGTCTAGTCTAGTGTACAAGTAGCTAAGTGTGTTAAATAAATTAGTGTACAATTAATGTAAATAAATTAGAAAATAAACGTTACAATACCTTACACGATTCTTTATGACGCGCAATGGAAATTTTCTTGAACGATTGAAGGTAAACCGATCCGTCAGTTTTCAAATTTCTGTCACTATTCAGATCTAATCTTTGAATATAACGCAGTATCTTCACCTATTTTTTTAAAAAATTATATAGTTTGTAAACTTGCAATACTAAATCAAAATTTTAGACAATTTAGACAATACCGTTCACAACTGTTCATATGCAAACAAGCCGTGATTCTTTTACTGTTAAAGTAATATAAGTAATATATTCGAACACATAAGTTTGCGCGAGAAATGTACGGTAAACAAGGCGAATGTATTTAATCCCTTTATAATGACTATATTACCATGATACCAACTTTATAACGGTTGATACTTACCAATATGAATTTGGTTTACGTTTAGAATTTCCAAGAAAATATCTGTGCACTATAGTCCCTCTAATAAGAGTGTTTCGTAGAGCATTAATGCGTGGGTATTGAAAATATGTGACGTCACAGAATTTTAACTAAAGATGTTTCAGTTTCATTTGAAATGTTGCATAATTTTCGGGGCTTCCATAACGTGGTAAATTGTCCCATAAACGCTTCTTACCTTTCACACCATTCAACACTCATTTTGAATATTTCGGTTTTTCTAAAGATTTATAGAATTTTCCAGAAAATGCACCATTTTCGGAAAAGTTCTAAAATATCTTGAAAGGTATTATTACTAGTTCTTCGTCCCTCATACCATTCAACTGTACCTAAGATTTTTGAATTAAACCAATAAATTCGAGAGTAAAGGGCATTTCGATCGACATTGAATTATTTTCTTAATTCCCCAATCCACAAAGGTTATTTAAACTAATCAATATTAAATGAAAATGCACTCTCGACGGCGAAAAAATTCACAATCTTGAGTAGGAGTTGAACCTACAAACTCTGGCTTTACGCGCTAACGTTAAGCCGCGTATACACATACCAGCTAAGCGGCTCATGAACCGCTCAAATATTAAATGTCGCAAGTTTCTGAGAGCAGTTTTAGCCGCTCGATGTGAGCGATCTGGGCCCGTATTCTCGAAACCGGGAAACGCGTTCTCATGAGAAAGTTGGGCGCAGTTCTCTCGAAACGCTTAAAACGGTGTTCGCAAATGCTTCCTTCCTACGAAAATTCACAAAATGAAGTTTCGCATGAAGTGGGACGTGAGAACAACATAGAACAAGAAACAGTTGTTTACTATTCTCTAAATATCACTATCTCATTCGCTCTTGCGGCCTCATATGACGCTATCTCCGTTTGAAATGTATGGCAACACAGCATATACCTCTCCCTTGACAGCTCACCTCACATACGTTCGAGAATACCGATTTGTGGTGACGAGAGAATCGCCGGGGAAGTGAAACATTACCTCACATCCCATCGTCGCTCACTTCTCATGAACCCGAGAATCGGGCCCCTGGAGTCGGTCTCTTCGGCGAGCACAAAAAAACACTTTTCTGCTCAGTTTAGACGGATGAAAGTCGTGCTTGCAATGGTGTACTTACATAAATAAAGACAAATTTCTAGATCTACTACTTCTCGTATTTCTAAAATTTTTCATACACTATCATAATAAGTAATAAAGAACGAGTATTTTACCATCAAATTATCAAGGCGCTAATGGGACGTTGGAGTAAAAAAAGGTGTTGGGTTGGGTAAGATTTTAGAGAAGTGATTGTACTAGAATTGAGTTTTGGCAATGAGCATTGTGTATAAAAGCAGCGGTGGAGTTGTTCGACCTTGGGTGGAGCGGGCGCAATGTGTTGGCTAATGGCATATGTTATGTCAGAATGTACGATGTAGCTGCAAGATGACATTGAATCATGTACTTATGGACGTTCAGTTGTGGGAGGGTAGAATTATCTAACAATTGTCCAGAATTGCCGACCTTTAGTTAAAGTGGGCCCGAGAGTCTTATCACATCTGGGACACTTGCATATCGAGGACAACACTCCATGACGGCTACTGAAGTCCAAGAGTGCGTTATAGTCAATGGCAGTCATGATATATTAATTTCGGTTATCTACTTCGCAGCCACCGTATGTATTGGAAACTCGCGACACCCCTGTAGTTGCTCGTAGTTTCAAATCGCGGTACTCTTGAGACGTGGAAGGCGTATGGTAAGACATTTTCTTTCAAACAGACGTTTCAAACAAAATAGACGAACTGTTTAGATTCTGTAATGCTAACGAAGGAAAGTGCTTAGGGTTGCATTGTTTATATAACGCGTCCAATTGAGATCGTTCGTTTGGTCATTGGTCGATGCATCATAGTATTAAATACATTTTAATGTTTGGTAATAGGGACTTATTGGAAGTTTCAAAATACTGACAGCAGTAATAACAAACAACCGTATATTAATAGCGCGGGGTCGTTTACGCGGCTGAAAAAAAAGAGTTATTGGAAATTCTTTTTGGTTCTGTGCCATTCATTCTCCTTCTAATTTCTAAGCTTACTTTTAAACGTCGAATGGTCAGTTGGCGGATGACCCGGTTGTTGTTATTTGTTTGAGTTTGAGGTGAAGACAGACAAAAATGGATTGTTTTTTAAAACACAAATTCACAACTACTCGTTAAAAAAATCCGGTAATTGAAAACCAAAAAGCAAAGACGTTAACAAACCAAAGAGAATGCAAAACGGTTAGTTATAAAAACGACAGATCAGCTGACAAATGTCAATAGTGTCAAAATACGGGAAAATTTTGGCAAATAGTGCACTCCTTATTTGTTCACTAATAAAGTCTAGCACTATCACAATTACTGGAAGCAGTATTTAGTGGGCCACTGCGCATGCGTATATGTCAAAATAGTGCTAGCAATGGCCCTTATAATGTAATATTAGGGAGTTATTGGATGTGTAATAAAGTGTAGCAGTAATACTGATAGCACTATTTTGACATATACGCATGCGCAGTGGCCCACTAAATAATGCTACCAGTAATTGTGATAGTGCTAGACTTTACTACTGAACAAATAAGGAGTGCACTATTTACTAGAATTCTCCCGTATTTTGACACTTTTGACATTTGTCAGCTGATCTGTCGTTTTTATAACTAACCGTTTTGCATTCTCTATGGTTTGTTTACGTCTTTGCTTTTTGGTTTTCAATTTCCGGATTTTTTTTTAACTAGTAGTGTAGTTGTGAATTTGTGTTTTAAAAAAACAATGAGTGACAAAAAAGTTAGACTGAGGTTTACGTACGACGACGACCTGCTTCTTTCTTTTTTGTCTGTCTTCACCTCAAACTCAAACAAATAACAACAACCGGGTATCCGCCAACTGACAAATCGACGTTTAAAACTAAGGTTAGAAATAAAGAGAGTGAATAGCACAAAACCGAAAAGCATTTCTAATAACACGTTTTTTTCGGTCGCGTAAACGACACCGCACTATTAATATACGATTGTTGTTATTACTGTTGTCAGTATTTTGAAACTTCCAATAAGTCCCTATTGCTGCAACAAAATAAAGCGCAATAAATTGTGTCATGTTGAAACGGCAGCAATCAACAGGTGCCATAAAGTGTGTGTAGAAGGTGTTTGAGACGTTGTCACGGTTACGGTACAGATTTACATATACAGTTCTTTTAACTGTGGCCATAGGGATTTATATGATAAAAATTGTACCTTGTGTTAACTTATGTTTTCGTACAATTTTGGTTCAAATTTTTATTTTAACCAATAGATTAAACATTTTTCTATGAAATATACCTTGCTAGAATAACATGGACATGTTTCATTTAATTATTTTCCCATTCATAGTTGAAAATAATAAGCAAAAATAATTAAGCGACTAAATTCAAGGTGGCTTAAATGTCATTACTATTAGTGACAAATAAATGTCCAGCAAAAAATTTGTTAATTACATTTTATAAAGAAAATGTCGGTTCATACTATTTAAGAACGTGTGGAAATTGTTACGGCGTACACAAAAGGCCTGTCCAGCAGAGAAATTGTGGATAACTTTGCTGCTGCACATCCTAGTCCTCAGCAAAACAACAGTGCCTCAAATATACAATAATTATTTTAGCATTACTAGATGTGTAAATTCTGAGCACAAGAAACGTGTAAGAAATTGTTCAGTCGTTACAGAAGAGATGAAAATGAATTTATGTTTAGTGGTAGAAGATGAGGACTGCACCACCTTAAATTTGCTTGCGGATCAATTTAACATTTCAAAAAGTAGTTACTTTAGGGGGATAAAAGAGAAAAGTACAAATCGTACATCATTAAAAATGTTCACAAATTACTACCACGTGATTACTTACCACGAATGGAATTTTGTGAATTGTAGATGGAAAGAACTAATAATGATCAAAATATTTTAAGCAAAATGTTATTCTCTGATGAGAGTACATTTAAGTTAAATGGTACAGTAAACAAACAAAATCGATGCATTTGGGCACGAGACAATCCATACAAAATTCAAGAAACTCATACACAATAGCCTGAGAAAGTTAATGTTTGGGCTGGAATTGTGGGTAATGATATATTGAGACCAATTTTTATTGATGGATGTCTGAACCAAAACAAATATTTAGAGCTGCTTCAGATGGAAGTAGGCCCTCGCCTAGAAGACTTACGGACTAATTGGCATATAATTTTCCAACAAGATGGAGCTCCAGCTCATAGTGCTTTCACTATTACAGAATTCTTAAACGAAAGTTTTCCCAACAATTGGATTGGGCGATATGGACCATTTAAATGGCCTGCCCGAAGCCAAGACCTTTCTCCACTAGATTTTTTTAGTGGGGTTATTTATCGATTAAAGTGTACGACAATATTCGAGAAAAACCTGAAAACATAGAAGAGTTAAAGGCAAGAATTACAGCCGCTTGTAACTCCATCACGGCACGACAGTTGCAAAACACTCGTAGACATTTTTATGATCGGTTAGGATATTGTTTAGCAGACCAGGGACGACATTTTGAACAATTTTTTAAATAGTTTTAGTTTTTCGATGTTTTCTTAAAATTGTGTTTGTAAATTTTAATGTAATTGGTTAAATAAGTTAATAAAAAAAATTTAAACATTTTCTGAGGGTTTTTGTAGTTATGCAAACATTCTAAGCCATAGAAAAAAGGTAACACAAAACACAAGCTACAATTTTTAGCCTGTAAATCCCTATGGCCACAGTTAAAAGAAACGCACTCTCTTAAAATATTTGGTGTTTGAAGTATTGTTAACTGTCCATTTTTAAAGGAATCCTTTTGAAATCCTTAGAGTAAAACTTTAACTTTTGAAGCTCCAAATTGCGTTTATTTCGTTTCTTAATTTCTACAAACATAGCCGTGGTGAATGTCTGCAGAGTAATAGGACAAATATTGAGAGTATTTACGTGATTGGGTCCTTGCATTTCCCAATTGCCCAGTTGAAAGGCAATAAATAAAAATGGATTTCTTTAATATCAGTCGATTTCCCAGATGCATTAGACCGTGGGATTGCACCTATATAAGAATCGTGTCACATGGCGGACTTTCAGTGGAAAATTTTAGAAATGGCAACGGTTAATTTTGTATAATGCACAGATGGTGTACAGTTCAAAACTAAATATCAAAACATTGTGTTCCGTTGTTCACGGACAGCACATACCCGCAATATTTTATGGAATTTATAGTTGAAAAAATTGAAAATAGACAATTTAAAGAGGCTTTGTTACTTAGGCACCGAAGGTAAGTAGTGCAACTATTAGTGAAAAAGAAAGTAGAAAGTAAAGCGAAGGCAGCGAAAGTGAAAAAAACAGTGAAAGTAGTACCTCATAACAACATTAATTATGTCAGTTACCCCTGCCGAACACTTTTTCAACGAATTCCAAATTCGGAGGAAACATCCCGTTAAAAAATACTTTGGCGTATAGAAAGGAGGTTCTCAGATATAACTCGCGGTATTTATTTACAAATGGACAAAGTGGAAAACGTTGTAGTCCCAGCAGTATTACGTAATATTGCATATATGCTGTGACATGTGAATCCCCATGTTCATGAAGAAATGGAGGCTGCATTGGAGTTGATTTTGTCATTGATGTTGAAATAAATATTGTACAAGGAGTTAAAGACCAGACCCGATTAGAGGAAACCAGAGCAGACCAGACCAGAGCATTTCAGACCAGACCAGAATAGATCAGACCAGACCAGCGCAGAACAAAGCATGGTCTGGAATGGTTATACCAGACCAGGCAGACCAGAGCAGGCCAGACCAAACCAGACGAGACCAGACCAGAACAGACCAGACCAGAGCAGAGAAGAGCAGACCAGACAGGCCAGACCATAACAGACCAGAGCAGACTAGACCAGACCAGAACAAACCAGACTAGACCAGAGCAGATCGGACCAGACCAGACCAAAGCAGATCAGACCAGACCTCAGACCAGAACAGGCCAGACCAGACCAGACCAGATCAGAACAGGCCAAATCAGATCAGAGCACACTAGAACAGATATTTTGGCGTATCGAAGGGAGATTCTCAGATGCAACTCGCATTATTTGTTTATAAATGGACAAAATGGAAAACGTTATTGTGGTCTCAGCCATATTACGTAATATTACATATATGCTGCAAGATGTGAATCTCCCTCTTCATGAAGAAAAGGAGGCTGCATTGGAGTTGATTTTGTCATTGATATTGAAATAAATATTGTACAAGGAGTTAAAGACCAGACCAGATTAGAGGAAACCAGAGCAGACCAGACCAGACCATTTCAGACCAGACCAGGTCAGACAAAACCAGAGCAAACCAGACCAGAGCATATCATACCAGACCAGAATAGATCAGACCAGACCAGCGCAGAACAAAGCATGGTTTGGTATGGTTATACCAGACCAGGCAGACTAGAGCAGGCCAGACCAAACCAGACCAGAACAGAGCAGAACAGACCAGACCAGAGCAGACAAGAGCAGACCAGACAGGCCAGACCATGACAGACCAGAGCAGACTAGACCAGACCAGAACAAACCAGACTAGACCAGAGCATAGCAGACCAGACCAGACCAGACCAGACCAGACCAGACCAGACCAGAACAGGCCAGACCAGACCAGACCAGATCAGAACAGGCCAAACCAGATCAGAGCAAACTAGAACAGATATTTTGACGTATCGAAGGGAGATTCTCAGATGTAACTCGCATTATTTGTTTAAAAATAGTGATGCCCACGATATTCTCGTTTGCGAGAATCTCGTCTCGTCTCGTCTCGTTTTCGAGACGAGACTCGAGACGATATTTTAAATTTTCCTTCCGGGAAAAGACGATACTTTTGAAAGTCTCGTCTCTAATCTCGCACGAGAGTCTCGCAAAAGTCTCGAAATATCGCAGATAAAAATGGCAAATATTAATTAATTATTCTAAATATCGCGAATGTTATTGAAACATTTTTTTAAGCCACATAATACGGAGCAGCCTGTGTTATCGCAATAAGTTATGACAAACATTTTTTTAAAATAAGATCATAATTTATTCATTTTCTTATTTCCCAACATACAATAATTATTACCACCGAAGTTTGAGAAAAGAATCGTATTATTAATAACTGAGATATTAGGGCGATATAATCTATTATACTGTTTTTATATACTGATTATGTTTTTTTCTCGGTATTTTGTTTTTGTTCGTTGAAATCAAAATTAGAAGTGATTTTATTATTTTTTGTATTTCATGTATCTATGATCGATTTTCGTTTTTTTTTTTCTATTTATCTTGTTAAAATACTATCTTTTTGTTCTTTAGAATAAAAAAATTGTACTGATTTTATTTAGATAGGGAACATAAAAAATTTGCGAGACTTGCGAGACTTTTGCGAGATTCTCGCGCGAGACATGAGACGAAACGAGACTTTTGCGAGATTCTTGCGCGAGACATGAGACGAGACGAGACTTTTATTGCGAGACGAGACTCGAGACGAGACTTTCCACTTTCTTTGCGAGACAAGACGAGATTTTTCAAAGTCTCGTCTCGTCTCGTCTCGTGGGCAACACTATTTAAAAATGGACAAAATGGAAAACGTTATTGTGGTCTCAGCCATATTACGTAATATAACATATATGCTGCAAGATGTGAATCTCCCTCTTCATGAAGAAAAGGAGGCTGCATTGGAGTTGATTTGTGAATGATGATGAGATAATTATTGTATAAGTTCCTGGTGGCCTAAACGATCATGTGCCGTTGTAAACGACTATTTTGCATACTTAGTGGAAACAGGTTTTTACGATTATTAACTGGCTGACATATAAATAAAATTTGCCTGTTTACTTTAAAATTACATATTCCTATTTGTTAATTATACACATATTATTTTTTTATGGAAAAAGTTGACTAAATTAATTGCTCCAGTATATTACTGTTAAAAATAGATATTTTGGCAAAATGAAATGTATCAAAGGCGATATGAAACCGTTTAGCCGGTTATGATAGTCAAAATAGTCCTCGGCCTAAGAAACATAGTCTACAGTACACCAAAATGTAAACGTATAGCTTAAATTTTAAACTCCTAGACCCCTCTCATAATCCCAAAGCAAAATTCAAACTTAACTTTCTGTTCATTGACGTCGACTCCGTTTTTTTTTTCATAATAGTCACTTTATTGTTTTATACATTGTAGGGTGTCGTAGACAGCTACCACAAAATTTTTAAATTTATTATTTATTTAAATATAATTCGAGAATGAAAATGACAGAAAAGGCGAAAAAGCATATTTTTATGTATTAATGAAAATAATTCAAATAATTTGTCTTTTGTTTTAGATTCTTGCAGATTAAGGATAGGGAACATGGTTAAAAACCTTATAATCGGCATATTTTGTGGTTATTGGGTCTTTTATAGGCTACATCAAATACCTATTAGTCTATTAGTAAGTACAAAGCCTATGCTTTTACAACTAGTTTTTAGAAATGCGATTACATAGCGTCATCTACAGATTGGAGTTAATGCAGGACTTTTAAAATTAGGAATGAGGGTGTCCGGTTTTTTGTGACCTATGGTTTTTTTCCCATAAATCGATAGAGGGGAACGTGGTGTATCCATCAAGACTATTTTGAGGCCATGAAATTGAAAGGGTGCTTCAAATTTCGAATTTGAAAACGTGATGACACACCCGGTCATTTTTTTTAATATTTTCGTGTATCGGCGGTAAATTCTTCGAAAACAATTCTTCGAAAACATTTCTTCGAAAATATTTCTTCGAAGGAACAATTCTTCGAAAACAAATCTTCGAAGGAACAATTCTTCGAAAACATTTCTTCGAAAGAACAATTTTTATATATACAGTCAACCTCGCTTATATTAATTGACACCATGGCATGGGGACGGTCAAAGTAGTCAATTACAACCGAAGTCAATTAAGGCCGATTTATTTGAGAAATGATACCAAAATAATAGGAGTGGTTAGTAGTAGATTTTCAATCAAGTAAATGTAAGTATAATTGAAATGTATAAATGTAAGTATATATAATGTAATTATAATGATGACATGTAATCAGTGATTTATTGTTGAATGTTATTTTTCAATTTCTGATTCGAATCAAAAGTACCCAACAAAGGTTATTGCATTCAAAACTTATTGATTAAAATTTTTAGATTTAATTAAACATAAATTTAGATCTTCAATAATCTGTTTGGCTAGCTTTGGGGTCAATACTATTATTGGCACTAGTTTTTATGTTCATGTGTCTTTTAATGTCGGTTCGAACAATTATTTTCGATAATTTGTTCTTCTGAGGAATAATTGTCCTTTCTAAGAAATATTTTCGAAGAATTGTTCTTTCGAAGAAAAGTTTTCAAAGAATTGTTTTCGAAGAATTGTTTTCGAAGAATTTACCTAGATCCGTATCGGCACAGTGCACACTGGGGTACAAAAGTTTGTTTCGACCCACCACGTTATCCAATACAGAACGATTATTTCCAGTTAGTCAAATTAAACTTGTCAATTATCGTAGTAGAAACGTAAAGACGACAGGAGAGATAGCCGACTTGAAATAACCGTTGTTTAACGATTTTCCTACGATCTGAACCTAAAAGTCCCTCAGAATTCTGAAGTTTTATGTTTTAAGAACGTGCGAGAAGGTACATATAAGCATAACCGCATTGTTTTTTTGCCAAGTGTGTGGTGTAGGGTGAATTTATGTGGATTACCCACATAAAAGTCGTGGATGATTCCAAACTCTACCACAGGCAGGTTGCTAGAATCAGCCTTTACGTAGCTAACTTCCATGATCTACACAATATCAGAGGAGTAATCATTATGACTGAATTATTTTAAGTAATACAACTATTACCTTCTCGTTGAAAACCGAAGTAAATGTGCACCTAAAGCTGCAGATATTACTGTCGCCAGGAAATGTACGATGAATGCAAAAAAAAGGGAACGAATTTCTCCAAAACGCTAGCGGACACAAAGGTAACACGCGAAAGAGTGAACGAATAACAAAGTTATTAGGTTTTGTTTGTGTTTACGTTTTGCTTAGCATCTCGCAAGAGCTTAGAATTTGGTATTTGTCATATATTTTAAATTAAACGAAATATATCTAAATTCATAGGGACGAACCCTCAGACAAATTTTATAATCATAAAAAATCGTGTAATAGGCCCAGCACCAAGTATTTCTGGTATAAAAAGCAGTAAATGTGCGAGGACCAACGAAACGATCGCTCATCGTGACGTCACTCCGCATATAAACACGGGTCCCTACTGCAGTCCACAAATAGATTTTTCGAGTATTTTGGACTTTATTGTTGTTTCCGCTGGAGTGTAGGTGTTAAATTGCGACCAATCTATCAATTTGCATTATTCGCGTCGTAAAATAATGTTTTCACTACAGTGTTTATATGCGGGGTGACGTCAGACGGCGTTTTGGCGCCAATTCGTAGCATTTGAATTTCAAATGACTTTTTTGCTTGAATGATTTTAATTATTTTTCTTTTAATATTAACCTAACATTTATTTGATTACGGACCTAATTGTCGTTCCGTCGGAATGTGCACCATTGCCAGGTCATATATAAAATAAAATTTTCAAGGGAAATAACCGGATGAGCCATCACGTTTTCAAATTCAAAATTTGAAGCGCCTTTTGAATTTCATGCCGTCAAAATGGTCTCGTTGGATACACCACGTTCCCCTCTATCGATTCATGGCAAAAAACACATAGGTCAGAATAATCCGAACACCTACATTGGAGATGAGAAAAATTAAAAAGCCCGTTTTAATTATGAGTTACTTTTTTACTTCCATCATTAATTTTATCACATATTATTTACGTATGCTTTGATAAAAACATTAAATCACATAACAAGAAACAAAGTCAATACAACTCTCTTGTCTGGAACATTAGTTACATAATTTGATAGTAATCTCGACTTAATATTATTAAAGCTTTGTTAAAATACTTATCATTAAAGTTCTGAAACAATTTTACCCGTGGAATTAGGAAAGCGGTCTTGGAGATTGTGTTTAGTTTCTTAACTCAATTTGTTTGTTTTCTATGGAATAATCGTTATTTTTATTGCATAAATTATTTGTGCCAATCTCGTATGGCAATTTACTGTAAAGCCGCCCAGAACGTTAACTGATTTTTTTCTGTTAAATAAACGTATATCAACGTAATTTCGCATTGATTATTGGACAATTGTATTTTGATTCAAAAAATATTTCTCCCCATTTCCTGTTTTTGTGAAAGAAGTTTGGATGTCCTAACCTCACTATTACCAGGTGGTCTTCGCCGACTTCACAATAAGCTTCCATTGCTGCCTGTCTGCCATAGCTTCTAACGGGTTTCCATCGGTGGCGTGGGCGGCCTAATGGTCTTTTACAAACCTGTGCTTCTTCCCATATGAGTTTGACTGTGCGACTATCTAGTAGTCTTCTTACATGTCCCGCCCACTGCAGTCGTCTGGATTTTATTTCTCACACAATATTAGAATCTACGTAAAGATCCTCCAGTTCTTTATTGGTACGGATTCTGTATCGTCTTGCCGATACATACACAGTCGGGTTATATATTTTCTTAAATATTCGTCTTCCGAAGACACGAAGATGTTTTTATTTTCTAAAGTTAGCGTCTTAGCCTCACAATCATACATCACTACAGGTCTTATTATTGTTTTGTATATGTTGATTTTGGTGCGCCTTGATGTTATTTTGGATATTGGTTGTTAGATGGAAGGATACCCCTAACACCATTAATATTCGATTAGGTTTCATCCAGATGGGGCAGCTTAATGTGGAAATTCCTGATAAAATCTCCTTTTAATGTAACTCTGTATACCTCAGGATTTTGAGGGTACTATAAAAAGTTTCTGGGAAAATAAATTTGCTTCAAAAATAAATCTGACGCTGTCTGAACACGTCACATTCGAAAATGTCTTGAATTCTTCACATTTCCGAAAACCAAATGGTCAGTACATTAAAAACGTTCTTTTCTCCTAAAACGCGTTTATTGGAAAATCCCTACACATTCAGTATAAAAAATTCATGAGAATTATGAACTTTGAGGATCCAGAGATTGATTTTAAAAACTTTTATTGGAAGCATAGCTTTCTTATGGCGGGCTTCGCTGGAAACGCTGAATCGGCGAGAGGGATCGCCGAAAAACCGCCACCATCGTTACGGCCAATTATCGCGCCGCGCTAACTGTTTAATAGCAACTCGTGTTAGAGTCCATTTACTTTAAGAAGAACCGTGGCATTGCGTTTCACGGAGAGATATCTTCCGTCGGCTATGTTCGATTTCCAAAGTTTCATGTAATTCGTGTATAAGCAGTGGTGTGAGAGTTATCCTAATTTATTACGCAAACCACGATTTTTTTGCTCCACCTCTTACTGAGGAACAGGGGATAATCTGACAAGACTTAAGGCTACATCATTCACACCTGTATGTCCGGAACCGCAGGAAAGATATAATTACATAAACCAAGCGGCAAATATTATTGCTAATTTATTGCTGATATTATTGATAGGAACTAGTAGCGCAATCCCAGGACCGCCCCACCATTCCTTAGCATTAAACTCACCCATAAAATATCAGAAAAATTGCAAAAATTCGTATGTCTGCTAAATGCAGCCTGAGCAGAAGCTCAGCTTGAAGGAGTGGTTCTGGAAATGCGATGTCAAAAACGTAGACCAACTGACTTTCGAAAAATAATATGTATTTTATTTAATTAACTTTAAAAAGTCGGTACCTTACCATTACTATACTTAATCGCACTAATAATGCTAATTGTTGATTCCTTTAAGAACTCACAAAAAAATTCATTTAAATCCTTTTTATTAAAAAGCTTCTTGCATCTCACCTTCACCATTTTCGAGTTTTTTCCGTTTATTTGTGCAATTCGAGGTAATGAAATTTCGCCTTCCTCGAGTAAAACTTTTGTTAAAAGTCACAATACAGTTCGAGTTTCTCCCTTAGCAAGTATACCTTTCCTAAATTTTTTAAAGCGACAAGGTCGCACGATTCAGTGTGCTTCCGTTTCGGAATTTCAAATAAATTTAGAGAGGCGTAGGTGTGTGTACCAATTGTTCGCCTGCAAAATTTCCAGGTAAAATTTCGATATAAAAGTCTCTATTAGGAGAGTATTGACTTCTTAAGTTAATGTTCGTTTTTTTCTTCCGGCAATACTTCGATGATGTCAAAACACATAAAACTCATATCGTAATAACCCGCGAGTGGAGATATATTCATTTTCGTCGATCTTGCAACTTTATCCCACCCAATATGTCTTCAATTTAAAAGAGCTGCTACAAAATAATGTTTAAAATTTCACAATTTATTAGATTATTCAAGATTAACAAAATAATTGAAAGTTGAAATTTAATTAATTACAGTTTATCTTTCTTTAAAACGTTTGTCATAAAACGATTTTGAATTTATGTACTAATGTCTAATTAACACTTATTTTGGCAGTGCTAATCCGCTCATGAAAATTTTTATTATTAGTTATTTGAGTACGTAGTTGCAGTTCGAGTATGTTTATTAGAACGAAAATTTTATAATTTATTTAATCCCACTTTGCTTTGTAAAGTTCGTAAGTGAATTATCTCTGAAACGTGATAAATCTCTATGACTTTTACTGTGGACCGTACGGGAGAAGATTAATTAGATGTAGTTATAATAAAGTCGTTGTAAATATTCTCATTAAGCGGCGCTTACATATTTATAGTCGTTCAGCTTCGACTTTCATAACATTGTTTATACTGGCAACAGCTGTATAAAAACACCTTTTAAAAATAACCTAACCAAAACATTAGTACGAATTTGTTAAATATTATGAAAGAATTTGAAAGTTTACGAAGTTATGTAACGTAATTGCACAAATAAGCAACGGTGTACATTAACGGGGGAAGTGTTTTTATTTGCATTTCTGTCATCATTTTGAGACAATTGCAATGATGTATGTATTCAGCCTAATTAAATATCATTACTCCTTATTGTAGTAATTAGTTTTGAAATTAAATGAGCAACGTCTCTTGTCATGCGTAAAAGTATTATTCACAGCTTAAGAAAATTAACAACTCATTTAATCATCTGCCCATAAATCATACGTTTACATTGCGCTAGAATGCTAAAAATATACGAAATAATAATAATTATTATAATAATGCGAATTAGTAATAACATTTTATTACCTCTCGGTAGATCGCTATTTTCGTTGCAGAATGGAATTGCTCTCGTTCTTAACAGAAACTACTGCCTTTATTTTTTTGATTTCTGAATGGGAAGTTAATCATACTAGCGAGGCGAAAGCGAGTTTCCGGGATCGGAATTCAGTTAATATTTGCTCTCCTGAAACCATGACAACACACTTATAGGAGAAAAATTGGTTTCCAGACTGCCACAGAGAAGTTGCGGCGATGAGAGACTTGCCTCACCGTATTTTCCACATTAACAAAGCATACCTCGAAAATAGGTTCGAGAAGCTGCACTGTAGATAAGTTTACGTGAAACAAAGTTTGAAAAATGATAATTATTTTATTGTTGTCTTTTATTGACCTGAATTACAAGACGAAACGTCGTCAACAAGAAAGATGGTGTGGTATTCATAGCAATTTAATACTCAATAGGCTTAAGTTTGGAACTTTATTTTTGTTACCCGGCCTAGTGGAAAATATCAATTCAATACAACATGCCAAGAACGACGAATTAAACAATATCTACACATCCGTCCGTAGTAATTACCTTTGTATTAAAGTTAGTTAACTTTGTTTACGATAACGATAAGTGTCGGCGCAGAAAGATATTTCTGTTTGGTTGTCCGCGAAGAGTATAACTCCTCATAATACGTGGCGAAAAAAAGAATTGCTTAATAAGTGTCGGCGAAATAAGGAAATCATTTTTTTCGCTTCGTGGCATGTAGAGAAAAATATTTTTTTAGTCGACTCTTATCTAGCGTTATTTTTTTGCCGAAAAATTTTTGGGAGTTATACTCGTCACGGGCATGTAGAGAAAAATAATTTTTTTTCGATGACTCTTATCCGAAAGTTTTTCGTTGACAATTTATTGGGAATCATACTCTTCGTAGGCGCCGGCGATGTTAGATCAAAGAAAAAAATTAAAACAAATGAAGTGAACAAATAAAATAACTATAATAAGTGGACGTAAAGACAAACAAGAATTAAATAAGAGATTAATTTTGTCTTAATAATATTACGATGAGATCACATAGATATCAAAGATACCTTTTTTTATTAACAGGAAACTTTCAATGATTCTCATGATTCTAACACGAAATTAATTACGACATAAAACTGGATTACCTTTCAAAACTACATATTTATATTGCTAAGAGAAGCCTAATTAAAGACGTAGTATGGGTATAAATCATCCAATGCTCCTATCCTATTGTTTTTAACGGTGCCTACTCCAGCAGGTGTTGTGAACAACCTCATAAATAAAACATCGAATTACCACCAATCTCGTTTTGAAAGAGCAAAAAAACCATATACACCAACTCGACCCATATAATAAAATCGATCCTATCTTTTGACAGTGCTTCTTTTTTTCCAATGTGTTGGCGAGCTCGTAATCCTTCAAGCCGGATCCACGGTAAATCATCACAAGAGCTGTTTGATCGAGACAAATATACATAAAACTTCCCATTTTCATCCATTCAGTTCGAGATCCGGGTCGATATAGACACATACACACACAAATACACACAAAGGTTTTATGTGTAATTAATGGACGCTTTATATGGTATATGCAATTTTCCTTTTAATGCTTTTGCGTTCTAAGTGTAACTTAAGAACTGCGGTTTAAGTTTTTTGCGTGGCAGGTCTACCCTACACTTCGCATTTGATTACAGTCATTTAACCTACTTCGTCCTTCCAAATTAATCCCCAATTTGGAACAAATACCAAAAAATATACATCATATCAACTGTTCGTAAACCCGCCAAAGCCTGTCCAAAGCCAGGTTGAAAAAGGGTGAAGGGGAGGAGTAACAACCTCGTAAAAAAAAGGGTTTATCTGGCCCGGATAATAGCACCCTGTCAGGGTGGTATTAAAATAAAGGACTGAAAATTGGAACCTGGAATGTACAAGGAATAAGAGGGAAGTTAGAAGACATCGTGAAGGGAATGCAGCACTTGAAAATGGACATAGTTGCACTTATAGAGACTAAAAAGAAAGGAAACGGAATTGAACTATTGGCAGACTATGAAGCGTCCCTCTTGGGTCGGGAACCCGAGGAAAGGGGGCCGTCGTCAAGCGTCTTCTCAGAGCGTCAAAGGCTGCTTGGCATTCTTCATCCCAAAGGAAGGCTCGTTTTTCTAACGTAACGACGGTAGTAAGTGCAAAGCCCCAGGAAACTCCGCAATTGATGCTTGTCCTTCGGTGTTGGCCATTCTTGGACTGCTCGCACTTTTTCAGGATCCACCTCGACGCCGTTACTGCTGACCACGTGACCCAGATAGTGTACTCTCGTTCCTAAAAGATGGCATTTCTTTGGGTTGAGCGTCAGGTTAGCCATTTGGAGTCTCTTGAAAACTTCCTCCAGGTTTGACAGGTGTTCGTCAAACGTCCTCCCTACGACGATTATGTCATCCAGATACACGAGGCACGTTTTCCAGGAGAGCCCTCTGAGTATGTTCTCCATGAGCCTCTCGAACGTAGCAGGCGCATTACACAACCCGAATGGCATTACGGTGAATTACCACAGTCCAGATCCTACCGTGAAAGCCGTCTTCTCCTTGTCTGCAGGGTCCATTTCCACCTGCCAGTAGCCACTCTTCAGGTCCAGGGTGGAAAACAGCTTCGATCCAGCCAGAGTATCCAGGGTGTCGTCTATTTGGGGAAGAGGGTAGCTGTCCTTCTTCGTCACGTTATTCAGTAGACGATAATCTACGCAGAACCTGGTGTCCCCATCCTTCTTCTTTACCAGGACTACAGGGGATGCCCAAGGACTGCTAGATGGCTCGATGACTCCCTTTTTCTCCATGTCGCGGATGATCTTCTCTGCTACCTCCCGCTTCGCCTGCGGCAGCCTCCTCGCTGACTGGCGGATTGGTCTTGCGCTCCCCGTATCGATCTTGTGTCTAACAATACTCGTCCTCCCTGAAGGTCCCTTGTCAGACACGAAAATTGATCGATACCGACGGAGTAACTCAATAAGCCTCTTCTTCTCGGATCCAGCGAGAGAATCGCAGGTATCCACTAGAGCTTCCTCCACTTTCTAGACTTAGTCGTCAGCGCTTCCCGTCACCTGGTGGATCAGTGACGTCACTGGTGAGCAGGTTCCCACTTTGGTCCCCTTGTGGATGGTAACTGGGTAGTCATTGATGTTAATGAGACGGACTGGAAACTCATCACCCAGCGTTACTAAGGTCTTCCCTACTAGAACGCCTCGGCCCACCTCCACGTCGTGGTTCCAAGGTTCCACTAGAGCAGGATTCCCTTTTCCGGTGACGCCTTGAAGTCGGGTCACCACTATCGATTCGCTCCTACTCGGCAGGGTCGTGTCTTCCGTCAGCCTTATCTGGTGGACCGTCTCGCCCTTGATGTGCAGGGAAATTTCCTCTGGGCCGACCTGCATTACTTGTCGTTGAAAATTGAGCGCGACACCGTGGGTCTTCATGATGTCCATTCCCAGGATGGCGTCCTCTTCTATGTCGGCGATCAGGACTCGGTGTGGCGAGAATCGTGCAGTGCTGATCTTGATCTCGACGTCTACTCCTCCGTGGACGGCGGCAGCTTCGCCCGTAGCCGTTTGCAACCTCCACCTGGACTCCATCACTCTCTTCCCTCGCGTGTCCAGCAGGCCTGGCTTCAGGATCGTCTTGGATGCCCCGGTTTCGATCAGTAGGGTGTGCTTCCTGCCGTTAATTTCGCCATCCACGTACAGGCTGCCACCTCCACCTCTCAGGGTAGCTATCTTGATGAGGGGGTCTTGGAACGGGTATCGGGTCGGAGCTGCCCCCTTGGAGCCGACCCGCTTTAGTTTTCCGACGTCTGGGCCGTTGTTGGCTTCTCCACCCTAGAGCGCTTGCAGTCCCTTCGGATATGGCCAACCTCTCCACACCTCCAGCATTTCGCCGGTTCCCTTCTGTCTCCCTTCAGCAGTCCCTTGAGGGCGTTGAGGACAACCTGCTCCAGGGCGTCCTCCTTCCGTTCAGCTTTCACGCATGCGTCGTTCCCGACGACCACCGCCCGAACGTGGCCACAGCTCCTTGACGCCTCCGTCGCAGCCTCGTATTTCAGGGCCATCGAGAGTGCTTCCAATGTGCTCTTGGGACGCGACAGCCGTACCGCTCGCTGCATCTCCACATCCCTCAAGCCGTCGATGAAGGCCGAGACCGCGAGACTCTCCGTCACGGACTCCGCCGCTTCCGGGTAAGCGAATCTGACTAACTTCGCGATGTCGGCTTCAAACTCCTGAAGACTCTCTCCCTGCTTCTGTCGTCGGTTCTTCATTCGGGATTGGTAGACTTGCCCCAGGTGTGCGTGCCCGTACCGCCTCTCCAGCCTTTGCACGAGTAGTTCGAAGTTGTCCAGCTCTCCTTCTGGAACAGTCTGCAGTACGTCGAGGGCGCTTCCCCGGAGAGCGACCGTCAGAGCCACTGCCTTGTCCCTTTGCGCCCAGTTGTTTGCTTTCGCCGCTGCCTCGAACTGTCGGAGGTAGTTCTCCCAGGGAATCTCCCCGTCGAAGGTTGGCGGCTTCACTCGATGGCTCGCAGTAGGGACTGCCTCGATCCTGGTTACCTCATCCGGGTCGTTGAACGGATTACCTGGACTGGACATGTTTTGCCGACTGGGCTGGAAATGCATGGATTCTAATCGGGTCCCCAATTCTCGCAGTTGGTTCTCCAGTGCCAGTCGTTGGATTTTCTCAGTCTGAAGTGCGCTGTTCAGATTTCCAATTCTGTTATCCAGCTCACCGTGGAGTTCTTTTAATTTGTCGTCCAACTCGCCGTGAAGTTTTCCTATTTCGCCGTGGAGTTCCTTTATGTTGTTATCCAACGCCCCGTGTAGTTTTCCCATTTCCCCGTGGAGTTCTTTTATGTTGTTATCTAGCTCACCGTGAAGTTTTTCCATTTTCTTCGTTTGGTTATCCAACTCTCTGTGGAGTTTTTCCATTTTGTTTTCTAATTCGCCGTGGAGTTCTTTCATGATGCGCTCACCTTCTTCCTCGAAACCGAAAGTTTCAGGGTCGTCTCCGTTGTTGATTAAATATTCCTCCAAACGTTTCTGCAGCACTGTTTTCGGCCCTGTCGTTTCGAGTTCTCTATCTTCCAACTCGCGTTTGAGGTCCGTCACTTTTAAATCGCGTAATTTCTTCATTGTTCCTAATTTATTTCACTAATTAGTCCGCACTCTGACACCACTGTAACGTTTTTACTATTTACTAAAACTAAAACACTACGCGATTATCCTAATTAATTTATTTCTTACACTACACTTGTAAACTTAACTTAACAATCCCTTAACTTAATTTATATTCGCACACAGAGATGTTTATTTATTTAACGCGCGCGGTCTCTCGGCCGAATGTTTACACAACGATTCTTCCAATCCCCGCCTTGGGTCCGGCATTCCTTATATACCAGGTATAAGCCTTCTGGAACTTTCGCGATAATTGCTAGAAAGTTCGATTTTCGCGGAACCCGTTATCGCATCGAACCTTCTCGGCTCTTCGACCGTCGGCTTCGACCCGTCCTTCTCGGGATCGCAATTCGGCGAACTTGTGTAGCTCCCGGCGTGATTATATCGTGGCGAGCCGTTTCGTTACAATAACTTGAAACTTAGCGTTTCCTAGTCTTTGTGCCTCTTCTGTGTCCGTGTCTGTAGAACAGCTCGACTTCCTGGTCTGGTGAGGAGCTTGTTCGAGCATATACTTGGGTTACTTTCAGGGAGAATAGTTTGTTAATCCTAAGTATAACAATGATAACACGGTCAGAAATTGTTTCCATTCTTGTAATTTGGTGTTTTAGTTTCTCATGGACCATTAGTGCTCCTCCTCCAAGTCTGTGTAACTATTTCTCTAGTAGAGTAGGTGTCCAGATTTAAGGATGGTCACATCTTCCCAATTAAGTCTAGTTTCGCTCAGGCTAGTATATCCCATTTTATATTCCTTAGTTCGTCTCTCAAGATCTCAAGATGTTCATTTGATCTCATACTGCGGATATTGTATGTGGCGTTTTTGATTTGTCTAGTTACGGAAGAATAGTTATATTTGAGCTTCATTGAGTTTTTGCTTCCCCCAGAATCTTCGAGGCAGACTGTATTATTTATCAGGGCGAGATTTAAAGTTTTTAACTTTACTCGGCTGAGATATTTTTTCTTCTGTTTTAAAACTCAACATGATTGATTTGGGTGGGTTTGGCATTGTAAGACCACGCTTGCCGATCGTGTTGGCCAGTTGTGAGCCATTAGTGAAGATAAATTGATAGGTTTGGACAGAAGATTTGGGACAGCACCATGGTTTCCCCCCTGATGGTCTTGGGAGATAAACCTGGGTTTGCGTGGGCAGGGGCGCGTCCCTGAAGTAGATCTGTGAATTATCGAGATCATATTTGAGTAGCTACCCGCTAACGCCATGACTATTGTACAGGATAAAAAAAACGTTTTTTACACTCGCAACAACTTATCGACTCTATAGCAGATTATGAAAATAAAATTCCTGATTTTCACTACAGAAGCAGATACGTTTGGAATTTTTACCTTAAACGAATAAAACTAATACCAACCAAACCTATAAAGTGATCTTAAAGGTTTAGAAAGCTCTGAGCTGTAGAGCCTTCATTTCACATGTAGTAAACCTGTAATACTACTGTACTGTTTAGTTAGTTCTTCTTTGCTGAAGAGAAACTTGGATAAATTAATCTCACTATTAAATAGTAGCCTTAGATATGTGGGGATATTGCATGGTTCTAAAGTTTCATATTGTAACTCTTATTCTAATTTATGTTTACAGTTCTTAACACTTAATTTATTGAGTCTATTCCTTAATTGATTAATCTATGTCATACACTTAACGCGCTAATATATTTATACAAATATCGCTAGTCGGCTTATCGCACTTTCTCACTCACGTCGGCTCCCCGCCTACTCTCTACGCCACGAAACCGGCTCGAAATTTATATCTCCTAATAATATTTTCCCAGAAGCTTCCGTGTTATTCCTTCTCTAATTGGACGTTCCCGATTATTCGAGAACAGAGTTTTTATGGTCGCGATCTACTGAATTCTCCGAAACGGTATCCTTTTGAAGTGCGCCGACTTCGTCAGATAAGAGAGAGCACGCTTCACACTGATGTTTACATTTCGCGTCACAATATGGAAGAACTACATAAAATAACGAGCCATTCCGGAATAAGGCAATGGCAACTTATCATCTATGGTAAATTATGATTGGGAAGACAGACGCTGGACTGATTGGGAAACCAGCTAGACATTTTTGCGGGTGATTGAGAGACATAGGTCTAAAGGATTTCATTTAGTTAAGTCTAAAGGATTGATCTCCGGCGTGTGCAGCAACCCAAGCACGAATTGTATGCCCATAAACGACCTCTATGCATATGTCTATGTTTCTGTATGTCTACATCAATGTCTCTATGTCTATGGTTTAAAATGGTGACCGTAAGCATCCAGTAGTAAATATGCACGGAAAGAAGAAGCAGACTGTTAGCGATTCGCTTTGCCACAACTCCGCCTCCAGTAACAAGATCTAATTATCCCCTGATGCTGTTATTTTTTTCGGCATCCCACAAATCCTCCGAGGACAGGAAAAGCAATTAGGAGCCTAAGGGCGGAAAAATTGGAGGAGCACGGAATCAATTCCGACGCGACCGGTTGAACGGTCCCGAAGTGGGGCGGCCGGTCGGCGAACCTCTTCCTTTTCCTCCCCCAACACTGTCCCACTTCTGGAGGCGGGGAGCTTAATGCTCCCAGAATGACTACATGAAGGCAAATCTGTTAACGTTCCTTTGTTCCGCAGAATTATGAATACGTGTTCATTAGGAGCGACCGGGATATGGAAACGGGTGTGCTGGTTACTAATTGGGTAGACGACGATGCAAGATTTAGGAATTTAGTCTCGAAATCAGGATTACAATATCAAGACAACATATATATATCGCGTCCCACTAACACGAAATAGATTTATTTGAATCGAATTCTGCACAATATTGCCTGGAAGAATAAACAGGGACAAAAAGAGTGACTGTAAAACGGTTGTTAGACCAGTGAAGACTTATGGATGAGAAACAAAAGCAGCCACAACTAATGGAAACAGTAGAAATGAAAAATGTAGGTATAATACATGAAAAAACGTATTATGATCAAATAAGAAATGAAACATTCAAGCAGAAAAATAACATGGAAGACGACGCAAGATTGATAAGGAAAAAAGAAAACATTGGTCGGATGGAATACAGTATGTTGACAACAAAATAATAAATGAAAATAATATTATACTTCCATATCAGAGAGATGTAAATTGGAGACTAACAGGATCCTGGAACTTACCCAGCGTAAAAAAAAAACAAGGAGAATGTGAATAAATTGATGAGGGAAAGAAGAGCAGTACGAGAGAACGCCCTAGGTTTATCGAAAAGCCAGCCCAAACAATTGCACCTAAAGAGTTCTAGTGTCCTTGGTTGCAAATGGCAGATTATTGGTTTTATCATTCAAG
This sequence comes from Cryptocephalus moraei, assembly GCA_946251905.1. Classification (NCBI taxonomy): domain Eukaryota; kingdom Metazoa; phylum Arthropoda; class Insecta; order Coleoptera; family Chrysomelidae; genus Cryptocephalus; species Cryptocephalus moraei. The sequence continues at coordinate 35,255,405 of OX276454.1, read as the reverse complement.
GATTACTGTAGATAGGAGTGGTGAGTGTATTAAGCCCTTGTAAAAATAACAATTTGTGAAACATATTCCTAATGTCCAAGCCGAATGGCAATAAATAATTAATTCAACACACTAAATAGTTTTTATGCTTGGGGTACCTCACTTTAGGTAAGTTCGTTTGATATATTGATTATTGGTGAAACATAGCTGTTAGAAATTAATCTTAAGCATAAAAGTAAAATGTACCGATTAAAGTTAATAAAATTAACGTGATTATTTATAAAAACTAATTGCTGGACAGCTAATTACTTTGAAAGAAACCGTAACAATGATTGTAGTACATCTAAAAATACCTTATTTATTAAAAATATACCCAACAAGAAATATTTAAACTATATGTATTCTTTGATTAGGAGATATACTTTTTAAATTCATTAATTCGAGGCCATATTTATAGTTCTAAACTCAAGATTAACTTGGTTAAGGATGTCTCAAGCATAAGCTTCGGCTTATACATAACTTGTTTTGTTTTATAGTGATCTGTTCGGCTAAACTCAGGTCAGACAGTCACAAGGGGTGTGTTTCCAAGGTTTATATCAACCCTGTCAAATTTTGAATGATATTTTTTATTACGCTCATTACGGATTTTCAGTTAAGAATCATTATGAAAACGGTTAACTATACCGAAAAAGAAAAAATAAATTTTGTCTCATTTGTGCGAGAAATGGGCGGGGATATAGAAAATAAAAAAAAAACGATGCTACTTCCCTTGAATAAATTATCGTCTAAATGCTAATCCTAAAATATCGTTATCAACGACAGTAGTAAATCCTTTTCCCTTGTAGCCCCACTCAGGAATTGAAACTACGGTTTCGTCGTCAGATGGAGGTATTTATTTTCGTTTGTTCGAAAGTCGACGTTTCGTCCCAGGCTTGGGGACATTTTCAAGACACACTGTTGAACATACAAAACACACACCGGTATAAAAACAAGGATATAAAACAGAAGAAACAGATACAAGCATAAAAAGTAATGTAAAAATTATAGAAGACATGACAGGTATGTACGTTAATAGTTAAAAATTTTTCTTAAATTAAAAAGTTAAGTACACAGATAAAAATAGTAAGAATTAATTTAAAAAGAATTAATTTAAAAGAAACTCTCTCCTACTTCCATATATTTATGTTCTTACTTACGTTCACTTCTATTAAGGTTCCTCACAAAAGGCCAAAGATTCTTGGAAAGGGATCCAGTCAAACAAAAACTCACGTGGTGTGTTACGAGGTTTGTCAGCACTATAAAATAGCTGAGATGCATGTTGGTTTTATTCACAACACTTGTCTATACTCTTGGTTAATCCCATCAACTAATGCTTTCGTTTTGTAGATGTATCTGAATGGCACGGCCGAAAAAACCAATGAGAAAAAAAAAGAAAAATACCCCGGGAACTTACGTGATATCTGTTATCAACGACAGGTATCTTTTCAAGTTCTTGTGGAATCTTTTCTCCGAAATCTATGTTGTTATGCTGGATACCAATATTATATAAGACAGAACAAGCACATATTACTGCTTGTGTTGTTTCCAATTTAGTACGTAACATTCGGCTGAGGCAGGGAAATGTTCGCTTCCACGTCCCAAAAATCATTTCAATTACATTTCTTGTATGTTTGTGAACTCTCTTGTACCTTGCTTCTTGCTTATTTTGAGGTTGGAGCAGAGGAGTTAGCAAATAAGGCGTATCCGTTATCTCCCAATAATAATCCGCGAATATTTCCCTGTTCAAATCTATCTTTTGCAGCACTACGATTAAATATGACGCTATCATGGGTTGATCCAGGATGCCTTACGACGATATCTAAAATTTCTAAGCGAGGACCGCCTATGATCTAAAATGTAAATGATATAAAACCTAAAAAAAGTTGTGTTTTGAAACTTGTATATTTAAAGAAAATATTCTATTTCTATTTTTTCTAAAATTCTCGGCATTTTCTCCAACTGGATTCTGGATTGTTATGTCAGTTCTACCACTTACTCCTGTTACACAAGGAAAGCAGTAAATTTGGTTAAACTAGCAATTAAATTTCGTTGTCGTTGTTGTTGAAATTTGACAAAATTTGCCGCATTTTCAGCCAATAACACTGATACCCGTTTTGCTATCATTGATACTGTTGCTTGACTGACACCTTCTAAATCACCATCTGTAGTTAATAAAAATATAATTGTACTTTTAAACATTATTACTGATAATTTTAACATTACTTACTTGGAAGTTTCCTGTAGCAGAAAATCGTAACTTTACCAGTAGTTGCACCAGTTGAGAAATTGGAAGGCCGCGGTTAGTAATTTTTGAAGACCCTCAATAACCAAAGGAAGTATAAAATCAATTACAGTATGTTTGGTAAAACGATATCGCATTTCAAATTCTCTACCTCGGAAGTACTCGAATGAGTTATTTCTATTCCTTATATAAAGTTTAGGTAAACGTCTTCTTTGAATATGTTCAATATTTTCTTCGAGATTTACTAGATGCTCAAAAAAATCTTCCATTATGTTCCTAAGAGATCTGGTATACAAATTAAACTTTGTAAGATTTATGTTTGATAGGAGTGAAGTTTTCATGTCAATTTCATTCACTTCTATAGGCTAGACTCAAGTCCGGGTTTGAAGTGACTCAAACTAATCCCAGGCTTGAGTTTAACTTAACACTCAAGTTCGTTTTATAACATAAAATTTGAGAACTTGAGTCAGACTCTTAATAAGTCAAATTCCAGTGGGGACTAAAAATACGGCCCCTAATAAACTAAATTCCTCGGGCAACCTGTAACCCCTAGAGGGCGCGTCACCAGTTGGCAGATAGGGGAACACCCAAATCGACATAGTCGAAAGGTAGGTGGGAAATAAAATACCACCCGCGGACCAATAGCTTAAAGGAATAAACATTGAAATGTTCGTCATTTATAGAAAAATTTTGTTATGCAAAAAATTTCAAAAAAATCGCCTCGGTCGTTAATGAATTGGAAAAAGTGGAAATGGAGATATGTGGGCTCGCAGAGCCAAAAAAGCAAGAGAAAAGAAATGAGAGAATGGGCGATTTTATACATTTCTTCAGTGGTGTATTGGTCCAGTAAATGAAGGCCGATAAACTCCCAAACCTGGGTTAAATTCTGCAAAACGATGAAACCGGGGCCAATTGCGGGTCTCAACTGGGTGTTTCGAAATACAGAAAGTTGCCGATTCAACGGGTACCGCGACATGATGGAAAATGGCCCCCAAATAATTTAGACGAACAGACCCAAGAAGACCGCCTAAATGTAAGCAGATACAACTCAGGAAGTTTAAGGCAAGAGGTAAGGATTTTATGTAAAATCCGAATGGCTAACAAATTACAAACCGTTCAAACAGAAAACGAGAATGACAAAAGAATATACCAAAATGTGAAAGACATTGTAAAATGCATTCATAAAGCAGCAAAAAGAGTCCCTAGGACTAATACAAACGATGGGCCAACAAAACCCAGGGTGGTTGTCGAAAAAGTTGGGAAAAATAGTTAAAGACTAGAAGAGGGCATATCAAAATTGGCTTAGCACATAAAAATATTGAGACAGACAATCTAATGCACATCTAAGCAGAGAATACAAAGATAATTAACGAAAAGTAAGAATGACGTATGGAAACAGAAGTGCCAAGAGTTAGAAAGAAGTATAGGTGGAGCAAGAGTCTCACAAGCATGGAAAAGCGCCGTCGACGTGATGCAGACTATCCCAGAGGTGAAGCTGGACAACTTCGAGCTACTCGTCCATAGGCTGGGGAGGCGACATGGGCAAGCACATCTAGGGTAGGTCTACTAATCCCGAATGAAGAACTGACCAAAAGAAGCAGGGAGAGAGCCTTCAGAAATTCGAAGCCGACATAGCGAAGTTAACTAGATTTGCCTACCCGGAAGTGGCGAAGTCCAGGGAGAGTCCCGCGATCTCGGCTTTCATCGAAGGCTTCAGGAATATAAAGATGCTGCGGCGGAAAACCAAGATTCTTGCGTTGTCACCGTTTAATACCTTTTGAGGGAGACCATGACCATGATCGACAGGTGCGTCAACTACGACCCCAAGGGGAGGAGCCCTCCTTTGAAGAATTTATGGCGGAGTATATTGGGACCGGGGGAGGCAAGATTCGGTGTGACCAGGGAAAAAGAACGGGATCTCTTCGAAACACCGGCTGAGTATGCGCTGATTTATTGCGTAGCCCAGGATCTATGGATGTTCCGAGGAAGAAGGATCACAACGGTCGCTTTTTACCTGGTTACCAAGAAGAGGTCCTTTCACAAGCCCAGCTATTTGCACTAATTGCACTTGTGGGACGCGCTATGTGACCTTACTGATAGTCTCCTGAGCGAAGACCTAACTATATTAGCTATTCCGAAACTGGCGTATGGATTGGCCACTTTAGACTGGAGGGTCGTCAAGAATATGCTGGAGGTCTAATTTTGCATCACTGGGGTAGTCAATTTAGTCTGTTGGAATCCTAAGGGAAGTCCACATAAGACGACCGTAACATGCTATTTCCACCAAACTTCGCGTTGCAGACACGGGGTCAACTGTAGGTTCCTACATGGGCTTACCCAGGACAGAAAGTCTCGTTATAAAATAAACACAAGTATGGGGAGTCCGATTCCGACGAACCGATTATTGTTCGTAAAATTCCAGAGAACACCCTTTAAGAATGACGAGAAAGTTCTGGAAGGCATGAGGCGGCGAGATAAATGGAGACGCCGCCGAACGGAGAGTCAGTCGTAAATAGCGAAACGCGACGAATACTTGACCTGTGCGGCTGTGCGCAAAAAGTAAATAAACAAGTGTTATGTAAATTAGGTACTTACTAAGTGTTAGTTAAACGACAGAAGGTTGTCCGGATTCTCAAAGTTGGCCATGTCAAATGTAGATCACAAGAAAACACGAAGTCTTCGTTAACTAATTTATTAAAGATGTCCTCCAACCAATCTCTGAGGTTCCTATCTAACGTGTCGAATTCTAGGTTGTTGAGTCTAGAAGTGAGAGTCAAAAACGCCATTAGTTGGCGAAGATTTCGTGTTTTCTCTAGTTCTTAGTGAAAATAAATGGGTTAAGACACTTCGCGTATACTCATTTTCCTAACAAGATAGACGCATATTAATGAGCTGACCGTTAAGGTCATAGGCGTGCAGGTAACAATATCATTTAGGATAACGGAGTACCAATAATTACGGCATTTTTCGTTGAAATAAGGTTACTTAGGAGTAGGGTCAATAATAACGAGAATTATTATGACTAATAGGGGTACGCAGGCAATTTGTAACAAGTGAACCCGTCTTCCTGGAAAACTACATGTAGAGGGGATTTAGAAGTAAGACATTTAGAAATACTTGTAAATAATCAGTCTATTTCCAACGGCTTAGTTAAAGACATTTTGTTTTGTGCGTGTTCGATATCATTTTATATATGTTGAATACCTAGCAATATCTTTTGATATAGTGCTTGTGACTGTTTGCGTTGATTTATTCATCAGGCGAGTTAATAATTATTAAAATTATTTATTAATATAGCACATAATAATATACAAAAATATATAATAATATAGTCAATATTTATTGATGGCTTCGACATCTGCACTTTTTAAACCCAAACCTGTTTCCATGGTGCATTTTTCCTTGAGAGAGAAAATTATTATTTCAAACGTTTACGAATTTCTTCAAAATCAGCATCCTACATGTAATGCTAATGATATTAGCACACATACAAATGTATGTAGGAATGACAGGAGTAGGAAGGTCAACTGTTTGTAAAATATCGAGGGAAAATCAGTAAGGTTTTTTTCATCCCCCAAAAGACGTACTGGGGTGGCAAAAAAACTGGTAATTGAAAACGCATTGAAAAACTTAATACGAGGGAAAGTTCATGTAACGGAAAGAAGACTAAACGGAATTCAGTTTTAATAGGCAAAGACGAAATTGTTTGTTGGAGGCGCCAATACTTACGATTTATTAAAGAATTTCGGTGGGATAATAGAACAGTATATTACTTAGATGAGACGTGGGTTAATCAAGGACATACTGTTTCGAAAACGTGGTATAAAAAGTTCTCACCAAGCATTTTTAGAGGGGTGGTCTACTGGTCTGAAATCACCTATAGGTAAAAGAAAACGGATCATTATCATGCATATTGGTAGTGATACAGGGTCTGTTAATGGTGGACTGATGACTTTCCTTTGTCAATATACCGGAGATTACCACGAAGACGTGAACGCGGATATATTTGAAGACTACTTTCCACAAATGCTTGATTTACTTCCCAAAATAATCGTAATTGTTTTGGATAACGCCAGTTACCATTCCAGACTGGTCGAAAAAGCACCCACTACGTCTTGGAAAAAAGCTGACATTCTTCACCGGTTGACTAGTAAAAAAATGGTGGAGAATTTACTCAATTTGACGACTTGGTTAAGAAAGAGTTACTTCCCATTGTAAATGACATAAAAGGGAAATACAAGAAATTTGTTATTGACGAAATGGCCAAAGAACGGAATATAACAATTTTAAGGCTTCCTCCATATCATTGCGAATTAAACCCTATTGAGTTAATATGGGCCCAAGTAAAAGGCCATGTTTCAAGAAACAACGTAACATTTAAATCAAAAGATGTAGAGGTTCTGCTACTAGATGGAATAACAAATGTCTCCCCGGAAAATTGGAAAAAAAGCCGTCAATAACGTGATCAAAACGGAGAAAAAATTTTGGCATTTAGATAATTTAATGGACAGGACAGTAGAACCTCTAATAATTTCCCTAAATAACGATGATAGCTCGTCTGAATTTTCAGACGATTACTTTTAATATATAATGAATTTATAATTTTAATTTCCTACAGCAATATGCTTCAAAAATAACTTTTGTAAATTATTATAAGTATTAACGAATTTCAAATTGAAATAATTTATAATGTTAATTTTGTATATTCATATATTCTATTGTTAGTGGGTAATTAGTATTGACGAACTGCAATAAGCAGACAACTTTTAACCACACCAATTTGAACAAACGCATGCATTATGCATTATTCCGAACTTTCTGTCGAAAACGCGAAACGCCACTGACATCTCAATATCCACTAGCCGGATTTCTGCTTATCTCTTACCTTCTTCATCTTCTTCGGCTTCGGACCTTTTGTTCTGACACCACTAAACAGGGTGGCCCCTTCAAAATTATACAAAAACAGGTATAATGCAGGTATAATGCTTACGATAACTGCGATATTTTTTTTCTCCGGTACATGAAAAAACCCTCTGTTGACGACCAGCTCATTAATATGCGTCTATCTTTTTGGGACCAAGAGTATAGTGTAAATTATTTCGATTGTGGCGAATATGCGGACGGCGATTACGGCGAATTTGCGGACAAGCCAGAAATTGGGGAACTTGCGGACGGTCGTGCGAACGTAAAACGTAGTAGGCGATTTTGCGGACAACAAAAGTACACCATCAAAGTAAATAATCGCAAGGCTTGGTCTTGGACAAGGCTACTATTTATCTCTACACTGTCAAATAGATGTGATTCGAATTTCGAAGCAAACTGAAGAAAAATGTGTACTAACGCTCTTATTTATACCTACCCCTATGGGGTTTTTCTCCGAATTGCATTTTATTTTAAAGCTTAGGGTGGTTTTAATGGTTGTTTTAATCTGATACGTAATCGAATGTAAAGTTTCATTACGAAATTCTAAGTAGGAATCGTTTAAAAGTTGCTGAAATAGTAGGCACGTAATGGGGTAATTTCTTAGAAAAATGTACGGTAATGTACACTTTCTCGCTTGTCCGCAAGTTCACCGTCCACAAGTTCGTCGCCACGGTTATTTCGAACCTGTGAAACGTTACGTATAAAAAGTTGGCGACCCGCATCTAGCGGCCGGCAAAACAAAATACCAGGTAATTTGTGTTTTTTTGTGCCTTTTTTGTACCGCAAGAAAGAATTTTGTAGCTCTCACCATCGACAAGCTACAAAAAAAAAACTGCTAGCTTAAACTTAACTCAGCGGCCATTGCGATAGCGTGCGAGTGGATTGACAAAAAAAAGATTTTCAGCTAGAAATTTGTGTCTTGAAAAGTACTAAAGGGCATGGGATCAGAATTTTCATTCGGCCAATTTTTGGCCAAGTTGGCTCAAGTGGGCTAGATGGAGCTGCGAATCGGCCAAGATGTGGAAAAAATGTGCTGTTCTGTCTCAGATTAGTTTTGGAATGAAATTTGGAGAACATAGTCCTATTTTTAAATTGGTAAATTTTCGGCCGAATTGGCTAATGGACAAAACCTGTCGTCCAGTTTTCAATAACTCGCGACTTTAGTGGAAAATGTTGCATTTCGGAATCTTTTGGTGTTCTGAGGCCTCGGTAATGGCCTAGACCCTGGACACAAAGGCCCAGGAGACGGCCCAAGACCCCTCCGACGAGTTCCAGTCAAAATACCGACTCTCCAGTGCTGGCCGCTGTGGTTACAAATTCGAGAACCCCCGACAGAATGGAAAATGCTGGATCTTGGAATCATTTGGTGTTCTGGAGCCCTGGTACTGGCCCAGACCCTGGACACAAATCCCCAGGGGACGATTTAGCTAACTTATTCACCATTGATGTTCGACTTTCTCTCTTGTTTTAGCGGAAAATGAATGCAGGATTTTCTTATGTTCAAACGGGTTAGCAGAACTGAAACTTGAACAGTTTTGTTCGTCTCAGAACTGAATTTGCACGCCGAGAGCTTGAGGCAAAGAATTGCACTTTTTCAAACTGAAAAACTTCATCTTGTACTGGATAAGTTTTTCATCACTGATCGATACGTACTCGAGGCGGAGATGAATGCTCCTGGTGAGGATGGCATTTTCCGGGAAATTGACCGTTGTGAGCTTTTAACCTTCATGGACGTTTGGACCATGCCCAACTGCATTTGATGATTCGGAGCTGACCGTTCAATTCATCCGTAAGATGAGGGCTCCGAGTGATACCTTCAATTTTAATGGAAGAAGAAGCTGTGGAGATGGGAACTTGTTTACGGGGTCTTGCTCATTCTTGAAGTAGTAGAACACCACGATACTCCGATGAATGGGTTTTCCAGGAACGTCAAACTTGCTTCAAGTTGTAGCTACAGCGGAAGGCACTCGGGAGTCGATATTTTGGCTGCGGGTCGCCAGAGGTATCTTGGACCATCCTCTGGGCCTTGGTGTCCAGTGTCTGGGCCATAACCAAAAGATTCCAAGAGGCAAAATTTTCCACTGAAGTCGGGGGTTCTGGAATTTGTAACTACAGCGGCCGGCACTGGAGTGTCGGTATTTTGACTGGACTGGCCGAATGGGTTTTGGGACGTCCCTTGGGCCTTTGTGTCCAGGTTCCAGGCTATTATCGAGGCCCCAGGACACCAAAAGATTCCAAGATGCATCATTTTCCACTAAAGGCGGGGGTTGTGGAATTTGTAACTAGTGCGGCCGGCACTTGAGAGTCAGTATTTTGACTGGAACTGGGCGAAGGGGACTTGGGACGTCCCCTGGGCTTTTGTGTCCAGGTGCCAGGCCATCACCGAGGCCTCAGAATACCAAAATATTCCAAGATGCAACATTTTCCACTAAAGTCGGGGGTTCTCCAATTTGTAACCACAGCGGCCAGCACTGAAGAGTCGGTATTTTGACTGGAACTCGTCGGAGGGGTCTTGGGCCGTCTCCTGGGCCTTTGTGTCCAGGGTCTAGGCCATTACCGAGGCCTCAGAACACCAAAAGATTCCGAAATGCAACATTTTCCACTAAAGTCGCGGGTTCTTGAATTCTGAGCGACACGTTTTGTCCATTAACCAATTCGGCCGAAAATTGACCAATTTGAAAATAGGACTATGTTCTCAAAATTTCATTCCTAAACGAATTTGGGGCAGAAGAGCACATTTCTTCCACATCTTGTTCGATTCGCAGCCCCATCTAGCCCACTTGAGCCAACTTGGCCAAATTAAAATTCTGACCCCATGCCCTTTTAGTACTCTTCAAGACACAAATTTCTAGCTGAAAATCTTTTTTTTTGTCAATCCACTCGCACGCTATCGCAATGGCCGCTGGGTTAAGTTTAAGCTGGCAGTTTTTTTTTGTAGCTCGTCGATGGTAAGAGCTACAAAATTCTTTCTTGCGGTACAAAAAAGGCACAAAAAAGATACAAATTACCTGGTATTTTGTATCGCCGGTCGCTAGATGCTAGTCGCGAACTTTTTATACGTTGAAAAACGTTACCTACAATAATCTCAGAGGTACACTTAGCGAAACCTACCATGTTTTACATAATTTTATGCAAAAAAATAAACTGCACGCTGTAGTCCGAAAATCGCTACTCTAATATAAAATTAACGTGTTTCTGTGGGTCACCGACAAAAAATGTAAGATATCACTCGGCGCAATAAGATTCTCGGAGCGTCCATCTAAATGTTCATAATCCTTTGGAAAAGTTAGCTGGGTCGCTTTTTTTCAGTTTTCCAAAAAAGCAATGTCATCAGATGTGTGGTAAATCCTAAATAATTCACTGAAAACGGCATTCAATATTATTGATTCTTAAGAAAGTTATGCATGTAAGGAGATTTTGAAGTGTGAAGAGGCCTCTTAAGGTTCACCTTGTATGACGTTACACTAAAAATTTGTTTAGAATAAAGTCATGGCATTTCACCGACGGCTTATTTTCAAATTCGGCACACAGCGACAATATGAAAATTAAACACCTTGAAAAAGAACATTCCATGCAATTAAATCGACATCCGCGTTGTGTTTTAATTCACTCAGTTCTTTGCGACCATATCGAGAAGTGAAGAGATAATTTATGTTTAATACCGTTTTTATGTGTCTGTCGATTGTCCTTGAAACGAAAAAAAAAAAAAACAGCGTGAAACCGACCGTTATGATATAAATGACTGGTCCAGCAGTACTAATTTTCTCTTTCGAACTGTCGATCTCGTTTTGAATAAAGTCGACAGTTCCAATTTGCCGAAAGTAATTGAAGGTATACAGGACAAATGCCCTGGTAGAAACTGCTTACCCATAGTTTATTGAAAAACAGTTTTTCGGTGAATTTCACATATTCTTGAATATTAACTGCGTTTTGGATTCCAATGACGCATATTTTGTGATATTTGAAAACTAACTGAGTTTCTCTTAGTTTGACCATTTTTAGAAAGGAATCTTGCACACTCCGTTGCTCAAAGATGAAGCGAAGATTAAAAAACTGTGACTAAGTTATCCTTATCAAAATGAAGCCAACAGTTTAGAGTATTTAACATATAATTATCGAAACATGTTCGGGACTCTAGACTCCATTTTCCTTGATGTACAACTCACAGGTACGTTTCATATTTATTTTAAAATAAGTAAGCAGATTACAAGGATTATACAGTAGTGAAGCATTTGGTCGGTCTCTTTCATCTTTCTCCAAAATCTTCGGTGACTTTGTAGAGTAAAATATTACTAGGTAAAAATAATTAACCAGGGCCAGGTTTTCACAAAGTGTAAAGCATGCGAAGGGACCGCCACAGGCTGTCAGAGCCGTATTAATTACTTCTTAAATAAAATGTATACTTCTTTTGAATAAAATTTTTTCAATAAAACTATAATTTTAAAATTGTTATTATACATAACGTTTATTAGTTAAAAATTTATGTAAATCCTAATTGCATTGAAAAAAAGGAAAGAATTACATTGACAAAAAATACACTTGGATGAAATAAAATATTATCTTCTTTTTGTCGTGCTGGTGCCTAATTTTGGCCCTATAAATTAAAGAAACATCAATATTAGTTTAACAATAGTATTACAATGAAGAAGGTTTAAATCACTTGACTTCATCAAGCGACTTATAATTTTGAAAAATCTAGATTAAAATCATGGGCGCCGCTATGAAATAAGTCTGGGGGCATAATTGTTTTTAATAAAAAAGTTGCATTAAATTAAAATGAAGATATTTCTCACCAGTCACCATTACTTACTAATAGGAGATAAGTATTTAGGGGATGAATACTATGAACTCATCTCATTACGTTGGGACAGCAAAAATAAAACTTTAAAAAATACTTCTAACTCAAAAAAAAAACGAACTTAAGAGGAAAAAAAAATACTGTAAAACATTTCTAGGAATTGTAATACTTAAAGGAATTACTTCACTCGAAAATTATTTTCTTACAAACCATTTCAAGAAACAAGATACGAACAATGATAACATTGGTATGTAATAAAACTAACCTAAAATGTAATGTATAGAAAATGTATCAAAAAATGTTGAGAAAAAAACTTAATCTCTTACCGCCCCAGATTCTTCGAAAACGAAAAAAAAAGCTTACGGTTGTAGAGTCTTGATCACTCCGACAATTTCGCATAATTTTAAGACAATTTAGTAGTAGAGGGACTATGCGGGTTCTAACCCAAAAAAACGGCTTTTTTCGCCAAAGTCAGAAAACAACACATTTTGGTACCCAAAATGCACGGTTTGTTGCCTATCTCTGCATTTCTAACTCAAATCCCCATGTAATTTTAAATGGGGGTACAACTTTTTGCCCAATTTTCGGTCTGAAATCGACTGCGGGGGAATTTCTATCTCAACAGGCTATGCCCAAAAAACAACACAAGTTTCTGTGTTGGATTTCTGACCCAACCGCCCATATTAGTTTAAATGGGGAACAATTTTCGCGCCCAAAATGGTACGTAATGAGTTGTGCCACAAGTTGTTCCCCATTTAAACTAATATGGGCGGTTGGGTCAGAAATCCAACACAGAAACTTGTGCTGTTTTTTGGGCTTAGCCTGTTGAGTTATAAATTCCCCCGCAGTCGATTTCAGACCGAAAATTGGGCAAAAAGTTGTACCCCCATTTAAAGTTATATGGGGATTTGAGTTATAAATGCAGAGATAGGCAACAAACCATGCATTTTGGGTACCAAAATTTGTTGTTTTCTGACCTTGACGAAAAAAGCCGTGTTTTTGAGTTAGAACCCGCATAGCCACACTACTTTTAGTCGTTTTGAAAAACGCCAAAAATTCGCCACAAAGTTTGAAGCTAAAAAGGCCCTGGTGTTGTAAAATGTTTATTGCTAACTTTACATGTGTCAGCCTACGTAAGTGACTACTTATTTTGAACAATTTGAGACCAATTACCTGTTATGCCCTGTATTCAAGTCTTTTTTTCTTAGAATACATCCTTCCCCATTTGTTGAGATTACCTAGAATCTGACATATTACTGTCTTCGATAAAATTCATACTGATTCAAGTACGTCTGCCACTGCCTTATCGATACTTACGAGTCTCCACTGTACGGTTTGATGATGCGCGCTATAGAATTTTTAATTAGTGTTTTTACTGTTCAATCCACTTACTGTGGAGTACCTAAGCGTACATGCTATTCGCAATAGCCGAAATCGGTCACTGCCCGAAATTTTTACCCACAATGCGTTTTGGATATAGTAGTTTAACCACGATGCGGATGGAAACGTTTTCTCCGAACACTGGGTAAAAGTTTCGGGCAGTGGCCGATTTCTGCTATTGCGAATAACATACATATATACTATGTCCTATGTCCAGTCACAATTGGAACACCAACAAAAACACTTAATGGCTTTTTAAGTGGTGCCGCCCGGTCGTCCATGGGCGTATCATTGCGGATAATAACTCTAACAATGAATTCACTTTCAAATAGCATAAATAATTGGCACACACAAACACACACCATTGTTTTCTCGAGTATAAGTGCCGAAGAACCGAAACACCTGCTCCATAGAAGAAGAAGAAGATACAAACGAAGCGCCGCTGTCGTAAAAAAATTTGCGTTTTAAAATATATAATTTCTGAATAAGCAAAGAAATAAGTCCCATGGTTTTGTATACAGATAACGGGCTCTTTTCGAATGTCTTCGTCGTCTTCACTACAAGTATTAGGCACTTTGCCTGTTACGGTACCCATCTATTGCGTGGTCGCCCAACGCTTCTTCTCCCTTTACATCTGTATTTGAAGGCTTTTCTTGGCAACCTGTTTTCATCCATCCTGCGAAGATGCTCCTTCCAGTTTTCCCTATATTGTTTTATAACATCATTAACACTATATATATTTAATTCCGGTCTGATATCTACATTTCTAAATCTGTCTCTTTTTGTGCATCCTTTGACTCTCCTCAGAAACTTTATTTCTTGCGTCTGAATCCGGCTCTCTTGTTTCTTTGTTGTTGTCCAAATTTCGCTGCCATACGTAAGGGTTGGCACTGCAATAGTTTTGTAAAATTTCAGCTGTGTGTCTTTTCTCGATTTATGTTTTAGGCATCTGCTAATAGTTCCACATATTCTACTAAATTTGTTTAATTTTTGTTCTACGTCTATACTGTAGTCATACGATAGATCACATCCCAAATATTGGAAATGTTTTATTTGTTCAGTTACCTTATCATAAATAACTATTTTAGATCTTATTGTATCTGTCCCTAAGAAGGCCATTGTTTTTGTTTTCTTTGCAGATATTTTCATGTCATATTCACTACAAAGGTTTTGGAGTTGGTATATGCCTCTCTGTAGTTTATCTTGTGTTTCTGCGATTAGTACCAGGTCGTCAGCGTATAAAAGGGAGTTAAAGATTGTGTCTCTATCCAGGTATATTCCTTCGTCGTATCTATTTTTCCATATATATATATATATATATATATATATATATATATATATAGACGATATAATGCGCAAATGGAAAAATAGATACGACGAAGGAATATACCTGGATAGAGACACAATCTTTAACTCCCTTTTATACGATATATATGAAAGGGGTTGGTGAAAGGCAGCATCCCTGACGAAGTCCTTTATTGGTTTTTACTTCTTCTGACAGTTTTCCATTTAGTTCTAATAATATTCGAGTATGTCTATATAAACTCTTGATTGTGTTTATTAAGTGTCTAGGGTAGCCTCTTCTCTCCATAATAGTCCAGAGATATTGTCTGTTTACATTATTGAAAGCATTTTCGAAATCTATAAAGCAAATGTGGGTTTCTCTGTTGAATTCTCTGCGTTTTTCCATTACTTGTTGTAACGTGAAAATTCCGTCGACTGTTGATCTGCCTTTACGGAAACCCACTTGTTCTTCGCCTATTAAATGTTCTGCGATGTTTCTTAATCTATTATTTATTATTCTAGCGTACACTTTATAGGCGGAATCAGGAAGGCTTATACCCCTATAATTCTGGCAATTCTGTCTGTCACCTTTTTTAAACAATGATAAGACTTTGGATATTTCCCAATCTTTGGGGATTGTCTTCTCTTTCCAGCACATGTTGAAGAGATGCAACAGTCGTAAATGGAGTAGTGTTCCACCGTATTTCCATAGTTCTGTATTAATGTTATTTACTCCTGTTGCTTTTCTGTTTCTTGTATTCTTCAGAGCGTCTATCAATTCTTGCATATCAATATCATACAATCCTGTTATGTCCTCATATTGAATATTTGCTTCTTGTAAATTTTCTTTGTACCATAGCTGTCGGTAGTGTTCAATCCATTCTTCTCTGCCGATGTTGTTTATTTGGCAGCTATCTCTTTCAGATAGGCTAAGAGTCTTCATAATTTTATAAGCTAATATTTGTCTTCCGTGCACGTCATCCTCGATTTGGCTGATGAAATGATCCCAAGAGTCTGCGTCTTGTTAATGTTTTAACTGCGTTTCTCTTATTTTTATATTCTTCATAGTTCCCTATTGTAGGATTATTGAGGTATTTCAGGTATAAATTTTTCTTTTCTTTTATTATTCCGTCTAATTCATCGTTCCAGATTCTCAGACCTTTCCTCTTCCGGTAACGTATCTTCTTTCCAATCACTTCATCCGCAGTTTGTGTAATTGCTTGTTTTAGATTTTGCCATTCATCTTCAATGTTATTTTTTGTTTCCAGGTGTTCTAGGTGTCGGCTTAGTCGTCTCTGGTACATATCACGAATGCTGTCTTCTTCTAATAAATGAATTTTGTAGACTTGTTCTTGTTGTTGGTCTTTAGATAGTTTTTTCCCTTTTCTCCAACTTTTATAGGTGTCTATTGTAGATATTACTAAGAAATGATCTGAACCGATGTCTTGTCCTCTATATACTCGAGTATCTCTGACTTGCCCAGCGAATTTTTTGTTAATCGATATATAATCTATAATAGATCTCAAGCCTCGTGCTGTCCAATTGTATTTGTGTATACCACGTTTCCGGAAAAAACTATTGGTTATCTTGAGTTCGTTAAAGGCGGCAAAATCTCTAAGAAGTTTTCCATTTTCGTTGCATACATTTTCACCGAAGGAGCCAACTATATTTGGTATTGGTATATTTCCGATTCTTGCATTTAGGTCTCCCATTAAAATTATTTGATCTGTGCTATATTTATTCATTACCTTTTGCATATCTTCATAAAAGGATTTTGATTCGTCAGGTTTTCCCTCTTCTGGTGCGTATACTGATATTATTGTTGTATTTCCCCTTTCAAGTTTAAGTCTTGTTATTAATATGCGTTCGTTGATATATTCATAGCTTTTTATTTTATCCTCCCATTTTCTATGGATAACAAGGCTGTGCCCTTGCTTGCTCTTTCGGTCATGTTGACGCCGCTGTATATCATTACGTAGTCTCCTATGTACTGTGGTCCTTTCAGTTTTTTCTTCGTTTCGGTAATTGATGCAAAGTCTATTTTCATGTCTTTCAGTATTTTGCCTAATTCGATTTCTTTATGTGCCAAACCTCTCACATCTTTTCGAATGTCCTCGGTAAATTCAGATTTTATTGAGTGTTCCAATTGCTACTGGTTAGAGTATACCTACTACAACGAAATTCCCCCGGGCTAGACGGTTACGATTGTTCCGGATTGTTCTCGTCGAGTGCCGAAAGCTCAAACGACAGCCTGTCGCCGGCATCGCTGTCCTCTGGTCTGGAACTGTCACGACGGTTCCGGAGATAACCTTTCTCGCTTTACGTGTGAATATGGACCAGCCAAACTTCGGAATATAATTCCGAATCACGGCGATTGATCTGACGTGTGAGATTACACATCAACGCATAGATTAATTGGTCGAAATATGTAATAAACTATAGTGTGAGTGTATATAAACTAATGAAGTCGAAAGAGTTAGTAATCTATTGAACCTATCGAAAAGCCATACAATAAATTCTTCTCTGGTTCTTGCCTTGACTCACTCTTGAAGAGTCGACTGAAGATAGACAAGTTCAAAATATGTTTCGAGAAATTTAAATACCTTAAGACTTTTCAAAACTGTTTAATGGACTCTGCCGGGGATTGACTCTGAAACATTTTGATATATTTATAACAGAAAGTTTCGCGTTAAAACAAATGCGGATCGAAAGCTAGCTGATTCTGAGAAATGAACCACCTTTCTGCGTGCACGCTCTCGAACCCGACGAGATTGTTCCGTACCTTTCTAGTAATTTAAGGGAGGAGAGATAAAATCCCGACAAATGACGACGGAAAGACAGTCGAATACTACCGAGAAACGTTGCCTGTGAACATGGGCTTGAAAATAAATAGATAGCGAAATAAATTAAGTGCTGGACGTGCTGGTATTAGTTATTAGTTCAAAATAAATTAGTTGGAAAAAATATTAGTGAATGAAATTATTAAATACACGAAAACGTTACAATATGTTATGAATTATCACCAGTCAGACGGATTTCAGTGGATCGTAACGCTTTATACGTTGAACGCTGAGATTAAAAACATTATTATCTAGCTACAAATGACAGTAACATAGACAAAAGAAATTTTCCTAGTGATTTTTATTCATTAACCACGTAAATACAAGTTATAGTATAAATTATAGAGGCTAGTTAGTTTTAGAGACTCGTATACTGTTCCAAAATAAATCATAGTCTTTATGCTTACTTCTACAAAGTTTATGTCATTGTAAGAAATTATTACCCCTCCTACAATAGAAAACACCTCTTCTATTATAATTACCATTCCAGGGTTATGAACGTCCTACTTATCAGCATTTAATACTGTTTTAAATTTTAACCCCCTTAATTTATGTATTAAGTAATTTTAAGTCTAATTTTAACTTAAAACTCTGCAAATACTAAACACTTCTTAAGTTTCAATTGGTGCATTCATAATTCGATTTACAGCAATGTTTTTTTATGATCATATACATATTGGTGATATATAAAATTTACTATGAGAAGCGAGTTTTAAAATTATAACGTAGAGTTTTGAAATCTTGTAATGCTTAATCAATGAGTATTCCTTATAGCAAAATATCTTGAATTAAAGTTACATCCTTTTTGGTTTTCACATCGAAGAACACCAATTTTACATTTCTCTTTTTCTTATTTACTCATTTATAAGCATTTTATAACAATATACTTTCACATGCAGACTCTTAATCATTTATAGAATATTGTGCGTATTCAAAACTGTCTCAATTGTAGAATCGACAAATCTAAATTTGTTGTAAAGTGGAAAATAAAAGTATTGAAGAGTTTTCAGCATCTCAACATGTTTTAGATTAGCATTCATTCCTAGTATAATATTTGATTATCGAAGTTGAAGTCAAAGAATTTATTGTTATTTTACTCAATTAGGAAAGCAACTTTCTAAGTCTAACTCTTGGTGAGTATCATTTTAGACCTCTTCCGATTAATTAGAAAGGATGTAATTGAATATGTTGCTGTTCAAATTGAAGCAGTAACAACTTTTGTGCATTATAAACGACATAAAGAAAATTGATTCTAATAATCTGATAATAATAATATCCATGTTTAAATGAAATAACCAAATAAAACCTTATGAAGTTTATGATTTAACAAAAACTTTCTAAGATGCAATCGCAATACAATATTTCTAGGTAATAGTAAATATGAGGCTGAAATTTGGCAACACCATATCTTCCAGTACTATATAGATCGTAATAATTCCTGTTCCATTGGAGTTTTCTCCGCAACGAAACCGTCTAGTTTTCGAAAAATATATCCGCAATAAAGAACGCTTCCAATCAACGACACCTCAGGACCTAAACCTCGCAATAGGTATGCCCACTCAGTCAGTCATCCCTTCTATCATGTTACATTCTTCGTGCATATCCAACGTGCAATCTTTATCAAAGTAACGTCGGTCGATTTATAAGACTCGTATAAATATAATGTCGCCATATTTCATCGTCGGAGATAAAAGCGGAGATGCACTTCGTCGCGATGGAAATTTCGCTATGTCGGATTTTCATTCTCGGGGAAAGAGAGGATGACAAAAGTAAAGGGAAGAGAATCGATTCCGGTGAAAACTCGGTCTCATTTGATTCGGGAATAATGACGAAAAGACGAAAGAGATAATTGAGGAGAAGAGGACGTCTATCGATTTTAAAGTACAGTGTGTGAACACTTCAAATATAACGTTTTCAGCGAAATTTTACAGTAATCCGTTATT
Organism: Cryptocephalus moraei; assembly: GCA_946251905.1. Taxonomy (NCBI): domain Eukaryota; kingdom Metazoa; phylum Arthropoda; class Insecta; order Coleoptera; family Chrysomelidae; genus Cryptocephalus; species Cryptocephalus moraei. Next base: position 35,235,977 of record OX276454.1, on the reverse strand, counting down.
TTGATGAAATATTCTAAGACAGCCAGCCATTCCTCCCCAAATTCACATTTCATACTTTACATTTGTCGTTTTATTGGCTGCAGTTCTCGCACAGAATTCCGTGTCAAGTCTTAATTATTTTAACAATAGTCCACTTAACACAGTTTTACTGTGTTACACTGAACTCAACTTAATTAGTAGAATTTAACACCAATTTTATTTTCACTTATTTACTACTATTTCCAGTCGCCGGTAATTTGCAATGGGCACAGTATATATAATTCTAACAGTATGCTCACTTCTTTGATGTCCATGAAAATGCCGGCGTTTTTTGCAGGTGGTTGTAAAGTAATAAAAATATCGTTATCCCGGCAAGTTCGTAGAGCCGGAGAGGTACGACGACGAGAGGTGGGCCCTCTCGGCGGGAAGTTCGTAGACCAAGGGAAGTGGGACGAGGAGAGGTGATGGGTGTTCGAACACGCCCAAGTGACTGTACTGTTAGAATTTAATATACTGTGCAATGGGGACATACCACTGGACACGGTCTTTTCAAAAGATCGTCAGCTTTACGGCGGGTTCCTGCTCTATGTTCGATGTCGAAGTCGTATTAGCCCAGTCTGTGTAGTCATTTTTTGACGTTTTACGACATTAATTCATAACCGGATGGGAGTGGTCAAATGTTGTAGGCTCTGATTAGTTGATCATGCCTATATAGTTTTAAACATTCGAAAAGTGTGCATTAACAAATGGGAGGGGTCCAAAGTTAACAAAAACAAGTTTTTTGATTCTACAAGCCAAAGTATGCATTTTGTGGAGAAAAGTTTCAAATATAAGTTGTAGAGAATTGAAAAACCTATAATTTGAGCTGTAGCACGATTAATTTCGTTAAACATATATTGCAAAAATGTCAAAAAACTACTGAAAATGGTCATTTTTTTGGATATTGATTATTTACTGCAAAAATGATATGATTTACGTTTTTACTGCTCTAAAAGATAGCTTTTAAAGTTCCAAATCTCAACAACTTTTATAAAAGTCATTTGGTTAATTTGTTGCTGAGATATTACTATTTGTTTATCCCAAGACGCATAATGTTTATTGCTGTTACGTCTTTTTGAATAAACATTTCGAGATGTACGAAGGCTTATTCTCTTCATAAACACCCATATTTTCATACCCCGTTAAGAAAATACGTTAAAAACAAATTTCAACCCCTTATTTATCGCTATAAAGAATGGGGTGATTTTTTTTATAAATAAATAGACCTGAAGCCACTTTCATAACTTGCACAAATTTCTGACTTACAAATTCGGATAGCTGGATTCAAAACGGAAAATTGAAAGAAAACAACAACTTTTTTTACCATTAGGAGCCGAGATAGGATTTTTTTTCAAAAATTCGCAGCCCTTTTATTTGTAACAATTAAGAAATGAATTTTGCCCTATTTGATAGCTAAAAATTCATATTTTTTTAAATATTTATTATAAAAGAAAAAACCCGATTGTTATTGTTAAAAAAGCTGTATTATGCAGTATATGCAGAATAAAGGTGTATAGGTACTCCCGGAGCTACGCGATTATGCGAGTGGTGGGGATGGTAGTGGTAACCGCTTGCGCTGAGAGAACCGAATTGAAGCATTTAAATCCGCAGAGCTCGGACAAAATATCGTAATCTCAGTCTCAAAAAAAATTCTTATCTCGGCTTCTAATGGTCAAAAAAAGTTGTTGTTTTTTTCAATTCTCCGTTTTGAGTTCAGCTATCCGAATTTGTAAGTCAGAAATTTGTGCAAGTTATGAAAATAGCTCCAGGTCTATTTATTTATAAAAAAATAGCGTGTACATATAAAAAGATTTGGTTGTCTGTAAAGTCGGCTTACGACGATAAAACTGATGGAAAATGGAATACGTTATGAATTGAATAGAATTATTAACACTAAATTATCATTAAATGGTTTTTTCGCACTGCGGTTGGCCGGTCCAGCTGGTCATTTTAGACACATTGTTATGACATGTGTGAAGTTGAACATGAATCTTGCACCTTACATGAATTGCTGAGCAGGATAATTGTTTTCATTGAATACTAAATGAAAGCAGACGACTTTTTACTCGATCATTTATATCATTCATCATAATGTTTTAGTCGAAATCGTAACATAACCTAATATTACTGCACTCATTGACCGATGCAAGGACAAATATATGAGATTATATAGCTAATCGAACTCTTAGAATGCAAGAATTGAATACCTTATTGTCGCAATTGTTATTGTAATAGTAATAAGTAATAAGCAATGTTATGCACAGTAAATATTCAGATAACTTTATAAACAATAGTGTGCTGACTGCTGTCACCTTCGTCGCTGACGACGGGGTGGAAATAGTGCAATTACCAATCAGAACGCGCGTAGCGGGTACCCCTTCGTCCCCTTCGTCCCGCGAACCGAGCCGATCGTCAAATCGAGCTTTCACTCGGACGCTGTCGTGTAAAAGAGATAGATGGGTCGCAAGGCAACCGCCAAGGTCGATCTCTGTCTATTGTTGTCGCTCTCACTCTAACTCGCACGCATGGGTCTGGCCTAACGTTACAATGTTTTGTGAACCGGCAGGTAGCCGGCACATCGATTTATAAGACGTATATCACGTCAAAATGTGTAGCATAGTTAATTTCACACATATGTCCTTAAATTGTCATAGATACTTGGTACCTATATTTCAAATACTCTGCATTAAATTTTATTTTTCTTGTATTGCCACTACTCAAGGTATTATTTTCGTGTGATTTTCCTGTCACTTACGAATGTATACCATGTTAGTAAATCCAGAGCAACAGCACTTCTAAAAATATTTGTGTGGGTATTAAGGCACTATTTCTTTTATATGCAAACATAACCTCTTCAGCGCTTATTATTAGTGAATTATTATTATATACCCATGTAATCGAGGTATGGTACTGAAAAGAGCACCGAAATTATGCTGAGATAATTTGTATTGTAACGTTTTTACTGTTTACTAAGACTAAAACACTACGCGATTATCCTAATTAATTTATTTCTAACACTACACTTATAAACTTAACTTAACAATCACCTAATTCATATTCGTATACGGAGATGTTTATTTATTTTTAACGCGCGCGGTCTCTCGCTCGAATGTTTACACACCGGTTCAACAACTAACTCTCTCGGGTCCGATATTCCCTTTTTATGGCTAGCCTTTCGCTTGCGAGAACCTTCGAGATATTCGGTGGAACGTTCTGGTCCCTTCGAGATAGGATTCTAGAATTCGAGGAAGTTGTTATCGCGTCGAACAGCCGAGAAGGCTCTGGTCGGTGCGCACCGCATAGGATTCTCCGACCCACGAATACTGCGAACTAGTGTAGCTCCCGGCGTGTTTATGCCGCGGCGAGCCGTTTCGTTACACTGCCCCCGCCTTAAAGATGTTTCGTCCCGAAACGTGTCTCTGACAGGCCCATGTAGAAACCTACAGTTGGTCCCCTGTCTACACCGCGAGGTTTGGTGGAAATAACATGCTACTGTCTTCTTGTGGAGACTCCTCCCAGGATTCCAACAACACACCAAAATGTCTATCCCGGTGAAGCGAAATAAGACCTCCAGCATATTCCTGACGACCCTCCAGTCCAAGGCGTCCAATCCGCAAGACAATTTCGGGATAGCTAACTTAGTTAGATCTTCGTTAAGTAGGGTATCCCTGAGGTCATGTAGTGCGTCCCACAGGTCCAAATAGGTGGGCTTGTAAAAGGACCTCCTCTTGGTAACCAGGTAGAAGAGTGGCCGTCGTGATCCATCTTCCTTAATCTTCAGCGCTCGCCCGACCGCCGGTCCCTGCTGATGGAGTTCGTCCAGTTTGCCGAACCTCGTCCGAAACTCCGCGGCAATTCCCCGGGACATCCGCAGGTCCTGGGCCACGCAATGAGCCAGCGCATATTCAGCCGGTGTTCCGAAGAGATCCCGTTGTTCTTCCCTGGTCACACCGAATCGGGCCTTTCCGGTCCCACCATACGCAGCCATAAACTCTTCAAAGGAGGGCTCCTCCTCTTGGGGCCGTAGTTGACGCACCTGTTGGTCTTGGTCGTGGTCTCTCTCGAAAGGCGCTAATCGGTTGTAATGCACGACCCTGGGCTTCCCATTCGGGACTTTGCTGATCCGGTAGATGACGTCATTTATTTTTGTCTTCACTGTATATGGCCCTTCCCAAGCTTTCTGAAGCTTTGGTGATAACCCTCGTCTCCTTTGTGGGTTGTACAGCCACACCAGGTCTCCTTCTTCATATATGCCGCTGTCCGCCCGAACGTCATAGTGATCCTTCATGCGGTCGCTGGCGACTTGGAGATTCGTCCGTACCATCTCGTGAACCTGGTCCATCTTTCTGCGCAGCTCGGTGACGTAGTCTTCCCCAGCCAGATCTTCTCCCGGTTTGCAACCGAAGCTCAGATCACAGGGAAGCCTCATCTCTCGCCCGAACAGTACCCTTGCTGGTGTTTGGCCGGTGGACTCGTTGATGGCAGAACGGTAGGCCATCAGGAAAAAGGGGAGATGTTGATCCCAGTCTCGTTGGTGTTGAGACACTACCTTCGAGAGGTACTTGCCCATGGTGCGGTTCATCCTCTCCACCATTCCGTCAGACTGAGGGTGCAGCGCCGTCGTTCTAGTTTTGCGAATTCCCAATTTTTCGCAAACTCCCTGGAACAGCTCGCTCTCGAAGTTACGCCCCTGGTCGGAATGCAATTCCAACGGTACTCCGAAGCGGCTTACTAACTCCTTCACCAGGACATCGGCGACAGTTGTTGCTGCTTGGTTGGAAATCGCGTAGGCCTCTACCCATTTCGTGAAGTAGTCCATCGCCACCAGGATGTACTTGTTGCCGCAATCGGTTTCAGGGAATGGCCCAGTAATGTCTAGGGCGATCCTCTCGAAAGGACTTCCCACATTGTACTGTCTCATCGGGGCTTTCGGCTTGCGGTGCGGTCCATTGCTGGCTGAGCAAACTGTACACTTCCTGCACCATTCACGAACAGCCTCAGAGCAGCCCACCCAATAGAAACGCTCGCGCACTTTCTGCAGGGTCTTCTTTACTCCCAGGTGGCCTCCAGATGTTCCGTCGTGGAGGTGACGTAGCACTTCCGCCACCTTGATCTTGGGTACGATGAGTTGGAATCGCCTTTCTGCGCCATTATCGGATTCGAGCACCCTCTTGAGCAGTCCATCCTGTATCACCAGGGAGTCCCACTGTGCCCAGTACGATTTCAGGGTCCTAGAGGATGGGGCCACTTCCTGCCATTCCGGCCGACGTCCTTCTTCTTTCCACTTCAGGATCCGTCGAAGTTCAGGGTCGCCTTCCTGCGCTCGCCGCAGCCCGTCTGGTGACCAGTCCTCGTCGGTGACCGTCGTGCGGCAAGTAGAAGCCTCCTTTACTTCTGCACGACTGCAATGGGAACATCCCTCCGGACAGGGTCTTCTTGAAAGAGCGTCAGCATTACGGTGGCTGGTTCCTGCTCTATGTTCGATGTCGAAGTCGTATTCTTGAAGACGCTCAATCCACCGAGCTACCTGGCCTTCTGGATTCTTGAATCGCAGGAGCCATCTGATCGCCGCGTGGTCCGTTCTCAACAGGAACTTCCTCCCGTATAGGTATTTGTAGAAATGTTCTACCGACTTTACGGCGGCTAACAGCTCCCTCCTGGTGACACAGTAGTTCCTTTCGGGCTTCGACAGGACTTTACTGAAGTAGCCAACGACCCGCTCCTGCCCATCTTGCAGTTGTAACAAAACCCCTCCGATTCCGTCGTTGCTTGCATCTGTATCCAAGATGAAGCGTCCCTCTTGAGTCGGGAACCCGAGAACAGGGGCTTTTGTCAAGCGTCTTTTCAGGTCGTCGAAGGCGGTTTGGCATTCTTTATCCCAAAGGAAGGCTCGTTTTTCCTCGGTTAGTCGTGTCAGCGGCTTTGCGATGTCAGAAAACATTCGGACGTAACGACGATAGTAAGTGCAAAGCCCCAGGAAATTTCGTAACTGATGCTTGTCCTTCGGTGTTGGCCATTCTTGGACTGCTCGCACTTTTTCAGGATCCACCTCGACGCCGTTACTGCTGACCACGTGACCCAGATAGTGTACTCTCGTTCTTAAGAGATGGCATTTCTTTGGGTTGAGCGTCAGGTTAGCCATTTGGAGTCTCTTGAAGACTTCCTCCAGGTTTGACAGGTGTTCGTCAAACGTCCTCCCTACGACGATTATGTCATCCAGGTACACGAGGCACGTTTTCCAGGAGAGCCCTCTGAGTATGTTCTCCATGAGCCTCTCGAAAGTAGCAGGCGCATTACACAACCCGAATGGCATTACGGTGAATTGCCACAGTCCAGATCCTACTGTGAAAGCCGTTTTCTCCTTGTCTGCAGGGTCCACTTCCACCTGCCAGTAGCCACTCTTCAGGTCCAGGGTGGAAAACAGCTTCGATCCAGCGAGAGTATCCAGGGTGTCGTCTATCCGGGGAAGAGGGTAGCTGTCTTTCTTCGTGACGTTGTTTAGTAGACGATAATCTACGCAGAACCTGGTGTCTCCATCCTTCTTCTTTACCAGGACTACAGGAGATGCCCAAGGACTGCTAGATGGCTCGATCACTCCCTCTTTCTCCATGTCGTGGATGATCTTCTCCGCTACCTTCCGCTTGGCCTGCGGCAACCTCCTTGCTGACTGGCGGATTGGTCTCGCGTTCCCCGTATCGATCTTGTGTCTAACAATACTCGTTCTCCCAGAAGGACCCTTGTCAGACACGAAAATCGATCGGTATCTACGGAGTAGCTCAATAAGCCTCTTCTTCTCGGCCCCAGCGAGAGAATCGCAGGCATTCACTAGAGCTTCCTCCACTTTCGCGGCTTGGCAGGCAGCGCTTCCCGTCACCTGGTGGATCAATGACGTCACTGGTGAGCAGGTTCCCACTTTGGTCCCCTTGCGGATGGTAACTGGGTAGTCATTGATGTTAATGAGCCGGACTGGAATTTCATCACCCAGCGTCACCAAGGTCTTCCCTACTAGAACGCCTCGGCCCACCTCCACGTCGTGGTTCCAAGGTTCCACTACGGCAGGACTTCCTTTTCCTGTGACGCCTTGAAGTCGGGTCACCACTATCGATTCGCTCCTACTCGGCAGGGTCGTGTCTTCCGTCAGCCTTATCTGGTGGACCGTCTCGCCCTTGGTGTGCAGGAACATTTCCTCTGGGCCGACCTGCATTACTTGTCGTTTCAAATTGAGCGCGAAGCCGTGGGTCTTCATGATGTCCATTCCCAAGATGGCGTCCTCCTTCCGCTCGGCTTCCACGCATGCGTCGTCCCCGACCACCGCCCGAACACGGCCACAGCTCCTTGACGCCTCCGTCGTAGCCTCGTATTCCAGGGCCATGGAGAGGGCATCCAATGTGCTCTTGGGACGCGACAGCCGTACCGCCCGCTGCATATCCACATCCCTCAAGCCGTCGATGAAGGCCGAGACCGCGAGACTCTCCGTCATGGACTCCGCCGCTTCCGGGTAGGCGAATCTGACTAACTTCGCGATGTCGGCTTCGAACTCCTGAAGACTCTCTCCCTGCTTCTGTCGTCGGTTCTTCATTCGGGATTTGTAAACCTGCCCCAGGTGTGCGTGCCCGTATCGCCTCTCCAGCCTCTGGACGAGTAGCTCGAAGTTGTCCAGCTCCCCCTCTGGAACAGTCTGCAGCACGTCGAGGGCGCTTCCCCGGAGAGCGACCGTCAGAGCCACTGCCTTGTCCCTTTGCGCCCAGTTGTTGGCTTTCGCCGCTGCCTCGAACTGCCGGAGATAGTTCTCCCAGGGAATTTCCCCGTCGAAGGTTGGCGGCTTCACTCGATGACTCGCAGCAGGGACTGCCTCGATCCTGGTTACCTCCACCGTGTCGTTAAACGGATTACTTGAACTGGACATGTTTTGCGGAGTGGGCTGGAAATGTGTGGATTGTAATCGGTTCCCTAATTCTCGTAGTTGGTTTTCCAGTTCCAGTCGTTGGATTTTCTCGGTTTGAAGTGCGCTGTTAAGATTTTCAATTTTACTATCCAGCTCACCGTGAAGTTCGTCTAACTCGCCGTGGAGTTTTCCTAGTTTGTTATCCAACTCGCCGTGGAGTTTTCCCATGTCGCCGTGGAGCTCTTTTATGTTGTTATCCAACTCACCGTGAAGTTTTCCAATTTTTTCGTCTAACTCGCCGTGGAGTTTTCCCATTTTGTTGTCCAACTCGCCATGAAGTTCTTTCATCTCCTTCGTTTGGTTATCCAGCTCAACGTGAAGTTTTTCCATTTCGCCATGGAGTTCTTTTTTTATGTTGTCAAGGAGACGCTCACCTTCTTCCTCGAAGCAGAAAGTTTCAGGGTCCTCTCCATTGTCGTTTAAATATTCCTCCAGGCGTTTCTGTAGCACTGCTTTCGACCCTGTCGTTTCGAGTTCTCTATCTTCTAACTCACGTTTGAGGTCCGTCACTTTTAAATCGCGTAATTTCCTCATTGTTCTTAATTTATTTCACTAATTAATCCCACTTCTGACACCACTGTAACGTTTTTACTGTTTACTAAGACTAAAACACTACGCGATTATCCTAATTAATTTATTTCTAACACTACACTTATAAACTTAACTTAACAATCACCTAATTCATGTTCGTATACGGAGATGTTTATTTATTTTTAACGCGCGCGGTCTCTCGCTCGAATGTTTACACACCGGTTCAACAACTAACTCTCTCGGGTCCGACATTCCCTTTTTATGGCTAGCCTTTCGCTTGCGAGAACCTTCGAGATATTCGGTGGAACGTTCTGGTCCCTTCGAGATAGGATTCTAGAATTCGAGGAAGTTGTTATCGCGTCGAACAGCCGAGAAGGCTTTGGTCGGTGCGCACCGCATAGGATTCTCCGAACCACGAATACTGCGAACTAGTGTAGCTCCCGGCGTGTTTATGCCGCGGCGAGCCGTTTCGTTACAGTATGTTAGATTAAAATTTAATAAGATATTCTCACACTTTACTAGTTCATAAACAATGAACGGCCTGGCACAAATTTCTTGACTACATATGCATGTTATAAATTCTAGAAAACCAGTTTTCCTAGATGAGAGTAGTACTGATGGTTCACTCATATTTAGATTTTTGAAATAATTTTTAATTGTATGAGGTCTTTTAAAAAATGATAAGTGGAAGGTGATAAATCTTATTGAAACCTGTATTTAACAAATTAATTTTGAGAATCTCTCTGTGAACTATCGACGCAGGGTGTGTGCATCCCAGTGGCGCGCGTGCTTAAAAGTCAAACAAATCTGTTATTAACTGACGAAATATGCACTTTTCTGAGCCATCTGGAATTCTATGCAAATTTCCGCACTTTCACTTAAGGATGCCACAATTTTTACTTAACGGACTTATCGGAAATATCCGACAGGTAGCATGCTTAATGTGTTGAATAATTGTATTTAGATTTTTTTTGCAAAATTGTTATGCCGACTTTAATGGAGCTAGCCCCTTGGGGCTTATTGTTCAAAAAATTATATTGACTAAGTCATATAAAGAATTTAGCAGTTCCGTTTGTAAGTGAACTTTTTATACACATTGTATAAACTGCACTTGAACATTTTATGGTTGGTTACCACATATTCGTGGAATTGTGAGAATCTTTCTGCGATCAGACAGTTTCAAATAATTAACATGTTAAACAAATTATTGTAAGAATATTGGCAGAAAATGGCACATAACATTCGTCTATTATTTTTCCTTGACGACGGAATGTAAATACTGTCATTTACATTCCTAGGAAAATAAAAAGAGTAAATCAAGTTGATTTATTATCTTGCCGAGGATGTTAACAGTATTTTGTTTAAATTTGTCGCATCGGGTAACCCTAGTTACGTATATATCAGACTGGCATATATCAGTCTGACGTATGTCAGTCAACTTATGTCAGAGTGACGTACGTCCAAACTAACACAAACATTTCATTTTTTGAGGAATTATGACGAAATTTTCAACGGCAGCGTGAAAAATCTAATAAGTAACACGGAATGTATCGACTGTTAACAACCTCGGCAAGTGACAAGCCTCGGCTTCGTCTCGGCTCGTACACACTTGCCTCTAATGTAAACACGTCTTTACATTCCTTGTGACTTAAATAACTCTATAAATACATGTAGGCGCCATAATATACTGTGTGTCCGTAAATGTCTGTACCCAAATTATGTTGGCACGCGTGGGTGAAACCAAACTTTAGTTGGCAACAAACGCTCCATGTCGCTTTTTGATTGACATTTCAGCCAGAATTTGATTTTCAGGCCAATGAATTTCTTTGAAATTATGTTGGCAATAATTAATTAATCCGTTGAAGGTTAAAATCACTATCCATGACCTTGAATGGGTACAATCATTTACGGACACACAGTATGACAATTATAGTGACAATAAACTTGTCAACCTGATTTTCCAGAAATACTTAAAGGTGAGTTTATAAACTCAATTAAAGTAAGAATTAAATTAACAACTAAGAATTAAGAAAGATAAATACAGGAAAATCTCATCTGCAGTTTATAAACTTTCGTATGTCAATTAAATTAATAATTAATATAATAATATATAATAATAAGATTTTAGAAGATGGTTATCTTTCATCTTTTCAACTAAGAATTAACAATTATGTTTTTCGCGCATGTGCACAAAGCACACAATTTTCGGTTTTAAGCGATAACCTCTAAACTATCAATTGCTATCAATATGGATAGTGAAGAAGTTGTCGAAATGATGGGTGTTCTTTTATTGGTGACTACAACTTTGTTTGCAATTGGAATCATCAAGAAGCGAAGAAATCGGAGATTTAAGATACGGCCGATGAACAAAAATCGAAGAAAACCAGTGTATATAAAAATATCGTTAAGTATGCTGAACTGAATGATAGGGAACAGTTTTTTAAGTACTACACCAGGATGAGCCCTGAAATGTTCAATTATGTGTTGTCTCTCATTGAACCATTTATCCAGAGAAGTATAAGAATAGATTCCATTTCCCCTGGTCAAAGATTAGCGATGACTTTACAGTACAGTATGGCAATAAATAAAATGAAAAGTAGGAGTATAACCACTCTTTATATTACAGCTACCTAGCCGAAGGATGCTCTTTTCGTGAGATAGCTTTTAATAATTTCATAGGAAAAACCACGGCTTCGTTAATAGTCGCTGAAACTTGTGACGTATAATGGCAAGTACTTTCTCCCATAGTGTTGCCTTCTCCAACTGAAAATACTTTTCGCGAAGCTAGTGATGGGTTCTTCTTCAGATGGAATATGCCAAACTGTATTGGGGCTATTGATGGCAAGTTGGTAAAAATTCAGTCGCCGAAGTACTCTGGGAGTGACTACTTTTCATACAAGAAGTCTTTCAGGTAGGATTTGGTTACTAGTATAATCGTTTTTACATATTTTCTAAATATCGTAGCATCACCTTAATGGCTATTTGTGATAGCTATTATAAATTTCAGTGGGTGGATGTCGGTGTACCAGGTTCAAACAATGATGCCTCAGTAGTCAGGGAATCAATACTTGGCCAGTTGCTGCTACAGAAAGAATTACCAATTCCTCCCAAAAAAAAAGCTGCCAGGGACACATCTGTGTTTTCCTCACTTCCTTGCAGCAGATCAGATATTTTCACTCCACGAAAATATCATGAGACCCTACCCTGGAGAGTACTTAGGGGAGAACAAGAATATTTTCAATTATAGTTTGTCCAGAGCTCGTACAACCATTGAAAATACGTTTGGCATATTTGCGCAGCGTTAGAGACGCTTACGGAATCCTATAATTGCAAAAACAGAAACTTGTGAGAAAATTATATTGGCCACAATGGTTCTCCATAATTTATTACAAAAAGGAGAGGAAGATTTGCCTATTGAAGAGAGGAGGTATTGCCCAACTGGACTTGTCGATACTCTGGATGCCAATGGCAAGATAAAAGAAGGTGCTTGGAGAACAATGCCTGGAAATCTCCAATCCAACACTTCCTTTACCTGGAACGTCTAGTACGAAACACTATACAATTAAATTATTAATTTAAAGTTAATCATGTTTATAAACGCCCCCTTTAAGTCTATAGTTATTAATTGTTAATTGTCAATTCTTAATTTTAATTTAGTTGAGTTTATAAACTCACCTTAATACCCTGTTGTAATCGTTTTAGTTTCAGAGGATCCCAAGTAGTACATATTTCACAAATATGTAACCAACATCAATTTTCCCTTTAAATTCCACTTTTACATCCCTTCACTAACTACCGTGCAATCAGCATTTAACGGATCGGCAAGAAGACATGTTTCGATGGAAAAAAAGTGTATACATGATTAAATTGAAAGTTTCGGGGTAGCACGGAACAACTCTTTATTATACATATTACGTGTGCCATTGTTGTTTTAATGTGCTGTGCGCCTTGAACTGGAAGGAATTAGCGTCAAACATTAATTTCGTCGCATTTATTCCGATTTTACGTACATAATATGTACTATGTATGATATATCTTTTGTGCGTTCAACGTTCCAGGCGAATTAATGGAAAATATATAGGTAATGGTGCTGTTAATGTAGCATATAACAAGTTTATTATGGAAATAGGCCCAGAGTTTCCATAATCGTTCATATTCTTTTTTACTTGCATATTTCTAAACGCACTACTTGCGTTTTCTTTTACATAACGTATGGCGCGATAATTGTTTTTTTATTATTGAAGTTAAGTATTGAATTTTTTTCAGACAATAAAAATTTTTATCTAATAAATTTATGATCTGGTTTTGGATTAGACGAGTATATTGACATTACTGTTAAATAAATTTAATCTACCTTTAATCAATCGGATTACAAAATGAAATATCAAACATAGGTGATTTAAAAAAAGTGCAACAGGTAACAATACATGTTATGCTGATAAATTGATATCATTAGAAAGCAAAGTACTTTATATTAGTGTAATTTATTTCGTAACCCACGATTCACGTCGAATTTTCCTGCAAAAAATAACCAGACGCATTAACTGCAGGCTGATCATAAAATTAGGCCTCGATAATTGCAAATGTCAGAGAGAAATACGAAGAGAATTCGATGATTTCAAGGATCGACCGATAGATTGATTATATGAAGCCATTAACCCAGATTAGCGGGAGAAGATTCGTTTTGCAACTATAATAATTTCTAAATGTTATACAGTCCGGTCTCGAAGAGAACAGTAGAGGTGTTAATTAAATGGTAATTATGTTGCAATTAATAAGTGTAATAGTAGATGGGTCGGAATGTGTTGCATCGTAATTACCGTAGCGATTAGAAGATAATGTCTTAAAATAACAAAAGTTTACAAAGAGATTTCAACTTTAATCAGTCTAAACAAATATATATGCAGCCCCGATATATTTAAAAGTTTTATATATAAATAAATATATAAAGCATGTCTCAATGTGTATTGCACTAGGTATCTGAATTTATAGCAAAAATGCTTAAGTCTGTACTTCTTGAAAAACTTATTAAACAAAGTGCCTTCTGAAAGTATCAATCCAAATCAGTGGACAGAATTAATACAGCGCTTGTAGTACAGAATTATAAGTCGCAAACATTTAAAAGTTGAAACTTGAGTCCTTTATATGAACCATGAATTTTTAAAAACTTTACGTGATATTGATTTAATGCCGCTTCGCTTTTTTCAGTAGTAGTAATCGTACGTTTTTAAAATCTCTACTATTTTTTGAGCGATTGTTCTAGATGATAATATGAATTTTTAGTGCATGTATTTGGAAGCATAGCTTTCTTATCGCGGGCTTCGCTCGAAGCGCTGGATCGGTGAGAGGTATCAACATCGAAAAACCGAACGATCCGGACGGCCAATTATCGCGCCGCGCTAGCTGTTTGGTGGCAACTCGTGTTACAATTATTTGTATTGTCGGTTGCTGCTTCAAGAGTGGCGATTGCGGGCTGGAACTAATTTTATATATATATGTATACATATACACATATACACGGCTGGTAGAATTTGTAGAGAGACAAATCACGGGATGGCAGCCAGGAGTTCGGGCGTAGGTTCCGGAAAAAAGCTCTTTCCACTAATTCACCGAATGCTTTCGGCACTTTATTGGCGCCTTCATCAGTCGTAACTATAGAGAAATTAGTAAAACTTGCGGTGCCGTCATCAATGACGTCACATTTATTGCCAATTGCCGTTGGTGTAAAATAAAAATTTGCTTTAAACAGAGCGCACTGTTATCCCAGTTAAAAAGAGATAGCACACTGTCGGATGTTAGCCGATAAAATATAAGTTGGTAGCCGTGTACACTGTTGCCGGACGATTCACGTATTGGCACGAAACTTTTGTTATGATTTTGAGGTTATACTTCGAAATATTTGCTCGCTTCGGTAAATTGTAAATTAAATACGTGTTTGGGTGTTTTCGAGTGTGAGGAATTGCAATAAGATGCCTAAACTATTGAACAGTCGATGTCAGCAGCTGGTCTCGTCTCTAATCAGTTACTTTGAACTGGAACGAAATAATGGGGGCCCCTTACTCCCGTTAAACTGCGTTAGAGAGGTAAAGTATTGATACTCTTGGTTATTAAGCTTCTATGGCCCTTATTGGAAATATTTTTAGCGTGTTCCAGCTGCACTGAAGATCAGTGTGTGTACTGTGAGTAGAATCTCGCAAAAAGTGAAGAGTGATGTGGTGTTAAAGTCGCCGAAGAAAAACCGTCCACATGTGAAGGGAGTCACGAATCAAGATCACCTTGATATTGGTTCTATTCGCAATCAAATTTACGAACTGTATAAAAGAAGTAAGAAAGTTTTTTTACATTGTATCCTTGATTGTATTCACCATATACAATATACTACAATGAGTGATAATTTAATGTAATTATTTCAGAGAAAACTGTTACTCTTGAAAGTATTCATCAAAAACTTGAGAATATGAAGCTCTTTGAGGGATGTAAATCATCACTTCGTATTCTTTTATGAGATATTGGTTTCAAATGGAGTAAGGATAATCCACGAAGGGGGCTAATGGAACTTCCAGATATTACATTTAAAAGAATACAATTTTTGAGAATGTATCAACAAATTAAAGAGGAATCCACATCCAATATTGTTTATTTGGATGAAACTTGGATATTCCAAAATGGAACATTGGGGTCACTCGTGGCAAGATGATAACAGAAAGAGTGTAAAGACCACAAAAGTTGATGGGAAAAGGTAAACGTTAGAATGCCATTTGATTAGGTTTTGTTAAAGTCATATTATTTGCTAGTAACTCATCGCAGAATTGGTATGAAATATTTAAGTATTAATTAATAGTGATTTATTATTGCAGACATATCATTGTTCATGCTGTTAACAAGAATGGTTTCATTCCTGGGGCTGAATTAGTGTTTTCCTTTAAATCCAAAGGTGACTATCATGGGGAAATGAACCAAAACAACTTTTTGCTGTGGTTTGAGAATCAACTTTTGAAAAACTTGGAGGAACCGTCAGTTATTATTATGGACAACGCACCGTACCACAGTACATTGGTAGATAAGACTCCGACAAGTGGATCGACAAAGCCTGTTATAAAGGATTGGCTTACAAAACATAACTTTCAATTTGAACATACAATGTTGAAGAGTGAACTACTTCAAATTGTTAATCAGTAAGTAGAAATGAAATATAAACATTTGTGTTTATTTAAATGTTTTTTCTAGAAATAAACCAGAAAAGATATACCTAATGGATCAGATGGCTGAACAATATGGCCATAGAGTGTTACGTCTTCCTCCCTATCATTGTATATTCAATCCAATCGAGTTGATATGGGGCGTGGCGAAAAATTATTATAACCAACACGTAGGTCGAGATGGAAATGCAAACGATAACTGTTTGGACATGTGGAAAGAAGCATTGTCTACCATTACAACTGTGGTCTGGATGAACTCCATCAAGCATACAGAACAAGTAATTGAGAAATGGTGGAATCGTGAACGAATGTTTGATAGAATGGAAATTAACAATTTAGTGATTGACTTGAACAGTGACTCAGAGAGTAATAGTGATTTTTAGGAAATATTTAACATCTACACGAACATGTCATCTGTAGTGACTGTGAATCTAAAATCGAGCCTGATATGTCTGGTATCTCACTTTTACCTATATCAGATTCTGACTAAAGTAAATACATCTTACTCTAGGTATGTGCACATAATGTATTATTAGAATATTATTATATTGTAACTGCAGTGCATACATATTTATATAGTAAAACTTTTTTTAGGTGAACATAAAATGAAGGCTCGATGGACACATGTAAAGCTGCCAATAGAGAGTTGATAAGAGACAGTACTTCCGGCGGGTTGACCGGGGTGTGTTTCCTTCCGCGACTTTCATAACTACAATATTCTGCTTGAATTCCAGATTCTAGGCCGTTGGACATCCACCTCCCTACAATGTCTCTACGCTCCTCGATCCAATTACACCTGCCAATTTAGTGTACACTTTCTTGATCCAAATGTTGCAGATCAGTTATTGTATCATACTTGTAGTTTGTAGCTTATCTTCAGAGCAGTGTTTCCATTTCATTTTCATAGGTGGAAATATTTGTTTTCTGTTTTGGATTTGTCATCTATTAATGTTATTTGTTTTCTTCTATTTGCTACTGTATTCCTTAATATTTTTGGTTCTATACTTATGGTTTTCACAACAATGTCAGTCCCGACCTCCATACTTCTCTATTTATTATAAAGAAAAATGCACCTTTAATCCCGAAAAATATATTCTTTATAAAAAATCACTGAGATGTTAAACTGAGTTCAGGTGAGAGAAGTTAGGGGTATAATTCAATGTCGGTAGGGGTATTTGCCCTCGAAGTAGTTGTTTCCTCTAATTGCTCAAAAGTTCAGTTATATTTGAATTTCTCTATTTATTATTTTTAATTATAGGCTTAATTTGGGTTTCTTTGTTTCAATTGATGACCACATATATTCTGGCAGCAGATACTTTACTTACTTTATTGTTGTTTGTTTCTCACAAGTTAATTTGTTCTGTATTGCCCTCTATTCTTTCTCATCTGTATTTGTATTACCTAATATTACATTGTAGGTCATTTTGGTCAACAATTCAATTTCAATCTTGTATTTTCTGTGCTGTGCCAAGTCCATTCTCTACTGGGTTTCTCTTTATATGAAAGTGCACACTTCCTGTGGATCACACCTCCCTGTGGTCTTTGGTGGACAATGAGTTTTTATAACAAAGTAATGCATAAAGTCAAAGCACTTGCAGATATGTAATTCAGTTGACAAGAATGCATAATGGCAAATTAGAAAAACTTATAAAATGACACTGACTAAATGAGTAAATTCCATATACCTTACTCATCCTAGAACACATGATCCTATTTGAATTGTAATTAGTGTATATAAATGTGTTTGTAATTAAGAATTTCATAATTTCTAATATAATTAATCTATTAATATCTATTTTGTTTGTAAATAATTGTATAATAGCATAATAGTGTATAATGTAATATGTATAGGTAATGTAAATGTATAATAATACTAATAAAATCACACTGACTAAATGAGTAAATTCCATGTACCTACTAACTGATCCTAACACATTATGATTTTATTTCATTTCTAATTATTGGTGTATACTAATACCTATATATTTTTAATTATTTAAGAATTTCACAATAATCTCAGAGCAAAATTCATGAAAGACGAAGAAAATGTATACTTTTCAGTTATAAATTTACTAGCCAAACCAACAGTCATGTCAAGTAAAAAAATTTGATGTGGCAACATGGCGGCGTGCTGACGTCATAAATTTTGATGACGTGCACCGCAAGTTTCGCTAATTTCTCTATATATATGGTACAAAAGTGTTCATGGTAGATTGTTTCAGGAAACCTTCCAGTTCTGGTAGATATCTCAATTACTTTTCTGACCACATTCACAACATGAAGGTCAACCTTATCTTAGGGCTTAAGAACAGCATTTTAAGGATTAAAACCCGTCCCTGAAGGACAAGAATCTCAGATTGTTGTACTAATTTTTATTGGATAATTCTTAGCCTGGCACATTCTTCAAAAAGTTGATATTTTCTACTCCTAACGTGCTGGGCCAAAACGAGAGGGATCCTGACACCACTAACCCTATAATGATACACAACGAGATAGACACTCCACCAACTACCCCACAACGTAAGTTTTATGCCTCACTACCCTACATAAAGGATCTCACACCTAAGATCATCAGGATTCTTAAACAGGAAGATGGCATCACAGTAGCAACTAGAGCAGTCAAAAAGGTTCAATGTCTCTTTAACAAGATCAAAGACAATACCCCCATCCTAGACAAAAAAAACTTAGTCTATCAAATTGACTGTTGTAATTGCGACAAATCGTATATCGGGATGACGTCTAGGAGCCTTAAGTTTAGAATTACGTCTCATCGTAGTGACATTAACCAACGCAAAGACGACAGTGCGTTATCACAACACACGGCGGCAAGTGGACATCACCCCGATTTTGACAATGTTAAGGTACTAACTACGGAGTCGAACCATTTTAAACGATCATTTTTGGAGATGTGCTGCATTCATTGTGGGAATAACCTCGTGAACAATAAAACTGACACCGCTAACCTTAATATTATCTATTTAAACATAATTGATCTAGACCAAAAGTATCTCGAAAACATTGGTAACGGATCGAACAAAAGGAACAAGGAACAGCACCCAACCTGTTCTTCCTTTGCCTCGTAACAAGGGGAATCAACATAACTAACAGTATTCATCTTCCCATGCCTGGTGACAGGAGGGGGTGTAACTAATTTTAGTAGGACATTTTACAACTAACCAATACAGTTGTAATGCAGAGGTTCCCATTGTTTTCGGGATACAAGCGTTTCAGTTTCCTTGTTCGACCAGTCATCCAAGGAGGCCAGTTTCCAGGTGCCTTCCAGTGAGAGAGGAGGGCCCTGGATTGCTCTGGTTGACTTCTAACTGTAAAGAGAGCAAGGTTAGAATTTCCAACGGGCAACGGCCCTAATTCTCTTGAGTAATTAGTATATATATAAATCGGATGAAGGTTTGTTATCCATGGGTGGTTTTCGACTGCATCCCTCCGTTAAAGACCGTGTTTGGGAAATTTGATTTTACCCACCACTACGTAAATTGGTTGGCTCTATAACATAACCTCACTTTTATGTGGATTTCTACAATTTATTTTATTAATCATTATTGGTAATCTTGTGTTACATTGTTTGTTTTCTTTGTTTATATGTACATTCTTTTAGGTCTGATGATGAGTCGCCAGGATTTATCCAAAATGTTAGAATGTTGGCACTAATAACAGGAACATCTATCTCAATTCAAGTTGTAACCATCGCTTGCTTCCTTATTGTTTCTGTTTTTGATTTGTGTGCTTTTCAATGGTGGTATGCCGGAAAGTGATGTCCAGCTGCTTGGATTGTTGGTGATAGGAGACACCCCTTAGCGGTTGAGACACGTCTTTTCAAACGTATTAGAATGTGTATGGTTTTCCCAACCTTTTTTCTTGGGAATCTGCCACAAGCGAGCACCAGACCATTTCAGTAATGGAAAGGTGACACACTTAAACACTTCCTCATAATTAAGCCGTTTTTGTTGTCATGTGTACGTAACCGGAGGTTGTTCCTTCCATTTAATATGCGTACTATAGCGGCTTCCAACTAAACGTCGCACTATAACGAAACAATGTTAAATAGCACCTTTGTACCATATATATAGTTACGACTGATGACGGCGCAAATAAAGTGCCGAAAGCTTTCGGTGAATAAGTGGAGTATATATATAAAGCAATTCCTTCCCTCTCGGTCATTCCCAGTGCCTCATTTCTTTTTTTATATTTATGAATTTCAAATATACACACGATATTTGATAACGACTGTTATATAGATGTGCATGTATATTGTGACGTTTTATGACCAACTTGGTGCTTATAAAAACCAATGTAGCAATTTTAAACTATGCCTTTTTAATGGGTAAACACTGAAGAAGTGTGGAATGAAATAAAATTGTCAGGTACCACAAAAACGACAACGGTCAATATATTTGTCCTTAAACAAATCATCGAAAAGAAAAAGCCTTTGGCAATATTCCCATATCTAAATTATGGAAGGTTCTGGAGGAAACACAAATTAACCATACTTTGATAAAAGCTCTGAAAGAAATCTATAGTGACTGCAAGACCAAAGATAAAAGATCAAAGATAAAAATCGGAAATAGAACATCTTCGAGATTCTTGGTGACGAAAGGGCTTCAACAAGGTGGTTTGATCTCTCCCACCCTGTTCAAAATATACATAGTACTAATCAACTGGCAAAATAAATGTAGAAGAATGGGGTTAGAACTAAACGATACCTCAGTGTTTACGCCTCAGTTTGCTCGCGATCAGGTTATCATTGCCCAAGACAAAGATGATATTAAATACATGATCCGAAAGATCAAAGAAGAATACGAAAAATGGAGCCTATCAATGAACATAACGAAGACTAGATATATGTGTATGATTAATAGCGTAGACCATTTAGAGATTTCCGTTAAAGATGAAATGGAGAAATGCGATAAATATAAATATCTTGGAGTAGAACTAAACAACGAAGGAAAAGATTTGTTAAAAATAAAACAACGTTTAAGACAGGGAAGACGAGCTATAAAGAGATTAAATGGAATTTGGTGGCACAACCAAATTTCGCGAAAAAGAAAATTAAATATATACATATACGTTATTATAAAGTGCATAGTATGCATTGTACGGAGCTGAATCGTGGAAGTTAACAGACGCTGATAAAAATAGAATAAAAGCAGTTGAAATGGATGTCCTTAGAAGATCATGCGGAATCTTGAGGAAACAACGAAAAACAAACGAGAGCGTGTTACAAATAGCCGATACCAAAGAAACAATTTTAGAAGACATTACGAAAAGTCGAAAAACGAACTAATATGGTACGAGCACGTACAACGAATGCCAGAGGGAAGACTTCCATAGTTCGCACTAAAATAAGTTCGCACTGAACAGAGGAAGAGGGGAAGACCTAGGCAGACGTGGGACGAAGGAATAAGGAAGGCCATTAGCGAGAGAAACCTCACAGAGGCAAATTGTTAAAATCGTCTTCAATGGAGGAAGGGCCTAGGTGTCAAAGAGCGAAGACAAACGCTATAAATCGACATATACATACAAGCACTGAAGAAGTGTGAAATCAAAGAAAATTGTCAGGTACCACAACAACGACAACTCAAAATACAACAATACAAATAATAATACAGCTAGAACATGGATCATCGATTAAAATTATTTATTAGACAAAGGGTATCATTTATCAATTGTGGCTTAGGGTCAATTTTCATTCGCAATTAATCTCGTTGAGATAGCAACCAAAGCGCGAACAAAGGCTAGGTATTATGATTCAGTTTTGTTGGTTAGGAGTACTACGTAATGTTCCCAATATGTCAGCAACACGATAACATTTAAAATCCAAATGGGGAACAGAATATTGTATACTTCATCTGACTACGTCATCGATGGCACGATTATCGCTATCGTCATCATTGCCATCATCATAATGATCGGGCCTTTCTCAACTAACGTAACGCTACCTTCGTGTGAGAGTGTGAGCAGTGAGTGTTTATACGTATGTGTTTCAGAAACGAGTAGACAAGTAGTTGTTAACTTTGAACACACTTTATACTTTCACTTGTATGCTCGAACCGGAGCTTGGCGGACTGTTGCGGCGGCGGCAGGGCCCGTTAGGATTGTGTCGGATCGCGTCCTGGTAGTCCTTGACATTTTCGTCTGGTCGCACGTTCATTCGCGAGCACGACGACGACAATCACCAGCCTCTCTAGAGATTCGATAGGAGCTGCACCATACACACAAACACACGATGTAATCATCGCCACCACCACCACCACCACCGACAGCGACATCGTCTAACTTCTGATCGTGGACCAATAACTGTGATTGCATCAGTTTAGAACAGTGGCCAGTGGCCAGTGGCCCGAATATAAACTCTATATTGTTAGGCTCGCCGTTACTGCAATGGTCCCGATTGTATTTGTATCGTCACTAACTAGATGACCATATTCACCTATTTCGTACACCCAAACGATTCACAAAATATGTAATGAATAAAGTTTAAATTCTAAATGGATTTCAGATTACAACTAAAGTAGTGCATGAATGATTCTGGCCACACGTTTGTTAGCGTAGTTCGCGTTGAAAGTGGTTTATATTAATTACAGAGAACGTGAAACTCATAGATCTTAATAGTACATGGATTGCAACTTGATAGTTTCCGAGTGTGCTAAAATCTGAGGGAATTCTTTGGGTCGATTCCATTACAGTGGCGACTAAAATAATGACATAAAACGCGTCATTAGCTTCGTTTTCGTTTTCCGTTAGAACTGTTTCTAAGACTGCAGCTCATGCTCAGTTGAGACAAGCTGTTTCAGTTTTTCTTGAAACGTTTGGAACTCTGATATTTACGTTTCAGTCTAGCAGTTCGAAAATGTTCAGAATAAGTATGAATCATTCTATCTGTGTTTTCAGTTTAGCATTTGCATTGTAAGCCGTATCCATTTTAATTTTGTACGGTCTGTACTGACTGGTTCTACATTGTTGGTTACGTGTAATTTATAAAATAATGTAAAACATTTATTGAAAAAAATGAACTTCAATATATAAGTATCGATACGTAAATAATGGGAAACAAAGTTCTTTAATTCTATGATTACAGTTTCTCTTTGGATCATCGTCTAGCTCCAAAGGCCAGCTCCACTTCTTCCGAAGAGAGAAAATCAGCCACAAAATTGTTAATTCATCACCCGAATTCGAAGAATATTCTGAGACAACTATTGAATTATACACCGAAAGAGATTTTGATGGGCTGTTTAAAATGCCTTAATATATTGTTATAAATTTTGTCAGCTGTTATAAAGAGAGTATATATTTTTCCCAAAAAGTACCTGTTTTTTACCTTTATCACCACTGAAAACTCTTTTAGATTTCGTGTGGTACGTAACGTACGAAACTGCTAGTTTAAGAGATATTGTTGACCACTTCGATATTTTACTTGCAAATGTGCATTTTATTAATAGAAATGTAAAATTTATTTTTGAGCAACATGTCAGGGGTCAATGTTTTGAAGAACAAAACGATACAACCAGATACAACATTAAAGCAGGAAAAAACGTGTTTCCTTTTATGCACTGTTCAGAATAATGGTTCAGATTATTGCCACTGCGCATTCAGTCTTGCGTCAGTTATGAACTATTCAAAATAATTTTATAAACTGAAATCAAAACAAATGAATTGCTTACAACTGATAATAACGTTTTTCATTGAATTGCATCAGAACGATAGGAAATTTGCACTAAACCTGCCACGATTTACTCGTTTCGATTTCCATTAATATGTGTTCCATATGTGTGACTCCATAAAAAGTGTCAAAGTACATTCTATTTTAACCTAACTTTGCACTGTGCTTTGCAGATCTACGATAGAATGAATATAATGTGTAAATTAAAGCCGCAAAAGATTACCTACATTAATTTAGATTATAACAATTATGAGAAATTTACATACATAAATTTGAATTGATCTTATTGTTATTTGATTACCTGTTCTTCTCTATAATTGTTTATCACGTGAATGTAATTCTCAATGTTTATTGTGAAACTGGCATGTTTTTGTATTATTTCCAGTACTCCTTCGTCACTACTAAACACTCAGGATTCAATTAATTCCGCAACCCTACAAGTCAGTAATCATTTTTATTCATTTCAACCATTTGACCTAAAACAAGATCTATCCTATTTTCGAAAAACTTTAAATAATTAGGGTTATGAAATTATTCTAGTTAGAACGTGGAGCGATTGTCGATTCCAAAAAGTTTGAAACGAGGGTGGGTTTCTCTATCAATGGAACAAACTCAAGTTGTTGAAGTAATAAATAGAACATTAAACTCAACAAATGCGCAATGGTATGCACTAGTGTGTGACAGTTCCGTAAATAGAAAGCGCGATAAATATATGGAAGTTGTATGGAAGTTCTCTTACACCATCGAGATATTAAAATTACTGAAAGGAATATATACAGAAGCTTGTGTGTTAAAATTTTACTTGAAATAAAGTAACATCAATATGGATGCCAAGCTCTTAAAACGTGCATAGTAAATCACACAAGAAATATTTTGAAGTGAAACTTCTTTGCGCACGTTGCATTTTTGGGGATAACTCAATAAGCCTTTTTTAAAGTAGATAAAATACCCTTTAAAATGAGTAGTGATATAAGTTTTATGCATAAGGATTGACTGATTTATAACAATAATAATGTAACACCGTTCTTTAAAAAAAAATACACCCTCGTCATTACCACCCTGGTAAAAATTAAATAGGTAATATTGATATGATCTATGTGATTTAACAGGTTTAGAATGCTTATTTTAGAAAAAATAATTGTTCAAAGTGACAACTGAATTTTCGTAATTTTGGAAAAAATGCATTTCTCTTAAATAAATCAAAAACTATTCCAGATATAAAATACTGTTTGAAATGTTAATTGCAGGGTATGTCTTACTGAAAATTCTGTTTTTTTTTATTTATCTTTGTATCATAAAAATGAAGAAGATATGGCTTTTCGAAGTTTACATTCGCGTACTAATTATCGCTCATCCAAGCCCTTTGAACGCAACACTTTTCAAAACTACACGTTGTAAAAACTTTTAACTAATGTGGTGTTAAAGCGCTTGGAATTTTCTAAGAAATGCATTTTTTTTAAAGTTTCTAGCTTGGAAAGTAGGGGAATTTTTTTGCTATTTCAAAATTTTAAATGGTCTATTGATGATATATTACATTTATTTTACCGTGAATAACTCGAAAAATATCAACTTTACAAAAAAACTTTATACAACAAAAGTTACCTAGAATTGGTCAGTCTATCGACTTCCCGGCTTATTTTAATTAAAAAAAATTTCTTACCCCTTGGAAGGGGTGGTTTCCACCCCTAGGGAAAAAGCACACTTCGGCACAAGTCCAACTTTGAAGAACGTTATAAATACTACCTAAATCCAAATTTTCAAAAAAATCGACCTTGTTTCCCAAAATTCCACAGTAATACGGTATTTTGCCGTTGATGACTGGAGTATAAGGTTTACAGTCGAGGCAGTACCATTTTTCACGTTGGCAAACCTTTTTTTTCATTTCAAATAATATGGCGGTTTCATTGTGTTTTATGAATTTTTTTTAGGTGATTTGGAACAATTGAAGTTCACTTCGTTATTATTCCTTGGAGATTTTTAAGCACTCTTTGCACATTGCCAAGCTAATTATTAATAAATAACAGATAATATCCGTATTTAATCCGTAATTCTTATGAAATATATGTTTCATGAGAATGCTGTCCATTATTTGCGGGGTAAGTCTGGGCGTCCTTATTTACTACATTAATGCTTTCACACATACTATTTTTTTTAGTCTTCTTTAATGCCACGATAATACAATAGGAAGACAACAAAAGTACTGTGGAGCGATGTTCGAAATTAAGAAATACTTAAACAGTAGACCGTAATGATCTAACAGCTGTCCAGAAGTTTAATATGCTTACAATCAACTTAGATGGGAGCTATGAAGAAAGGAAGAATGAAAAACAGCTTAGTAAGAAGCCGACACTAAGAATTACAATGCAGCCCTAAGAATAATGAATACAGCATTCTGTGGTACTTTGATGATGTTACATAATATTTATGTTAGCATTAGCTGTCAATTTGGGGTTTCTACCCTAATTACGACTCCGGAAAACGTACTACTACTTTTAATGACACGACTCTCTTCAATACATGACATTGAGTGAGTATCGACTTGCGCTTGAGCTCTTGTAAGCTGCTCCTGGTCCATCATTTCCTCGGTCGTGCGTACTAGCTCACCAATGGCATCGCGACTTATGTACGATGTACGAGGGATGTTGGCATATTACAAAACGAATGCAGCGAACCGAAAAGTAAATATTTCGGGGAATCCGAATATCCCTTTCAGAACATATTCTTCTAGGTTTATCGCAAACTTTTTTATAGTATTCCAATCGTTTCCCTATCGTTCCAGAAAACAAACTATTAGACATAAAAAGCCGACGAGCGATAGTAAATTACACAATGAAATACGAGTCGTGAGTCGTAAAGCTCGAGAGCGAAGATAAATAATGAATAAAATAAATTAAGTGACAAATGAATAAATCAGTAATAACTGTTAAACAGATTAGTTAAATACTTGATAACTGTACCATAATTATATAGATACCTACGAAAATGGTTCATTTACTATTTCCCTATATTATTACAATAATTACTCAAATTTCTTATTCCGACAGTGTCAAATCGAGAGTGTCAGCGGCGTACAGTCCATGGAAGGAAGGGAAGCACTGCTTCTCCTAGAAAAATATCTTTAGATTGCATTAAAATGCTAAAAATTATTTTAAATATCAAGCCCATAACAAATGCGGCGTTGACTCGAACCGAGTCACAGCACAAAGTCTGCCTGCGTCTTTTCACTACTCTAGAAAAAGCCAATGGAAGCTATTCCCCTTGTAGGTTCTCTGTTATACGCCAGCTTTCGTGTGTATGCCGAGAGGTCATCGAACCTGCTGAATGCACCGAGTCGCGGTCGATGCTTTAGGCGACCATGGAAGCTATCATTGGAGTAGCTTATTTGCAGGTTTAAACGGTTGTCGGTAAATACAGACGAGGTGGAAGATGTTCAAACATCATACAGACGCCTCTTTTATGAAATAATCGATCAAATTCGGCAATAAATAAACTATAGATTTAACAGTTTAAATGATTCTAAACTCCTCGAACTGTGCAATTTTGATGCATAGAAAGGAAAACCTATTCCAGAAGATGCGTTCAAATCTCTTTTTCTTCATTTTGGCCAGTTCTTCGACCGAGTGCTACTGCGATCTGAACTAAAATTTATTTACAAAACTGATGACATTGGCGCAGGAAATAACGCTAAAGACCTAATGCAATTTCTAAAAGACAAGGAGCTGGAAGATGTATACATGGAAGTGTCGAAATTGTGTGAATTAGTATCTACAATTTACCTGCCATAAGTTCATCAGTAGAACGCAATTTTTCTACGCTTAAACGGATAAAAAATTTCGTGAGAAATTCAACAAGTCAGGCGACAATCGTAAATATCGCTTTGTCTATTGAAAATATACTTCTCCAAAGCCTGTGAGAGCATCCACGTTTTTATGATAACGCCATTGACGAATTTGCAAAAAGTGATCGAAGAATCGAATCCTTTACTTGAAATTTAACCGCACGCCACTAGACAGTGTGTCGTTGTTAGAGTAGTTCACATTAGGTATATAGGGTTAGCTAGTACATATTTGGTGAATGACTGGACATTATTAATTGTTGCAATTTAGTTTGACTGAAATATGATGTCGCTTAAATAATCTGATTTAATCGCGTCCTTATTCTTGGATTGTAAATTATTTCCTTCCGAGAATGAGCCTGGCTCCATGTTTTTAAGCCTCTCATATCTCCTATTATTCTATTATACTATACGCAACTGCTAATTCTAACTCCATATTAGTTCTCGTAACGTTACCTAGACGTATAAGTATAAATATTTGATTACCGTTTGAAATTACACCTCTGGCAATTTCGCTAGAATAATGAAACACTTCATTTGCCCTGTTCTCATACAATTTCAATAACGATCTTTAACATGCCTGAAAGTGCTATATATTTATTTACCGAGCCTATTTTTGAGATATTTAGTTATAAGGCCACTTTATTATTTTGGCCAATGTTAAACTGGATGTTTATAACAGAAACATTGAAAATTGAAATAAAAGAAAATCCTAGAAAGTCCAAATCTATCCACTAATAATTGTAGAATGTATTATACTATGTACGTAATAGATTATTGTATGTACCTGTACATAAATTGTGTTATAAAATGTTACCCACTTTTTAACCAATATTTGGATATTTAGTAAATAAATACTATTCTGCAATAAAACTTTATGTTTCTACGTTATCTATGTTCTATCTAAATAAGGTGTTAATTGCTGCATTGGATAGGCAGGGGTCCCAGGTTATCTACGGAACCCCGTAGGAGACTACCTACGGGGGAGGAGGGTGATTGTGGACGTTGGGGTAAGGGAGGAGAGTGTGGGAGTGGCGTGTGGCCTTCCACAGAGGTCGGTTCTCGATTCCACTCTGTGGAACGTTGCGTAGGATGAGGTTCTGCACTTGGACCAGCCGGAGGGTGTGAATACGATCGCATATGCGGATGATCTGGCGGTAGTGGTCACGCGCAAGACGTTGGATGAATTAGAAGAGTTTGTCAGTGAGACCCTGTGGAGAGTCGAATCATGGATGGGGGAGTGTGGTCTGGAGTCCGCTTCAAGTAAATCGGAGGCCATCCTTCTCGTAGGGAGGTGGAGGGTATCAAGGGACCCGAAGGTGCTAGTGAGAGGACATAGCGTCGGAGTGAAAAGGACAGTGAAGTACTTGAGGGTATGATTGGATAAGGATCTCAGCTTTGTGGAGCACGTAGAGTGGACTGCCGATAAGGCTGCCAGGACGGTACAGGCGCTGGGAAGGCTGATGCCTAATATCGGCGAACCAGGGGAATGTCGGAGAAGAATTTGGGTAGCGTGGCGGAGTCGGTGCTGCTGTACGCAGCACCGGTGTGAAAATGTTTCATGGGTAAGGAAAGGGCTTTCCAGCAGCATGAAAAGGGTACAGCGATTGATGACCCTGCGAGTGTGTAGCCTCTATAGGACTATCTAGTGTGAGGCGGCCCCAATGATCGCTGGTATGATCCCCATTGAGGAGAAAGTTATAGGGAGCACGTCTAAGGAGCACGTACTTAAAGAAGAGGAATCGAAGAACATCGGACGAATGCCTACTGTTCGGGGAAGTAGGTGATGAAGTGAAATATACGATGTGTGAATGTGTGGTATTGACGAGGGACAGGGAGTGCTTGGAACGATTGTTTGGGGTTGGTATCATACCCCTCAACGTGGTCGGTGTGATGCTGAGTAGTGCGGATACGTGAAGTTTTGTGAAGAGTTTTGTGCAAACAATTGTTGAGAGCAAGAGAGTCTCGAACTTTTTTGCCAGCCGTCGCTATCGCTCTATGTCTATGTTCTTGTACAATGTCTGGTCGATTTGCCACCACTGTTCTATCTGTGAGCACTTTCTGTCTCAGTATAAACGGTAATTCTCATTTTCTGAGACACCCTGAGGGCTACAGTGATAATGTGGATAAAGATCTTTTGATAGATTGTACATGAGAGCAAGTTTCAGGTGGACTATTTGAGCTACACAGTTGTGGCGATGCAGATATTCAGTATGTGCTAGATTGGTACACCCTCCAGTTATATGGTGAATAGTTTCAGCTGTTTTGAGACACTTTCTGCTTTTGCCATCTATGGCACTTACTTCTTTCACTACATATTTTAGGTAATTTTTGGTAGCAATAACCTGATCTTGAATAGCTATAATGAATCCCTCAGTTTCTGGGAGTAGGACACCCATATTATTATTATTATTATTATTATTCTCCCATTTCTCAACATACATTTTGGTGCGGTTATAAACTTTATCATCTATCTTTATCTAACTTTATCATCTATTTAGGCGCAATATTTGATAAAACTCCGAGCTGTGATAAAGATATTGAATATCGAATTAATCAAGGACGGAAGGCTATAAATCAACTAAATAGCATATGGTGGAGTAAAGGAATAAGGAGTACGACCAAAAAGAGAATATACCATACTATCATAGAAGGAATTACACTATATAACTCGGAAGTATGGGAAATTAAAGATAGGCAAAGTAAAAGACTCCAAGCCTTAGAGATGGACGTACTTAGAAGGAGTTGTAGGATATCTAGGTTACAACATATCCCCAATCAACAAATAAAAGAAAAAATGAAAACAGAAGGTGATATCATTGACCAAATTGAACAAAGGAGGCTAATATGGTACGGGCACGTACAGAGGATGGAGGAAACAAGATGGCCAAAAAAGCTAATCCATTATAGGCCACCCGAAAGACGGAAGAGGGGTAGGCCGAGAAGGACGTGGGAAATGGACGTAGAGAAAGCAATGCACAGTAGACAACTTCAAGAAGAAGATCTACATGACAGGAAAGCATGGCGAGATGGATGCAGGAAACGGCGGATGCTGTAGTCTAAACCTGCTGCATATATATATCTATCTAGCTGAGAAAGTAATTCAACTCCTCTCAACTAGCTTAAGAAATTTCGGACTATATGGCACGTTTGTAACTATACTGCGCGTTGGCCCAGATTTACAATGTTATTGGGGAGTCCAATCTTGTCTAGATTTGCAATGAAATTTTTACTGATTTCACCTTCAGCTAATATAACAAATGGAATGATAGCGATGCTGCGGAGTTTCCATTGAGCTTTGAGATTATATGCCAAGTGTTCGTATTTCATTGCTTTTTAACCCTCAGTTGTACCTACCATTTTGTTACCAAGCCAGATGTTGGAGTTCCACGCTTTTATGAGATTTTGTAGGGTATTCCTGATTCGTGGACATATTTTATATATTTCCAACACTTTTAGCAACCATTCATGAGGGACAGAGTCGAAAGCTTTTCTGTGGTCAATGTAGCATACATGTAAATTTCGCTTCATTTTCTGCACTTGTTTCAGGATTACAGCATCTATGGTAAGCTGATCCTTACATCCTAATGTTTCCCTGATGCAACCTTTTTGTTCTTGTTCAAAAATTACGTTTTCATCACAGTGCAGGTATATTTTTTCATTAACCACAGATGTGAATAGCTTACATATCACCGAAAGACAGGTAATGGGTCTGTAGTTTTCAGACTGTGTTGGGTCGCCCTTTTTGTAGAGTAAGTAAGTATTTCCATGGGAGATAAATCTGGGAATCTGCTCTGGATCACTGAGGCCTTGCATGAAGCAACGGACGAGGCTTTCGTGCGCTGCAAGTGGGTGTTTGACCCAAAAATTTTGGAGCCTGTCTAGTCCAGGTGCTTTCCAATTTTGTAGTTTTTTTACAGCTTTCTCAATATCTTCCTTGCTGAACTTAAGGACATTCATTTGGGGGACATGGGCATTCCAACTTTTAACCCTTTCTATCCATTCTGCTCTGTGATTGTACGCACTGGCTTCTCCTCATAATGATTTCCAGTAGTCGTGAAACTGCGAAACGCTTGTTACCTTTTTGTTTTCCTCTATGTCATTTTGCCTGTGTTCTAGTTCTCTAAAAAATTTCTTTTGTTAGTTTGTGAATTTATAGTTCTGTCGTTTCCTTTTTGAGAGTTCATTGCATCTTTTTAGCCTCGACCCTTTTGCTTTTTGTCTGTAACGATCTTTAAGTTCCAAAAGCTTTTCCAGATATTTTGGGTCGTGTTCGAATATTTGGGTTTTTTGGGCAATTTGTTTTGTTATCTTTAAGACCTTTTTGGAGGTATTACCCCTAAGGTATTCGGAAAGTACATTGGCATTTGCTCAAAATTCATCGATGCTTTTTTCGAGGCGTTTTTCCAGGCTGGGTAGACGTCAGTGTTCTTATCGCTTATTACTTTTGGGGTGTAAGTTCGTTGATCATTTTGGAGCAGTACAGTGCCAAATGGACCTCTTCCAGACTTTTACGTTCGGCCAAATACGTTCCTAGCGCTATGTTTGTCTCAGAAATCCATGATTGAGCTCTACGGGTGTTACGCAAGACTGTAATTATTGTTCTTTCCAGTGGGTTTGTGTTTTCATAAAACGCTAGAAGGCTAAGACGTTTGTCCATGACAGTATTTGGCTCCTCTCATCATGTGCAGGTGAGGCAGCTGGGGTCACATTACCCATTTCTATATCAGGTTGCCTGTCTGGTTCTTCCCTCTGGTCGTCAATGTTCTCCTGCCAAAGTACGTGGCCCACTTCCCTCTTAATATCGTCAAGCACAGTTTAGGTCAAGTACTTTTTCCTTACTATAGTGTTATTCCTGTCTACCATATTATGCTCAGACATATTTAATTCCGGGTGAATCTTTATGAATTCAGCATGAAAGGTATATCTCCATCCAGGGAGTGGTTCATCGCTGCACCTACTGACATAATAATAAGCCCGCATGACTTCTATGTTCCTTTTTCGGGTGCGCAGTGCAGCTTCTCCTACTAGCAGTTTTCCTCATGGGGGAAGAGCTGGTAGGCAGAGCTGTAAGTTGTTGGTCTTCTGCTTCTACATTAGGGTCCACATCCCGGTGGTTATTTTGGGCAGTGGCTTGTTGTGTGACAGGGGTCCGCCTCCTCAACCTCCTGCCACCGGCGTCCCGCTTAATTATTATTATTATGACTAATAATATCATTATTACTATTATTATTATTGATTGTTTGAATCCATCTCCTTCTCTGAATTTTAACAAAAAATCTGAAAATCTTCAATATATTAATTCAAAGAAAGAACGGCTTCAACGGAACCTAAAAGTAAATGTGGAAAGCGCCCATTTTTCACGGCTTGTTCAATAATTCCGTTGTTTTTGCCGTCAAACCTCAGTTAGCGAAATCTCGTTTTGTTCAAACAATGAGGTGATTTATAGAGTAAATATTTGAAATTTTTCTACCTACGAACCCGCAAATCCACATTATCGAGAAAAAAAATCGATAAACGCCTAATCTCAACGACTCATTGTCACAGATTTTTTTAAATTGATAACTGCAATGTATTAAATTACTCATTGAATATTCATAGATTTTTGCGGGAGAGCGTAGGCGTTGCATTATTCTTATTACGTTGTAAACCATTAGCATATACCCATTCTGGGCGAATTAGTTTTTAGACGTTAAATAGTAGCTTATTGCTGCTGTATGTCTTTGGAATATGATTTATTTTGAAAGTATTTCCTACTTTTGTTGTTACCTGCGAGATAGCTCACTTATCCGATGATTAATGCCTTTAGACAGCATGCTTTGATATTTATTTTTTTTTAAATAAAATGTTAAAGCAAATACTGGAAACATGTAACATTCGAATTTTTAATTAAAATGTATATAAGCTTTCAATGAACCTAAAAGGTTAAGTATGGATTTAAGTAAAATAATTTAAGTGTTTAATTTTTCCTTGACCTAGAAATTGATTTATTAAGAAATAATATTATTATATTATAATAATATTATAATAAATTATAATAATAAATATTATAATATCATATATTATTGTTATTATCGGGGAGTATTAAATTAAAACCTTTGATAATACTTACCATAACATACGACTTTCTCATTGCTACCTGTGAGACATAATACTAATAATTTATCGCAAAGTAATGCTGTAGTGTTGAAGTACATTGAAATAATTAAATTGTTTGATGTTGATCGTGTAGTATATGCTTTTATAGTTATTTGTATAAGTCGTAACAAGAAATAATTGTAATGGAAGTACATCATTTCTTAAGGAACGAAATAGTCATATCCTCGTTATTTAAGCAACGCTTGACCAAAAATTTTGTAAAGTCTTCACCGTCCTTCATTATATCTTTCAAAAGGAATTTCAATAGTTTTTAAAAATTTTTAGTTGTTGACATTTATTATTTTTATCAAAGAATCGTGAAAAACACCGAAAAATAAAACTTTTTGGTGGTGAATAAATTCGAAATGTATTTTTGTGAACTGAACTAAATCAATTCGATGTTTCTCTTTTCGTTGCTATTCTATTCTTCGACTTATCCATTGTGCAGCAAGGCATATTCAATACCACAGCATTGCCAAAATCGTAGCCATCTTCAGTGCCGGATTTCAAGAGATAAGAATCTTTAAATTTACCACAGAAACAACAGAACCCATCATGGCTTTTATAATACTTGTGTTTAAAACTTGTGATGTAGAATATTTCAGTTCACTTCACTCTTCACTAACGTAAAGCTGTGGTCGCTTTTTTAGCAACTTAT
Source organism: Cryptocephalus moraei (assembly GCA_946251905.1). Taxonomy (NCBI): domain Eukaryota; kingdom Metazoa; phylum Arthropoda; class Insecta; order Coleoptera; family Chrysomelidae; genus Cryptocephalus; species Cryptocephalus moraei. The sequence goes on along the minus strand of OX276454.1, from coordinate 35,201,975 downwards.
GCAAAATCTGTGTGTTAAAGAACTTTAGATTGGGATTCAAGACGTTAAAATACATGATGTGGGTCTTGTCAATAGGATACACCAATTTCTGTTTGTATATTTGGGGGTGCCTAATTTTTCAATCAGTGGAATTAGTAGAGGATGGTCGGAAGATTGTGAAATGGGATAGAAACCAATGATAGGTGTTATTTTGTAACTTACCGTTAGTTAGTAAAACATTTTCTGCGTTATTTGTTATGTATTGATAACATACGAGTGTTTCACGGACGTCTTCTATTGTATTGTAACGTGAAATATCAACCGCAGGGCGAAGTGTGTTTACTCCCGTCTTACCTCGGCGGGATGCTTCAAAGGAATTACTGCGACGCTTAAAAGACAGCTGCATGAATTCTCCCGGATTGTTGTTTACGAATAGTAATTTGTGACCTTCTGAACATTTCCTGCGTAGGCGTTGTTAAAGGAACAATCGTACCTTCTAGAATGTACGAGAACGTTCTCGATCATGGTTGGGGGTGTATATATAGGGGGCTTGTGATCGAGGGAGTTAGTTAGAAGTAGAGAAGCAGACGTGAACGCGACATACGATCCGAAAGCGGAGCAGTACAAATAAATTAAGTAGTGTCTAGTCTAGTGTACAAGTAGCTAAGTGTGTTAAATAAATTAGTGTACGATCAATGTAAATAAATTAGAAAATAAACGTTACAGTATGAAGAAGTGTGGTAATACACTTTTTCATTGTGCACATATTCAATACCGAAATGTGAAACTGATTGGAGTGTAATGTAGAGTGAATATTTAATGTATCATAACCCTATTACTTTTACTATTTTAGATAACAACTATAATAACATAGACACATACGGAATAGATGTTCGATATAAAAAAAAACTTGAAATATATTTATACAATTCAATAACAGAAAACAATAACTGATAATATTAATATTCAAAATTTGCTGTGCGTATGTACTAAAAATAGTCAAACTATAAAATTTAGCAGTTTTCATAAAATTCCATATTGGTGGAATTTAGAAAGAATATTCAGGAGAAAATTAGGACAATTTTGAAGATTTAAATCATCCATGAATAAAAAAGGTGCTGATACTATATACATTTCGGAAAGAGTGAAAGAACCTGCCAAAGAATTAAAAATTTCTATCAAATATCGGTTATTGAAAATATTTGTAATGAATTAAATATGAATATATGGAGAGATGAATTTAAAACTCTAAATAAATATATTAAAAATAAAAAAAATTAAAATATTCCAAGTGCCCCGAAACTAAAATGAGTAAGACCACTGTTTCCTTTTTCTTCAAAGAATTGGATTAGGAATTGTAAAACACTATCCAATTCATCTAAGCACTAGAAAAGAAATGGGTATAGTCGAAGCACGTAAAGTTGTTCCTAGTGTATACAGTGATCTATTTGATTTACTTTAAAGCAATCCTTTTCAATAGTTTGGAAAATTGCCATGTACATCTTATATCGAAGGGTAGAGATATCGAAGGGACATCTGTCTGTACGCCGATATGTGTATTAAGTTCTTTGGGTAAACTATATGAAAGAATTGCCCGGAAGAGCATTGATGATGGTTTGGAAGAAATTAAAGGATTGTCCGATTTACAGTTTGGTACTAGAAAAAGAATATCTACAGTCTCTGCTTTGCAGTTCGTAGTTGGCTAGGTTTACACTTCTGAATCAAATGGTGTTCTATGATAACCCTAACCATAAAAGTTGCATTTATTGCGGCATCATGGAATTCCATTATTTCAGCATTGAGAGGGGTAGGTAGTTCTCCTAATTATTTAATAAATATCATAGGGGATTACTTTTCATACAGATTTCTCACACGTTTAGGTAAAGAAATGGTAGATGTATATACAGGGCTACTCCAGGGTTCTGTATTGAGACCAATGTTATGAAATATTTCTTACGATAATAATGATGATTTTATTTCTTCGTTTAGAAGTGTTCAAAAATGTTAAGTTGATGGCATTCACCGATGATTTAGCTACCTTAGTCAAGAAAAGCTAGAGATACTCTAGCGAAGTTTTCGAAGTGTATACAAAATGACGATTTAGTATTGGCTCCCGAAAAAATAGAAACGATTATTTTAAAACGAGGTAGAAAAAGAGGTTTTATTACATTTAAAACTCTATATAGGAAAATTATGTAAAGTATCTGAAAAAAGGATATAATTTGTTTTTTCAAGAGCGTAAGGCTTTCACGGCCGGAGTCAAATGTGCAAATGCGTTTTTCCGGGCTATTTGGCCGTGGTCCAAAAAGGTTTAAGTAACCTGACGTTTCGTCTGCTTCTGCGGCAAACATCTTCAGAGGCGATGTGGTAGTCTTCTCAGCGTTCGACTGCTTCGAAAATTACCCTCGACTGTATCTTCGACGTGACACTTCGTGACACTTGACATTCCTAGACCTGCTGCGTTTGTTTTTGTGCTCCCATGATTATCTGTTAAGATGTCCGTTTATCCGGTCCCTCGTATACCTGTCCCTTCCTTGAACGTTTCCCTGTTTAATGGTTTAATTTTCGTTCTGTTAAGTATGGGAATCCAGGTACTGTTTATCTTTAAAGTTTCTTCTTTCCGGTTAAAATTGTTCTTGTGTTTGAAAATTTCAATTGCCTCTCTCTGTAGTCGTGTGTGGAAATGTTGAGTGTTGGCCAAAATCTGTGTGTCCTCAAACAGGATTTGATGGCCTCCAGGCTCCATTAAAGTGTGTTCTGCTACCGCAGATTTTTCTGTTTGTCCTAGGCAGCAGTTCCTCTTGTGTTCTTTTCTCCTTGTGTTGGTGGATCGTTTTGTGGTGCCAATGTAGACTTTTCCTCATTTACATGGTATTCTGTATACCCCTGGTGTTGACAAATGATTCCTCTTGTCCTTGGGGCCCCTTAGACTCTCCTGTATTCCTAGGGTGGGGCGAAATATCGGTTTTACTCCTTTCTTCGTCATCTCTTTCCCTATTCTATCCGTGATGTTTTTTATGTAAGGTAGGTATACCACTTCACGTTCTTCCATTTCTCTGCCTCCCGTATTTTTTTCGCTTTTTCGTAGGGCCCTGTTGATCTCTTGTTTTGTATATCCATTTCTCTGTAATACCTTTTTTTAAGTGTTTGTTCTCCTCCTGAAGATATTCCCCTTGGCAGATGCGTGTGGCTCTGGTAGCAAAGGTTTTAATCATTCCCCTTTTTTGGCTAGGATGGTGGTTGGAGTTCTTGTGCAAACAAACAGTATTCCTGATTTTAAACAAATGTAAGAGAATTTTTTGAAAATATGGAATTTGGAGCTCAGCCAGGATTTGAACCCGGGTCTCCCAATTTCGCGTCGGTTGTTCTTACCACTAGACTACCAAGATATGTATCAATTTTTTTCGTTGTTCATGTTAAACGTTTTGAGAGGATGATACGGAGGACGTATTAGTTGTACGCAACACACATTTGTTTCGTATACACCTTTCATATTAATTAATTTCGAGAATACATTCCATCTATTCCTGATTTTGTTTTTGAAGTAAACGGTTGGACAAAAATTCGTAATCTGTTTTGCAGCTGTTTACTAGTACACCGTAATGAGTTCCGAATTAGAAAGAAATACAGTTTATAAAAATATTCCATTATTCTCCTCCAACGTAGAATGTATAAAATATGAGAAAATTTTTCTATTAACCCGTAATGCACTCTTCAAATGACTCACTAGTAACCAAATTATAATAAATATTGTTCAAAGAAAACTGAGTAGAAAACAAGCGGTTATCAAGATTAACATAGGTCTGTTATTAAAGTCAAAGGGTTTAACTCGTTGGGAATATATTTTTTTAATACCTAAATCCCTCGCTCTCAGACCTCTCTTTAAATCAAATGGCCCTAGGAGGAATATATCTATATGTCTCACGTTATAAAGTTGTTTTATAATTTAATTCTTTATTATTTTCATTTATATCACAACTCTTTATCTGATTACGTTTACACACATCTAAACACAATTTCCCTTAATACGCAAAAACAACTTTTTTTCCTTTAGTTCGGACATTTATGTATAAGCGATATGACATTATTATGCAGAAAGTGATGTAACGTTATTCATGGGAGTGCCTGTGTTAATAATTACAGATAACCTCTCACTTTATTAAACGTAACTGGTAGTATCGTAATTATGATTTAAAAATTAAACTGTTCTTCCTGGATGCTGTCTCCGATTTGTAGACCGTAACCGAATAGGACAATGAAGAAAAAATATGTACTATCACTATTAATTGTGTGGTTAGAAATGAAAAAGAAAAAAAATTACTGACATAATATGTAATGTGATAGTAACAATAACCGCTTAAGAGAACTTCCAATACATAATCGGATAAAAAAATTGATTGGATTTGAAACTTGAGATGAAATCTGAAAATGTGTCCGTATGAGATGAAAGTTAATTAGGAAGTTTGAATTTTTTTGGGTGTACTTGTTCAGTGCGTTCTTTCTTCACCTTTTACTACTAAATATTTAGCATCAGCTGTGACTCGTCGTGGCTTCGCTCACTAATCATTCGAAAAGTTATGGGAGAATGGGAGAATGTTCTCGGGGAGCTGAGATGAATTAAGGAGCGTTCTTAATAATTCGACTACATAATGTGTAACGATGTATCCCAACTTCGCTCGAAGGTCAACTTAAAACCACCCTATCCTAAGTTCAAGCATTTTTATAAAGGCGAAAGATAAGGCTTTTTATTACATAGCGCATATATGAGATGAGAAATAAATTCAAATGTTGTTTTTATATTTTTTTAGTTTTAGCTTTTATGTATTACATCAATTTTTGATGCTACACGCCACTTAGCATAATAATTCAAAGTTTCTGAAAGAATACGCTTATTGGTAAAAATCCCTAAGTACCATTCCATTATGGGTAAACGACCTGCAGAGAAACAAACAAAAGATTGGATAATAATGCACAATGGGGGAGAGATAAGATAATCATCGTAATGTGGTCACTTACGTCGTGCCAATATTGATTTGTGCAATTAACGTCTATAACGACAAAGTTGCAGTCGCCTCATGTAAACGTTCACTTTGCCACATGCTATACATGTACAATGCCTTTTGAGTTAGTCTTTACGGCGAGATTGTTAGCCCAGTTTTCACAACGTATTTTTGTTTTGCAGACTATATATGTACCAACTTTTATATAGAAAAAACGTTTTGCTAAATGGACCTTGAAAAGTGAAAAAAGTGTAGAAATGCAAATATTTTACAAAACTTGGTGATTATTGAAATTTAGGAGTAATCTTCCTATAACCCTGCTAGTTTAAAAATTGTAAATGACAAATAAATATGCCCAATGTTTAGATCATGAGGTCGGTTTCCCCTATTACATAATTATATTATGAAGTATAGTGTAAGTGTACTTATAGTAAACTGCTAATAACATAATTATATATAACATAAATCAAATAATTTTTAGGAAATTAAAAAAAAACGAAATATCCTGCTTTTGAACAATTTGTTGAATTAAAAAGTCACCAAGGACATGTTTTACTTTTACATGTCGATATGTAATATAAATGTGAACAAATTTCCAAACAAAATTTAGCCGTGGCTATACTGGAGTTTCAACTACAAAATTGTTTTTAAATAAGTCTTAAGTGTTCTTAAAAACATAATATCAAAAAAATGCCAGGAATACTGGTCTCACCTCTATAACTTCAATTTTAAATTTGACTCTCACTATTTCATTGTCCATTAAAATACGTAGTTATAGCAGGATTAGAAAATCCTATTTTGAAATATTTTCTGCACAATAAAAGCAACTTTGACTCTAAAATGTTATAACAATTCGATAAGCGAATATGTGACTTGAGTGTTAATTGAATATTGCACTTATCGAGACTTGATTTCAACTCTAGAAAAAAGGCCAAAAACAGTTTTTTTCTGTTCACACAAAATAATAAGACAAACGAAAAATACAATGATATCAAAACAAATGTAGATATCAATCTAAAAATTTTAAGTGCAATTTAATTAGCAATGTTAGAAATAGTGTTTGAATTTTGATTATGTTGGTATTGGTACTCTGCGTGAGTTAGTAGCAGTGAATGACTGATGACAGATGAGATAACCTACCCTACCAAGCCACTGCAAGCCACGTTTTCTCAAGTTTTTCTTTAAGTTCTTGTACAAGTTGTATTTTTCATTTATTCTTTATTCAATCATTAAATGGTCGATACCAAAAAGGGTTGAAGTTATTTAATAAGCAACATACAAATTGTTGTGCAAAAGAAGAGAATATTATAATATTTTATTTTTGGAGTGAAATGAAAAATTCATTTCCCACGCTTCATTTCATTTAAGTGGGTTAAGTACTTGTGTTAGTGAAAGTATTTATTATCTAGAAAATTACCATTTTTATAACCATGTGTGAAAATGGGTTAATATATATGTGGATACAAAAATAATAAATGTGGTTTTATGCATTATTTCTAGCTGTTACGGTAGAATAAAATATAATTAAGGATGTTTGAAAACAAAACTTCGAAAGCTAAGACATGCATATTTAAATAATATATCTTTGTAATGTTAATACTGCATATTGCCTGAATATTCCGTCATATTTTTAGTGCACATTTTCCAATATATGTATTACGAATCTCTCAGCTTTGAATTTACTGTCGCTTAATTTCCGCCATTTACTTTGATCAATCTTCGCCAATTCAAACGAATTTTAACAATCCATCAAGAATTTCTTTAAAAGCTTTTATATTAGGTACCTATATTTATATAAATATCTGCCTGTCATACAAAAATTACAGGAAATCGTCTTATTCTGTTAGGTTCTGCTTGTGGTCCACTTGGTATTGTTATCTTTCTCGAGAAAATATTGAATGTAAAAATATTAAAACCTGTCTGCTGTGTGCAACATATTGAGCTTACAATTTAAAAATTTATAGTTTTCGTCAAATTTTTTGACATCCCTGCCATTTGTCTAAATTACTAAAAATGAGTAATATGCTAATTCCTAGAGTCGAGATTTGCTTTAGTCACTTTTGCCTGAATCCGTGTTCATCTCATCAAAATATCTAAAATGAGAAACAACAACTGCATTTTAAGTACAAAAATGGTGATCTAGGAATCGGACTACACTGTCATATTTTATTATAAATATTCGATGGTAGAATAAATATTTACCTAATGTTTCAGGTGGATTTCGATAAAATTCGAAAAACTGAAAAATGACAAGATTGTAGGTAGTGCCCTTTAGAGACGATTTAGCTAAAAATGTTATTAAATTTTATTACACACACTCGACAGTAGAATAAATACCTAAATTTTAGAAATAAGTATTTGAGAGACTTTTGAGAAAAATTTTAAAAATCGAAAAACTAAGTGGAGTTCAAATGTTGGTAAGATGTTTCGGAGGCTGTGTAAGGTGCTGATACCCCAGTAATTACCCAGATTACCAGTAATAAAACTCTGAGAAATGGCCACTGCTTTTTTCTGACAAATAAGTCAGGAGTTTGAGGGATTAAACTCAGCTCTGCCAACAAACCCTACTCTCACGTCGTCGAAGACAGCAGCTATGGTCGCGTAAAGTCTGGGCATGGCGTACAATGAATGTGGGTTATGTAGCAGACGAGAGAGAGTGAAAAGCGAGCTTCGGGCGCTTTAAATCTCGAACATATCAGCTAAAGGAATACACCCCTGCAGAAAATTCTGGTCTTCCAGGTGGCGGGTTGAGGCACCGGAATATCTCCTCAGTACTCGTAAAAAGCGTACAAATGTTAAAAAACCAGACAATTTGCCTCAGAACTCGGACGAAAAACATGATGCACGACAAAGCAAACAAAAAAGGACTATGAATATTACTACATGGAACATACAAGGCCTCCGCACAAAACAAATGGAGGTTTAGAAGAAATGAAACGTTTTAAATTAGATATTTGTGCTTTGACAGAAACAAAAATGAAAGGGAAAGGTACAGAATACTTGGACAATTACATAAATATATTTAGTGGTGTTGATAAAGACAAAAGAGCACAAGCAGGAGTTTCCATTCAAGTAAAGAAAAATCTTGGTAAACACATTAAATTTTTAGGTGTTTATGCCCCCGTCTAACGATGAAAGCATGCCTGTAAAGAATGAACACGATAACTTACTTAAAGCGCTTCTTGAAGATGTAAGTTGTCGCAATGAAATTCTCCTATCAGGAGATCTCAACGTTAGGGTGGGATCTAAAGATTACGATGACGTGGTGGGAAGATATGGGGAAGAAGTAATAAATAACAATGGAGATAGACTTATCGACATCTGTGAAGAATATTCTCTTAAGTTTCAAAATAGCTTTTTCAAACTTAAGCACATACACAGATACACCAGAATTCAACCTACTCTAAGACAAAAGTCAATAAAACCGACTATGTTATAAGTAATCAAAATACGCACAAAAGATTTTATGACGTGCGTGCATTCGTGCATACTGAGGTGCTCAACGTGGTTCGGACCACTATTTAGTTCAAGCTCTAGTATTCTCTCTAGACTTCTTCTCTTCTTTCCATGGACCCCTCAGAACACACAAACTCTAAATAACGACAATGTTTCAAACACTGTTGAACTAAGGTGCAATTCACAAGCATTTCAAAATGAATCAATAATATTTCTCTACATATTTCGTTTCAGCGAAAAACTAAAGAATGTAACCTATTGTTCCAGAGTTAATACATATAATAACATTGTAAATAAAGTGTGTGAAAGAAGCGGCAATGGAACCTTTAAGCAAACCATTCCCCAGTCGACTGAAGAGGAGAAACGAAGAGTGGTTTAACGAGGACATAGAAAAACTAGTAGCGGAGACAAAGAGGACATATAACCAGTGGTTAAGATCAGGTGAAGGATAAAATGGGAGAAACTTATAAAACCATTAAGGATGCCAAAGACGAAATTTGGAACATAAAATGTAACCAGATTGACCAAAATTTAGGTGGTGGTAGATCCAGCGAAACATGCAAGGTACTAAGATCTATACACACAAATACACGAATAAAAGTACCTATAAATACAATACCTATCAACCAATGGCAAGCATATCATTCTAATCTACTTACAGAAAATCGTCAAGAATTTCCTACTGAACATACTACTACCCCAGATATCAATATAAATGATTCCTCAACTCTAGAAATTAACGAAATTTCTGTAGAGGAAATAAAAACCGCTATCTATGGAAAACGGGAGAGCACTTGGACCAGAAGGGCTCTATAGAGCTTATAAAACATGGAACAGAATACTTCTAGAACTGCTGACTTTCGTTTTTAATTGTTCCCTAAGTGGACAAGAAATTCCTTCTGAATGGTCAACTGCACATATAACAAACCTAAAATAAAAAATAAAACTAAATAAAAATAAAAATGTTGATAGGAATAAATGCTCGAATTATAGAGCATTCAGCGTAACTAACTCCATCTCTAGATTGAACGGAAAGATCATAAAATACAGAATAGAAAACCAAATTATAGAACAAAATGGTTTTCGCGGAGGACGTTCGCGTGTTGACAATTTGTTTACCTTAAAACAGTTACTAGATTTACAGAAATATGTATTCAAGCTGTTAAATAAATGTATGAAAATATGAGCACTCAAGTAAAGCTCAATTATCCCAAAACTTTTTCGTGACTAAAGGTTTACGCCAAGTATGTGCAATCTCTCCCACATTGTTTAAGATATACCTCATGTCGGTCCTCAAAAACTGGTGACGACAGTGCAACACAAAGGGATCGGTGAAAATAAGTTGTTTACCCTTCACTTCGCCGATGACAAAGTCGTAATAGCTGAAGACGAAGATGACATAAGCTATATGCTGATGAAACTGTAGCATGAGTATCATAAATGAGGTCTCACCATCAACATTCACAAAACTGAGTATTTAGTCGTCGGCGAAAACATGGGTGTAAACTCATACAACTATATGGGAGTAATCTTTGGCAAAGATGGATCTAGTGAAACGGAAATGAGAAAGAGAATCTGTCAAGGAAGACAAATAACTGGACAGTTGCATTCAGTTCTGTGGAGTAAAAGCATACGAAAAGAAACGAAAATAAGAGTTTATAAAACTATATTCGAAAGCATAACTGCCTACGGTGATGAGGACTGGGAAACCGAATCACTTAAAAGTTAACTCAAAGCTATGGAGATGACATTTTGGAAACACAGTTGCGATTTGACATTGAGAGATCTTGTACGAAATGAAACAATCAGAGAAGGAATGGAATTCGGACCACTATTGTAGACACTATTGAAGCCAAGCGTCTAACATTGTAGGGACATGTACGGCGGATGGCCGACTCACGATGGCCAAAGAGAATGTTAGAATAGAACAGTTTCAGAAAAAAATATTTCGAATAAAAATTGTATGCTTTTAGTGTGTTAATTCAAATACAGAATTTAGTGAAAAAATCCAGCCTTTTTTAAAAAAAATTGAGAATGGAAAATGTTCAGGAGTAAAGTGCCATTTAGGGAGGTTTTAAAAAAATGTGTCAATTAAAAGATTTTAAAAAATATGTTAGGTCAGCTCAAATGTAAAATTTGGTAAGAATTGGCAAAGCCGTTTTTGAGAAAATTGAGAAAAATTGGAAGTTTACTAAAGTAGAGGGCCCTTCGCAGAAAATCAGCCAAGAGAACGATAACGGCATTCAGTAAGAATTGAATAGTAAAGTAAACGTACAAAGTTTAAAAAAAAACGTTGGACCAGTTATTGAGATAATACAAAAAAAAACTAAAATTTACGAGTAAATTGCCCCTGATTATGATGAAATTTATGTTTTCAAGGGATCCAATATTAAATGAATATTTCAAAAACCTAATAAATCAAATTCGAACAGATTACAATATTTCGCCTCATATGAGATAGTGAAAAGGGAAAAATGTGTATTTTTAAAACAATAAATGTCATCACGAAGTTATTTACGGATTTGTATAAAATGGAATAATTATCTGAATGCATGATTTATTTTAAAAAAATAACTAAAAACAACATTATTATCGCATAATTGTGCAATACATACATATTAATCGCATCGTTACAACGGAACTTATTGTTACTCTTCATTACCGAGCTACTAATAACAGTCTTAAAATAATGTTGTTTGATGTGGAGATTTATTTCCGCTGTATTTTTTCTGCATGTTGGGAATCGCTGGGAACTCCCTTCTTCCAACGAAATAATTACAAAAACAAAAGGGCGTAATTCGGAGCTACCCTTTTAGGGCTTTAATTTTACTTTCGAGCCTCGATTATAATCTTTTGAGAACTTTCCTCGAATTTGCCGCTAATGCTGTTTGAGTACGGGTGCGAAGCTCCCCACATTCAAAAATCTTGTAGTCCGGTAAAACAGGTGCTTATTTTAATCTCAAAATTTCTGCAAATAACATTGTCGTTTTGCTGTCCAAACGACAGCAAATAGCTGTCCTTTGGAGGTTGATACTTGGGGTTCATTTTCAAAAAATAGAAGAAAAAAAAATTTTACCCACCTAAACCAATTTTTACACAGATTTTTTTTTCGGGAAATATTCATTTACACATAAAGTATACCCCTGAAACAGTTTCAAGCCGAAAGTCAGGGGATGCAATAGTCATTCGGAGGTTCATAAGACACTTACTTTGAAATTTCTTACTTTTAGGTATAAAAATGTTTTAAAGTATCTAAACCAATTATTACATCAAAAATTTTAATCTAGAAGTATTCGTTTAAGTGTACATAAACTATCCCTCTGGAATATTTTCAAGACGAAAATCAGGGAATACAATAGGGGGTTCAGTCAGGGGTTTACAGCGGCGCGCGGTCCATGGAAGCAAGGGAAGCAGTGTTTCACCTTGAAAAATGTCAAGAATGATAACACATCATCTTCTTAAATGGAATTTTTAAAATAGGGAACAATAATTGTTCCCAATTTTAATTACTACTTTAGATTGCATTAAAAAGCTAAAATTTATTTTAAATATCAAGCCCGTAACAAGCCTTCACTCAAACCGAGTCACGCAGAATGTCTGCCCGCGAGTCGTGTGCGGGCGGCTTTTCACCACTCTAGAAAAATCCAATGGAAGCTATTCCCGCTGTAGGTTCTCTGTTAGACGCCGGCTTTCGTGTGTATGTCGAGAGATCATTGAATCTACTGATTGCATGATGTCGCGGTCGCGTGCTTTAGGCGGGCGTGGAAGCTATTAGCTGTTTTCGCGGAGCCGATCCCGAACACGTTCGGGATATGCGCGCATGCGCACTTTAAAATCAGCCGTTCGCGGAGCAAAAAGTTCACCCTCCGGATTAAAAGTTCCGTGTTCGCGGATCACGTTTGTTAACCTATGGACTAATTCAGAACGTGTTCGACAGATCCTTGGATGAAGGGAGGGATAGTTTATTCAGAGCGAATCATAACCTAGAACTTCGTTGTCAGTTGTCATTTGGGCATTTTCCGGAAGTAAAGCAAGAAAAAGTAGCAGGTGAACATGTTTTTAAATTGGAATATCGATCGATAAACCACAGAAAAACTTATTTATACAGAACAAATTTATAACAAAGAACAAATATTCTGAAGATTGTCAGAAGCATGTCCGAAGTGCGTTCGCGGAGTTCAAAATTTTGAATTTACCCGGACCTAAATCTTAAACGCGCTTGCGCCATAGCATAAGTTCAGTTTATTCAGTAGTTCAGTAGTAAGTTCAGTTGTCTCCGCGAAAACAGCTATTATAACGAAACCGCCTGCCATAAAGATAGCCAACAGTCGGAATGAGTCGCGTCTGAGAATTTCCCAACGATGTAGATTCGGCGAACTGATGGATTTCCTGGAAGTCGCGAATATCCGTTCAAGAACTAGAACCGCCGAGATCCTTCCGGAAATCCCACGCGGCAAAATAAATAGCACACCGAGAGCGAGCCGAAAACATTCGCCGGGAGTCGTAAACAACCGACCGACGCATGTCGGCCGGATCGGTAAACATAAACTGTTGTTAAGATAAACTAGATTAGGTATTAGTATATAAATGTTAGTGTAAGTGGTTAAAATAAATGAGTATTCGTGTAGTGTAGTAATTTTAGCGTAGTTAAAACGTTATACTATAAGTGGAGTAGCTTATTTGCAGGTTTAAACGGCTATCGGTGTTTACAGGCAGGGTGGGAGATATTCAAGCTTCATTCAGACGCCTCTTTTATGATATAATCCGGGGGTGCCACACCACGCGTGCCAGAGGTGGCACGTATGAAAATTTGCTGGCACGTGGAAATTTTGGATATCACTCCTATAATACGCCTAACAGCCCTAATACGAAAATGAGAATTATTTTATTTGGGCGCTTGAACACAGACTGAAAATAAAGAAACAAGCGGTCACGATTATTGTAAATTCACCACTTATTATATGAGGGGGCATGCTAAGTTGTCATAGACCGATCACTCATCACCTCCGCGAACTAAGCTTATGTCTCGCTCTCGGCAGACTGCCTTTTTCTTTTTAGTCATTGGTCGTTAGTGAATCGATACACTCATAGTATAACGCGCGTTCTGATGAAATCATAAAAAACCGTTGTATTTCAACGTTGTATATGAAGGTAAGTAGTTTCAGTTAGGGATTACTTAAAAATTAATAAAAATGCAATTGATGCAGTTATTTTTTCAAATAAATTGTTACATGACTATCTATTTATAATGGCCAGTGAAAAGGAAAAACAGAAATTAGATGACTCAACAAGCAGCAGAGATTTTCAAAGTTCGCGAGCTGAAGAATATGGCATGATCAGTAAACATAATGAGGCAGTATTTATTTTATGTTCCGGCACAGTTGTATGCAGAACATCCTCAGTGAAACGACATTATCAGACAAATCATAAATCGCTCTTTGAAAAAAGTAAGGAAGAACAAAGAGAATTTATTGCTCGAGCAATTAAAAATAGAAATGTTCAATCCACATCTTTGGTGAAAGTTATTGGCGGTCCTTCAAATATAGTAACTGCTGCTAGTTTTTATGCCTCGAGCTTTATTGCCAAACACGGGAAACTTTTTAGTGATGGGGAATACATGAAGGAAGCTTGGTAAAAATCCGCATCAATTCTTTTCGAAGACTTAGAAAATAAAGAAAACATTATTTAAAAAATAAGAGATATCCCTTTAGCTAGAAATGCGGTAATGGATAGAATTTTGGAAATGGCTGAAAATGTCACTAATCAGCAAAAAGTTGACATACAATCTTCAAGTTTAATTTCTCTCTGTCTTGATGAGAGTACCGACATAACGGGATCAGCTCGCTTGACAATTTTTCTTCGATATTGTATGGGAAATAAAATCAAAGAAGAATTGATATGTTTAACTTCTTCAGTAACGACAACAAAAGGAGTAGATATTTGCAACGCTGTTATAAATGCACTTGCTGAAAAAGAAGTAGATATTTCCAAGATTATATCAGTAACTACTGACGGTGCTCGTAGTATGACAGGACTAGAAAATGGCTTTGTTACTCTATTTGCCCAGCGTGTTGGACATCCAATTCTGGGGTTCCATTGCATTATACACCAGCAGGTTTTATGTGCGAAGGCGAGTTTTAAATCACTAGAAGATGTTATGGACCTTGTCACAAAAATAGTCAACTTTATATCTGCACGGGCTTTGAATAAACAAAAATTTTTAGAACTAGCCGTGACCCGAACACGCTTCGCTGTGGCTCAGTTTGATATGAAATATATGAGCAATTAAATAAAAATAGTTAATCTAGCGAATATAGATTTACCGAGAAAACAAATAATTTATTTCAATACCATGCATTACATTGCTGACATTGCTGTGATTATATTGTAAAATATTATGAAAAGGGAAAAATATATTTTTGTAATTATTTTTTATAACCGATGTAGGTACTCGGCTTCGCTCGGGGGCGACCCTGTCTCATCCCTTTTTCCACACTCCATGAAAATGATTTCAATCAGCGTGCGTTATTTGTCTTGATCGAGCAATGCGTACTCCTTCGATTTCCAATCTTGCTTCTCTTTGCTGGTCTGTTTCAGATAAACGGGCTTGAGCATTTCTTAATCTGAGGGTTTCTAGTCTATCTTCCATTTGCTCCTCTGTTTCAGATAAACGGGCTTGAGCATTTTTTTAATCTGAGGGTTTCTAATCTATCTTCCCTTTGCCCGTCATTTTCTGAAGCTCGTAAAGCCTTTTATTTATTTGCTTTACATATGGATCTGCCAATCGATTTCCTTTTTGGAGGCATATTTCACAGCGAAAGTATAAAATAAATGCGCGTGTTTTCTATTGTCCAATTAACACCACTAACACACACACTTTCAAAAATATTTCTACTCTTAACAGAATGATTTTGAGCAATTCGATCCTCAAAGCGCTGTCAAACTGTTCGACATTTAAAAGATACCTTTTCGCCGCGAGATGGCGCCATCTGTCAGTCACTCGTCTGTCAAATAAAGATGACATATTGCCTGTCATGCATATTTTTAAGCCGTTTTTTCGACGCGGAACCATTTCAGGAACCTTCACGGACCTGCGCCCTACAACTCACCAAAGTTTCGTTGCAATCGGATGAATGGTATAGGAGCCTATGCGTAACATACAAACAAACATACATCCATTTTTAGATATATATATATATATATATATATATATATATATATATATATATATATATATATATATAGATATAACAAAATGCTTTTGAGCAATTCGATCCTCAAAGCGCTGACAAACTGTTTGCTGTTCGACATTTAAATGTTACATTTTCGCCGCGAGATGGCACCATCTGTCAGTCACTTGTCTGTCAAATAAAGATGACATATTAACTGTGATGCATTCTATATTTTTTGGCCGTTTCTGCCCCCCTGGCTCTTTTTTCGACGCGGAACCATTTCAGAAACCTTCACGGGCATGCGCCCTACAACTCACCAAAGTTTCGTTGCAATCGGACGATTGGTATAGGAGCCTATGCGGAACATACACACAAACATCCATTTTTATATATATAGATTATTAAATAAGGTAAACTCAGTGTACAGTGGAACTCATGTTCAACAATGTCCGATGGTGAAGCCGTGGTAAAGTTTTACAGAGATTTGTAGAGTGTTTGGACGAAGTTAGACTTTTTTTAAATAAAGAGAGTATAATTGAAAAATACAGTCAATTAATGGACGTCGAATGGCTTTTGAAATTAATTTTCTTTAGTGACTTTTGTATACATTTAAACGAATTAATTGTTAAACTGCAAGATGTGAACAAGACTGTCATTATTATGTTTAATTTAATCTAAATCTAAGCATTCGAAGCCAAATTAAAAGTTTTTAATCGCGATCTTATATCAAACTCATTTAAATATTTCCCAAATCTAAAGAAATTCACTGTAGATGTTGAATCCCATGAAAAACCAGATCAAGTTAAATTAACACAGGAGTTTTCCGCAATTGTTCAGTTAGTTATTGAGGAATTTTCCTCAAGATTTAGCCTATTTAGACAATTTGCAGAAACGTCAAAATTTATTTTAAATCCAGATACAACATCACCAGATATTCTTGACTTGGAAATTTTTAAATGGCTAAATTTAGATGAAATTGAAATGCAATTGATTGATTTTCAATCGAGTTCAATATGGAAGTAAAAGTTTATAGATGTGAGAAATGTTATGGAAATTATTGAAAAAGAACGATTGTTGGGTACCATTAAAAATAATGCAGAAGAGGAAATTCTGAAAACCTGGAATAGCATCCCTGAAACCTTTAACTGTTTAAAGACATTTAGCGACGGCTATATTGACAATTTTTCTTCCACATATGCATGCGAGTCATTATTTTCAGAAATGAATTGTATAAAGGACAGTTTGAGAAATAGAATGACTGATAAATCTAGCTCGGCGTGCGTTTTGTTAAGAGTGGCGAATTATGAACCTGATAACTTAAACTTAATATTAATTTTTATATTTCAATTTAATCTTTAAGAATTTTATTGTTGATTTTAATTTTTGTTATAAAATTCTGCAAACGTATGTTTTTATTTTATTCGTAATAATTGTATTTTTTTAAAAATTATAACTTTTGACACGTCAGATATTTTATAAATAGATTGTTTATATTTCAATTTACTCTAAGAATTGTACTGTTTGTTTTAATGTTGTTAATAAAATTCTGCAAATGTTTGTTTTTATTTTATTTGTATTAATTTTATTTTTTAATATCGCCAATAGATTGGCACGTCAGTAATTTTATAAAACTAGATTGTATTTTTTTGGCACGCGTACTAAAAAAGATTCGCCACCCCTGATATAATCGATCAAATTCAGCAACAGATAAACTATAGATTTAACAGTTTAAATGATTTTAAATTTCTCGAGCTCTACAATTTGGGTGCATATAAAGGAAAGCCTTTTCCAGGAGATGCGTTTAAATCTTCTTCTTGATTATAGCCAGTTCGTCGACCGAGTGCTACTGCGATCTGAACTAAAAGTTATTTACGAAACTGGTGACATTAGCGCAGAAAAAGAACTAATGCAATTTCTAAAACACAAGGAGCTGGAAGATACCTACACGGAAGTGTCGAACCTGTGTGAATTAGTATCGACAATACCTGCCGCAAGTTCATCAATAGAACGCAATTTTTCAATGCCACAATGTATAAAAAAATTCTTGAGAAATTTAACAAGTCAATAGAGACTTTCGCAAATATCGCTTTTGTCCATTGAAAATAAACTGCTACAAAGCCTGTCAGATATGATAACGTCATTGACGAATTTGCAAAAAGTGATCGAAGAATTACATTACAAATAGAATTTTTAAAAATTGGTTCCCTCAGTTGAAATTTCACCGCACGCCGCTGTGGGTTCATATGATTCTACTTTGAAATTTCGTACTGTTACGCATGAAGAATGTTATTGTATTTAAACCCATTTTTACATCGAAAATTTTTATCTGGAAATATTCGTTTATACACAAACAAAAATCAGGGGATACAATAGTCAGTCGGAGGTTCATATGATTCTTACTTTGAAATTTCGTACTGTTACCAATCGAATAGAAAAATATTTAAATATGTAAACCAATTTTTACATCGAGAATTTTTATCTGGAAATATTCGTTTATACATAAGCTATCCCCCTGAAACAGTTTCAAGTGGAAAATCGGGGGATGCAATAGTACATCGGGGGTTCATAAGATACTTGGTTTGAAATTTCGTACGTTTATATATGGAAAAAATTATTTAAGTACCTATTTAAAAAAAATATTCATCTCATTTTGTACAAATTCCTGATACAAACTTGCATAAAATTGAAACTGAAAGACGTTGACATTCTTTACGCATCTCAACTTATTTTCTAAGTGTTGCCTCAATTTATATCCGATGTAAGAGTAGCTTTCCCCAGAGAGATGAAGAGGGGTGAAAATTCTTCGTCCCTGAAAAATTCGCAAAAAAATTCCCAAAAAAAAATCGTTAGTGGAATTTAAACATGGAAGTCTTGTAACGACAATTAAATGGTAAACAAGTAAAAAACCGATAAAACACTTTTACGACTCTCGCAATTAGTGAATAAACAGCAACTACTTCTGTAATTACTCGATTGACAATTAGACGAGAAACCGGTATGAAAAAAAAATAATTACTTTAAAAATGGAATGTGTGTAATTATTATGTCAAGATTCTCGTTGGACAAATCAAATTTGAATTTTATTATGTCGTCGACAGCTGTCGTTGCGTGGTTGTGTAAATCCTTTCCATTTTCAGATCGATGCTGTCTAATGACATCTGAAATGTCTTTCGAGATGAATAAGACGATGAAACATTACGTTCGTTTTCATGTCTCATCGTTGTCATGTCTCATCGGAATAAAAATGAATAAAGGTGAGGCATTTCTGGAAAATATTGTCGACAGATTTACAAAGCCTTCATTCATGTCACATTTCACAATGTTGTTGATAACATTAATAGAGCGTTTCATATCACATTAATATCTGTTTCAATATTTTATTTGTTTTGTTCTCTTTGAACTATTTTCGGCACTTAAGTCATTAGTTGGCATATGTATGTATATTTAAAGTTCATTAAGTCTCCTCTCCCCATTAACCATATAACAATTTACAATCAAGAACTCTTATATTTATGTATATAGCAAGTAAATGAAATAATCTTCTTGGTAACTTGTGTTAATTAAAAAATACAATATCGTTTGTATGAATTATCGTTCTGAATTATCAAATTCCATTCTTCACACATATACATAAGTAACAATTAAATAACTGAATTACTGAGTCATAACCAACGCCCAGCGAAACTCGCTAAACACAGATGTATTTTCAGGGAAGGTTTTCGAATTATGTCAACATACTGCATGCATGGTTAATTAACTGTTGCTATTAATTTAATGTGAAAGCTTGCTTCTATCTAAAGTGGGAACCAATTAGAACATCGGTTTGGTAGCATCTGAGACATTATTAAATCTCACTCTGCTTTTGAACCTAATGCTGATTAAGGAATCAGTATAAGAAATCCAAATTTTAATCATAAAAATAGAGCAACTTAGCCAAAAATCACGTTTATTTTAAAGTACAGATATTCCGTAAGAGATGTGCCGACTCGGCACAAACCACTCCGTGTGTTTTCTAATGCTTGTTTACACTCACTCTTTGTTTCCACCGTGCTCGGCCCACCGAGTTATAATTATGTAATTAACACTTAAATAATGTAGATATACCCCTTCGTTTTGTAAATTATTGAATATATATTACGGTTGTAGATTTATTGCTATGCACCCGCCACTACTTGCAATTAATCATTAATTTAAGTTGTTTTATGAATTGCCATTGTAAGAATCGCTCTCGTGTTCATTTTTAAGTCTCTTTTTATTTTACTTGGTAAACAATTTCTTGTTACGCGCACCTGAGATAGAGAAACATTCGATGTCGTACAACGAAATTAAGTGGCCTCTTTACATTTCAAAATCTCCCAATTTGAATAACTGTTACGTTACGTTTTTTCTTATCACAAATTAGCCAACGAATTAAATCCTCGGTTGTTATTTTATCTAAGTCCGAATATTAACGCAGCGCTGCGTGGTACTCTCCATCCAAATTAGCTTGGTCAAAAACCCGATCCGAGACCGAAATTGTGCTTGAGATGAGTCGAATGTTTTGTTTGCTTACGAGTACATGTGGTAACTTTTACTGAAATGCTAGCGACACAGTGTCGCCATCGTACTATGACGAAAACTACAATAGGTAAAAATTTGAGATTTTGGGAGATTAATGTAGTTCCATTTGATCACAAGTTGTGTAAATTTGAACGAGATTCTCCTATTAGTTTAGTCACTATCCATCCGTACATAAATTGCAAAGCGCGAAAATCTGTTTCACTTTGGCACGGAGACGTTTTATTACCTACATCCGGTTTAGAATTATTAAGAGGAAGAGGAAGAAATGTGTACGTGACTGACGTCATCGTACGGTAGGATATTCATAGTTGCAAAATGGGGTGTTTAGAAAGCCCGGATAGGTTTAAAGTCTAGAAAGAGGGAGAGTTCAAGTTCAGCTTTTGGCGACCACGTCATTTCCGGTCAAGGGAAGGGGACAGTGCGAGAGTAGATGAGTTTGAGGAGGAACAAGGCTCGGGGACCCGAGAGGGTTCGGATGGCTGGGTTACTGTGGCCCGCTGTGGCCCAGTTATCTAGTTTTTTTTATTAGTTTGGAACTTCTTGGCAGTTAGAAGTCGGTACGTGTCTTTGAAAGAGTTCAGACGAGATTTTTTTAACAAACTTTTGGCTGGAGAACCCCAAAATTTGAGGGGCCCATGTCTTAAAATAGTCCATTGGAAATCTGAATGGTGAATTCGTGTGCCGGTTCGAAATAACGATAAACCTTGTTTTAATTGGTACTCTTCGTTAATTACGTTTAAACAAATTGTGTGTGCGGGGATATTCCACTCTCAACGATCGCACGTGCATACGTACGAACCCGAGAGCTGAGAGCGGAGAACGGGCCCGTAGGCGTAGGACTTCACGGGAAGCAGCGACCAACACCGGCGCCGAGCTCGCTAAAAGGGCGATAAGCAGTGAGCTCCGGAGAAGAGCGAACATCCGGAGGCACATAGCCTCTGATCACCAGTGTTGTGATAAGCGCTAAGTGAACAGGTATCTATTGAACAAAAAGGCCTTTTTGAAACGTTTAAGTCGATCGATCGACCATTTCATTCGTATCAAACCTTGTCATTTAGTGATTAGTAATTTGAACAATTTAGTTACACAAATCTTTAACTTCTGGATACGGTTATGGTATTTTTAGGATTGGTTGAGTAAATTAAGTATTTGTCTTGCTATTGATTTACGTACGATCTAGGAAGATGGGACTCATTTGCTGGATAAACGTTGGTATTTGTATCAGATCGATATTTTTGTGCTATTTACTCATTGGACGTACCTAATTAAACCGCAATAATCAAAATATTGAGTTTCTTTCGACCCGACCCAGAGATATTCATGTGCTAGCTGGCATTACGATAAAAATTAGAATAATTAAAGTAATAAAATAACGAACGTTACATAACTTCCTTAAAAATTAATAAAACCTAATGTGGTTATTAGTAAAATATTCAGAAGGGCGCCCATTCAGAATTCTTAAGAGAATGTCGGATCACTTTGCTTTTTTGACAAACTGAAAAAAGAGCGACCCAGCTACTCTTTACATAGGGTTTTAAAAATTTAATTGACATTCCGACACTCTTAGTGATATAAAACGGGTTTATTCGAAATTTCAAATCGAAATCATACAAAGAAGCGAGAATTTTTTATAAGTAAAAGTGCATTCAAAATCGTCCGTTAAGTGGTGTTCTATGCGGCGAACGGTGGAATACGATGCACCGAGCGATATCATGTTTGTCGATGGCCCGGTATGAAGCAATTAAATTTTATATGAGTGTTATATGAAATCGTATTTGATATTTTTTGCAATCTCATAGTATTTAAATTTTAAAAAAGTATAGAAAAAATAACCTTTTAGGTAAAATGTGCTTCATTCATCTCCACTGTCATATTTATAAAAGTAATAAAGGTATCGAAGTACATTATGTAACGAAGCATATTTTCCGATGGCTAGAACCCTTGTCTCCCTCTGTTACCATTTGCGAGAAACCCGCGAACCGAATTAAACAATATTTTTCTCCCAGTACGGCACCTGCAAATTCCAAGACCGTGTTTAAACAAAAGCGCACCAGTTATCTCTCTAATTACGAGTTGCAAATTACCCATCCTTACTTCTCTGGGAGCTCTAAATATAAGCGAAAATATCGAAATATTAACAAAAGTATTTCGACCGTTCCCCGCTTATAAACGCAGGTGTTCCGACTTGTGCACGTGTTCCAATCCGATCGATCGCAGCGTTGCCGTTCAGGACCAGCCGACCCGGAGACCAGGAGAACCGACCGTTCAAGGTATTGTAGAGTTAGGGAAATCCGACCCCCCCCCTTTACGGTTCCCGTTGGGTCAGGCCGCCGAATTGACTCTTCCCAGGGTGAGACTCGGGAAGAGCATTTCATACTGTTTGGGCTGGTGCATCCCGGAGTGTGACTTGGGGTGAACCTCCCCGAATACGACCCAAACAGGCCCCCTTCTACCGTTTCCGTTGGGTTAAGGCCAACGGATTGACTCTTCCCAGGGTGAGACTTGGGAAGATCAATTCGGGCTGTTTGTGCTGGTTTATCCCCGGAGTGAGACTCGGGGTGCCCTCCCCGAATACAACCCGACCGATGCTTGAAATATCGCGCATGTCTGGGTTCTCTAACGACTTCCGCGTCCGCAATTTGATTGACGCGAATCAAATCTGCTAAAGCGCATGCCCGTCAAATAATTAGACCGCCGATTATAGTTTTATCCCGCTTGCTAGATTTTCCCCCATAATGCTTGCTCCGCTTTCACCGTTTCGTAACGCTTGCTTGACCGTTGCACTTTACTAACTTTTCTATTGCAAATAGAATAGACACCGACTAGATTAGCTAGACCGCCATACACTAACCACCCCCCCATCGTAATAACCGCACCACGCACTGTTGCCCGACCGCTTCGTAAAGCCGAGACTCCAATGTGTTCCCGATGTATCTATACACCGCTTTTTCCATGGGGATCGCTAGTTTTATATTTCCGATGTACCGTTGTCAATATTTCCACTTCTACTAATCTGTTTCTACTAATCTGTTTGATTAGCCTGTTACCATATACTCCGATGCAATTTCCTTTAATAAACTAATTATAAGTATTTTCCGGATTGTGTGTTTTATTTTCACGGACCTCCTGGAACTCTCAATAGCCACGGGTGAGTTTATACTCACCCGTGGCTTTAGAGAGTAAACCCTTAAAAAATCTGGCGCCCAAGCAAAACCGTAAGACCGACCTTAAAACTCCGAAACTCCGCAACAAGCGCCAACTCAACAAGTGACGTAATCCCCCACCAGAGTCGTCGTACCGCCGACGACACTGCTGCCTCTGGAGGAAAACCTCGTCACAATTAATTTTAATTGAAAGTACACACTCTATCAATAAAAAATTTCGATGGACTTTACATAATTCATTCTTTTACTTCGTTAAAAGTAATACTATAAATTTTAGTTTCATGTAGATATTATAACTTTAACTAATGGATAATTTTTTTTATTTCGAAAGACTGTTGTATGTTTACAGCGAAGCAAAAGAAGCCTAAACATTACAAATGTTTTAAAAACCATTAGTTTTATTTCAATGTGTACCGTTTTCTACCAGAGATTTTCTTTATAGTGCAATAAAATGATTCGTAGCAAATCACGCAAGCAGAGAAGGAATCGTTTTATGACACTGCCATTGACGAGCGTACATTTGTAGTCCAGTTTATTACGGTAATGGAGTACATTATGATACACAAAGGGCTAGAACACAATTACTTGTTATTTTTTTTTGTCACATATAATATATTGTTAATAACCTCATTATTATTTAGTGCTGAGCGAAGACAGGACAACCTCTTAAAGGAAATTCAGTCCAAAAAAATACTTATGGGGAATTGCTGCCATACCATGTAGTAAAATGGCCTTAGCAACCGAACCAGTACAACCAAAGAGTGTATTTACAACAACAGATAATATTGATAAAAATGGACTTCATGATGAGGTTCCAAGTACTTTACTCCTATTTAAACCCCCTATGTGAACTCCAGATCACATTTCAATTCTATCTCCACCGCCCTCGGAGGTAGAGGAGAAAATTTCTTCGACAGTAATAATTGGTTCGAATCTCCCTAGTCAGCTGGTAGTGTTAAATAGAATTTTTGATGGATGATGAAACGGAATAAATTGAAATTTTAATGAGATGTATTTTCATTCTTTTGAATTTGGGAATGTGGCTAACTTCACGCCCGTAAAAAATTCTTTTTTTGTCCCATTGTTATTTTGAATAACAACTAACACTATAAAATAACTGTAACAATAACACTTTGAGAAACCTGCGCCACGATCTTATTACCGCAAACGATCAAGTTAAAGAATTTGATTTACGCCAGTCCATACTTTTGTATTTTAATTTCGCCATTTAAAATTTTATTTTTTATTGACATAATTTCCTTTAATAACGCTGCATAAATTCCATACTTTATGCGCGCACTGTAATTAGATGGTGATATTAATATATCCAAAGTGAACGTGTGGAATTGCTCATTACGTATCGGTGCCATTGATCGACAAAATCCTAGACTGTACATACGTTTCCCGAACCGCGTGTAGTGAAAGAGGACTAAATGTAAAGATAAAAGGCCTGAACGTCTTTGATTATCGTTTTATGACGTAGTACGCCGTACTTCGCTTGCATTGCTCGACCCCTCTTAAAGGACATAAATATTTTTAAACATTGTTACCAGGACATTCCGGGTATTCGAAAAATAATTTGATTAGACTTGTACATAGTTGCCGGTAATCCTGGAAAATCCGTAAAACAGTTACTTCTAGTATATAGTTACCAACGCATTTCGGAACTCCGGAAGTCAGTGTTTTGATACCAAAGATCGATAATTTCTGAGAGGTTCTGGTTTAACTACTGTTCACCTTTACTGATTCCTGCCAAAATAGTTTAAGTTCTTTACTCGCCGTCTTTTGCATTTAATTTTCACTGACACTCTGGCATTGTTTTAAATTAAACCTACTTCAGTCTTCAAGCAGAAAACACTTCAAATCTGTCTTACGAGCAAATCGTTCCGAAATCGTTCAGGGCTATTTGAATAACGGTCCATGGCATCAACTATCCCATTAAACAGAACAATGATAACTATTATAATTATTACGTGAATGTTACTTAATTTTTATAATGATTTTAAGAGCCAAAATACATAAATTGCAATAGGTGCTCTATGTGGCCACCATTAACTTCTAAACAAGCTTATGCTTTTCTCCGATTGAAACGTAGGATGCGAAGTATTTCTGGCCTGTTTCTAATCATATCGCATCCTTGAGTTATGCGATTTTGTGACTGAGTTTCATCATTAATAACCAAATTTTTTAAATGGTCTACAAATAAAAATCAATAGGGTTTAAACCTGGTGCTTATGCACCATAGCGTAAAAGCCGTATTCTATTTTGATCTATAAATTGAACATCTACACAACGGGTAACTCTTCTGCTTAAAAGTTTAAACAACGTACACAAGTTAATCTAAAATAATTTCAAATTACCGAAAATAAAAAGGCTTTTCAAATAAATTGAAAATTACCATTTTGTTACAGAGTCTGGTCCCAAGAGAATGCTAAATACTAAATCTAATTTGATGTCAATTTGTTAAAATAGCGCGAGAGGTATTTTCAACCCAAAATAAGTTACTACGAAATCGCTGGTGGCCACGTACAACGTACAACTCTGAAAACAGCAACGCTGTAAATTTAACCAAAAATTGATAGGTGATTTTAAAGATACCGTTTTTAGTAATACATGTACAGAATTCCGATCACTTTTCGATAAAAATGTACGAGGTACGGGTATTAATAAGTTTACAATTTACAAGTTCAACGGCCTGCATGTCGCAAACTAAGCTTTTTCGGACTAACCTTTACTAAACTATTTTTTTCTTTTCGTTAGTACTACTAGGAGGCACCCCCTGAATTTTCCGGAATGGGGCAACTCATCGCGGCCAAGTCAGCGCGGCCGTCTCAGCGCGGCCAACTCATCGCCGAGACAACTCATCGCGGGCAAACTCATCGCAGGACAACTCATCGCCATGAATACTGCTGTACATATAGGTATGTTGAAAATTGCTAGTCACCTTAAATACTATGAAAACTGACTTGTTTGAAATTCACAGCAAGCTCAAACGGGATTCTAAAGCGGTACCGATTCTAAAGCGGCTGTAATATTAGCCCAATGCATTTAGCAAAAATAAAGGCTAAAAACTAATAGCATTTGCAGCAGCGATTTTTTGTTGTTTATAATCGTTAATGGGTAATCGCACACAATTATGAGATGGGCGCATGACGCCGAAATATGGAAATACTTACTTTTTATATTTGACTTAATATTTGATGAAATGTACCTAAATAAAATTAAATTTGGTTTGAAGTGGAGAATTGCGTTTTTTTCTAAAATGTAAATAGTTTTATTGACTAGGCTGCTATATTGCGCCCGCTTTAGAATACCGTTTGAACTGGCTGTGGTGTGAATTCCATACAAGTCAGTTTTTATAGTATTTAAGGTGACTAGCAATTTTGAACATACTTATATGTACAGAAGTATTCATGGCGAAGAGTTGTCCCGCGATGAGTTGGCCCGCTATGAGTTGGCCCGCGATGAGTTCGCCCGCGATGAGTTGTCATGGCGGTGAGTCGGCCGCGCTGAGACGGCCGCGGCCGCGCTGAGACGGCCGCGGCCGCGCTGAGTTGTCCTAGACCGGAATTTTCGCACGCTTTTTTAGTAACGTCCAATATATTAAGCCAGATTTTACAAGTATTACATTGTTAGTGGAAAATTAAACTTGTGTGATTGTCAGAATTGTTTTACTAACTAAAATATTTATTGTTTATCTTGTATATAAACACTATTTGGTCGAAAAATATCATTGTATGTGAACACACGCCAACTACTCAGTTAATCGTGCTAATTTTGTAGCAGTTTTGCTGTATATATATATATATATATATATATATATATATATATATATAAGTCGGTTTTATAACGTTCTCCGACGTCTTCCGATTCCTAGCCTCCATTGTTCCCTGTCTTTCCACAGGTCTTCATCCAGTTCTCTCTCTCTGATCTCCTTGTCAATACCTTCTCTCCAGCTAAGTCTTGGTCTTCCTCTTCTTCTGCGGCCCCGTGGTGACCACTTCAAGATTTGTTTTGGGAGTCGATCATCTCCCATTCTTTGCACATGACCAAACCATCGTAGTTGTTTGGTTTTTATATCGTCGACTAGTGTGTGTTCTACCTCCATAATTTCTCGAATTCTTACGTTCCTTATTTTTTCTCGTCTTGACCGACCTGCTGCTCTTCTCCAATAATCCATTTCTGTAGCTTCGAGTTTCTTCTCGGTTTTTTGCTTTAGTGGCCACACTTCACAGCCGTATGAGACTATACTTTTTATGATTGTATTGTATATTCTATGCTTGTTTACTTTTGATATGTGTTGGTCCCATATTATGCTATTCATGATTGATATCGCTTTCCGCCCCAGATTATTTCTTTCTTCAATTTCTGTATCTAGACTTCCATTTTCCGTAATTGTCATTCCCAAGTATTTGTATGTAGTGCATTTTTTAATTCGTTTGCCGTTTTCCAGAATTAGGTCTCTACTCTGTCCACCTATACACATATATTCGGTTTTATCTAAATTTACTTCGAGTCCCCATGCTTGATACTCATCAATTAACTTTCTAGCCATATACTCGATGTCGTCGTAGTCTTGCCCTATGACAATTTGGTCGTCTGCGAAGCAGAGTGTGTATACTGTTTTTTCGTTTAGTGGGATACCCATTCTCTCACATTTGCGTTTCCAGTTTTTTAACACTTGCTCAAGGTAGATTTTGAATAATGTTGGGGAAAGTGCGCATCCTTGTTTAAGTCCTTTGGTTACCCTTAAGCCGCTCGAAGTCTTATTTTTTACTTTAACCTTTGCTGTCAGGTTTTTGTATAGGGTTTTTACAGCTTCTATTAATGTCTCTCCGATGTTGGTTCTCCTTAGTGCCAGCCAGAGTTTACTGTGGGGTATATTGTCGTACGCCTTCTTAAGATCTACATACAAACAATGTACTTCTTGATTTACCGCCATTTTCTTCTCCACGATTTGTGTTAGACAGAATAGGTGGTCTGTTGTTGATCTCCCCCGCTCTAAACCCTGCCTGTTCTTCTGCTTCCATGTCCTTATACTCAGATTCTATTTTATTTTTAAGTACTTTTCCATATATCCTGCTGATCGAACTTGTGACAGCTATTCCGCGATAATTATCGCATTCTGTTTTGCTTCCCTTCTTATGTATTGTCGATATTATCGAGGTTTTCCATTCTTCCGGTATTTCGTTTTTATTTATACATTTTTGGAATAGCGCGGTTAGATGTCCGTATAGTTTTTCCGTCCCGTACTTCACCAGTTCTTCGGGGATATTTCCAGGGCCTGGGGCTTTTCCATTCTTAAGTTGCATACACACTTTCCTTATTTCAGCGATATTGAGTTTGATGGGGGAGGAAGCTGTATGTATGTTGTGAAACTCATTGTCAGAGTCATTTTTAAATTCTTCTCTATTCTCATTCAGTAGGCTACTAAAATATTTGTTCCACTCTTCAGCTGTTATTGGTGATATTATGTCTTTTTTCTTTACTTGTCTCACTCTTTTTAGGAACTTCCAGCTTTCCGAACTTTGTCTCCCCCCTAAGTATGTATTGAGCCTATTACAGTTTCTTTCCCAAGTGTCATTCTTTTTTTTGGAGATGTTTTTCCGGACTAATGCTTGCGCGTTTTTATAAACAATTTTATCGGCTGCTGATTTGGTATTTAGGAATCTAAGATGTTTTTCTTTCTTATCGTTTATGAGGTTTTCGATTTCATTGTCCCACCAATAGGGTTTCTTTCTGTCTTCCCTTTCATAGTACCCTAATGCTTCTTTGGCGGCTTGATGTAACGCGTTTTTAATATGGTTGTAATGTTCTTGTACGTTTTCAAATTGTCTATTTTGCAATATGTTGTCTAACCTTGTTTTGTATAATGCCTTCACACTCTCATACTCTAAACTACATAAGTTGAACCTTTCTTCCTCTTGGGTCTGGTCCTTACCCGTGATGTCCAGTTGTTCTTGATCTTTTACTGTTTTCGGTGGTAATATTGTTTTCATTTTCAATAAATGGTGGTCTGAGCCGCATGTTGCCCCACGGTAGACTCTAACGTCGTGGATTGTCATGTGTGTTTTTTGTTTTACTATTGCATAATCTATTATCGATTTCAGTTCTTTGGTACTTTGTGTCCACGTGTATTTGTGGATCTCTTTGTGGGGGTAGAAGCCATTTAGGATACGTAAATTATTTCGTTCGCAGACTTCAATTAGTCTATTTCCGTTGTTGTTAACAGTATCTTCTCCATGTTTACCGACTACTTCATTATTAACTTTCTTTCCTATTCTACTGTTCATATCCCCTAATATTACGATTTCTCTGGATGTTCCCACTTTTGTAATCTCGTCGTGTAATTGTTCAAAAAAATCGTCTTTCTTGTCTACCAAGGTGTCATCATTTATTGCGTATACGCCCACAATAGTGATTCTATACCCATATATAGACATATTCATTTTTATTAATCGTTCACTAATTGCTTCCCAATTCGATATAAACCTTCTTAAACTTTTCCGTACTAAAATAGATACACCTTGTTGCGCCCTTTTATCCTTGACCACTCCGCTGTAAAAATGATCATAGCTTCCTATATTCTCTGACCCTGACCCTTTCTTTTTTGTTTCTGTTAGTACAGCAATATCTACATTGGCACTGTTTAATTCTTGTACCACTTCACTTATCTTTCGAGAAAGTCCTTGAACATTCCATGTAGCAAAAATCTTTGTCCGTTTTCGCTGCTTAAGTCGTCGTCCTTTGATCCATCTATTCCGAGGCTGGTTGCTAGGTTTTTTAACAGTAATTGTTTTTCCGAGTAATGGGGAGTTAACCCATTGCCTCAACCCCCAACCTGGAGGGCCAGGGTTTGGATTCGGAGTTTTCCTTCTCTTAGATGGGTTGCTTCCTCTACAGCTAAAGAGCCCCATCTGCCCTACCTGTTGGTCCGCGGGTGGTATTTTATTTCCCACCTACCCGCTGGTCTAACAGAGTTAAACCAATGAGGGACTTCCCCGATCCGCCACCTGGGGACGCGCTCTCTAGGGGTTACAGGTTCCCCCGAGAGTTTTGCTGTAATTTCATAAATTAAATGGTATACTATAAATGGGGATAACTTGAGAACTTGGTCTAGCTCCAGCTCCACACCCCGAGAACTTCAACCTCATCTTTCGGTATACTATAAATGTTTACTGAAAACCCACTTACGCATTCACACCGGTCACAAGCCTTTCAAATGTTCATACTGTAATGAATGTATTTATACTCTTTTACTTTTACATTTATTTTCATAAGTTCACTTTTTTATTCATATAAGCAACACACAAACCTTTCAAGTGCAAATACATATTCCAATGATTTGAAAACATATTTCCGTATTAATACAAATGACAAGTTTTTTATACGATCGCATGTGATAAATGTTTTTATGTTTTTGTTCATTGTAATACTCATTTGCGTACGACTAGGTGATAAGCCCCTAAATGTTTGCATTGTAACAGAAGTTGTGTTGTTTCTTTTACATTCAAAAATCACTAGGCATTCGTACAATATAATTCGAATGTTGGGTTAATGTTCTCGGGGAGATGCGTAAGAAACTGCTGTTCTTGAATAAACCCAAAAAAAAAAATGAAACAATGATCGTTGCTAACTTTTTACTGCCGACGTTTCGTCCGATATTACGGACATATTCATGGCTCTACAAAGAAAGTGGTAAGTATCTCTGGTATAACCAATGTTAACACTTACATTTTAGGTAGGAAAGAGTTGTATGACATTACATAGATTTGACCACTGTATATCGCCAATATGAGATATATTGGAGGGCCATTATTAAAAATAGAAACCCCCCAAAGTTGACGGCGTGTTGGACCAGTGCAAAATACAACTAAGGTCAATGAGGTACCCGAAAGGTGTAAAAATATATATTCCAAATTTTTTACTATAATTTTGTTTTTTTTGTTCTTAAAGTTTGAAATTAAATATGTCGGTTTTTTGTGACATCTAATGGAAAGCATATTTACTGACAAAAGGATGAAATATGAAAACTGTAAATTGAGTGACGCAATGGGAGAGAGTTTAAAAAACGGTAACCTATGTATCAAGTGGTCTGGTTATTAAATAATTTGTAGTATGCCTGAGCAAAGTTCTGAAAATATTGTTGCCTATTCACATTATTAGTGGATGTTTTGATGTGAACGGCCTCTTTGAACAGTCTTTCTGACCAACTTGATTCCTGCTCTAATATCATAACATTTTTAAAGTCAAAATTGTGATTGTTCGATAAGGCATGTTCCATTAAGCCCGAATGTGCCGGATTGTTCCTAGAGATGTTGAATAGATGTTGTTGTAACCTCTTTTTTATGTATTGTTGTGTTTCTCCAATGTAAACTTTAGGGGGGTTGCAATCGACACATGTGACTTGGTATACTACACAACTCTGGTTTTCCTTGGGTGTTGGATCCTTAATTTTGAAGAAAATCCTGCGACTCTGTAGAAACGATCTGTAGACAACAATATTGCTTCCACGACTGTTTTAACTAATTTTAATCAATTACTCTTAACTCTGATAAAAATGAGGTTGACTTTACATTTGCGGGACCTGGCTTATCATTTTAAAATCTCCCGAAAATTGTAACAGTGTGTTGTGCTTTAGTCAATATTTCACCTCCTATTGTTCCATTGTAATAACTGGTAATAACTATAATCAAATTTGTATTGAATATAATTTTATTTTTAATTTGTAATTTATTTTAAGTGTTTTGTATTCATTTCGAAGTAAATTAATAGTTATTTATTATACAAGCGAATAAAATGAACATTTAACGAGCGATAGGTTTAAACGCGCGCGCGGCGCAGCCGCCAGCGCGTTAATTCGCGAGTTAAACATTAATTTTATTCGCGAGTGTATTACAACGTGTTATTCAATTTTGCCATATATAAACAGACGTTTAGCGGAGTAAGTCCAATTTTGAAGAGATAGTTTGAAAAGATCACAACTTGACACAACGTAACCTTGACAACGACGAAATAGTATATTAAAGTATAAATGAATATTGAGCTCTTTTAAACACGCGCAAGTTTTGCGTGAAAGCAAGTTATCCGGCTCGAAGGACCATGAACGAAAGTGTGAACTGGTCTCTATAGAGACTGAATTGTATTGATCTCTCGTAGCTCGTGGGTGGCTGCGGAGATGAATCTTGTCTCCAGGATGTAAGGCTGGAGACTGTAGTAGTAGTTTGGAGATCAGGGCTTGACATAATCTCTTGAAGTTCTTGAAGTTGAAGTTCTAGTAGAGTGGAGAGAGGGCGTAACGTGCTCTCCGGGTTGAATCTGAGGGCGTAACGTTCAGATCCGGGATTGAAGTTCTTGAAGTTTGGAGAGAGGGCGTAACGTGCTCTCTGATATGATCTGAGGGCGTAACGTGCAGGCCCGGGTTGAAGTTCTTCAAGTTTGGAGAAAGGGCGTAACCAGGGGTGTATTGGGCCCGGAACGCACCGGTACGCAGTTTCGGGACTTTTTTGAGTAACCGGAACGCGTTCCGGAACTTCCGGAGCTATTTCTCTACTCGAATCTGTAAAATTATTTTCTGTATTGTATTTGGTACTTGTCACCTTTTTTTTTTCAAGAAACGACCAGTTATTTCACAATTTTATTTATCATAGATCTCTCCAAACGAGGGTACACTATCGGCTATTCGTTTAAAAGTGATTAAGGGCATCCGGCGGCGGCCGCTTTAAGCCGGAGACGAGTTGTCACCCATAAGGTGATTACTGACAAATGATAGGTCGAATTGTCACCCAGGCCGGGGTCGAGTTGTCACCCAGACCAGGGTCGAGTTGTCACCCAATGTTAATTTTATTATAAGTTACTGAATATGTGTAGGAATATCAAAAAAAGTTGTACACATGATACAGATTGATTATCTAAATTTATTAACAGGTATCTTCACACATAAAAAAAATTGCAGTAAATTATTGACAGAGTAACATTAAGAAAACTTTTATATTTATTTAACAATTTTGAAATGCTGTGACAATATTTTCACAAAATGTTTATTCAATATTGAGATTTTATCATATATCTTTTTAGGATTATCAACACTTCTTTGTTTAATGTATGAATCAGTTTGAACATTTAATAGTACGTCAATGAATTTATGAATATTGGGGTGTGGACTGTAGAAACACATATTAAATTTACTATGAAATTATTCGCAGGCGTTTGTGGTTCGTTGCAAAGATGAAGATTTTTCGGCCCATAGATACGGAGGGTAGGATGAATTTTCGGCTACATACGTGTCAACTAAATAGTCGGCAAATTTTGTAACCGCTGGATGGTTTGGTTGAATGGCTGCAAAGTCTAGGGCGAAACACTCTCCTACATCTTCAGGGTTTAGGAAAGGCAGTCCAAAGATGTATATTAAATATTTTGTGAATTCAGAATTTTTATCATTTTTATATATTGAGGAGAGACCAACTTCTTGAATTTTTCTCCACCTGCAATTTAAATAGTAAAAAATTAATTTATTGTTTTGATTTGGGACTTTGCATTACTTACCACGATTGGCCTAGGTGAAACCTACATCCCTTCAGTGTTGAATTCGGTAATGCTTCTCGGACTAAACGCACAAATCCACCATTTTGCACTACCCCCAGAGAGAACTTTTTGGAAACTGAATTTAAAACCGTCAATAATCAACATGTCTTTTCTTTTTTCACTTTCCACCACTTGGACTGATATTCTAGTAAAACGAACAGGACTGATCACCTGGATGATGGAAACTGACCAAAAACAAAACGTTTGGTGTAATATTACATCTCATTGGAGTAGTTAAATCATATTCATATTTAAGGAATTGCGAAAAGTACCCTCATTAGTCCAAAGAGGGTTAGAAATATACCTTTGCGAAAACTCTGGTGACAACTCGGCCCATTCTATTTCCTTACCTGAGGGTATTATAAGAGTTGGGTGACAACTCGTCTCCGCCGCCGGCGGCTAGCTTAATCTCCCCCAGGTGGCAGGTAGTAATCCGGGCCCATGGTAATCTTATAATTCGGGAAATTTGAACAAAAAAATGTTGTTTAGAATTTAACTACCTGAAAGTGTTAAAACTGAAAAACAATCAATCTAAACTCTGGTCCCGACCAAATACTATTAATCAAAAACTATAACAAATAATAAGTGACAGGTTGTGCAGAAAAAGCTAAGAAGTAAGTACAATCAAATTTTGCTAAAAATTAAACGTTTTGAATTATTGTTTTAAAGAATTTTTATTGTTTATTATGTAAAGCTACTTGAGTTAATATCGAATGTTTTATTAATTGTAATTACCATCCAATATTTATTTTTGCATTTGGTAGATACATACAATTTTTTTGTTTGTTAAATATATATATATATATATATATATATATATATATATATATATATATACAGGGTGATTCAAAATTGAGTGCAAAGATTTTAAGGGCGTATTTACCAGCCAAAAATAAGATTTTTTTTTTCATATAATCGTATGTCCTAACTTGCTTCGTTTTCTAGATACAGGGTGTTAATTTTTTTTAAAAAAATCGGGTTTTTATCAATTATTTAAAAACCTTTCAGCCGATTTAAATAAAATTTGGTAGGCTTATTTGTCGTCATAATGACCTTCCTTTGGTGGGAATAAAATAAATTTATTGATTCCAGTGGCGTCTCAGGGGACTACCTACTTGATACTTATAGGTAAAATTATGGTACGCCACCCCTTTTTTGACAATTTAATTTTTCTTTAGATTAAGCGGTCAATATTGTAACTTTCTTGCCTCTTGAGCTTTACTCGTATCTAGCTTTGTTTCCAAGAAAAAAATCAAAATCTGGGCCTCGCCCCATTAAAAAAATAATAAATTCGAATCAATTATTGAGACTCATTTAATCTGTTTAATTTCTATTTAAAATTCAGCTTAGCCTAAGTAACAAATACACAGAAAAGCAGATTTTCATAACAAATGCTGGAAATGGCTGCCTCCTGCGGTGATACAACCCTCCATTCTTCGCCTCATGGACTGCCGAACGCGCTCGAAAATTCCGGGAGTATTTCTGACTACCTCCAAGGCATGAAATATCCTTTGTTGTAGGATTTCAATGGAAGGAACTGGTCCTGCATCATAAACCAGGCTTTTAACATGGCCCCATAAAAAGAAATCCAACGGGTTACAGTCTGGCGAACGCGATGGCCAAGCTATTGGACCTGCTCGGCCGATCCAGCGTCTGGGGAATTCAAGGTCTAAATATTCGCGGACAGTTATTCGAAAATGGGGAGGGGCTCCATCGTGCATAAAATAAAGTTTTTTGCGAATATTCAACGGCACATCCTCCAATAAACCGGGTAAATGATTTTGTAAAAAGTCCAGGTATGTATCACCATTTAAAGTTCGGGGAAAAATAAATGGACCAATTAAAAAGTCCCCAACAATCCCTGCCCAAACATTCAAACTGAACTGCTCTTGGTGGTTCGACTGTCGAATTTCGTGGGGATTTTCAATATCCCAAACATGAATGTTATGATAATTAACGACTCCATTGCGGGTAAATTGGGCTTCGTCGGTAAATAGAATGCGAGATAAAAAGTTCGGATTCCTGGCACAATTATTTAGTATCCATCTTGCGAATTGTACCCGCTGGGGAAAATCTCGTGGGAGCAAACCCTGCACGCGCTGGATATGGTATGGATAAAAACTATTTTGATGTAAAACACTCCAAACTGTCGATTGACTAAGGTTTAAATCCCGTGCAATTTGCCTCGTGCTTAACGCAGGATTCTCTTCAATAACTTGCAGAATTTCCTCTTCCGTCATCACGATTCGGACTTCACGCGGCCTACCAGCATTCATTTTGGTAGATTGGAATCTTCCAAATTCCCGGAGATGCTGATGAGAGTTGCTGAAAGTTCTACAGTTGGGCAGCCGACGATGAGGAAATCTTAACGAGTACATCCTACGAGCTTCAAGCGCATTTCCATCAGCTAGACCATAAACAAAATGAATATCTGCAAGGTGCTCGAATGAAAATGGTTCATTTTCCATTTTTAAAAGAAAAGAAAAATGAAAAATAACCACACAAAAAAAACTAAACCGACTGTAAACACCAAAACGTAAATAATGACAATTGTGTCATGGTTACGGAGAAAAACAAATTACTGCTAACAAGGGTCACAGCCCTCTGCTTACTTACATGTTTTAATAGGGCCAGGCCCCGATTTTGATTTTTTTCTTGGAAACAAAGCTAGATACGAGTAAAGCTCAAGAGGCAAGAAAGTTACAATATTGACCGCTTAATCTAAAGAAAAATTAAATTGTCAAAAAAGCGGTGGCGTACCATAATTTTACCTATAAGTATCAAGTAGGTAGTCCCCTGAGACGCCACTGGAATCAATAAATTTATTTTATTCCCACCAAAGGAAGGTCATTATGACGACAAATAAGCCTACCAAATTTTATTTTAAATCGGCTGAAAGGTTTTTAAATAATTGATAAAAACCCGATTTTTTTAAAAAAATTTAACACACTGTATCTAGAAAACGAAGCAAGTTAGGACATACGATTATATGGAAAAAAAATCTTATTTTTGGCTGGTAAATACGCCCTTAAAATCTTTGCACTCAATTTTGAATCACCCTGTATATATATATATATATATAGAACGTTTCTGAGCCTTCGACTGCGGTCGGGAAGGTTAGGTTTGTTTGGTTTGGCTTGCATATAATTATAAACAAGAATATATAGTATATCATTAAACTAGATTATTAAAATAACATTTTCTCTGAAATTATCGATTTTCCTCACCGGAAAATATCTCGCAATGATATATATATAAGCGCTGTTTACAACATTTCCTAGCCCTCTCGCAAATAATTCATGATTTACAGGACAAAACAAATCTCATATATTCTGTTTTCACGCCCAATACCAGCTTCGCCGAAATGCGGCGAATTCTCCAAAAATATGGAATAGTCAATAGAGCATTATTGCACCTGCGCATCCACCATTTCCTCGATAAATATGACATTTTTTTTTCAAAAACCTTCAATTTCTCTCGACGGAATCTATCTCCTACGCGTTTAGAGCCCTTTTTCGGGCATTTCCTGAAAATTTCGAGAGAAAATCGGTGCACCCGTATATGAAAACTAAATATGAAACGATAGCATGTTGGTGACAGGCGGAACTCCGTGAATAGAATTGTCCAAATCTTCAACTTTCAATGTAAATGGATCCACATTATCGATTAACTTCAGCTTCTTTAGATAACTGAAAAAATATATATATAGAAATGTAAACACAAAACTTTAGTATTTTCAAGCTTACCGTTCGCCAACATTGCGATTTTCCAACAATAATATCTTTAAATATTCATTCTGCATCTCAAAAAGTAAGTATATAAGCACTAACAAAACCGATAAAACTTTCTAAAATTCACCTTTTCACCAATAAACAACATCACCATCAACACTTCCTTATGGCACTGTCAAACTTTGTTTGCCCACAGCCGTCATATTGGATCACGTGGTTTGGAATTGGTTTGGGATGCCTAATGAAAAATAGAGATTGTAGGTTAAGTTTTTGACGGTGTTTGACACGAAACGAAAAAATAGCGACTTAAAAATTTTTCAGCCAAGTGACATTTCTGAATACACATCGCTCCTTACCGATAAGTTAAGAAAAATCTTAACTTAGCCAAGGAAACTTAAGAAATATTTGAGTGCCGTTTCTGAATACCACCCTTAGTCTCATTTCACCTTCGCCATCTAGCCCACACAAATCACTAAGCGCCTATACCTTTTTTTAAATATTGTTTATTAATTTAGTTACTATTATTATATTGTATAAGTAGAGGTAATTTAAATTTTACACTTTCTCCCCCCCCCCTTGTCTATACATTTTATATGTCGTTAATGATTCAAAATTTAAAAATGTTTCATTTCATTTCGAATTTTCCCCAATAACATTTTTTGTCAGTAATCAGAATAGTTTTATACTTACAACGGCATAATTACATACCGCTATTAGTCAAATATTAGTAATTTTGAAACATCCACTAGAGTTATTGATAAATTTTTAAAAACTAATTCGATGTAAGTTAGAGTGCTTCTGTCTTATTCACTGTTAAAAATTCAAAGATGGAATGATTCCAACGCAGCCCAGAACTGTATTCGAAGCGCCATCCCTCCAATGGTCGTTAAATTTGTTCTTGCCCTTCTTACACAAATAATACACAAGCTCATTTACAAGCTTAATATTCCTATTTTCTTCGAGCCGCTCAAAAAAATCACATGAAATCGGGCCCATTGTAATGTAATAAATAATAAATTAGAACGGTCTTTTTTTAGGTTTACGTAAAGCGTTCGAGAGAACAAGCGCGACCGAAAGAGAGAAAAAAACAGCGCCGTCGTACAAGACCCGCGCGCTTGTTTCACTTTCCATTATCGTTCGATTCTCGAAATAAATACACATAAACGCACGCACACACACACGTCGAAGTAGGTATAACCGATATCAGAAATCAACACTTCCAAACCGCCGTACACAGAAAAAGAAAAATCCGCTCCGCTTACCCAACCGACGCGCGAAGGCCGTTCTTTAAACCGCAAAAATTTTTGACAAGGTCATTTTTTCTCTTTTATGTACGTGTATCCTGCGTTAGAAAACGGAATGCGAAACTATGCTTACATGTTTTCGTTCTAATTTGACATTTTGAAACAGACGAAATGGTGTTGTGTTCATTATAGCGTACGTCACCGGTTTCCTTCGAAAATTTTGTGGATTACCTTTGCGAAAAAATACTTTCTTCGGCTTCTTTTATATGTGGGTAGCACAACGATCGGGATATAAATAAACAAAATTGTAAACAATCGGCAAGGTTACACCGTCAAATTCTTTTGACTTGATAAGTGAACGCGGAATTGACAATTCCACGAAACCATGATGAACCCGTGATAAACTTTCCTGCTGTAATTTAACCAGGAATGGGGTAATCACGGGCGGGTGCGAGTTCGGACACCGTTCAGAGGTGGTGCTCGAAATGCACCAGCGAGATTATAGACACCCCGTGGCGTTAGGGATCGTACCTGTCGGTGTATACCAAAACGGCCAAAATTTACCTACTACTAAATCGCAATAATGAGATAGAATTCATCCCATCGCCCAAAACGGCCAAAACCGAACGAAGTATTTACCTCTCTGTCTACCAGGCCCCTTCCATCTGTCTTATATATTGCACTATTTTTCTGGTAATTATCAGCAATGACAGCGGTGATTAGATCGGTTAGGGGTAGTTGAAGGGTGTACCTGACATTTGCAGAATTTCACTTTTCATAAAAGAATGGCTTGTCGCGGTGTATCAAATAAGGGCGCGGAAGTTTTAATTCATGAAAATTTTAAATTCAAGAAAGCGTATATTTCAAAAGGGGGTGAAATCGTCCACGAACGCATGCGAATCTCTTCATGCGAAGTTAAATTCAAATTT
This sequence comes from Cryptocephalus moraei, assembly GCA_946251905.1. NCBI lineage: Eukaryota > Metazoa > Arthropoda > Insecta > Coleoptera > Chrysomelidae > Cryptocephalus > Cryptocephalus moraei. The sequence continues at coordinate 35,162,156 of OX276454.1, read as the reverse complement.
TTATAGTAAACATCCATCTTTGTATATATTCATTGGCATCCTTAAAAATTTTCAATCTGAAACATATACTATATAAAAATTCAATCTGTTGTTAAAAATGGCAGGAAAAATAAAACTTTGCTTAAAAAGGAGAAATTCATTGATGGTAAAGCAATATCAAAATAACACAATTTCCAGATTTGATTCTATAAAATGCCTATCACATTACAATTCAATAGATAATAAATAAATAATATTCGTTTACCTACATGTCTACTGTATTATATTATAGAATAGTGAGAATATCCATAAATACATAATCATAAATCCATAATCCATAATATACATTTGCTATTTGTGTTATGTAATGTGTATATAAACTCGTATTTGGAAATAAATTATATGACATGACATGTGTAATATTTTAGCCTGGCACTTGATTTGAAAAAATAAATTTGTTTTTATTTTCTGATCGTAAACGATCAGGTGTGGAAGTCGGACACCGTGTAAGTCACACCGTATATTTAATTTGGCCGTTTTGGGCTATGGCATGAGAGAGAGAGCATATCTCAGCTTTGGCCGTTTTGGGGGATAATAAAAATGAACCCCAATTTGTTTGGCCGTTTTGGTGTACGTCCGTACCTGTCGGCCGTTCGCAGGTACTGGTCAGGTAGTCCGCACTACCAAACAATATAAAATTGATTATAATTCAATATTATGTTCCAGCTAATTTTGATTAACGCGAATATATTTTTATTAAGATCGTTGTTTCTTCCTTTATAGATCGATACCAAACTCAAAATATTTCCAACAAAATCAAATTGTTTTATGGTTTTAAATGTGTCTCTAAACAATATAAAATTGATTATAATTCAGTATTATGTTCCAGCGAATTTTGATTAACGCGAATATATTTTTATTAAGATCGTTGTTTCTTCCTTTATAAATCGATACCAAACTCAAAATATTTCCAACAAAATCAAATTGTGTTATGGTTTTAAATGTGTCTCTAAAAAATATAAATTTGATTATAATTCAATATTATGTTCCAGCAAATTTTGATTAACGCGAGTATATTTTTATTAAGATCGTTGTTTCTTCCTCTATAAATCGATACCAAACTCAAAATATTTCCAACAAAATCAAATTGTTGTTTTAAATGTGTATCTACTCACTAATATAAAGACGAAATTGTTACATATTTGAGAAACAGAACCAGGCACCAATAACCGTACCAAGGCACGTAACTATCGGTTAAAACAAACCTTTTATATAGTTGACCATCATATTTTTCTAATATTTAATACAATCATAAAGGCCGACTAATCACAAACTTGTTTTAAGGATCAAACCACAGTTTATATATATCGTAGAGAGAGATATATCATAGACTGTAATCAAACCAGAGCACATTCCTGGAACTTTACACTACTTATGTGATAAACAACATTAAGGAGGTATAACAAGTTCCCCTTTCATCAAGATAAAGATTACAGGTCAAGATTTCTCTTTCTCAAACATGTAACAATTTCGTCTTTATATCAGTGAGTAGATACGCATTTATAATTTCGTATATGTTGAGAAATATACTCCTAATATAATAATTATTTTCACCGAATATAGACCACAAACCATAAAACAATTTGATTTTCTTGGAAATTATTAAAGTTTGATATCGATTTGTAGAGGAAGAAACAACGATCTTGATAAAAATATATTCGCGTTAATCAAAATTCGCTGGAACGTAATATTGAATTATAATCAATTTTATATTGTTTAGATACACATTTAAAGCCATAAAACAATTTGATTTTGTTGATATTTTGAGTTTGGTATCGATTTGTAGAAGAAAAAACAACGATCTTAATAAAAATATATTCGCGTTAATCAAAATTCGCTGGAATATAACATTGAATTATAATCAATTTTATATTGTTTGGTGGTGCGGACTACCTGACCACTACCTGTGAACGCCCGACAGGTACGATCCTTAACGCCACGGGGGGGTCTATACTCGGCTTGGTGCATTTCAAGCCCGACCGAGCTGCCTGCTCAAATACTCGGAATATCCTATTTTTACGAAATCTGGTAGCTACCAACTTATTGAGGCGCAAACCGGCCGACCTCAGGTAAAAGGGTAGGGTTTACCTTGTGAGGGAAATTAGAAGAGCGCAAAACGGTCGATTTCATGTAGGAGCGCAAAACGGCCGAGCGCAAAACGGCCGACACCACTCAGACAGCCCGGGAGACCGGCAAAAAGTAGCTCCGAGTGTCTGTGCCCAGTCCTAGCACCTGCTATGACCTCCACTTCTTGTTGATGCTGGCATAAATCGAGATGTCCTCTCCGAAATCGTACTATGCAAATGTCAGAATATGGTTAATTGGTCGAAAGGAGTCGTTCCACCAAAGGGCATACTTTCCTCGATCATCGTCTATCGGCGATATGGTGATAAACACTGGTGATAGACGATGATCGAGGAAAGTATGCCCTTTGGTGGAACGACTCCTTTCGACCCACTAACCATATTCCGACATTTGCATACGATTCCGGAGAGGGCATCTCGATTTATGCCAGCATCAACAAGAAGTGGAGGCCATAACATGTGTATAACCAATATGTATCACCATATCGCCAGACCGTGATAAACACTGGTAATAATGTTAAATACTTATATAAGTGCGCCGCTGATACAAACTACTATCTGATGTTAAGTACAATACCTCTGCAACGAAAGTAATTCGTGATATTTATACTAATTTACAAGTACATTAGGGGTCAGTTTTCTTAGAAGGGATTCGAAATCTATGTCATAAGCGAGGTTTATCCGACTGCATTTAACTACCTGGAAATCCCATACGAAATAATTTGCAACGGACTTTAAACTCTCTTGTTTGCAATTGATTGTCTTGGTTGCTATTGTCTGACATAAGTTGTTCGCAGTAGTTTTCCATCGCTCTTTTATCCGAGACTTGTCCGTCAATACTCTACTATTTTCGGTTCGTATCACTCTGTATTTTGGGGTAAAGCTGCGAGCTGCGTGTTATCTGTTTATTTTCTTGAACATATCTCTTGCTTCTATTCCCTATTTATTCAATTCAGCATTTTTCTTTTTGTCACCGTTATCTTGAAGGCCTATAGTTTTGAGTTGCTTCCTCTGTTCTACAATATCCCACGTTTCCCCTGTCATCCAGGACTTTCTTTGCCTCGTTTGATTGTGTTTTTCTTGTATCGCTACGTCAGTTAGTGCCGTTTTTGTTTTGATCAATTGGCAGTCTCATTTGTGGCTGTGCTTGAGTTGGTTTTGATAATTCCTTCCTTGACATTTTCAGTATGTTTACCCTACCGGATAACCTTGAAATTATTCTTATGGGATCATAAGGCAAATTGTTATAAACTGAATCAAATTTAAAAAATTGGCTCCTCAAAGGCAAAAAGTCGACAGGCTGTCAAAACAATTAACACCAGTCACAATTAAACTGACCTGCAAAATGGCTATGAAATCTGTAAGATCAATGGGGAGAAATATTTTGAGCAATTTCTGTAAATAGTATAAAAATGATTTTTATTCTACAAATTTGTTTTATTTATATTATATCACTTCAATAGTTAAGTTCATTTATTTACAGTTATTTACTTTTTTTACTTGGCCACCTACGATACGCAGCACTGATTTTTATGATACATAATCTTATCTATAATAATTAGGAAGGCTTGTTCGCTACACACAAACTACGACATGGTACGTCATGAAAAGATCATCCAAGATGATTACAAATGTCTATCACCATCTGGCGATACGGTGATAGACATCATTGGTGATAGACGATGATCGAGGAAAGTATGCCCTTTGGTGGAACGACTCCATTCGACCCATTAACCATATTCCGACATTTGTCTCATTTGCATACGATTCCGGAGAGGGCATCTCGATTTATGCCAGCATCAACAAGAAGTGGAGGTCATAGCAAGTGCTAGGACTGGGCACATACGCTCGGAGTTACTTTTTCCCGGTTTCCCGGGCTGCCTGAGTATATCCCTAAAGGGACATACGAACATATATACATTGTCGACACTTTTGGTGTCATATGGGCAATGGGCCCACGGTTTATTAGCTTCACTTGAATGTTTATTTGTTTGTTTGTTTGTAACCGTCTCTCTAAACTCGATTTTTGCTCACTTTCAATTATTAAATGAACTCGATACTTCGCACACTGATTAAGAACTAATGACAGTACAATAATTTAATAACCAAATCATAATTTTGTAGTTTATTTTGGATATATGAATAACATCAAATTGTAGGAAACCCAGGGATAAACTAAAGTTGATGGCAACGGCCATACCACATTGAATACGTCAGTTTCCCTCTCGTCGAGTGCCTCTTGTCCATCTCTCGTATGAACGAGTCGAGGTACACGAGAAAAATCGCAGCGCAAAAACGTACTTTTTGCTAGCGGCTTTAACAACAAATAAAATAAGTAGTTTTACACTTTGAAACGAAAACAGCTGTATTGACGAAAAACACGCCAGAAATAATAAAGAGTGAAGAAAACACTGGAACAAACCCCGCGAGTGGGGAAACCCACCTCAGGGGTAAACAAACAAGGAATCACCGAGGAACTCACCCAGGACCAAATGGTAAGAATTCACAACGAATTAACTACCGGCAACAAAACCATACAAGACAAAAACCTGATATAAAGCAGACCGAACTAACAAAATTGGACAGCCTTCTCTCCCAATTACACAACAGCGCCACGAATGACGCCCAACTAGAAGAAATAGCCCAGTTCGCTACACTAATCATAAACTCACAAAAAAGATAACCCCAAATACGGCTCTATTTGCAGCAAAATGAATATACAGACCGTTTCTACAGAGTCACAGTATGGTATAAACATAAGAACGAAAGAAAGGCCATATAGACCAGGGAAATAAGGAAAAAAGTACTCAGTTGGGGACACTCAACCAACCAGGTAACCAAGTAGTTATTCATGTAAAAGGGGTTTACGGGAGTAAAACCTATGCGTTGGCAACCAAAACTTTTGTGCTATTGTTGAATTAATAACAATTAAAGGTCGAAAAACGTGTTTTTTTTGCATTCTTGTTTCCCTGAAAAAATCTTAGAATCCTATGAATAATTCAAAGGTAGCATCTTGTAGGGAATTGAAAAATCTTCAAAATGACGGTTTACAAAACATGATTTAATATTTTGTTGCTGAGATAATTGTAAATAAAAGTAAAAATATGCAATATTTTTAATTAACAATAGCTATTGTAAAAATTAACATACAACTTTGAAATTACGTAAAGTGTTGTGTCTTATGGTACTTAATTTGTGGTAAAAATTTCAGAAGGATTCATTGAATACTTTTTGTAAAATTGTAATTGTTTTTCCCGGAAGACTTCTTTTTGCGTTGTCATTATGCGCACAATAATGATGATACAATAATTCTACTGGTACCGAAAGAAAGAAGAAGAGTTATTTCATCAAACTCAACTATTTAATATCGGAAAAATCAATTACCACTATTGTTAAAAATTATCACAAAAACATGGTAATTTTTCGTGTATAAACAAATAGAATAACATTATTGATGTTATTTACAGCAAAATGATTTTTACATATTTGAAAAGGTGGTATTTTTACCATTACGTTAAAACAAAAAAAAAGTCCTAAATCAATTTGGGGCAAAGTTAGCAATTGTTTTTCTAAAATCCACAGCTACTTTGTTTATAATAATTAAGAAACTTAACTAACGCCATTTTAAAGATAAAGAGTCGAACTATTTGTAAAATAATTTTGGAAAGTATTGAACTTCAACATCGAGTTAGCTGAAGCTTCAAATATACAGCTCGACTGATGACGTCTCGGAGACATAAAGCGGTAACTTCAAATCGACGCAACAAGTTATTAATAGGTATCGCTGGCAATTATTAACCGATTTTGATGATTCATTTTTTATTTGTGGTACCTCTTAGAGTACAATACAAATACGTAACCTGTTAATTAATTACCATTTAAATAAACAAGGTGATTTGTTTAAATCTTTTTTCAATTTTGTTATTAATTATTTTCAGTATTTTTCAATGTTATTACCAACGGAAAACAAAGAAATGACATAGGTACAACCAAAAAAAAAAAAAAAAATTGCTATATAAATAAAGTAGTTTGTTTAAACTTTTATATAAAATTATTTCGTTAGGTACAAATTTATTGTTTGCTTATTTATTATTAATTATTATTATAAAAAATTCACATTGTTGTTATAAAAAAACCGGTAATTATTTCCAATAAAATTTACACACAAACATAGTACAAAAAACTGTTGAGAATCAATATGACACATTATGAATTATAGATTTATGTGTTCTCTTTGCGTACATCACAAATATACAATTTGTTTATAATTATATTCATAAATGAACAATGTCATCTGTTTAAATAAATTAAAACTAACTTCCCAAAAAATCTGTATTTTTTTGTTTTTTTTTCCTTATCGAAGGAATAGGTTGTTAGGGCTTTTTTATTAAATAATTTTCAAGTAAAATGTGTTATTAATGACTTTTAAGTATAAGAAACATATTCTAGTCTTTTGTATTAATGATTTTACTTGTTTTCTTTTACTTTAAAAATTTAATAACACTTTAAAATTTATTGAAGAAGCATAACTATTTAATGTTTGGGAATGTTGTATTAATTTATTTATTTATTAACTTCATTTATTATTTATTAAATTCAAATATACACAAGTATTTGAATAATAATATTTTTTTACAAAATAGTGATATTTTTTGTTATTTTTGTTGGCAAAGACTGGATAAGTATGTTTAACTCAATATCAATATTTTGTTACGTATAAGTACTACATTCTTATCTATATTTATGTTGCAAATAAGTCATTCCGCATAACTGTTAAAATTCTTTTTCAATTTATTATTATATGCACATTCATAATAATATTTTACAGTATTATTTTATATATATACAGGGTGGTCGTGATATAACCTTACAAAAAAATTCTGGGCCATTAGGAGGATCCAACAATTCAGAAAAACCGATATTTGGTAGGTCCAAAATGATGAAGAAAAATTAACCCCTATCCACACTCATTTGACGCCACTGACCACAAAAATAAATACATACATAATTTAACCAAATTTTAATTGTTAGTTACCTAGTTACAATATATTTGACAATTTGCTTTCAAATTTGATAGACGTTTTCGTTTGCCAGTGATTTACTTGTCAGTTTGCATATGTCAGTTGTCATTTATATGTCGTCGCCTTTCTTGTTTTCAATGTATTTTTTCTCTTATAATCATTTTTGTACAAGAAGTCTATAAAACCAGTCTTTTTCAAGACTTCACTTGCGTTTGTGTTTGCAGTTTGTAAGTAAATAGCGAGTTTTCTGGGTCAAGACACTGACGGATAATCATGATTGTGGTTTTAGGTTAGAATCTGCCGATAAACACAATATTCAACAAAGAACAGCGATCTCAACTTTAAACGGCAAAGGCAACGTCAAGTTTATAAATCGGCTTTAATAAATAACAAAACAAAACCAGTGTTTTTTTCGCATATTCTTGATTTGTAAATTCCATTTCTACCGCAAATTCAGAATTATTGAATTTGACAAATGTCATTCAGTTTACTAGTTGGTACAGGTACAGGTACCGATTATCGTTACTAGACAACCAAAATCACATTTTTCATCCAGATTAACTCATTGGCGTACAGCAAATTTTGTACAAATTTTCAATTATTTTTATCTCGAAAACGAAAAGACTTTTACTAGATTTTTTTTTGTATATGAGTTCTACTCATCGTCACCTATTACCGTTTTTTTTTTGTAAGGTTATATCACGACCACCCTGTATATTTTTTTTTGAATAAATTCCTTACAATATTTACAATATTTTTTAAAGAAGTACAAAACATCATAATAATAACTTAATATCTAATAATAATCTAATAATCAATCTAATAATAACTTAAAAATATCTCGTTTGTACATTGGCATTAAAATTAAGTGTATTCAAGTCGCCTTTTTTTATTAGAAATTTCAATATCTTCCAAATTTAAATCAATATCAACATTTTCTGATGATTCGTCATTAATTTCTTCAATCATTTCATTAATACTTTCTTCTAAATCTACCACAATCCAATTCTCACAATTTTCTTCGGTACATTCTGCACATAAATTTGAGCAATATAATCCTACTTTTTTACATCCGCACGTTAACCTCTTGCATCCAGTTGTGCAACAGCAAGTTATTTGTTTCATTAAAAAATCGGGTACAAGAGGGTCTAATGATTTTACCGGTACCAACTCTCCTTTCGAACATTTCCATCCCCAATCAGTAGGATTTAAACCAAATTCATTTTCTATATGTGGTCGAAAGATCAAATTGAAGTGTCTCAACCATGATTGGAGTTGGAAGTATGTCCTGTAAGTATGCTGCCTCAGTGCTCCTTCTGTGGGAGGCAAATTTTCGAGTTTGCATTTCGATTTTAATGAATATCTCTTAAATTGAATGTATCTTAAATCGTGAAGTTTTAAATCATTGCTCATTTTTAAAATTTGTTTTTTGTCATTTTGAGTGTTGTACAAATTAACTACTATTTTAAGAGCATTGTTAACTAAAATATGTTTATCAATTTGTAACTGATAAAAAGGATTGATGCAGTTTTTGAGCTCATCAATAGGCAGAGATTTTAAAATTTTACTTTTCCCTTGAAAATGGAAAGCTGAAGTTGTATCACAACCAGTAAAGATATGGCAAAATCCTACTGAACCCTTACTTACTTACTGAACTTACTTCTCTGATGTAACGCCTTCTGCTGGAGTGACACACATAATGCCACCCATGGCATGAAATGTGCTACGACCATCAATTGTTGCAGTATTATGATCTGCGTTGTCAAAAACAAATTGTAAGTACGCGTCAGGTGTTATATTAAAATTTTCAGGATCATTGAGTACTGATTTTTCAAAAATTTCTACATCTTTATAGGACGCACATAAACCTATATTATTTAAAAGATAAATAAGCTCTTTTATGCCATATTTCCGATGAATTAGTGCTGATAACCCCAATTTTATACAAGACTTAAAACATTTCGGTCTCGCAGCCGAGGATAGTAAATGAGCGAACGTTAATACCTGATTATCTAATTTGAGATCTTTTGTTTTACTATTTTTTTTATGAGTTTTTACAATTATATCCAAAATTAATTTCAGACTTTTAGGAATATCGTCAACATCTTTTAAAAAATTACTAGGTGCATTAAATTCATCAAGATCAAGTTGCTTATGAGTTCTAATATCTTGTAATATTATGTGTCCTGCCATTTCTACAATCCTTTCACGTTCTTTTAATTTATCTTTTACACGTGATTCATACCAAGAATCCTCTAATATTTTACCTAATGTATCACGGAAACAAATGAAATAATCACGGGTCTTTTCTGATCTGTGAACAACGATTTCCTCTCCAAAATGACTTTCCAATTGATAAATAATGCGGTCCATTCGTGGTTGTTGATAATTCGGAATATTAGTCTCTGCTTCAAATTTACGTGTAATGTCTTTCAACGAAAATTGCGCAATAGATTCATTGTCCAGAATATAATTTATAGCAAACTCAAGAATTGCATTCATGTTATCACCTAGATTATTATCTATCATATTCACAGGTTCATATCCATACAATTTATCTTGACAACTTTTATGATAAACAACATCATTTTTCTTATAATAGTCATCAGAAGCATTGCGCAAACAACGTAAACGAGCATCTATCGATTTATGATCATCAATTTTATGATTTTTAAGTTTATTGCAAACATTGTCAATAGTACTTTTATTTCTAACTACTCTAAATGAAGAAGTGTCCGATAGTCTAACTTTTCTATCACAATAAAAACAGCATTCGGAAAATATAAATTTTTTGTCCATAGCAATTTCCTGCCTTCGATTTGCGTTAACCTCTGTGGCTTTTTTTGAAGTTACTGCAATGCTTCTTGGACGTGTGTACTGAGTATGACAACTTTTGTGAACCTTAACTGTATCAAGATTTTCTAAGAGTCGATGTTTTCTGTCCTTTCGGTCCTTACTGGCTTGAATCAAGGATTGAATACCTCTCTGCTTGAGAATCCTAATCGATTCTGGTTCTATTGTTTTGTCACAAATCACACACAAAAGTTCATCTTCCCCAGATTCGTGTGAACTACAAAAGTATGTTCTGTTAATATTTGTTAGATAATGAATTATCTGATATTTATGTGTCTTTTTTTCAAAAGATTATTATGTGGCTAGTATGACTTTGATACTGAAATTTAGCGTTAATTATCGTCTATGAAAGAAATGAAATCAACTCAACATTGGCAAGTATACATTTTAATACTATGAACAATACTAGCCCGGTCCGTCGGTTTTAAATTATTAAGCGCAAAAATTAAATAACAGCTTTAATTAGCTAATTTTAAATGTTTCCAATTAATGCCAAGTAAATTAATGGTTCATCATATTTTTAATTTAAGTAGATCACTGTATAGCTCGGTGAGACTTTAACGGTGCGAAAAATTATTTATTTTATTTTGGGCCCTATAATCGCATCTATACGCCCTCAAATAGGGGCATAAATTGGCCTTTATGGTACGGAACTGTCAAGGTACTTTTATGGCACGGAACTGTCAAAAAAATTGTCATATTCCTTCATATAGAAGTACCTTGACTTATCTGGGATCAATTTTCCTTGCGCAGCTCAAATTCTTGTTTCATTTCCTCTGAATAAACGTTTTCGACTTCTTCAATATCCATTTTGTCGTCTTTTTATCAATGTCATTTTGATGAACAATTATCAACACAGTTAGTAACCCTAGCAACAGCAAAATAGCGGACTAGGAAAAAACACTGAAATTCGTATCACACATCGCGACGGGATAACCTCCAGGAAATTTCGAATGTTTATTTGATTTTTTATGAAGCAAAATAAAATAAAACGTTGCATGTAATTGCAATATCGAGAAATTAAAAGCCCTCCGCAAGCGTCGGACTTTAAACATTCTCTAGTGCCACAAGCTTCTGATTATGCCCTTACTATACAAATAACTATTCTATGCATAAATCTGTCGATCGATAGACTATTATTCAATGTTTGCTCAGTTAATAAACAGTTTAAGGAACTCAAAAAAATATGTCTTCTATAGACGCATAAGAGACAGAAGATCCGTCACTCTGGCGATAATAGAGATGAGCTTATGCCTCAGAAGCATGAGCTAAATCTTATGCTCTTTGGGACTAGTTATACTATTCGTTTCCATATATATGTGATAGATGAAGTATGTGTGCTTCGAGTGTATAGATAGATATACAATCGACTTACTTTAAACCTGTAGTACTATAAATGTGCAGTCTACTTCAGAAATTTATAATAATGGTACAGTATACATTTAAAACTTTGTTTGATCATATGATCAAAGAAAAAAGAGCAATAACTGATACAGTCTATGGTAATACACAGTCCCTTGTAAAATTTTAAAGCACCGCTTAAAAATTTAAAACCGACGGACCGGGCTAGTATTGTTCATAGTATTAAAATGTATACTTGCCAATGTTGAGTTGATTTCATTTCTTTCATAGACGATAATTAACGCTAAATTTCAGTATCAAAGTCATACTAGCCACATAATAATCTTTTGAAAAAAAGACACATAAATATCAGATTTCATTTCCTTCATAGAAATATTTTTTTTATACTTGGCTCTGACCGCATTGGTGCCTACAAACAACAGGAAGGGGCCGTAAATGAACCTTAAATTAATTTGTGACACAAATTCACAGAATAAGAAGTTCGGACGGAACTTTGCAGCGTTCCTTTATTAAGCTACTGTGAGATATAAGTAGATATCCTAAGCGGGTTCCGCCAGACAATGCTGTACATAACCTCACTTTTGCCGACGCGCTCGGCTACGGGAAACATGCCGGGGCAGAACTTCTCCCCAAGGGTCCCCATTTACTGCTCCTCCTCGGGACCCCTGGATTCCGCATTCTAGGATCGTTCGCACCAGAAATTAACAGCAGTTTGCGCCAATGACAGCTTCGCAAAAAACCACGAAACACTCCTTGACGCAAGGAATGCGTCGTGAAAATCAGAGTCGTGCGATGGGGTAACAGATAAACATTGAAATGTACTTCGAACAACTGAGTTTGGGTAACAAGAAACGCCGTCGATATTCGTTAATTTGCGTAAATAGGTTACTTGATTGATTGTAATGTTATTTACATTATTTTCAATAATTGGAAAATGAGTCAACGTGTTCTTCTCTAACATAACAACTAAATGTTTTCTCATTCTGTTATAACGTCGTAACGTTACGATCGTCATAACGTATTTTTACTGGATCGTCATGAAAAAAATAATAGAAGTTGCGAATGCTATAGCAAATATTGCGCAATCAATCATATTAGGTTGCTGTTGCACTTTGGGAAAAACAAGAGAGAGGAAGCTCTCGAAAATAAGGAAATATTTTCTTTTATCTTTCTCTTATCATTAAATTTATTTATTTATATCTATTTAAATTATTACCGTGTATCGAGTTATAAACAAAAATATGCTAAGTATCAAAATAAATACATATCCAATGAGCAGTAGAGTGAATTACTTGCAAAATGATGTTTATCAAAAGGAACTGATAACGCGAGTTCGCGGTTGTCGATTTTGAAGGAGATTTAAAACCGACAATATGTCTCTGGGTATAAAATTTGAAAATTTTGATAGTGTTTCGTGAAAATATCTTACAGTCTCATTAGACAGCCACTCGTTATTAAGTATTTTAAATCTATCAAGCGTCCATAAATAAGATCTACTTGTAATAGAGCCCGGTAACGTTTTGTGTGTTAAGACGGTTCCTAAAAGCAAATCACGATTTTCATTTCCAGCATACACTATGATTGTAGGAATCTGTCAATTCTTCTGTACTAACTTTTTCCTTAATAATGTGGTCTTCAATGTCGACCGAAGGTTCTTCTTTGACCTTCCAGAATACCAGTACGTCCTCATTGCTGGTAAACTTCTTAGGGTGATCTGGAAAATCCGAACAGCCTGGTAGAACGTGGGGTTTAAAACCAACTCCTGACACTGTAGCACGGTTGGAATCTGATTCTTCCTCTTTTAAATTCTCTACTTTAACCAAAGGGTGATATTCGATAGCGATCGATGGTTTTTCTTCGACATTCCTACCAGATTGTACCCAGTCTATTATGGACGCGTGGATCTTACACCTTTCGATGCATATTGAGAAGTCCTTGCCACACGACTTACATCTCTAGCACATGTTCCTGTGAGACGCCATAATCGGAACCTGAAAGATGAGACGTCGATAACATTTTATGGGCAAGCGAAGTGGTGAAGACAGATCGCGCTGAATAACATTCCAATAACCAAACGGTGCCGTGGACGATGTATACTCATTTCAACGCTTCCATTTTTTTCCAAAAGTCCCATAGCTTCTATACGATCGTTTGCACTAGTACTTCTAGACATTCGGTTATACAGTCAACTCCGTTTATAACGTACCTCAAGGGAACTTAAAAAAAGTACGATAAATGCGAAGTACGTTAAATACATCCGGCTTCTATTTCGCGGATAATTTTAAACTTTTCCCCTACAGAGAACACTAACCGTTGTTTTTATTGGGATGGTTCGTCATGTTGGGGTGTTTCAGTTAAATTAAGGATAATAAACAAATTAGTCGTGTTCGGATCTATTCATAATTTACGCAGCAGGTACACATAACATATAACAGGTATATTTTTGGGGAAATCCGTGTTTCGCTAATCCTGTTAATTCCTTGATCCCTAACCGTCCTAACGTTTTGTGATTTGTCATGCTAACGCTGACAATTCCTTCGAAATTCGTGGTAATAACGTACTTCCTAAGAGATTTTCGTCCGTTAAATCCGACAATCCGTTAAAAGCAAGTACGGTAAATACGATGCTTATTTCTAATAAAGTAAAGGGCATGAGTTCGGGACTTCCTAAACAGTTCGCTAAATCCGATAGTCCGCTAAATGCGAGTACGTTGTAAACGAAGTTGACGTATAAGATCTCTTGATTACATCGGTTCTAGTTTTTCTGTCAACGTCTCTTTCTACTGTCAGGGCTAATTTGACCGGGCCACAGGTCAACGATTATAGACTAACCAGGATTGCTCACTTACATTTGAGCAATGTTGGACAGTTTTGTGACGTCACCAACGGTGCTGAAGTACGTTTACGTGTTGATCTGTGGAAGACGTGATGTGGATATCGTACGTAAATATGGATTACGTAGAGTACGTACTGTAACGTTTTTACTATTGACTAAAACTAAAACACTACGCGATTATCCTAATTAATTTATTTCTAACTACACTTAACACTTATAATTTATTTCACTCAGATATGTTTATTTATTTTACCGCGCACGGTCTCTCGCTCGAATGTTTACGCACACCGGTTCAACTGTCCGGGGTCGGGTCCGACATTCCCTTTTTATGGCTAGCCTTTCGCTTGCGAGAACCTTCGAGATATTCGGTGGAACGTTCTGGTCCCTTCGAGATAGGATTCTAGAATTCGAGGAAGTTGTTATCGCGTCGAACAGCCGAGAAGGCTCTGGTCGGTGCGCACCGCATAGGATTCTCCGAACCACGAATACTGCGAACTAGTGTAGCTCCCGGCGTGTTTATGCCGCGGCGAGCCGTTTCGTTACAGTACGTACACCGTACAGTTTACAACGATAAATCTTACTGTTTACTACAGTAAAATGAATAAATCTCTATCTTCTGTCCAGCACCGGTGGTGACGTCACAGAGTTTTTGGCAGGCAGATTCGGCGAACTGAGCAATCCTGGTAGTAGTCTATAATCGTTGGCCACAGGTCACCCTAGGTTAGGTTATGATACCGGTTATGACCATAGACATAATACGTATGGACTACGGATCGCAATAAAGCGCGATGTGCCCGGTGGGAGCGAGAGGCAAATAAATAAGGCGACTTGTTTCTCACTCTAAATTGACGGAGCTAACAATTTCCATGACGCTCTGACCTCTAGCCTTGTCAGTTACGTTACGTCACGTCCTTTTATTTTGGAGGTCGCGGGTTCTAAAATCCAAGAAAACGAATTTTTCTGCTCAATTCCACTTTTCCCACTTTCCTTGTTATATTTACAGTTTTATTTCATTTCTTAAATTTCCCCGATAGTTTTCGAAGATAAATGATAAGAAAGTTTTGATTCTATTGACACATGATTGACATGATGCTGTAGAGGTTAGGACCTGACACATAGGTTATATGGCACGGAACGTCGATTTAGGGAACAATATTAGGCACAGGCATACCTCCATATCTCCTGGCCCTTCTGCTATCCTGGTACCCGAAATCCGATTTTCAGAAAAGAAACATCAGTGTAATTCAAACGGAACTAGAACGGCGTCTTAATAACCAGAATACTGAAAATATCGACGCGAAATCAGATGTCGAAAAGTTTATGACAAAAAAAAGTAATGAAAAATAAATCCTTTTGCGGAGTATAAACATTCAACGTGAAGTTCATCACATAAGCTTTCTAAATATGCCACATTTCTTTGAAAACAAAGTGTAATAATGGTAAAATCGCGAAATGAAAAAAATCACCAACACCCAAAACACGATTTCAAAGTATAAGTATAGTAGCGGCGGTGTGACGTCATACTAGCCACGACCACGCTACCGCGTGGCCTGATCAACATGTACTAGAAAGAAACTTCCTTGAACCTAATAGTTTACGGATAAAAATATATTTTTAAGATAAACATCTATTCTATTTTTTTTTATTGGTACGATGTTTTGCCCATTTAAAACATGCTTTGGCGTGCGTTAATCGAGCTTTATCGCACCCGCGTGTTTTAAAGTCGCCATGGAAACGTATCAACAACGGTCATCTCAACCAATAACAGAGCGTCTTTGGCCGTAGCGGGACGAGCCTATTGGTCGCACGACGGGCGACGGGCCGTCACGAAGTGTCACGAGTGTCGTTCAAATTAATCATATTGGGTATGCACTTGGTTTTGGTATAAAAAATGGTACCAATAAAAAAAATAGGGTAAAGTATTCGTGGATAACTGCTCTTTCAAACACTTGCTCTATTTCGAGCACTCCGGCTACGCCGTCGTGCTCGAAAACTCGCTCGTGTTTGAAAGAGCTCAATATCCACTTATACTTTAATATACTATTATGATTGATAAAAGCGGTGTGTGAAAAATTGTATTTAATTTTTCCTACTTTTTAATGTTTTTAAAAATCGTTCAGTTTAATTTATATTAGATTTCAAAAATATTTTCCAATAAAAATGAACAAACCATTTACATACCTCTGTTCACTTGCTCTGTCTGATTCCATTGGAATTCGGTATTAATTAATATATTCGTAATATTAAAATTGTAATTCAGTAAACTATTCCAATGATCAGCAACTGACTTGCAAAAAAATTCAGCACACCATAAACTTATATTTATTTGACAACTACTGTTTATAAAACTAAACGAACTACTATGGAAACTATCCAAAGCTAACTAGTTATTTCCGGCAAACGGCAGTGCCGTAACGGAAAGGCTGGCCATAAAATAAATACCAGGTTTGAAGTGTCAGTTCCGCAAAATTATTATTATTATTATTATTACAGTGAAACCTCTATAATTCGGACACCCGGGGGAGCAAACATTTTGTCCAGATTAGGGAGGTGTACACATTAGGGAGTTAAACATGAACAATGTTAAATAATAGTTTGCTTGCAATTGTTTCGCACAAATAATTACTTTTTTAGAAGTATACAAACTTAAGAATCCATTAAAAAAGAATAATTTTTATTTCACATATATTTCATCATATACATAATACATGCATATGTACATACTATGTACATAGATGTGTATATTATGTAATACATAATTTAATATTTATATGTGTACCTATATGTAACAATAATAATTATAAGTAATTAACAGCTTCTGATTTTTGAAATAAAATCCGTAATTTTTTTTTTTTTGACACAATATGCTCTTCTAAATGAAGTTGAAAAATGTTAATCAAATTCAATCCGTTACCGTCATTTTTGTGTAAGCAAACAATTTTTAACAACTCTGAATACCGAAGAGGATTAAAGTAATTCACTTTCTCATGACACTTTAAGTTTTCTTCTTCACTATTCTCCTCCTCCGGAACGTGGCGTTTTTTCGCTTCATTTCTGTTTCTCCAAGAAGAAATGAAAGGGGAAAACCTCATAAAATCAATATGGGAAATTGTATAAACAAACTACTTTATTTATGTAGCATTTTGTTTTTAAACAAATCACTTTGTTTATTTAAATGGTAATTAATTAACAGGTTACGTATTTGTATTGTACTCTAAGAGGTACCACAAATAAAAAATGAATCATAAAAATCGGTTAATAATTGCCAGCGATACCTATTAATAACTTGTTGCGTCGATTTGAAGTTACCGCTTTATGTCTCCGAGACGTCATCAGTCGAGCTGTATATTTGAAGCTTCAGCTAACTCGATGTTGAAGTTCAATACTTTCCAAAATTATTTTACAAATAGTTCGACTCTTTATCTTTAAAATGGCGTTAGTTAAGTTTCTTAATTATTATAAACAAAGTAGCTGTGGATTTTAGAAAAACAATTGCTAACTTTGCCCCAAATTGATTTAGGACTTTTTTTTGTTTTAAAGTAATGGTAAAAATACCACCTTTTCAAATATGTAAAAATCATTTTGCTGTAAATAACATCAATAAAGTTATTCTATTTGTTTATACACGAAAAATTACCATGTTTTTGTGATAATTTTTAACAATAGTGGTAATTGATTTTTCCGATATTAAATAGTTGAGTTTGATGAAATAACTCTTCTTCTTTCTTTCGGTACCAGTAGAATTATTGTATCATCATTATTGTGCGCATAATGACAACGCAAAAAGAAGTCTTCCGGGATAAACAATTACAATTTTACAAAAAGTATTCAATGAATCCTTCTGAAATTTTTACCACATATTAAGTACCATAAGACACAACACTTTACGTAATTTCAAAGTTGTATGTTAATTTTTACAATAGCTATTGTTAATTAAAAATATTGCATATTTTTACCTTTATTTACAATTATCTCAGCAACAGAATATTAAATCATGTTTTGTAAACCGTCATTTTGAAGATTTTTCAATTCCCTACAAGATGCTACCTTTGAATTATTCATAGAATTCTAAGATTTTTTCAGGGAAACAAGAATGCAAAAAAAAACACGTTTTTCGACCTTTAATTGTTATTAATTCAACAATAGCACAAAAGTTTTGGTTGCCAACGCATAGGTTTTACTCCCGTAAACCCCTTTTACATGAATAACTACTTGGTTACCTGGTTGGTTGAGTGTCACGAAAAATATCTTATTTCCCTGGTCTAATATATTTCTTGTTGGCTAAACAGAGAAAGAACTTTTGCGAGCTCGGGAAATATCACAGTCATCGCCACACCCAACTGGATCATTCGCTGTATAGCCTCCGACAGGAATATTTGGAATGGGTTACGGACCGGCCGGCCGGCAACGTTGCAAAACTTCCTTCTCTGTCATACTAACGAACTACTATTAGTTTCTCTTTCGCTCTTGTTGATTTCGGACCATGCCTTTCAATAGAGTAGGTTCGTATATAAAAAAAAAAACGAAAACATAAGCATCCAAAGACCGCAATCCATATTCTCCTTCTACATTGGAAAAAAAAAAGAAAAAGGTAACTCCACCAACAAAAGACTAGCATCACCAACCAAAATAGATTTCTTAAAACCAAAGAAAACCTGTGTCCTAAGTAAATCTTCTTCTTCAAGTGCTGTCTCCTATCGGAGGTTAGATATCATCCTGGCTATCTTTACTCTGTCTACTGCTGCTCTAAATAATTCTATTGAACTGCATCGGTACCATTCCCTCAGGTTTCTTAACCTCGATATTTTTCTTCCAATACTCCGTTTTCCTTTTATTTTTCCCTGCATTATTACACGTAGCAACTCATACTTTTTTTTTATTATCCCATATATACAGACCGATTCTACAGAGTCGCAGGATGGAATAAACGTGAGAGCGAGAGAAAGGCCATACATTTCTCGTTGGCTGAACAGAGAAACAACTTTTGCGAAGTTGCTAGCTCACGAAATATCTCAGTCATCCGCCTCGCAGGAGACGACCCGAGACCGAAAAGCGTAAAGCGATACGCGTTAGATGCTTGGACTTGGACTGCGGCCGGCAACGTTGCAAAACATCGTTCTCTGTCTCACTAACGAACTACTATAAGTTTCTCGTTTGCTCTTGTTGGATTCTCACCATGCGTTTCGATAGAAAACCTCCGTATATATATATATATATATATATATATATATATATATATATATATACAATCTGCCCGTGGGCAATAAGTATGTGATCTATTGTCTAATTTAATACGTAAGTTCATGCCCATTGGCATTCACCTCTTTAAGGTAAATATTTACATGAATAAATGTAACTTTTTTTTATTGGTACGCTATTTTGCCTATTTAAAACATGCTTTGGCGTGCGTAAATCGGGCTTTTTCGCACGCGCATGTTTTAAAGTCGCCATGGAAACGTATCAACAACGACCATATCAACCAATAACAGAGCGTTTTTGGCCGTAGCCGGACAAGCCGATTGGTGGCACGACGTGCGACGGGCCGTCACGAAACGTCCCGAGTGTCATTCAAATTAATCATATTGGGTATGCATTTGGTTTTGGTATAAAAAATGGTACCAATAAAAAAAAACGCGTAAAGTATTCGTGGATAACTGCTCTTTCAAGCACTTGCTCTATTTCGAGCACACCGGCTACGCCGTCGTGCTCGAAAACTCGCGGGTGTTTGAAAGAGCTCAATATCCACTCATACTTTAATATACTATTTTAATCTATATACATTTCAGATTTATACACTTTATCGGAATCTCGAAGAATCAATTGGTCTGTGTCGTTTCAGTCTTCTTTGGTCTCTCTCTCTCTCTCTCTCTCTCTCTCTCTCTCTTCACTCAGAAGTTGTTCTGCCAGATAATTTGGATGTATGGCGAGCTTGTTTTTATATTTAGCCCCATAGTTGGCTATCTCTTTCTTGACTGATTGCATCTGTAGATCGTCGGATATTTGGTACAAACCAGGGAGCATCGGTAATCATTCGCAGTATTTTTGCTTGCCATCTTTCTAGGATCTCAATGTTTGAGTTTGCTGTGGACCCCCCGAGTTGTATCCCATAGATCCAGACAGGTTTCAAAATTGCTTGATATACTGGCAATTTGTTTTCTAGAGACAGCTGTGAGTTTCGACAAATAAGCCAGTACATTTTTTGGACTTTATGTCCCAGTTGCTTTCTCTTAGTCCAGACGTATGTCTTCCAAGTAAGCCTGCAATCCAAGTGCATGCCTAGGTATTTTACAGATTCGGCCTGCGGTATTTACTTCCCGTTTAGCGTCAGAGCCGGGCATGTTTTCCGTCGTAGCGTAAATGTGACGTGAGTAGATTTTTGTTCATTATCCTTAATACGCCACTTTTTAAACCGTTCTTGAATCACATTCAGGTTCTTTTGTACTTGAGCGGAGGCAATCACTGGATTTTTATGTGAGGCCAGAATTGCCGTATCATCAGCAAAAGTTGATGTCTGGGTTTCGTTGTTTGCTGGCAGGTCGCACGTGTATAACAAGTAGAGTAGTGGCCCCAAGACGCTTCCTTGTGGAACCCCTGATCTTATCTGGTAAAGGCCTACTTGTTGCCCATGATGTCTTACCAGAAAATATCTGTCACTGAGATATGATTTCAGGATCTGGAACAAATTGGAAGGAAGGAACTTCCTAATTTTGTAGAGTAGCCCTTTGTGCCAGACTTTGTCAAACGCTTGTGAGACGTCTAGGAAAACAGCCGAACAGTAATTCTTACTTTCCAAATCATTATTTATTTTCCTGACTATTCTATGAACTTGTTCGATAGTGGTGTGTCGTTCACGAAACCCAAATTGATGGTAAGGTAATATGTTTTTCAGCTCTGGGTGTATTCTTGTAGCAAGAAGCTTCTCCAGTATTTTGGATAGTACTGGTAATAAACTTATAGGCCGATATGAGGTTGGAATAGATGGGTCCTTTCCTGGCTTTTGTAGAAGTATAATTTGAGAGACCTTCCAGAGCGATGGGAAGTAGCCAATTCTTATAGTTGCGTTGTAGATGATGGTCAAAAGTCTTACAACCATTTCTGGCAAATCTTTTATGATTTTTCCGGTGATTAAATCATAGCCTGGGGCTTTTTTTGTTTAAAGTCCTGTGCGAATTATGCGCTTAACCTCTCTTACCGAAACGGGCTTCAGAGCTGCCTCCACTTATAATGGTTCTTGTAGAAGTCAATTTCATTTTCCTCCTCAGCCGATGACTCACTGGGAAATGGTTCGAAAACCTTGCATAGGTGTTCAGCAAAACTTCGCACTTTTTTTATCGCTTCTTGCCCATTGCCCATTCTCAAATTTTATAGGTGGGACATTTTGTACGGGTTGTTTTAAAGATTTTGTTGCTTTCAATAGGGAGTAATCAGTATTTTCTGTGGGTGATAGGTTGGTCAAGTATTCTGCTATTTCATGATTCCTTTCGACTTGAATTTGTTCCTTCAATCCCTTAACTAGTTTATTTAGTTTGGTCTTATCTTCAGGGGAACGAGTAATTTGCCATTTTCTTCTGATCTTACGTTTTTGTTGAATTTTCCGCATTATCTCTGCCGAACACCTACCCTGAGTATCGTTTTGAGAGTCTGGTGGAGTGGCCGCCAAGCTGCTTGTTGTATTGTTACGTTCAATGAGTCGATTGCTAGCTCCAGGTCTTCTGGAGTTTTAAGCAAAATATTGCACTTTATTTTGTCCTTTACAAGACTGCGAAACAGTGTCCAGTTGGTTCTTTTGTTATGCAGTATTTGATAGTTTTTATTCTTTTGACAGAGATTTGAGCTTATTGTAGCAATAAGGGCGAGTGGTCTGAGGAGAGATCAAGACTTGATTCAATTTTCATATTTTTTTCAGGTATTCCCTTAACAATGCAGAAATCAATTACATCCGGCATTTTTCTCATGTCTGTTGGCCAATATGTCGGTTCTCCAGCTGATAATGGTATCAAATTATTCTTTACCATTGATTCGTACAATTGCCTACCCTTAGGTGTGGGAATATGTGATCTAGAGCCCCACCAAGGGTGTTTGGCGTTGAAATCACCACCTACTACAAATGTGTGGCCTAGTGTGCTAAAGAAGTCTGTGAATTTTCCTTTATTTATGTTGTGTTTTGGTGGGCAGTATATGGCAGCCAACGTAATTGGGCCAAAATGATCTTTCACTGTAATGCTTGTTGCTTGTAGGAAATCTGTACTCATACTCCTCCCCTCTCATTATATGTCCTATGTTTGAAGTTTTCTTGTCTTTATAGTTGTTATCAGTTCACAATCCTTTCTCATTTTTCTCATTACCTCAATGTTTGTTCTTTTTTCAGTCCATGACATTCTCAACATCCTTCTATAACACCACATTTCGAAAGATTGTAATTTATTTGTACGTTCTTGCTTGCCTAAGTAAATATCTGAAACAAAAAGCACTGATGAGCCTTCCAGCACACTCAGATTTAAGGATCTTGAGGAAGAGGAAGACATCGATACGTCAAATTCAGACCATCCAAACATTTCAATTCCGAACACGGCAAAAGAGATTAAATCGTTCTTAGGATTAGTGGGATATTACAGAAAATTCATTCGGAACTTCGCAAAGTTAACCAAACCCCTAACTCAATGTCTAACGAAAGACTCCCGGGTGATACACACACCAGAATTCGTAAACTCCTTCGAGGTTTGTAAGAATATACTAACAAACGACCCCATCTTACAATTTCCCGATCTCGACAAACCGTTTAATATTACGATGGACGCCTCAAATTATGTGATCGGAGCCGTACTTTCGCAAGGCCCAATCGGAAAAGACCTTCCGATAGCGTACGCTAGTAGGACGTTAAATCCATCCGAATCTTCAGCACGATAGAAAAAGAACTTCTTGCCATAATCTGGGCCGTAAAGTATTTCCGACCGTGAAGTATTTTCTACGGAACGAGATTCAATGTCATAAGTAATAACCGACCACAAACCCCTACAGTGGCTTTTCTCACTGAAAGAACCGAACTCCAACCTAGTGAGATGGAGATTGAAGTTGGAAGAATACGACTACCAAATCGTCCATAAACAGGGTAAATTGAATACTAACGCCGACGCCCTCTCCAGAGTCGAAATAAATCCGATCGACTTAGACGAAACCCATTCGATAATCGCAAATGTGGATCCTTCGGACCCCCCAGATTTAAGCTTGAGTAATCTAGACGACATTCTCTCTAGAAAAGTACCCCAAGAACAATTACAAACTTTCAATTTCAGTTCGAAAAGGTATTTAACAAAAGGCGGTATACTTGGCATACTTGGAGAAATTATTAAATGACGAGGAACAACTATTACAAGTATTTACCAAAGCAATTAAAGAATATATTCGACCTATCAATCACTACTGTATATATTTTAAGGCACAGATATACGAGAAACCAACTCATTAATTACCTGCAAACTTATTTTAAAAACAAGATTTTTACATTATCAATCATAAGAAAATTATTAGAAGATGTCACCGAGAAGCAAGACCAACAAGAAAAAATATCCTTGTACCACATGACCAAAACCAATCACAGAGGGATACAAGAAAATGTATCCGCGATAAGGAAACGTTTTTATTGGCCAAACTTAGAGATCGACGTAAAGAATTATATAAATTCTTGCGAAGTATGTCAGAAAACAAAATACGAAAGGCACCTTCATAAACTAATATTCCAACCAACACCTTTCGGATCGAAGCCCTTTGAACACCTTTACCTAGACTCCTTCAAGATATCAAGTCAAAGCTTCATTACAATTATAGATAGTTTCTCGAAATTCGGATAAGCCTTCCCAATTTCTTCCCCGAATGCCATTGAAACCGCGAGTAGGGCGATATAATATTTTTCTTACTTCGGAATTCCGAAGAAAATCACGTGCGACAATAGGACAGAATTTAAAAATAGCATATTCCAAGATCTATGCAAAACATATAACCCAAACAGCAATAGTCCAATAGAAAGATTTCACTCAACTATAATCGAATCAATTAGGGTTTTGAGGGAAGAAAAACCCCATCATGGTGTTATCGACTTAATGAATTACGCGATTCTGTCATACAACAACAGCATTCACTCCGCTATCGAATACACCCCTTTTCAGGTAGCCAAAGGACAATTAGATCTAAAAAACCCCTTCAAGACTACTACTAACGAACAGATCTCCCAATATATTAACGAACACACTAAAACATTACACTTATTGTCCAATCAAATCAAAGACACCTTAGATAGGGAAGCAACGACAGAACTTAGAACGAAAAAATAGACACCGTAAAAGATCCTTGTCATTTAATTTAGAACAACCTCTCTTTTCTACAAACAACCAAAAGACACAAAAGGAACAACCACCTTTTATTAAACTCGATAATCCGAAGATTGTAGACGACAATAAAATCATCTCTGCTAACAAAACGACACATCAAAGACAACTAAAACCCCAACGTAAAATTATTATTTCAGGACATGAGGCTAATACGACAGATATTGACGACTCTGACGATCCTAATGACAACGCCCCTTTATCCAGGCTTTTCTCTGAAAATCCAAAATATCAAAAACCCAATCCTTCCCATTAAGATCGGCAATGCTCACATCATCGAAGCGATTCATACATTCACATACCACATTAACCTCAACGACTCAAGAGCAATCCTTTCAAAATACGAAGAAAATATCAAAGTGTTAAAAGATTACCTAAACAAAGATCCAAACCATTTCACTCTATTGATCTTACAAAAATTACAATTTGCAGATAAATTGATTTCGCAGATCCGAGACAAATTAGTAACCGTACACTATAGACGAGGCAAGAGGTCATTGGTAAAAGGTATAGGGACGGCGCTAAAATATTTGATTGGAACAATGGACGATAACGATAGAAACTATATAGAAAAATATTTAGAAACTATTAGTAAGAATGAAATTAAATTTAAGGTAGGCTTAGACAAACAACAGACGGTATTAAGAGAAGTCACAGACAAGTTCGCCAACATTCTTAAAGAAATACAAGATAATCAGCAACAGATACTATCACACTTTAACGATTTTATAAAAGACAGGAACCTATTAGAAAGGTTCGAAAATATTATATCTCTTAATATTTCTATTGATAAAATTATTTTTAGTTTACAAATATTGGTAGATATAGCAGTGGCGGCTCGAGGTTAATTTTATAGGGAGGTCAAAATAGCAGAAACTTCAAGAAACTTGCTGATATTAGAAAAATCGTGAAAAACTTACCTTAAGGCTTTTTTGTGTGTAGCTCAGCTTTATTACGTGGCTCTCAAACAAATGCAAAAAAAACTAATAATAAGTAGTACTGACACAAAATTTATTTTTTATTTATTTATCGTATGGCATTGCACATCATTTTATGGATCTTACAAATTATAATTAAGGGTACTAACACAAAAAAAATAAACAAATATCGTTTCAAAAATTTTGAGTATGTACTTTCACTATCATATCTTATATCATATCTACAGTTTTTTATATATTAAGTCAATTTTGCGGTCTTTTGATTTTGCAAAGTGATCTATCACTAGCTCATTAAAATTTGGGATACTTCTTATTAACGATTTCTCTATACTCAGCATAGCGAGAGCGCATAACCTGTCCTGTAACATAGTGTTTCTTAATAAACTTTTAATTCTATTTAAAGTGGAAAAACTTCGCTCACTTTCCACTGTGGTCATTGGCAAAGTGCATAAAATATTCAAAACTTTAACTGTTTCTGAAAAAGTGTTGGTTAAATTTAGGTTGTAGAAAAGTGATAGAAGAGCTGCTGCGCCATTGTTTTCGCGAAAATCATCTCTATCGTAAATTACGCTTAATTCGGTTTTTAGTTTAAAAGTATCTATATTGACGTATGTGCTTTTAATTAACTTCAAAGTATCGTCTGGAAATTGTTTGTTGTATTCAATATAATTTTCTTTACGAAACAGTTGTTCTAAGACAAGATGGTCACAAAATTTAAAACGATTTTCGATTTCTACTACAATTATGTCACATATTTCTAAAGATATTCTTTTTTTGGATTCCTGTTCTGTTTTTTGGCGTTTCTTGGGATTATCAGTTTCAAGTATTTTTTCATCATTTAAAAGTCTCTCTCGAATTTTTTGAATGGCTTGTTTAAAATTAAATATTAGTCTATATGCCTCGGTGGCAACTAATTTGCTTTTCTGCAGTCCATTGAATAATATTTCAGCGTGTGGCAAAATCAAATAAAAAATATTAAGCCAATAGAGAAAATCACTGTTGTTTAAATTGTTTAATAAACCTGTAGCTTGTTGTAAAGTACTGTTATCGTCTTCCGAATCAATAATTTTTTCTAGGCAAAGTTTAATATTTTCTTTGTGTTCAGAAACAGTTTCTACACACCTGGTATTAAAGTACCATCGTGTTGGCGCTGCTTTAGGAAGGCGTTTATTTACTACTGCATCCAAAACTTCAGTGCGTTTCGGAGACCTTCCAAAAAAACTTGAAAATGCGTGCAAATTGGCAAAAAATATTTTAATGCATTTTTCTCCACTTGCGGATTTTTGTAAAATTAAATTTAGCTGGTGAGCATAACAGTGAACAAAATGAGCATTTGGATATTTTTCTTTAATCTTGTTTTGAACACCTCCGAATTTTCCGCTCATTACTGAAGCACCGTCGTAACACTGAGCAATTAGTTTTTCTGGTCCCACCTCTAAAATTTCCAATTCTTGAAAAATTACTTTAGCCAAACCGTCGGCCGTTTTTCCCTCCGGTTTTATAAATTTCCAAAACCTTTCACAAATTGTGCCTTCCAATACATACCGAATTATTACAACTAGTTGTGTCTTATTGGAACTATCTGTGGTTTCGTCTACTTGAATTCCCAGAAATGGAGCACTTTTCACCTCTCTTTTGATATATTCATGTGTGACAAACAATATTGAATCCAGTAAATCATTTTGGATAGTTTTTGAAATCCCTTTAAATGATTTACTGTTTTCCAAATGGTCTTTGAAAATTGAGTCCAATTCTGCCACAAAATTAATAAGTCCACGGAAAATCCCTGGATTTTCTGAAGACTGAGACTCATCGTGACCTCTCAAAGCTAGTTCAAAAGCCCCACAAAATTTTATACAATTCAATATTTTGTTTAAAATATACCGATTTTGAGTTACAGTTTCGTTAAAAGCTTGTACAGATTTTTTATAGGCACTATCAAGTTGAAGTCTGATGTCCAATCTGCCAAGGGCTGAAAAACTCACCATGCATTTGATGTGTTCTGCAGCTGAAGTGTGTTTCTTAATTTTTTCTTTCAAATGCTTTAAATCGTTAACACCTGTTTTACTCCAAACATCAGATGAGGAGGAAAACAACAAGCACGGAAAGCAAAAAAACATGTTTTTGTCTTCGCATCCACATATAAACTCACACAAATCATACATCGTTTTTTTAAAATACCTGCTCACACTTTTATTTTTGTCCTTAGTCACTTGTTTTAACGTGAGTTCGGGTAACGGCCGCCCAAGCTGTTTAAATTCGAGTCGTTTTTCATAGGATAAACTATTACGTTCTTTGAGACGCACAATTTCGCAAACACTACAATGATCTGCCATTTTTTTCTACTCTCAACACGATGGGAACAATGTCGAAACCAATATCAATAACACACCGACAACGACAACATACACAAATGCCTCGCACCTAAAACACTTATTAATTTTTCCGGAATCCAGAATAATAAACATCGGACAAGATGAAGACAGCGTTCGACGTTGCGTTTCGCACTGAATGGAACGAGGAGAGGGGGTGTCTCGGTCAATGCCCAAAGGCGATATTCCTCTCGCGTTCTAACACGTCAGTTCCTTGATGATTCTCTCTCACTCGACCGTCGCTGCAGTTGGAAATATACATTGAAACAGATGGGGATGTTGGGCAAAATTCATTTTTGACCGAGATGTAACATATGCTATATTTAAGCTATGCTATGATGAAAATTGGAGTACAAATGTTGTTTTAGATGTTTTTAGACGCATTTTGTAGATATTTCATATGGTTTTCAATTTTTGATTTTTATGATCCATTTGATTGGGGGGTCAATGACCATTTGACCTTATTGTAAAGCCGCCCTTGAGATATAGTTAACAATATTGATTTAACATTATCATTCTCCCGAATGCATATTTTACATAACTCTATTATTATAATCAAAGACTTACAAACTATGATAAAAAGATTAGGGATAGAATACGATCACGAACAAATTTTGAGACTGAAATATTTGAGCAATTATTATACAATCGTTTCAACGGATGCTGTCCACCGATGATGTCATTTTATTCAAAATACACTTTCCTATAATCTCAAAGCCTCTAGACTACTTCCACCTTTTTCCTGTTTTCCAAAACAACCATACAATAATCCCCGAGACACCCTACTTCTTGTTCAACACCGAAAACTACTGGAACTCGAAACAACCCTGTCGAGACGTCGAATCAACACACCTGTGCGAACGGCAGTATCTAATCAAAGGCAACCCATGCATCAAAGAAATCCTGTACAACGGAACCAACAGATTAGTGGAACACCTTAGTCGAACTAACAGCAACAGTAACTGAAAGAATCAGCCCTACGAAGTTACTCGTCAACCCGAAAAGACCGATCACCATCCGTTCGTCCTGCCCTCAAGACGGACTTCACTCCATATATCGGACGTTACGAAACTGCACACCCTATTGTAATACAGTAATAAACGCAAAGTAGGGATAATGACGATAAGCAGGGTTCTTCTTCCACCTTTTATAGCTAGCCTCATTGAAGGGTTCTTGTGAGTTTTGACGGCACCCTGCACAATTTAATCGGCCCAATATTGACTTAAATGTTTCAGTTAATTGTATGAATAGAGTAAGGCAATTACAAAATACTATAAGTATTTTAATATTACCTGAGGTAGTGGATAGAAGTATGTTTATATAATTATCCGTATTATCCGTAAATGTTTATCGAATTTAACGAATAGGTAACAGGGAATAATAATCAAAATTTTTGAGATAAATCATCATACTAAAAATTACTTTTCTTTCTCCATACTTAGAACTGGCAATGACTGTAAAATGAGAGATGACAGTTATTTAAATTTTCGCCCATTTAAATAACGACAAATATCAATAGCCTATTCCATATGAAATTCCTAACGTATCCATTTTACAGTCACGGGTGTAGTTAAAAGTTGTGTGTTAATTTACACTAGTCAATTATTTACATTTTTTTAAGGTGTATGTTTTTTTTTATTTTCTATTTTATACTTTATTTTATAATTGCATATATTGTTATTTTATGTACAAATACGGTGGGACAGAATTTAGTAGGAATGAATTATTAAGTAAACAAAAAAAAGTCGAGAAAAAGCGCATAAAATTAAATAATATTTATATTCTATACTGATGAGATACTGATCGCACATATTCGAAACGAGTGAATTGTCCCATATCATACTGATTAATTTTTTCTGTTACATACTCTAATTTTCTCCGTACTCAAGGGTCATGATGTCTCGCCGTTTCATTATCACTATTAATTTTGAAGTAGGTAAATGTCTGAAATTCAATTAATACGGATACAAATGTAAAAATATTGGGATATCTTACCCATACTTAATGATCTCCTTTATTTATACTTCTTACTATAGGTTAGAATTCCCTCCATAGGTACCCAAAACTCTACCTACAAATTGCCTAATAATTGGAAAAACGTAATTTGACGAGTTACTGTGGTTGCCCATAAGTCAAAAAGGTTACCCTGTTAAACGGGATTTTAGCATAAGAACGTTCTGTTTTGTTTTCTGATAGTATCGAACCTAGTAGAGACAAGAGACGACTTATTACAGGTGCCTGAAACTTTCTTCTTTTTTTATTCATTTCTGAAATACCTAAGTTGTTCCAATTTATGAAAAGCATACTAGCAACCAATTAACTAACATTTTTTTCACATACCTAGGTCAATTATATATAATTATAAATATATATCTATATGGCCAATCACCAATATAATTTTTCTTAATATAAAATTTCTTCTAAAATTAGTTATTATACGTGTAACGATTAACAAAGTCGATCTATCGGCGACGATAGCGGTCGCGTTGTACCTGAGACAAGGTTAGGGATTTTTACAACTAATCCTCGATAAGAGGGCCCTTCTTAAGTTTTAATTTTATACCTGAGGGTGTGCAGTTTCAAGCCGAGGCATATATCGACCAGTGGTAATAGACTTCGAAAACTGCCGCGTGAAGATCGAAGAGTTAGAATTCTCACCTGAAGAACCACTACAGGACTCCATATTCACCTTACCTGAACTCAACGTGACCCTACCGAAACTGACATCGTAGGGTAAATAAACAACAGAAGAAACATCCCCATTCTTCGAGAGTGTAAACAAACGATTGATAAGAAGTTATATGTATAACCACAAGGGCCTTTCAGGTCACTCTTAGACATCCCTTCGTTCGAGCAGGGTGTATCTTTGTATAAACATTTAGCATAATCCAAATTGTATCAAGTATTTCATTAAAAATCTTTTTAAAAATACTGATTGACTTTTTGGCAACTTAATTCCCTTTATACATAAACTATTCCCCTGAAATAGCTTCAAGTCGAAAATCAGGGGATGCAATGGTCATTAGGGTTTCATAGCAGACTTACTTCGAAATTTCATACTCTTTCGCATGTAAAAAATTATTTAAGTATCTAAACCAACTTTTATCGACGAAAATTATTATCTGGAAATACACAAACTATTCACCTGAAATAGTTTCAAGTCGAAAATCGGGGGATGCGATAGTCAATAGGGGGTTCATAGGACACTTACTTCCAATTTCGTACTCTTTCGTATGGAAAAAATTATTCAAATCTAAACCAATTCTTACATCGAAAATCTTTATTTGGAAATATTCCTTAATACACAAGCTATCTCCTTTTGACAGATTGAAGTCCAAAATCAGGGAATGGAAAAGTTATTCGGGGGTTCGAATTCTATTCGAGTAATCAGAATAATTCGAGTAAGTCACTTATGAACCCCCAAATGACTATTGCATTCCCTGATTTTTTACTTGAAACTGTTTCAGGGGATAGTTTAAGTATATACAAATATTTCCAAAGACAAATTTCGATGTAAAAATTGGTCTAGAGGTAATTAAATAATTTTTTCCATACGCAAGAGTACCTACGAAATTTCGACGTAAGTCCCCTATGAACCCCAGCATGACTATTTTACTTATACTATCTTTTTATACTATCCCCTGATTTTCGACTTGAAACTATTACAGAGTGATAGTTTATGTAAAAAGGGATATTTCTAAAGAAAAATTTTCGATGTAAAAATTGGTTTAGATACAAAAAAAAATTACCATATGTAGAAGTTCGAAATTTCTAAGCAAGTGTCTTATGAACCCCCTATTGATTATTGCATCCCCTGATTTTCGACTTGAAACTATTACAGAGAGATAGTTTATATATAAAAGAATATTTCCAGATAAAAATTTTAGATGTAAAAGTTGGTTTAGATACTTAAATATTTTTTCCATACCTAACATACGAATTCCCGATTTTCCATTTAATCCCTTGATTTTCGACTTGAAACTGCTTCAGGGGGATACTTTATATAGATATAAACTAATATTTTCCGATAAAAATTTTCCGTGTAAAAATTGGTTTAGGTGGTTAAAATATTTTGTTTTTATTCTTTGTACATGTACCCCATGTATCAACCCCCAAACGACAGCTAGGGTGGTAAATCATATCGGATACATTTGTTTAGTAATGACACTAATGACTAATGAACAATCTCCGAGAACGGTTTTTCCGCAAATTTTAAGATTAAAAAATACCACCTATTTTACCCGACTACAGGATTTGTGGATGTGGCTATCTTTACACGTAGTTACTCCCGTGATTGTTGACATTTAATTATTTTTCATACAGTTAGTTCACATTTAATAACTATTCACCAAGAATAACTTTATATTTTCAGATATATAAGAATGCTTATCTACCCATATGACAATAACATTCAAATATATTTACGAATAAATAGGTAATTTTCAATCGGTAATTCCTCTATCTGATCGAAATTCATGCTTTTAAAATGTAAATGTAAACGTGGACAAAATGCTCGCCGAGCATGAGGTGAATGGGTGAATTTAAATAATTTACTTTCGACCGTACTTGCATAAAGTAATTAAATTTTAGGTAATGAATGAATGAAAAAAACTACTTCCATTCATTTCAATTTCTATCAAGAATCGATTACGTGGCGCCATCTGTTACAAATGTATAATACTGCTTGGATGCTTGTCTTGATCGATTAACATTTACCAATTTTTTACCAACAGTTGTGATGGTTCCACCTACATGTGAATGATTGAGTTGCGAATTGCAAGATTTCTACTTCTTGGATATTACCACCATATAAATTGTGATCAGTACAACTAAAACATTGCCATCTAGCTTTTGCTATCTACATTATTAATTCTCCTGTATAATTTTAAAATAAGGTCTATTCATGTCATTTCGTAATACATACATAGTAGTAGATTTTTTTTATTTAATACTTCGATTATTGAAAAACGGGAATGTTTGTATTCCACAATTCGTTGACTCAGGTTTACAGTACGTTGCTATGCAACAGCCAATTAATGTCAACACAAACATCAAACAGATTATTTACATATGAAAACTTCATTGTTCCTCGTGAACTTACACCGTCCGCTATGGAATTGAAATACATCCTTTCGGTAAATTTCGAGACGCTGACGGACGAAGAAAGGGACGAACTGTACACGGCGATCGCATGGTTCGACTGCAACGATATCGATACGAAAAGATGCAGACCTTTCATAAAAATCAGCCAGGAACTGCTGAAGTACAAGGGAGAGCAAGTGGAGACGTTGCTCCACGAATTGGAGGAAATGGCGGTAAAACAGGGTGAAGATGAGGCGAAGAGACAGGAATCTGAAGCGGAAACCAAAAGCGGCAGATCCAGAAAGTCCAGCTCGATAGAACACGAGAGTAAGTTGTCTTAAAAAACTACTTATTTCAGTATTAGTTATGTAGACAGAAATGACGATAACGCCCATCTAGCTTGATGTTACTTCTGTTGAATTTGTGGTATCTACGAACCATTTTATCTAAGGTAACTTCATCTATATTACTGTTTAATCGTGATCCAGTATCACTTTGTTAAAAATCAATTTATGTACTTTCTATGGGATTCTTCTCATAGAAAAATCAACATATTTTGTTGGGTGAAACGGCTCAGTATTAACACTCTTGCATTTAAAGAGCGATAACGGTGATAGTATAGCTACTGCTAAGGCTAGCTTTACCGGTAAAATCACGAAATGACAAAAGTGAAGCTAAGAAGTTTCCCATGCAGTGTCAAATTTCTGAACCCGCTCGGCCAACGTAACGAATTATAACAGAAACCCCCTCTATGACCATACCCCTATAAGAGGATTTTGAAGAAAGTAAAACATCGTTAGAGTAAATTTCCACCAAAATAAATCTTATTAAACAATCACCACAATATTAAACATTATCACATACAATGCCAGAACACTGTCCAAAAAATGCATCATCGTTGAATTAAAAATCGAAATACGACAGCACCTACAAAGTCAAATCTTAGATTCATGATCTTAATCTAAGATTCTTAATGCTAGAGATCTTAAAGAGATCTTAAGGTACGATCAGAGTGGGAGCGACCGGCGACGCGACGCGATAGCGATGCGACGAGCGACGCCGCAGAACGGAACAATATTGACGACGGAATCACGCTCAAGTCCATCAGGAGATTTAAGGCTAATTCTCGTTTCATCTGAGGATAAACCCTCTTCCAATCATTACGAATCCAATCTTGATGTTGTCTCGCAAATCGCAATCTTTGAATTTTGTGCCCTCTGGTGAGCCGGGGTTTCTTGGCCGGTTTCCTGCTGTCTAATCCAGCTTCATTAAACGCCTTTTAATCGTTCGGGAAGATACAAGACGATTGCGAACATGTTTCTCCTGTTTCTTAGGGCGGATTGTCTAAGAAAACGCTATCTATTGGATTAGTACACCGTTTCGCCCTTGTCCCGGCCTTCGTAAATGAGAACCTGTCTCGTTAAATACTCTAACCATGCGGCTTATGCTGGAATGGTTTCTTCTTATCATATTAGCAACATGACGCATAGAATATCCCTCATCCAGCAACGTTGATGCTTTTACTACTTCTTCCACTGACAAAGGACCCCGCACTTTTTATATGGAAAAGTGGTTTCAGTCCCAAGTTCTAATTTTTGGGGAAAAAGGTAGATCTCAACATCCTGAACAAGAAAGCTGATGGACACAAAAAAATCTACCGTCAGGATTTTGCGCTACGGCCCATATACGGTCGGACCTGGGTCTTCAGGTCTCGAGTTATTTTTATCAAAAAAGAGCGTGTTCAGTGGCCGATTATGGAGACATAACATTATTGCACCGAGTATCAGGAGAAAAGCTTTAAGATTCGTCCAAACATAATAAAAAAAAACTGAAACTAAAGACAAAGATGTGCGCGTGTCACGTTTAATGTCACATGTCAGATGGGCGAATGACAGCTTAGTACAGAGGCGGCGAATGGTACGAGACTCGTTACTAAACTCAGATGGATTGTGGAGCCCCGCAATGGTCTTATGAAGCATCTATTCAAATTCCTACATCATGTGATTCCGACACCTTCAGGCTTGCATGTCTTCATAATCGGCCACTGAACACACTCTTTTTTGATAAAAATAACCCGAGACCTGAAAACCCATGTGCCGACCTTTTATGGGCCGTAGCGCAAAATCCTGACGGTACATTTTTTTGTGCTCATTAGCTTTTTTGTTCAGGATGTTCAGATCTACCTTTTCCACCAAAAATTAGACCTTGGGACTGAAACCATTTTTCCCTATAAAAAGTGCGGGGTCCTTTTTTATGCAATTCATTCACTAAATTGGAGTACACACGCGCTTATACTATCAATAACAAAAAAATTTGGTGGCTCAAAACAATTACATATTTTTAATAAGCAAAAATTTCTGATATGATTTCAAATCAATTTTCTTTAAAAATGTTTTTCTTTGCAATTATACTTTTAAATCAAAACAAACAAACAAAAAATTGTCTTAATTTATATAAATTTATTTTAACCACTTAGAATAACTTATCTACTAATACTTAATCTAATTTATTATAACTGTTTACTTATGTTTGCCGGTCCGGCCGGCATCCATCGGCCGGTTGTTTACGACTCCCGGCTACTGTTCTCGTCTCGTTCTCGGTCTGCTATTTATTTTGCCATATGGGAATTCCAGAACAATCTCGTCTCTTCCCGAATATTCCATGGCTTCCCAGGAAATCAATCAGTTTATCGAACCTACCTCGTTAGGAGATTCTCAGAAGCGACTCATTCCGACGGTTGCGTATCTTTATTGCAGGCTGTTTCGTTACAATATAAAATACTTGGATACACACAATATGCAATAGGTACATAAGGAATGAACATTTCTGGTTTCCAATACCGCTTATCTATGGACTGATGAAACAAAATTTTTGACAATCGTTTGCCAATACAAAACAATCGTTCTGTAGGAACTGATGTTGCAACAGAGGATAATAGTTTAATGGCAACGGGACGACACATTTCAGGATGAGCTGCTCTGCTATTAATTTATCATTTCAATGAATTTTCTTTCAAGTTTACAATGTGTTTCTTAAGTATAAGGATATGCCAGTGAGGCATTCTTCTTCCTGGGATACATTTTTTCAACCAGTAGCGAATGATCTTCTCACGAGCTAAATTTAGCGGTATCTAAAATTAATTTGTTATTGACACGTATATTAAAACCAAATAAAACACCGTACCCAGTTCTTTGTTCTCCATAATCCTCACTGGCCGATTTGTTGATATATGTTCCATCAGCTGCGCCTCATTACCAAGTTGGTGAGTAGCTGCTATTATCTTTTGAATGTATTGCAGTGATTTAGGTACATTTGTGACGTCGCCGCCACTGGCGTGCAACCACGCGCCCCCCTGTCGACGGAAACAGGTCCTTGCCGACCCGAGAGACATTTTTTGACAATCAGGTTCCGCGGTTCTACGCCGTCCTGTCCCGAGGTTTTTGACGCTTGACACCGCCGACGCCGCCGACTCTCTCTTCTCTCTTTCGACGCTTACCTCGCGGTCGAACGACACGCGCTCCGTTTCGCCCCCGCGTTCTGCAAGTTCTAATCTATACCACGTTTGTAAATAATAGGAATAATGACATTTGGCGATGGATCCCTTTTTTGCAGAAACTGTTGAGCGTTTTGTGTGGAACAAACGCATAAATTCATGTGCCGCACATACAGATCACTTATCGCACAAGCCATCCGGCATCCGGCGTTGTCAAATACCCACCTTTCGTTTTCTTGAATCATAAAGTTGGTTCGAAACATTTAAAAATCATCTTTTGAAATGCATTTTCCAGTCGGTTAACTGAGCTTTACACTTTGATAAAACTAAAGAAAAACTATAATGGTTCAACGTGTGGTTTTAAGCCACGAAAAGAGTATTGTTTGTGATGGCGGCAACCAGAAATACATCATGGAAGTATATTGCTGAAGATCGCTTACAACGGCAACGGGAACCTTTCGCTAAGGTTCGTTCCGTGAACGTAGATGCTGTAAGTCAATAATAATATTAATAATCAACCAAAAAGGTAACGAGCTGGTCAAGTACCTAATGGTGGCGTGGAAACCTTGACAAAACATGAATATGTATTATTCTTATTGATTTGTATTTGTATCTTCGTATTTTGTAAAAATGTTTCAGTATTTTTTTAAAAAATTCCTTTAGTCACGACTCTAATTTTTACGCACGCCTATGGAATCCATATAAGTACCCACGAAACATCAAAATTGAACTGTCAGTCACTCCTATTATTTCCAAACAGGGTATACACATACACGATTATATTTCTGATTTGTCTTTTTGTGTTTGAGTGGCCTTAATAAAGCCCTGCAACCTGCAACTGTGCGAGCGTTAATTCTCTCTCTTGGGATGCCCCATTTAAACAAAGTTAAGCGCGCTAAAAACAGCAACGCTAAACATTAAAAGGAACTTTAACCGAATCTTTTTTAAATCTAGGATTCACCAATGTAGCCCCGGCCCAACGATTATAAACTAACCAGGATTGCTCACTTACATTTGACCAATGTTGGACAGTTTTGTGACGTCATCACCGGTGCTGAGGTGCGTTTACGTGTTGATCTGTGGATGATGTGATGTGGATATCGTACGTAAATATGGATTACGCAGAGTACATACGTAAACCGTACAGTTTACAATGATAAATCTTACGTTTACTACAGTAAAATGAATAAATCTATCTTTTGTCCAGCACCGGTGATGACGTCACAGAGTTTTTGTCTGACAGATTCGGCGAACTGAGCAATCCTGGTAGTCTATAATCGTTGGCCCCGGCCAATATTTGTTTTGCATTATGCTATTGAAGCCTAGATGGCGTTACCAATTTACATATCATCGATATCATTAAAGTCACTAGATATCGCAAACTCCGCAATTTTTGGGCAAAAATTTGGCGCCAAATTTGAATTGCTAATCTCTCTCTCTCTCTCTCTCTCTATACACATATATATATATATATATATAAATACAAAGTTAACAACTTCAACTACGCCAAGATAAAACAAGCAGATGAATTGATTCAAGAACAAGAAAAAATGGCCCAAGAAATCATATAACTACATATTAATTTCAACAAAGAGGGAAGTGCAAGAAAAACCAAGGAATACCTACAAAAAAGGATTGATCACCTAGAAGCACTATGGGGGAAAGCCCAAGAGAACAACGAGGCGTTCCATGAATTTGGGTTTGGCGATCAGCACAATTTTATAAAATCACACTATTTCAAAAGGATGGAGGAAAACTACAAGAGAATTCGACTGTACCTGACGTCACACGAGCAATATAAAACACCCAAGAAACAAGTCTATGAGGTACAAATACAAGACCCAAAACCGGAAGTGAAGGAACCCAAACAACAGACCGAACAGGATTACCGACGAATCAAACTAAAGGTTAAAAAACAAACAAAAAAAAACTAGGTACTTAGACAAGCTGAAGAGGAGTGTTGTTACTACGAGCAAAAAATATCCAAAAAATGGAGCGCACTTCAAGACAAAATGAAATAGAGCGATTCCGGAGTCCGGAGACGCAGTGTTCCTGTAAACTTGGAACGAGTAGCATTCCATTACGACCCGGAAATAGAGTATTGTGCCGACCAATCCGTAACGATTGGAGAAATGACAATCATTTGTCAATATTGTAAACGTTAAAATACAGCGGTGAATCTATTGGATTATGTTGTGCTGGCGGTAGTAAAATTGCCACAATTGTTCCCACCACAAGATCCATTACGCTCATTAGTTTCTGGGATGGGAAAGCATATTTTACAGGAAAATTTCATGCCTACTTTCGAGATAGTTTTTGATAAATTAGTTATTAAAAATTTAAAAAGATAATATACAATTGCAGTTACAAGAACAGTTTGCGGAAGCAACTTGGAGTTTCCCTGTTTCGCGCATGCGTCGCGTGTTCGCGAGTCGTACAACGTACAATCATCATCTTTATATATTTACACACCGCAAAAAAGACAAAAAATGTAGTACATCAGAAAGCCTTAAATTGATTATTTGTATAACTGTGTTGCATTTAATTTAATGCAGATAAAAAATTTGTATTACGTTTTGACAACATTTTTCAAAAATGTATGTAGGTGATACGAAGTTCACCGGGTGATCTATAATTTTTATTTATCTTTCTTTTTTTAAACTTTACGTGGCATTGCAAAGCATGCCGGGTACGGCTTGTGTTAAATAAAAATCAATTTTGTACTGAATTGTTAAAAAAAGCACAACTGTATCAACATGCGTTAATAATTTAAATGCAGATATTAAGGCAATTAATTAAAACAAAGAAGCATTGTTTTCATTATTTACTGTTAGCAAATTTGGCGCCAAATTTTTTGCCCAAAAATGGCGGAGTTTGCGGTACTTTATATATCTAGTGACTTTAACATATCATGAGAAATGAGATCGAATTGAATATTAAAAACATCGATTTTTTGACAAAATCATAGATGTTTTAAAAACATCGATGTTTTCTGCCCATCCCTATGTTTTGCTTCACCCAACAC
Organism: Cryptocephalus moraei; assembly: GCA_946251905.1. Lineage (NCBI taxonomy): Eukaryota > Metazoa > Arthropoda > Insecta > Coleoptera > Chrysomelidae > Cryptocephalus > Cryptocephalus moraei. The sequence continues at coordinate 35,122,670 of OX276454.1, read as the reverse complement.
CCATCTTTTGTTATTTTTTAATTTGTTATGTGTTTTAATTGCTGTGTTCTTACATTGACGCACCACTACACACCATACTTAGCTTTTTAGCTTTATACACAAGACTACGACTCACAAAACATACGTTGACTGTGCTGTGACGTCACGTAAACCACAATAACGGGTATGGGCGTTTTGGCTCCGAAATTTAAATAAATATGAAAATTGTAAAATTATGCAGTTTTACTTTAGTTGTTTTCAAGATTAATGTTTTTTTACCCCATTCTGTTATAAATTATATACAAGTCGACACCAATAATCTCTGAATGTTTACACATTAACACAGAGCCGAAGGGTCGTGAATCAAGAATATAAAGAGATGCCAGAAATCGCCACTGAAGAAATTAAAGGAGCACTGTCGACAATGAAAAACAATAAGGCACGTGGAGAGGACAAAATGGTTGTAGAAGTAATGAAGGTTGGAGGCTCACTCTTTCTGGAGAAAAATGGCAATCCAGGAAATCACTATTCCGGACAAGTGGTATGAAGCGACAACCACTTCTCCATACTCTTACTTTGGCCTGGTTCAGAAATTCATGATCATCTGCAGAACATTAAGACTCTTATCAAAAATACAGTGGAGTGGTGTAGACGACTACAGTTTATAGAACTTCAATAAGGCCTTCAACACCCGCTGACAGATGTCGAGTAGACCATAAACAGAACGGCACTATATCTCCAATTCACAACTGCCTTGAAACACCCTTTTAAAAAACCTCGACATAAACATAGCTAATCGAAAACTTAGTCACCTTCGCTTCGTATTGTCCAAACAACCGACAATCTAGGAGAGATAAAATAAAGGCTCTTTGAATTGAAGGCGGCATGTTGTAGTGTCGGATTGAAAATAAAGTTTTCCAAGACTAAGAATTGTGATGAGAAATATGTACACCTCGGCCACGAAATACTAATATTCAAAAAGAATCGAATATACCAATTATACATAAGAATCAATATTGGGTGGGCAAAATGGAGAGATCAATGCTGGGATTTGTTGGAAAGTTGAAGAGCTATCTTACAAATCGGGGAACCTACAATGAAGACCGGGATGACAGACATTACTAACCAATAACTACATCTAGTTGGAATTGGGTCGAACACATGACGAGAAAGAGGGACGACATACGAACAAAGAGGTTATCGGAATGGAGAACATGAACTAAGAAACAAAACCTAACAAGGCCACCTACAAGTGCGACCGATGATCTAAAAAGAGTTGCAATAAACTAGATCCAAGCAGGCCAAGACAGAGAGTAATAGAAAACCATGATCGAGTCCTTCTTAATGCCTTCGTATGATCCAAAGTAATAAGTATTATTATAAGTTATGACCCACATATTAAGTTCATGAACTTCTCCTTTAGTTTCGCAATCTATAATTTAGGTATAGGTAAATTTCGCAATAAAATCATTGCTGATGGAGGGTGTCGAAGGGATTGATCAGCAAGTCGATCACCTACCTGCCATCCTCGAGAATGCAGCACAGTAGTTAAAATAGCGTGGTAGTAGACATATTTGTGTAGTTAACTACCGGGTTATCCAAGAACAAGAAACACAATTAACTTTAAAACATTTAAACTTGATATGTTCCAGCTATCCTTTACATAATGCTGAATATCCGATGTGGTTGGTTCACCTTTAAAATGCCTTCAGTATTCTTATGCTCTCTCGGGCATTACATAATGAGGGACTGCAGTTATTTCAATTGAAATCAAATTATCTGGAGCTGAATTAGAAGCACTCTTGCTGCTATAAACTCGGCCTTTATAAATCACTTCCTCTCTACTTTTCAGATCTAGAACAGAAGTATCTGGAACTGAAGTCGAAGCACAAAAAACTGCTGAGAAGTAATGATAAAAAGGACGCGGAAATCGAAAAGGTAAGTCGTGTTTAATTACTTTTACTTAACTTAACTCTTGTATTCAATAGCTTACAAAGCGGATTGTTAACCTGGAACGAGAGAACAAAAAGTTACAAAATGAGCTCGAATCCACGCCGCGTGTTCTTGACAGCGAATCGGATGTCTCAGAAACTGTCAAGGATCAGCAAAAGGAGCTGGTTCAGACGATCCACAATAAAAATAAACAGATATCGGATCTTCTTAGAGATATCGAGGTAATGTTTTCCGAAACTAAGTTAGATATACAAGGTTTAATTAAGAAAGGTTCTATGTCTCACTGATTAAACAGTAGCGGCTGAATATGGTTAAAACTGCTTCAAATGATCTTCATAGGTTACCAGCAACCAAACAGTTGTCTGTAATTTAATGTAACTTTCTGTAACGTTTATTTTATAATTTATTTACATTAATTGAACACTAATTTATTTAACACACTTAACTACTTTTACACTAGACTAGACACTACATAATTTATTTATACTGCTCCGCATTCGGATCGTATGTCGCGTTCACTTCTGCTTCTCTACTTCTAACTAACTCCCTCGATCACAAACCCCCTTATATATACACCCCCAACCCTGATCGAGAACATTCTAGTACATTCTAGAAGCCTACGCAGCAAATGTTCATGCACCTGTCCTACGCGTCGTAGTTATTCTTTTGAAGGAGTAAACATGTGTCGCTTTGTTTACTTCTCGCATTACACTGCCCCCGCCTTAGAGACGTTTCGTCTCGGAACGTATCCCTGGTAGGCCCATGCAGGAACCTGCAGTTAGCCCCCCGCTTACAGCGAGACGTGGCGTCAAAATAACAGGGGACCGTCTTCCCGAGTCGACATGGTGCAGGCCCAAAACAGCAGACTAAAACTTCCACTCCGGTATTCTTCAACACTACTTCCAGCATGTTCCGGACAACCCTCCAGTCCAGCTGATCTCGTCCAGCACCTAACTTGGGGACAGCTAGCTTCCTGATGTCGAGCTCCAGCAGTCGGTCTCGTAGCCTATGCAAGGTTCGCCATACATCGTGATAACATGGTTTAAGGGACCCGATCTCCTTCGTAACCAGATAAAAGATGTGTCTTACGTTGTCACGTAGTTCCAGAACCTTGCCAATTTCCGGGAGTTGCTCTCTGAGTTGTTCCGAGCGCCCGTACTTCTTCTTGAAAACCGTGGCGATACCTCGTGACATTACCAGGTCGGCGGACACACAATGGGCCAACGAGTATTCTTCAGGTACGCTGAACAAATCCTGTTGTTTTTCACAGGTTACCCCATACCGTGCTTTTCCGGTACCCCCGTAGGCGCTCATAAATTCTTCGAAGGAAAGTTCGTTCTCCTGCGCCAATGTGTTTCTTACTCGGGGAACCTCCGCCTCATCGTGCGACCCCTCATAGGGTGCCAACCGATTGAAGTGCACCACTCTCGGCTTGCCGTTTGGTAGTTTGCTTACCCGGTAGACCACGTCATTGATTCGTTTCTTCACAACATAGGGACCTTCCCAATTGGTCTGTAACTTAGGGGACAAACCACGTTTCTTCTGTGGGTTGTACAGCCAAACTCGGTCTCCCATTTGGTAGCCACCCTCTTTAGCGTTGATGTTGTAACGCTCTTTGATGCGATCACTGGCGATATTTAGTTGGTACCGGACTTGATCGTGAATTTCGTTCATCCTTTGCCGCATCCGGGAAACGTAATCTTCCCCCGAAACGTCCTCGTCCGGTCTAGCGCCAAAGATTAGATCACAGGGTAGTTTAAGTTCTCGCCCGAACAGGACTTTGGCTGGAGTTTGTCCTGTCGACTCATGAACGGCCGAGCGGTAGGCCATCAGGAAGAACGGCACGTGTTCGTCCCAGTCTCTTTGATGTGACGAGACCATTTTCGCTAGATAGCGGTTGAGGGTGCGATTCATTCGTTCTACCATGCCGTCAGACTGAGGGTGAAGGGCCGTGGTTCTTGTTTTTCGTACCCCAAACTTCTCACAGATCCTCCGGAATAGGCCACTCTCAAAGTTTCTTCCTTGATCCGAGTGTAATTCCATGGGTACTCCAAACCGGCAGATCGTCTCCTTCACTAGCACATCGGCCACTGTCTCTGCCTCCTGATTAGGGAGAGCGTACGCTTCTACCCACTTCGTAAAGTAGTCCATCACGACCAAGATGTATTTATTCCCCTTTTCGGTCTCAGGGAAGGGTCCTGCTATATCAATAGCGATCCTTTCGAAGGGGCTTCCGACGTTATATTGTTTCATGGGAGCTTTCGGTCGTCTTTGTGGCCCATTACTTGCAAAGCATGTAGTACATTTCTTGCACCAGTTCTTCACGTCGTCTGAACAATTGATCCAGTAGAAGCGCTCCCGTACCTTCTGCAGCGTTTTCTTGATCCCTAAATGTCCGCCAGACGATCCGTCGTGAAGGTGCCGCAAGACCTCCGGGATTTTACTGGAGGGAATTACCAACTGCCGTCTTTCCTCCGTCCCGTCTTGGCTCTCCAGTACGCGTTTTAGTAGTCCATCCTCAACCACTAGCGAGTCCCACTGTGCCCAATAGCTCTTGAGTTTTGGCGAGCCAGGTGATACCTTTTGCCACTCAGGACGCTCTCCTCCCTCTTTCCAAACCAGGATTTCTTTGAGAACCGGGTCTTTTCCTTGCTCTTGTCGTAACGAGGATGGTGTCCATTCCTCGGCGACCACGGTCGTTCGATAGACTTTCTCGGACTTTTCCTCAGCTCTATGACAATGAGGACACTCATCAGGGCATGGTCTTCTCGAGAGTGCGTCTGCGTTTCCATGACTCTGTCCTGGCCGATGTTCTATGACAAAGTCATACTCCTGGAGCCTCTCGATCCAGCGAGCGATCTGTCCTTCGGGATTCTTAAACTGGAGGAGCCATTTAAGAGCAGCATGATCGGTCCGGATCAGAAACCTCCTTCCACACAAATATTTATGGAAGTGCTCGACGGACTTGACGATGGCCAATAATTCACGCCGGGTGACGCAGTAATTCTTTTCTGGTTTGGAGAGTACCTTGCTGAAGTATCCAAGGACACGTTCTTGTCCCTCCTGGCGCTGCGACAGAACACTTCCAATTCCCACATTGCTCGCGTCGGTGTCCAGGATGAACTGTCCTTCTGGCAGAGGAAAACTCAGCACTGGGGCACTGGTCAACTTCCTCTTCAGCTCGTCGAAGGCAGACTGGCATTCCTCATCCCAACAGAAGTTTCGTCCTTCTTCCGTGAGCCTTGTCAACGGCTTAGCGACGTCGGAGAACATCCGGACATATCGTCGGTAGTACGTGCAGAGGCCCAGAAAACTCCTCAACTGGTGTTTATCTACCGGTATTGGCCACTCCTTCACCGTACTTGTCTTGTCCGGATCAACGGCGACGCCCTCTCTGCTCACTACGTGCCCTAAGTATGAGACCTTCCTTCTGAAGAGCTGACATTTCTTAGGGTTCAGTTTCAGTCCCGCACCTTGCAGTCTCTGGAAGACGTCCTCTAAGTTTCTCAGATGTCCTTCGAAGGTCTTGCCCATCACGATGACATCGTCCAAATAGACTAGGCACGTTTTCCACGTCAGACCCATTAGCACGCTCTCCATCAGCCTCTCAAACGTCGCTGGGGCATTACAAAGTCCAAATGGCATGACTGTAAAATGCCACAGGCCGTTACCGAAGGTAAATGCCGTCTTTTCCTTATCGGCAGGGTCCATTTCGACTTGCCAATAGCCGCTTTTTAAATCCAAGGTCGAAAATATCGTGGATCCAGCAAGGGTATCGAGTGTGTCGTCGATACGTGGTAGCGGGTAGCTGTCCTTTTTGGTGACACTGTTCACCTGCCGGTAGTCTACACAGAACCGAGTAGTCCCATCCTTTTTCTTCACCAGTACTACCGGCGAGGCCCATGGACTGCTTGACGGCTCGATGACCCCGTCCCGCTCTAGGTCCTTGATAATTTTCTCGGCTTCCTCCCGTTTGGCCAAAGGTAGTCGTCTTGCTGTTTGTCGAATCGGTCGTGTCTCGCCCGTGTTAATTTTATGTGTCACGACCTTGGTCTTTCCCAGCTTTCCATTCTCGGTGGTAAATATGTCCTGGTACTTATTTATTAATTCGTGGGCCTTTTGTTTCTGTGTGGGCGAGAGAAACGCACTGGTCTGGGAAAGAATTTGTTTCAAGTCCTGTGGAGTGTGTTTGGACCTTTCTTCCTCACTAACGCCCCTTACGATGGCTGAAGCGGCTATACATGTGCCCAGCTTCGTACCCTTCTTGATGGTGACCGGGTACTGATTGATGTTGAGTAGTCGTACAGGCACTTCACTTGAGAGAGTAACGAGCGCCTTTCCTACCAGTACCCCCCGAGCCAGTCGATTGTCATCGTTTTCTGGTTCGATCACGGCTGGAATTCCCTCTTCCACAACACCCCTCAGACAGGTAGAGGTGATCGTTTCGCTTCGTTCTGGAAGAATCACATCTTCTGCCATTATTACGTCTAACACAAAGTTGTCACGATTGTGTAGCAGTAATTCTTCTTGACCGATCCTCAACACTCGGTGTCCGAAATCCAACTGGAATCCATGATTCCTCATGACGTCCATTCCCAGTATGACGTCTTCCTCAATTTCGGCTATGAGAACAGGATGGTCAAACTTTACTCGTCCCAACGTCATGCTAACCGTTGCTTCACCGTGTATTACTGCCTTCTCCCCAGTGGCAGTTCTCATTTGCCACCTACCTGGCCTAATCTTCCTACGGTCCCTCACAACTTCCGAGCGTACGATCGTCTTCGTAGCTCCCGTGTCCACAAGCATGGCGTGGGATCTCCCGTCGATAGTGCCATCGACGTACGCGCTCCCCAATTGGTGGGAAAACGAGGCTATACTGGCCCGGGGGTTCCTATTGCCACGGGTCGACGTCCCCTCCCTTTTATCGACCCGCATTAGTTTTTCCGGGGCCTTTGCCGGCACCGCTGTTTTGGGCCGCGTCTTCTGTGCTGACAGCAACTCCATGATCTGCTGGACGGCCTTCTCCACGAGTTTTTCTGTGCCTACCTCCTCGGTAACAGCTCGAGCACAACCGTGAATGCGGGAGGCTTCCATGGCTGCATCATGCTCCAGTGCGATGGCGAGCGCGTCCATTAATGTTTTCGGTCGAGCTAGTCTCAGGGCCCTCTGCAGTTCCTGGTCCCGCAGCCCGCTCACGAACGTCTGCACTGCGAGGCACTCCATCATCTGTTCCGGTGCCGTGGGATACGCCAACCTCACTAGTCTGGCTACGTCCGCTTCGAACTCCTGCAGGGTCTCGTTCGATTTCTGACGGCGATTGGACATCTGGGATTGATGGACTTGCTCCAGATGTGTTTGGCCGAACCGCATATCCAGTCGCCTTAGCAGCTCCTTGTAATTCCCGGCTTCCTCGGTGGATAGCGTCTGAAGAACTTCCAACGCCTCTCCACGCAAGGCTACCGTTAGGGAAACAGCTTTTTCGTGAGGGGACCAAGCATTAGCCTCCGCTGCTGCCTCAAACTGCTTCTTGTAGCTGGCCCACGGAATTTTTCCATCGAACGTTGGGGGCGTCACTCGATTGATGGATATCGAGTTCTGTTGAACGACCGCCTTTATTTCTTCCTTCGTCTCGCCGCTACTGAGTTGTTCTAGTCTTTCTTCCAACTGCTTGATCTTCTGTTCAGTCTCCTTACGCTGAGCCTCAATCTGGTCGGTTATCTCTTCCCTCTGGGCGGCGATTTGAGCAGAAATATCTTCCCTCTGGGCGGCGATTTCTTCCCTCTGGGCAGCGATTTGAGCAGTGATGTCTTCCCTCTGTGCAGCGATTTGAGCAGTGATGTCTTCCCTCTGGGCGGCGATTTGAGCAGTGATGTCTTCCCTCTGGGCGGCGCTTTCTTCCCTCTGGGCAGCGATTTGTGCAGTAATATCTACCCTCTGGGCGGCGATTTGGGTAGAAATATCTTCCCTCTGGGCGGCGATTTGGGTAGAAATATCTTCCCTCTGAGCGGCGATTTTAGCAGTGATGTCTTCCCTCTGGGCGGCGATTTCTTCCCTCTGGGCAGCGATTTGAGCAGTGATGTCTTCCCTCTGAGCGGCGATTTTAGCAGTGATGTCTTCCCTCTGGGCGGCGATTTCTTCCCTCTGGGCAGCGATTTGAGCAGTGATGTCTTCCCTCTGGGCGGCGATTTGCTTCGTGATGTCATCGTCTTCGAACTCGAAAACTTCCGGGTCCTGGCCATTTTCTTTCAAAAATGCCGAGAGCCGGTCCTGGAGTTCAGTCTTCCTCCCTCCTGCTTCCAATTCCCGTTCCTCGAGTTCTTTTTTTAACTCGGCCACTTTTAATTCGCGTAACTTCTTCATGATCCCACTTCTGACACCACTGTAACGTTTATTTTATAATTTATTTACATTAATTGAACACTAATTTATTTAACACACTTAACTACTTTTACACTAGACTAGACACTACATAATTTATTTATACTGCTCCGCATTCGGATCGTATGTCGCGTTCACTTCTGCTTCTCTACTTCTAACTAACTCCCTCGATCACAAACCCCCTTATATATACACCCCCAACCCTGATCGAGAACATTCTAGTACATTCTAGAAGCCTACGCAGCAAATGTTCATGCACCTGTCCTACGCGTCGTAGTTATTCTTTTGAAGGAGTAAACATGTGTCGCTTTGTTTACTTCTCGCATTACATTTCATTATAAGAAGAATTTAGAAGTTATTTTTGAAGTTTATGCTGCAACCAAACAGTTGTCTGTAATTTAATGTAACTTTCATTATAAGAAGAATTTAGAAGTTCTTTTTGAAGTTTATGCTTTTTTTGTATACATGTTGGGAGAAGAAGAAATGCTTGTTGGTTTAGAATTTGTAACAATACAAATGTTTCACTGTATTGCAAATAAGATACCCAAAGCTGTAATTTCGTTGCATTGAGGCAACTGTAGAAAATTGGATTTTGAAAATTAATACTACGAGACTATTCATCATTACTAGCTGTAACCCGTCGCGGCTTCGCTCTTTTTTCTTCATTTTTGGTCATTAATATACTCAGTATATTTTCTTCTTCTTTGATTGTACTTGACCAACATAACTAATGTTTTTAAACTCTTGATAAAACAAAAGACAACTGGGTTCTGTCAAGCAGTTTAACTGTTCTAAAGTTTTATCTTCAGCATGAGATGGTGTTAGTCTACAAAACACTACCAGGGCATTATCAAATAGCTTGATTGTTTTAAATAATGATTATTGATTATAAATCAACCAGCAAGAGCCAATCACACGACAAATATCACTCAAGGCCTTGAATTACAGGAGTTGAATTACTTGGTTGTCGCCTTATGACACGAAGATATTTGCAACACTATTTCAATTGTTTTCTGAAAAAGGTATTTATCATTGTTGCCACTAATTCCCAGTGTTGTTAAGTATTTAAATACATGTATTTTAGATTGTATTTAATAGTTATTTATTATACACGCGGATAAAATGAACGTTTAACGAGCGATATGTTTAAACACGCGCGCGGCACAGCCGCAAGCGCGTTAATATCGCGAGTTAAACGTTCATTGTATCCGCGAGTGTATTACAACGTTTTATTTAATTTTGACATATATATATATATATATATATATATATATATATATATACTGACGGTTAGCAGAGTAAGTCCAATTTTGAAGATAAAATTTAACAAGATGACAACTTCAGTGCCGCAACCTTGACAACGACGAAAACAATTTTAAACATATAAAACGTCACTTTATACGGCAAAATTGAATAAATAATTATTAATCCGCTGCCTAAATAAACAAAATAAACAATGACTTCATAGGTTCGATTTGACGTCAATAAACGTCAGCTTATACGGCAATGAAAATTTTTATTCAATTTTGCCATATAAACTGACGTTTATTGACGTCAAATCGAACATCGAACGCGATATTAACGCGCTTGCGGCTGCGCCGCGCGCGCGGTTAAATCTATCACTCGTTAAACGTTTATTTTATCCGCTTGTATAATAAATAACTATTAAATATGATTAAGTGCAATTAGAAAGGCGTTATACATATATTGGTAAAATTTTAAAAAGTATTTATCTACTTTTTAAATACATTGTAAAAGTATTTGTATTTGTATTTAAATACATTGCAAAATAAAGTATTGCAAATACATCGAAGTACATTTTTTGCGGCGGCGGCGGTGGTCGTGTGGTTTAGGCGCTGGCTTTGAGTCAGGCGATCACTGTCGTCGTGGGTTCGAATCCCACGTAATCCATGGATGTTGTGATTGTTGCGGGAAGTGTGTAAAATGTATCCAAAATCCCGTTCCTATTCACGCCGGTAACCAGGCCGGATAGGATCGGATATCCTGTAGGAGGGCGGGACTAGGATACACACACCCTGAGTCGGTAGAGCACGGAGTGGATCAACTGGGGTGAGAGAGCCTTAAGGGAGTACAACCGTGCTCGAGGACCGTGGTTCGGAGCCCACGTTAAACTGTAGGTCCCGTCCAAATTGGCCACAGCAGCGAAAAAGAGACGTTAACTTAATAAGACAAGACAAGACAAGTACATTTTTTAAAGTATTTGTATTTGTATTTAAATACATTTTTCAAAATATTTTTAAGAACACTGTAATTCTGTCACACATACGGAGACAAACGAAACGTAGCGTTTTATCTTTGTGGCCGCTTCAGCTCGGCCTATACTTATGTCAGTACATCACAATGAAAACCACATCCAACTTGGTTCAACCATTGTGAAGATTGACGTGCACAAACGAAATATGTGTCACCAGTATTTAGATAGATTTAAATCATACATATTCCAAGATAAAGGCGATCATTTCGATAGTAAGATAAAAATTAATTTCGAAACTTCCCAATATATTGTGTTTCTGTTCAAACTGGTTATGTTTTTTCTGCTTTTAGGAGGTGGAGAATGAAAATTACGTCTTACGTGATAAACTATCGAATGTAAGAGACGAATTATCCGTGGCAACTAGGGAGATAAACAATATGACCGACTTGTTAAAAGAAAGGGATGCCGCTATAAAAGAATCACTTGGTAAATTCGTACTACTTTTTTACAACCTCTTATAACTATACTATTTTTTAGACCAAATATCTCAATTAAGAAATGAATCTGTAAAGTTAAAAGCTGAAAAACAACAAATAGAAAAGCTTAAAAACGAAATTGAGAAAGAACTAAAAGATTCGGTGAAGAAATGTAAGGAACAAGTGGAAGAACTTACGGTAAACCTCTTACCATTTCTCTTTTCAAACTCTAATGCAACCTTATTTTTAGAAACTATGCACAGAAAAAGACTGTACCATAAACGACCTCAAAGGCAAACTCAAAGAACCGAGCCTAAATTCTTCGATATCGAGCCTGCCTAAAGACGAATCTGAAGTTTCCCATGTAAACGCCATACAAAAATTGCTCGCGGAAAGAGACAAGCAACTGATGGAGTTGAAGATTCAACTCCATGCTGCCGCTAAAGAAATGGAGGAAAGCACTGGGTTAATTAAAAGTTTAAAAATGGCCAAAGAGAAGGACGAGACTGCATTGGCCGGATTAGAAGGACAAGTAAAAGAATTGAAGAAACAACTAAAAGGCGTTCATGAAAGGTGTCGAAGTCTCCAAGAGGAGGTGGAGTTTGCCGAAAAAACAGCCCATGACAAAAACGAAGAAGTAATAATCACTATCAACAACTCAAAATACTTTATTTTCATTCTCTTCTTTTAGCTAAAACAAATCTTGAACAAACTGAATGAGAACGGTCAAGTGGAACTAGTAGTGAATTTACAAGAAATACAAATGTTAAAAGCAGACAACAGACTTAAAGAAAAACAAATAGCAGGTCTGGTGAAAGTTTCGAATAAACTCCAAGAAACCTGTGACCGATTAGAAAAGGAAAGCGTCGTGTTACGGTAAAATATCCTGTTGACATATTTTGCAATAATTTCTACAAAGCTCGCATTGCAGGGAACAAGTAGGATTAGCAGAAGAAGAACCAGTCAGTCTAACTTCATACAACAAAAAGGAAAAGAAACGCCAGAAAGAGATGGAATCGTTGAAGACGAAACTGAGAAAACTCGAAGAGGCCAACATACAACTTAAATCTGACATTCATAAGTTGAATCAAGTCAACTCCTCGCTGACGAATCAAATTTTAGAACTCGGTCAAAAACCAAACACTCACCGTTACCAAACCAGCTCAAACGATAGAAACCTCAAAAATGACTACAAAACGCTAGCGGAAGAAAACAAAACGCTAGCGGAAGAAAACGAAGCGCTCAGGAAAGGTCTTCACGAGATCTTGAACAGTGTGAACGTGAAAAGATCGTCGACCTCAAGCGAAATTAAATCAGAAACCTTGGAACAATTATTACGAGCCTTAGACGTGAAGCACATCTCGGGGTGGTACCATCCAGCAATGAGGCTTCAAGCAGAGCTCCACAACATTGAAGGTATCAACGCTGAGTTAAGAAATCAACTAAAAGATGCCAGAGTACAGTTGCAGTGGTATCAAAGCACCGACGAATCTTTAGGAGAGAAACGCCCTGAATCCAGCCTAGACCAAACCGAAAGCATCCAAATAGGAGAATTTGAAAATTTCGAAGTAGATGATGTAAACTCTGGTTTAAAAAGGTTCTTCGAAATCATCAAAATTAAGACGCCTAAAATCGAAGGAATACAAGAGAAATTAATGTTATCGCTCAAGAAATTCACCGAAGAAAAGAAACAAGTAGACGATGAATTAAGTCAGGCACATAACACTTTAAAAGAGATTAAAGAGGAGATGAACCTTCTTGAAGAAAAACTGAATATTTTAGAGTGCGATAGTACCGACGAAAGGGTTAAAAACCTCGATGAAATTTTAAAAAAGAACATGTCCCTCAAACGTCAAACCTCGTACTTGGAAAACGAAAACAAAAAACTGTCTGCAAAACTAGAAAACGCTTACAAAGACATGAGCAATGCAGAAGGCGTCTACTTGAAAAACGTAGGCGATCTACAACGAAAAAACAGCTTCCTAGAAAACCAATTAAAAGTAATGAAGAACTTAAGCGAACTATCCATCGATTACGAAGTACACAAGGAAACTGAGAAAAACCTGAATGAAATCACGATAAAGTACAGAGCGTTAGCATTGGATATGAAAAGGCAAACCGAAGAGCAATCGTTAGAAATGAAAATGCTGCAGGAATCCCAAAAGGCTTCAGAGGCCGAGAAAAACGAACTTAAGAAGAAACTAATGGATGTGTCATCGAGACTCGCATTACAAAACGTTCAAAAAGTCGACGAAAAAATCGAACGTCTCGCCCAAAAGCTATCTGAGGTCGAAATGACCGAGCTAACAGAACGACAACGAGCCAACCACACCAACAATCTCTACGAACTAGTGAAGGAGCAACTAAAAAAATCAGAAGAACGTTTCCAGGAGTACTCAAAATATAACGAAGAACTCCTAAAGAAGAACCTGGTGTTGCAAGAGCAACTAGGTGAAGCAGAAGGTAAAATTGTCGATTTCGTCGATAAAAAACTATACCAGCAATTGAAGTTGGAGAACAACAATTTACTGTCTGAGACTGAGAAACTAACAACAAACTTAAGCGAACTAGAAGAGGCGCTGAAACTCGAAAAAACCAACTACGACAACCAGAAGACCTGGAACGATCACAAAGAGCAAGAATTGTTAAACTTGAAGCATCAGATTGTCGACCTCGTCTCGATAACTGACGAAAAAGTTATAATCTCGCAGTTGAACAATGATATTTTACAATGCAGGCAATCTCAGGCGTATTATCGAACCAAATATAAAGAGACTATTGAAGAATTGGGGTCAGTAAAGGAGAAATTAGATAAACATCAAGCTAAGTATGAAGACGAAAGAAATGCCTTAATAGAAAAGGAGACGATTTTGAATGAAAAGATTATGTGAGTATCATACCGTACCAAAATAGCATGAGCATGATGATTAATCCAATTATATCCCTTTCGAATAGTGTTTTTTATGTATTTAATTTATGTATTTATTTAATAAACGGAAATTCCCACATGCATTTATAGTAGTCTTCAATGTTACACAATCTAATAGAAAGTGTTGGATAATATTGAAAATATTTTATCACTCTCAGTTTCGCTATACCAAATTCTTACTTAATTCCTAACTGTTATACCTTTTGGTGTAAAGCTTAAACACTTACATAATGTTTTATCTACAGCAATCTACAAAAACTAATGCAAAAGCAGAAATTGCAATACATAGGTTGCATCCCGTTGTGTTCAGAAGAAAACTACCTAGATCTGTTGAAGTACATAACGAAAGAAAGACACGACACATTTTTAAACCTTTGCAAATCCAAAACGTTAGAAAACGAAGCAGCACTTCTAAAAGAACAACTAGAAATAGAAGTTAACTACGTTAACAGGCAGAAGGAAGCACTGCTCAACGGGGGAAAAGAAGAAATGAAAAACATTCTCAACTGGTTGCAAGAGAAGAAAGCGTTACAAATAAACGTAAACTCGATTATCACTTAACAAAACATGTTACTTTAGATCATGTGTGCATTTTTTTTTCAGGAATTGCGGTACAAACGCCAAGCTGAGTTCAAAGAACAACACCTGAAGCACTTTTCCGAAAGAATCCAGTTACAAGACGAGCAAATACTAAAACTTGAAGAGGAACTACTCATGTGGCAGAAAAATTTAGACGTCATCCAGATACCATCCCAAAACTCCACTAAATCATCCTCTAAGCCATTAAGTCCAAAAACAAATTCCATAAACTCACAAACTGTTGAAGTGCAAACGGTTGAACCAGTAACAAAACCTTCAGATTTCGAATTAAACAAACTTAGGGAAGAACTTGTCCAGAAGAATGAATCGATGAACCAACTCAAAAACAAGTTAACCGAACTGGAAATGTCAGCCAGCATTTTTAAGAAGCAACTCAGCGATAGACAGAGCCAGATCACCTTCTACGAACGGCACATAATGGAGCTGCAGAATAAAAAAGAGGAAATACACCCTAATGGAGCCGGTGGTGATAATCTCGGCGTCGGGGTAGAAGCCAATATTAACGAAGAACTGATAGCACTAAAGGTAGTAAATAAAATTTAAACCTAAAGCTCGTTAAATCTACAACTGTTTGTAGGCTTCTGCAAAAACTTTGCAGGACAATCTTAAAGCTAAAGAGGACGAAATAATGAGATACCAAACTCTACTTAAGGTAGATAGGGACAAACACAGTTTAGCAGCTGCTACTCTTCAGGAAGAGCTGAAAGGATTGCAGCGACAATTATCAGAAGAACGGCAAAAAACTCAGAGGTAGGTACATGTAATCGACCCAAAGTTTTGTTAACCGTTTCACTTTGAAACTGGCCTGAAACTGTCTCAAATTCGTTATTTTTGTTGTTTAGTTTAGAAGAAACTTTCGCGAAATCACGCCCAAATAAGGCGGCTTTGGATGACTATATGGAACAAGTAAACGCTTTGGAAAAGCACACTTCAGATCTTCATACTAAAGTGATAAGTTTGGAAACTCAACTGCAATCCAGCAAAGATGAAGCAACAAGGTGGAAAAATCTAGCTAACGATCGTTTATTCGCTATGGAAGAGCTTGGGAAAAAGTAGCTTACACATACTACACTGAACAGTTTTTAATTTATATTTTTAGCTTGGACGAGCAACATAAGCATGAATTAATGGCTATCAAAAGCGATACGGAAAAACTAAAGGAACTAACCAAAGACGAAATGAACAATTTAAGGCAACTTCTTGACAAACAGAGAGTCATGTTTAGTGGTAAAATTGATATCGATCTTATGAAGTTAGTAACTGAAAAAGACGAGAAAATTAACGAACTTTCCACTAAATTGCGAATAATGAAAGTAAGTAAACGGGCTCCATAATTTCATTATTAATATTTCTAAAATCTATGTATTTTATAATTTCAGAAAAGTACACAATCAGATACTGGGTCTATCCCGAACTTGGACCTGGAAGGCTCGTTCGATTTACTCCAGAAAGAAAACGAGGTCTTGAAAAAGCGATGTGAACAGCTCCTTATAAAAGAAAGGAACGCCAAAGAGGAAATACGAGACCTCAAGGCGCAGCTCCTCAAAAAGTTGTGATAACACCCACCCGCCAATTATTTCCTAAACATACTTGTTTTAGGCCGATGTCAGCAAGATGTGACAAGACTGAAAAATCCATAAAAGAGCAGCTGCAGAGGAAAGTGCTCACTTTAGAGAGCGAAGTTGAGTCCCTCAAGCGTAGTTTGACAGATCAAATCTCTATCAACGAGACTCATAAAGTGCAAGCAACTGACGATTTTGATAAATGGAAAAAGTTGAAGCATTGGCAACAAACCGCTGAGAAACTTAAAAACAAACTCAAGGAACGAGAGAGTGATTTCGAAAAAATGCAGCAAACCAGCGTTGGATACAGGTAGGAATACATTTAGACAGAAGTTTGTTGTCATGTAGGTACTCAAAGTGATCGTTTATTTTGGTACAGGGAGGAAAGATTCGTGGTTTAAACTTCGATCCGTTTATTATAATGAAAATTTAGAATATGGACATTAGTGGTACTATTAATTTAGATTATTCTATTAAAGTGTGTTTTCAAGTTTTCAAACTATTTTTGTACATTTATATAACTATCTTTTTGGTAGGATGTTAATCGAACGTTTGGAAAGAGAAAAACACAATTTGGAAAACAGAATTAAAAGTTTAAAGAGTAATCATCCGAACTCGTCCTGTAATAGAGAGGTTGAATACCTGAGACTCGAGAACTTAAAATTACAATCCGACTTGGATGCGTTAAATTCAAGGCTGGAAATGAATCAACACCATTCAGGCGGTCTCGGTGCGGCAATGATGCAGGAGAAATTGGAGAGCCAAGAAAGGAAGATTGCTGTTTTAGAGCTATCATCAAAGGTATCTTTATAAAATTTCATTTCCTAATATGCTTCAAATCCAACCACATTCCTCCTATAGGAGCTAAAATAATCCCTTTCTTCTCCATCGTAAGAGGCAGCTTAGTTTTTTTACTTATACTGAATTCGAAGTTCTTCAACATCAATGATAGCGCTATTTTCGCTTGAATCATTGCAAACCTCATACCTAAAACACTTTCATTGAAGAACTAAAGTTTCACAAAAAAAAATACTTACCTATACAATTCCTCGGCCCGTCACCGAACGGAATATACGTACAGTCCCAAATTTTCGATCTGTTTTCTTCATTAAATCTGTTCGGATCAAAAAGGTCCGGATCTGGAAAATATTCTGGATCTCTATGGAGTCCATAACACGGGATTAAGACGGACATGCCTTCAGGGATAACGACGTCTGAATTTGGAACTTTGTAGGTTTTGGTACACTTCCTTAGGAACACAGGAGCCGGGGGGTACTTTCGCAATGTTTCTAAAAGTAGCAAAAATATTAAGTTGAGATGTAGATAATATTACTTAATGAAGTTTCTAATTAAGGGCTTGGAAAAGGTAAAATGAATTGGTTCCACATTTTAATATGATTTATGTCTATTTATGTCCGTTAGTAGTAAGGAATAGGTGTGGCATAGATTGATTGAAACGGATGGAATTCTAAAAATTTTGCGATATGTGATGTGAACTTTTGGACCATCTTACCAGATATCACAGTATCTAAATAGTACATCTCCATGACGGATTCGTATGAGATACCTTGGTATTTTTCAAAAAGCCTCTCCACTTCTTTTCTAGCTTTTTGTTGGATGGCATCATTCTGTGCCATCTCGTACAGCGCAAAACTGATGGTGGTTGAGGTCGTTTCGAAACCGGCAAGGAAAAATATGAAAGCTTGGGCTGCCGCTTCTTCCATCGTTAACTAAAATTTTTCATTGCGATTATTTGATTTCAAGTATCAGTTACCGACTTACTTTCTTGGCGTTGTTTTCATTACCTTCATCGAGCTGTCCAGTTTTTCTTAGTTGTATCAGTAGTTGGAGAAAATCAGGTCTGATAACGTTGTTATTTTCACGATATTCTATAGTTTCCTTGACGACTTTGTTAAAGAAATTAGTTACAGTCCCGGAAAACACTCCTAAGCTTAAGAATCTAGCCAATGAAGGAAAACTGCGTATTATAATCTAAAGAAAGAAAAAAGAAATCCAAGGCTATTAATTATACTGAATTGGACCATTGCTTATTGGAAATTTGAATTAAATATTGTGAAATAGAGGTATAAACAAAATGAAGGGATTCAAAATATGAAACTATGTTCAAAAGTAATTACGATATGAACTATAAAAAGTGCGTTGGTATGGCCACATTCAAAAAATGGAAGATCGCATACCATCTAAACATAAATAAAGCCACTAGTAGCTTCCTCAAAATATAAAAGAAGAACTATTCAATTGGTATACGGAATACGAGAAACGAGTGCCCAAATCTAATAGAGGGTCAAAGAAATTCTGAACAGAGAAAAAATGTTAACGACTCTAATATATATGAAATCCCGAAGTAATGTAAAAAAAATCTATTTTAATTGTATTGTACGGTGCAGAGAAAAAGATAGTGAAAGACAAACAGTATGTTAATAAAAGATTTTAGTAGGAGATATGTAATAAGCTGTATAGTAATCTTCATTATTACCACAATATAGAAAAAAATAAACGAAGGAATGCTCACCATTTTAATAACATCTCCTACGGTCTGAGTGAAAGCCCTTTTCCCCATTAACCTGAACTCGGCCTCCGGGTCCCTCATGCAATTGCATTCCAGACCAAAAGCGCAGCAACCTATCACATCCGTAGTGTACCTGGCCAATATTTCTTTTATTTCTACGTCGCCATTCTCTGTGGCGATTTCATTCAGGACGTTCATCATCTGATGACCGCATTCCACTATGATACCGAACATATATTTTAATTTTCCAGGGGAATACGCCGGGGTGAGCTTGGTGCGGAGGTGGCGCCACTTTGAACCTACAAAACAGAATGAGATGAATCAAAATGAGTTATAAATTAGTGTAACACATGAAACTACAGCGAGGAATTATCACTGTTAAACTGTTTTGTTTCTTGTTTAAAAGAAAGTTTGAGATCTCGTATAAAACGGATTTTGCTAATGTTTAGTGTTTGAGTGATTAGGTTTTAAAGCTAGAGGTGGTGGGTTTCTGCTTCAAGGTTGAAAATTTAATTTTGGGTTGTGGGTTTCAGATGCAATAAACACCGTAACCATTCCAACCCTAACTCTGAAATCATCATTTATTAAAACTAAAACGTTCAAAGGAGTATTAAATTATATCACTTAAGGCGTTGCTACAAAGACTAAATCAGTACGATAAATTTCTAAATAGCAAGCAAATAGTACGATAGTATAGAACAGAGGTCGAAAGTTCAATTTTTACATCTAAACGAATCATGAATATAAAATAGGGGTCCGAGCGTTTAAATTTTTTTTTAAGTTTATACATACGTTCTCCTTATTCTTACCTGCTATTGAGAAGAGATGTGCGCTTAAGGGATCGTTCTCTTCATCATAATATATTCCTCTATCGTAAAAGTGATTGAAATCCCTGTTCAACACGTTTTTGATGAGTTCAGGATCCAAAGGGAGAAACGCCTTCCTGCTGAAGAAGTATAAACCGACGTACCTCTTTCCTTTCATCTTGTCATAGATTTCCTTAATTTTGTCCCCCATGTTCTGTTTCCGAAATATAACCGAAGCCATATCGCCGAAAGGAAACGACGGGTTCAATTGAGGTACCCCTCTTCTCTCCCAGTAATTATAAGAGTGTTTAAAGATGGCGTATATGACGCAAAATAGAGTAAAAGCGATGATAAGAGGGGCATTTTCGCAAAGAGAAAAGTCCATGGC
This sequence comes from Cryptocephalus moraei, assembly GCA_946251905.1. Classification (NCBI taxonomy): domain Eukaryota; kingdom Metazoa; phylum Arthropoda; class Insecta; order Coleoptera; family Chrysomelidae; genus Cryptocephalus; species Cryptocephalus moraei. The sequence continues at coordinate 35,102,854 of OX276454.1, read as the reverse complement.
AATCTAAAACTGTTATACACGACAAATGTGGCTGAGTTAAGAATTGTAAATTATGTAATACTTACCTGCTGTTTTTCCTCTATTACCCTTTCACGATAGATTCGCACATGTATTAAAACACTTATCAAGCACTTTTATTTATATCTTCACTTTGATAGGTACTATTTTGTAAAACCGAAGCATTGGGACAGAAAAGAGAAAATAATAAATTTCAACCAAATCCCTTCTACCGGCGCGCCCCACTTCCTACATAACCACACTAACAACAACAAGGTGCATTAATGTGTGCAGATTCGCATGGAATGGAAGCTCCACTTTCTCCTTTAAAACGACTAAAGAAGGTTGTTTCTTAAAATTCGTACAGGGTTAATAAGATATTCTACTGGAGAATGTTTGTCTTAGGAAACAATTAGCACCTAATAAGTAACTATGTTTACAGATTAGTTACTCAACAACGCATACTTTATTTACTTTAAATTTATATGGTCTTAGTTGAAAAAAAGTTTAGATTTTATTAAATATTTCAATTACTGAAATGTGTTATTATAATGCCTAAACGATTTTTAATTATAACTAGTACCTACTTTACGTCTACAAAGTCTGATTTTTATCCAAACTAAATAGATTTCCGCCTATAACGTTGATTGTTTTAAATTTTGGCAATTACAACTAATCATATTTTTGCCAGGGAACAGTGGAAATGAGGGCGGAACTAGAACGCTCCCAAGCAGTAATAGCCAACCTCCAAAAGAGCAATCTACGACTGGAAGCAGAAAATTTAGAAATGAAACTAGACCAGGAAAAATGTAATAAGGAGGTTCCGCATTTACTACAACAGATTCAACACCTCGAAAGGTAAAAAGATCCAAAATTACGAATGATGTGTGCATATTTAGTTTCAGTTACATCGAAGTGTTGAAAAATGAAAACACCCAATTCGAAGCAGGTACAAGTGACGAAAAACAACTTCAGGGAACATCTGAAAATAAGAGAGTTTCAGAGTTGGAACGGACCGTCTTCGTACTGAAGAGAGTAGTAGAGAAACTACAGGCGGAAAATAAACGGCTTATGAATGGGAAACGACCGATCTCAGACCGAGCAGTGAGTATCAGAAATAATGATTATACAAACTACATGGAAATATAGAAACTTCATAAATAGAAGTAAAAGATGTTTGAAATAAATAAGCTTTACTAATTTTACATTAAGAACAATAATCAAACAATAAAACCAATAACTTTCTTAAATGTATCAACATACTCATTTAAATTTGTTCCAAAAAAATTAGAAATTTTATTAAATATCCCCAGTTCAATTTGGTTCAAGTACAATCTTGCATATATTGAATTGTTATTTTGCCAATTGCCACAATAATCGTAGCATTTTATAAACTGGTCACCACTTCAGAATCTGTTATTGGAATCGATAAAATTTCCAATCAAAATATTCATTTTCATCACTTTCACTTTAGACATAAACCCACATCCGTTACTTCGTTCTAAAGCACTATTAAAGTGTTTTGAAGTTATTAAAGAATATCTTAAATAACCCTTTTTTAAGGCATTAGTTTTTAGCATTAGTTCTCTTCCCCAGTTTTACTATTAGCATTTTTAAAAGCTGATTCAAATCCATTTCTAACTTTTTTGCTTTCTCAAAGTGCCGTCAGATGATTAGAATATAGATATAGAATAAATCTATAGGTACAATTCATATCAACCCCGATTTAAAAAAAATGTTTTCCAGTGTCTTTTAGCTTGCAAAATAGACTATAAACTATCATCTTTCGAATCAAATGTCAAAACCAATCCAGATTATTTACTTAGGGCCACTTTCATAATCGACTTTAAATAAATAGGAAGCTTTAAAGCTTGTTAGAGCATTTCATAATTCCCGTTATTACTTTAAAGTGATACTAACTTTAAAGTCTCATGTTGGGTGACTTTAAGCCACTTTAAAAGGAAGATCACGTGATATCTGTCGTTTTCCTAACCTCTTTGACAGAAGTGTTTTCAAAAAGATATTCTGAATTCTGATCGCATATTCATAAAGACCGTTTCGTTCGTAATGGATACATCGGATTCAGCATTCGCGAGTTCTAGCAGCTCTGACGCAGAAATCATTGTAAGACGGCAAAAACGTTACAAAAAAAGAATTGATAATTTGATGGTATTTCTTAAAATAAAAGTCAATTGATCAAATATAGTTTAACTTTAAACTAAATACTGAGACCATTGAAAATCGTTTCTTCATCGACAGTGTTTCCAATGTCCTCTTAAGGCCGCTTTATGTTAGAACGTGCCGTGTACGATACGGGACGGGACGACTCCGGGTCCCGTACGGTATGTAATTTATACCACAGCGGGTGGAAACTGTGCCGGGTTCGAATTTAGTTGTAAATTGATCGAACAAGCAATTTCATCTGTTGCAAAAGTGACATCATTGGCGACTAATTTTTCACTTCTTGAGTTAATAGCGGGAATAGCGATGGCATTGGATGAAGATAAATCTTCAAAAAGGAGGAGACGGAGATGGGCTGTGCACCCAGCATGGAGAAAAAGAACATCCGAAGGGGAATTAGTTACGCTTTACGAGGAATTATTCCATGATGAAACTAAATTTTATGGTTACTTTCGAATGGACAAAGAATGTTTCTCTACCTTGCTTGAGAAAGTAAGCCCAAAAATTAAAACGAAGTCATCCAGATTTCAAGAGCCCGTGTCACCAAAAGAGAAATTAGCTGTGTTCTTAAGTTGTGAAAAGGAATAAAAAAAACATACCAATATATACACTTTAATTAACAATGTTACATACCCCTAAGTGTGTGGTAAATCTTGATGAATGTTTTCATAATATGAAGTGAGATTGGCAGGAACAGGTTGTTAAGAAGAATTAGTAATGAAGTCATTGCTGGGTGATATCACTTTTGAATCGTGCGGCGGTAATGGGCTGATACTAAAAGGTTCAACATCCCATGACGTACAGCTTGACTGATATGTAGCAGAGAGACAATGTGATGAATATAGAGCTTTGCTTTCTAATTCATGTAAAACATTAAATATTTTTCCTTTAGCCAGATGTTGCTAGTAAGACGGTAGATTTTTCAAAGAACCTTCCAGAAATGCATCAATATGATGTTTTCCTGGTGTATTACTCGTATTTCCTTTGTTATTTTCAAGTATGTATTTCATTGAGGTCGTTGAAGAGTTATCTGGCACAATTCTGTTCTTCTTCTTTCGGGGAGCTTCAATTCGAGGAGTCTCTATGTGCCGTTTACTGCACGTGGTTTAATTTATCTTCAACGACACGGGTCGTCAACGTGACGTGGACGTGACGGGGTGCGAAAAGAATCGTAGGCAACGGCGCGGGTACGAGTTCCCGTCGAGTCCACGGCCACGTACCCGGCTCGTCCCGGAATACTATAAATTACGCTATTGAAATTACATCTAATTAAACAGTGACGTGCCCCGTACGACACCCGCCCCGCACACGGCACGTTCTAACATAAATCCGCCTTTAGTTGAAAAATATGTAGATTCCTAATCACTGCTAATTAATGTATAAACAAAATAATGTGTACCTACTAACCCGTTGCAACATCCAACTCTGAAGAGGCTAAAAATGGAGATGGAACAGTCCTTTTTCTAGAGGGAACGACAACTTCTTCTGATAAAATGATTATATTTTCATTGAAATCATCGTTTTCTTCAACGGGTTCATCAATAGCATCATCATCAAATTTATTGGGCAAACCATTCACTGTCTTCTTGTTCATAACATCAAGCACTTCATCATAGAGTGGATTCCTTGGAATGGTGTTTGGACCGCCTCCAGTTCCATACAAACTTCTATTCATATTCCCTGCATACTTACGCGCTGCTGTTTTTATGTTATCGTATTTCGATTTAAGTTGCATTACTGTTCTTTTATTGTGTATGCTATTAAAATGGATCATAATGTTGTTCCAACAATTATCTTACAGGAATCTTAATTTTATTAGTAATTTTAACATTTATTCTTATACGCACCTTCTGGCTTTGCAAAACAACATCAGAATTTATTTTTAATGATGTTTTTTGATGAGTTTAATTTATTTTCAATGATGTTTTTATATTTGGCAATTATTTTTACAAGGGTAAACTCTTCCTCCTTCGTAAAATTCGTTCCCCTTGGTAATTTTCCTTTGTGTTTCGACATATTCACAAGATCACAATGAAGCGGCAAAATTGAATTATTTTTAATGAACGGAATTTGTTTGTTGATGTTATGTTATGAAACACTGAACGCAAATATTTCTCAAAACTTCAAAAATAGTCTAATCAACACATCTCTAACATTTTAGTATCTAATTTACCTAAAGTAGCTTTATGAAATACATGAATTTAAAGTTAATTTTAAAGTCTTAAAGTCACTTTAATAAAAGTGCCTTTAAAGTCAGTATTATGAAAGTGGGCCTTAGTGGCTCTGATAGCATCAGGATCATACAAAAATATGCACTTAATAAATCTAAGTATGATATTGAAGACCATTTTTGTATATTTTCTGCATTATATGCAGTTTTTGGAAGAAAAAGAAACGTGTAAATGACTTTAATCACAAATATTCAAAATGTGCAGTTTGCATAAATGCATATATTTAATTACCAGATTGTTATATTTATCTATGGCAAGTCTGTCCTGAATCGAATTACGATCTGTATGCAGATCACAATTTACCAACTATCGCAGATTTGTGCAGATTCTTACTCTTTAATACAGCTACAGAAATATCTAAGATCGAGATAAAACTAAGAAAGTTCTGAACACGAAAAAGAACATTTGTAAAAATTCTTAAACAAAAGTAGGTATTGTAAGCGAGAATTATTACACGACACGAGTTGTCTTAATTTATTTTAACCACTAACACTCTAATTTATTTGTACACTTAGAGACCAAAGAAACAAAAGAGACCATTGAAAGAGAATAATTTTTATTTCACATGTAATTCATCATATACATAATACATATATATGTACATACTATGTACATATATGCGTATATCATGTAATGCATAATTCAATATTTACATATGTACCTATATAACAATAATAATTGTATGTAATTAACAGCTGCTGATTACTGAAAAAAAAACGTAATTTTTAATTGTTTTTTTGGATACAATGTGCTCTTCTAAATCAAGTTGAAAATTGTTAATCAAACTCAATCCTTCATCCTAATTTTTTTGTAAGCAAAAAGTTTTTAAAAGTCTGAATACCGAAGAGCATCAGAGTAATTCACTTTCTCATGACACTCCAAGTTTTCTGATCTGGCTGTTGAAAGTGGTTCATTATTGCTTCAATATTGCAATCTTTATCTTCCGCCGATAAAATAGTGTCTTTTTTAACATAATCGTCAGAAGCAACTTGGGAATGACATGAAGTTAGGAGTTCTTTTAATAAGGCTAAGTCCATATTTTCCTCGACTTCATTTTGAAATATGTTCTTCACATTGAACCCGGCTTTTCTAAAGCAATGCTGAACGGCGAGCTGCAGTTGCGGTCCCGTTTATAATTCTTACCTGTAAATTTTGGGGTGCATTAATCCCTTACCGGAGTTGCGATCCGGCCGATTTCGATTCTACCTGCTATCTGAACCGAAGGAGGCGAGTTCGGACCCACCGCGGTCAGGTAGTCAAGTTATAGGGTCCGAACCCGCTACAGGGGCGAATTTGGGCCCACACAAGGTTCCACACAGGTTGTCTTGCCCCACACAGGTTTTCCCTTGCCCCCTTGCCTATTTTCAATCACAGGAGGTAAAAAGGTAGTTCCGATCAAGACGTAATTTTGAGTTTTTTTAAAAATGTTCAGGAATATTTTTAATGACTTCGCTAATAGCCAGACCGCATCTCAAGTAAAGGATTATATGCCTTCTTTCGTCCGGACCGCAACTCGGTCAGGCAGGTAAGAATATTTCCGCCGGACCGCAAGTGCAGCTCACCCATGCTGAATGGTGTTTGTTGTTAGGTTTTCCCAAGATTTCGAGATCCATGTAATCGCTTGCAAAACGTTCATGCTTTTTGATAAATCTTTAGTTAATCCATTAATTTCCATTGAAGCTAACAAGTGTTTCAAAACAGTTTTTCGGCTTAAAATAAGGTAAAACCAAAATAAAGTGTCCACATTTGCAACAAATAAAGTGTCCATGTCCAGATTAGAGAGCGTCCCTATTGTAGAGGAAATTTTTCGTTAATTCGTTTAATTCGTTAAATATGTTATGGCAAATTGACGGTTACATAGAAAATGTGTCCATAAATCTATGTGTCCATATTGCAGAGGTGTCCAAAACAGGAGGTTTCATTGTATATTATTCCATTCATAATTCATCGACAATAAAACCTACAAAAATTTTAAAGTTACTGGTTTTCTGCATCATTCCATAACATAACCATCTTACTTCAATTTCCTAATATTTTACCAACATAAATATGGTCTAATGAGCAAATCCACACATTTTGCTTTAGTCTGCCGATTGAATTTCTCTTCACTTTAAAATCCATCTCGTCTGTATCCCCAGGTGTCCGCGGATAGAGTCAAGAGAGAGAACTGCCGACTGAAAGAAAAGTACGCAGAAAGCATCGAAAAAACCGGGAAATTAGAGCAGGAATTGTCGCTGGCTAAAAGTAAATTCAAGAACGTGTCGGTCTTGAGGAAACCCGACGACAGTAAATTGGCCTTGTGTGAAGAACTCGCCAAAGTTAAAGAGCAATTGGAGCAAAAGTCTTCGCTGCTGGACAAAGTGAAGTTGCTGCTCACGCGAGCGGCGGCGAAGGAAAAACTATTGTTGCAGGAGGTGAGTTAGATGTTCAGATAAATGTGTAATATTTCATGCTTTCATTGAGTTTCACCGTAAAAGGCAACTATATGTTTACTTTTGCCTCAGCAAGCTGTTTTGCAAATTGTTTTATTTTTTAGATAACCGAGTTGAAAAGCCACAAGGAGGTTACCGTGGTGGCTCCGATTCCCGAGGAATCAGAGGAAAGCAGTTCCGATATATAAAATGCGTTCACTTACATTTTTTATAAATTTACATTTTTATTGTATTTAAGAATAAACGGCATATCACGATTTCGAAGACCCCTCGTATCTTCACAAAAACTTGCTTGTCTACTTAGATGCCTCCAAGGCAGATTAGATACCCTATCGATATTTTTATTAAGCGATTCGTTTTAAACAGATTTGTTACACAAGAAATGCCTATTTCGACATCAACCAAACTAACGATCGCATTGCTTAAGGCTTATCAAAACAATTAAGAATACAAATAAAATGATAATGAAGGCAGTGTGGCGAAGGCCGTCAATTTCACCGTACGTGTCGTGCTAGTACCGGTGCCGTGCTGTATTTTTTGTTAGAATCGTTCGAATTGTGTGAAATGGCGTTAAACAAAGTGTGCACGAGATGTCTGAGGTTATTAAGAGGCGAAGTGAAAGTTCTAGGCGGTATCGTCGGAAAGAGAAATCATTTCGTTTATTCGCCAGATAGCAGTGTTCATATAAAAGGTCAAATATTAATTTTATGCTAATAAATTTGTATATATGCATGGAAGTTTAGAAACGTACAAAATTTAAAACTAAATCTCTCGCACTCTCCAGTAAATGCTTGATAAAGATAAGTTGAACATTTTAATGCTACTTTATTACGATTTATATAGAGTGAATCATTTTGAAAACTGAAATACGACCATAGAACATGTCGAATTTGCGAACTCAAATTCTATACTTAGCTTACAAAACACTCTTTAAAACACCTTTTTACTGACTGCACTGTTTTGAGTGAACTTTATTGTTTTTGGTTATTTAGTTATTCGGCGATAAATTTTGTTTCGTTATATTAGATTAAAACGCGACATTTATTAAAAACAAGCCGTACCCGGCATGCGTTGCAATGCGACGTAAAGTTTAAAAAAATAAAGATAAATAAAAATTATAGATTATTATAAATTACATATGTAGGTGAACTTCGTATCACCTACATATATTTTTGTAAAATATGGTCAAAACCTAATACAACATTTTTATTTACATTAAATTAAAAGCAACACAGTTATACACATAATTAGTTTAAAGCTATCTGATGTACTATATTTTTTGTCTTTTTTTGCGGTGCGTAAATATATAAAGATGATGGTTTCACGACTCGCGAACACGGGACGTATAATTGTCCATGCGCGAAACAGGGAAACTCCAAGTTGATTCCGCAAACTGTACTTATATCTGCAATAAATTGTATATTATCTTTTTAAATTTTTAGTAAATAATGTATCAAAAACTACCTTGAAATTGGGCATGAAATTTTCCTGTACAATATGCGTTGCGCCAAACGACGTCATTTGAAAGCAATTATATACTTTTGGATGTTGGCCAAGAAGTGTTTAGAGTCATTTCCCACCCCAGAAACTAATGAGCGTAATGGATCTGGTGGTGGGAACAATCGTGACAATTTCACTTTACCACCAGCACAACATAATCCCGTAGATTCACCACTGTATTTTAACGCTTTACAATATTGACAAATGATTGTCATTTCTCCAATCGTTATGAATTGGTCGGCACAATAATCTGTTTACGAGTCGTAGTGGAATGCTACTCGTTCCAGGTTTACATGAACACTGCGTATGCGGTCGCTCTATTTCATTGTGCCGTGCTCGTTGCTGTTGTGTTTGATGTGACTGAACTCGTTCCATTGTAAGCCTATCTACTTCATAATTATTTAATGTTAAACGCAATTCTTCTGTCATACCAATACGAATGTTATCATTATCTGCCTCTCGCTACCTGACCTAAGTCAGGTCGTCTTCTCCTTGGCATTTTAAAATCAATAAAGTTCTCGCGCACTGATAAACTGATGACAGATTTTAATAATGTCTTGATATTTATTTATTTGACAACCAACTGACACTATAATTTCATTTGTTTGATTGGTTGCCTTGGCGATTTGTACCCAAAATTACAAATCGTACATTTTTTAGTATTTCCGTTACTTATTATTTATATTTCTTACCGCTTAAACCTTCCCTGAACTTCCACAAATATTTCAAGATCAAAATTAGCAAGATCGGTCCAGCCATTCTCGAGTTTTAGCGAGACAAACGAACAGCAATTCAATTTTAATTTTAAAGAGATGACACGTTTTTACGTGCTTGCTTTCCGTTAGTTCCCAAAGTTTGGCGTTTGTCCTCAAATTTTGCCTTCCTTATTTAATGCACTTCCTGGCATAATCTATTTGTAATTGTATTTCAGTAATCAAAACTTTAATATTTCATTACTATGTAAAATATTGAAATAAAATGTATTTAAATTTATATGTAAACGTATAAAATATGAACTATATAAAATGTATATACACATAAGATTAAATATATTATGTCATCTTTGAAGGGCACAATTAACCTACTACAATTACAATTGTGCCATGTATGATGATAATTCAATTTAAGCATTTTTAAAAAGTAGAAAAAAACAGAAATAAAAACTTGCTCTTTAATGAAATTAAAAATTAAATTTAAAAAATAGACGAAAAAGTAAAAAAGACCAAGGCGTGCGTACTCGCATACATTTGATTCTTTTTAATTGCAACGTAAGTAATATTATAATATATAAGTATACATTAGTATATATCCATATAAGAAAACCGTTTCCAATAAATTATCAGTTTTATCGACCACAATTCGCCCGCCATTCCCTTCTATACCGTTTCAGTTTTGGAAACAGTTGTAAGAAAAATTGGGAAACTTCTGGAGCAAAGTAAGCTTGTAGTCAGGCAGTAACTTCCAGCGGAGAACTATTGCTTTTGGGTTATTAAAAACGAAAAATTATTTTCAGGTGAAAAAACAAAAATGAACATGTACCAAGCAATCAACGACGCCTTGGACATCGCCCTGAAAACCGACAAAACCGCCCTGGTTTTCGGGGAGGACGTCGGCTTCGGCGGAGTGTTCCGTTGCACAATGGACCTAAGAGAAAAATATGGAAAGGAAAGAGTATTTAATACACCATTGTGCGAACAAGGCATTGCAGGTTTCGCCATAGGAGCAGCGGTCAGTGGAGCCACCGCTATAGCCGAGATGCAATTTGCCGATTATATTTTTCCGGCATTCGATCAGGTTCAGAATAGGTGAATGTATTATTTCCTAGGTTTTAATTGTTACGAAATTTTAGATCGTGAATGAAGCGGCTAAGTACAGGTATAGAAGCGGAGGCCAAGACGAGTGTGGTAAATTAACTATAAGATCACCATGTGGTGCTGTTGGACATGGAGCTCTGTACCATTCGCAGAGTCCAGAAGCTTATTTTGCACACACTCCAGGTTTGAAGGTGAACAAATAAATATGTTTTTAGGTAAAAGTATTTGCTAATTACCTGTCTTATTGTGTTGAAATGAAAATTCTTAGAGTGATTTGTCATGACGTTTTACCAATTTAGTTACATTGCTTCGACACATTTCCATAAAATTTTAATTTTTACAAGTGGAATATGCAAGTTTCAATTCCAATAGATAATTACCGATATCATGGAAACGACTGCATTTTTCGAAATAGCGTAAAACTACTGCAACAAAGTAAACTACAATTTCGTTGTAATTATTAAATTTTTCGTCTTTGAACACAAAGAATCAGATAATTTGACTCAATCAAACTTTTCACCGAATAACTTCTTAAATATTTTTGACTTACTACACGCTAAATAGTCAACAAAATCACTTTAACACGACGAACTGCAGTCTGTTCACTACATATTAGAAAATTTTAACAAATAACCACAGAAATATAATAAACTCTAAAATGCCAATCTGTTCTGAACAATTTGGCACCCCATAGGGCAAATCCACCTACTTCTGAGTTTGCGCAGTAAATAGTGTATTAAGCAGGATATTTTACCGTCACCAGAGCAGGACTGGGGGTTTTTCGACTTCTCGTTCGTGAATCTGATATGAATAAGTTGTCGATGTGAATATTTGCTTGAACCGACTTCTTGAAAATGGAAATGTTGAGCTCACAAAACATGGAATCTACAGATTAGTCTGATTTTTCATAAAAAGAGGACAATTGTTCATGTACTGTTCCCACTCTAACTATATCTGAGTATACAGGCTACCAAGTGCACTAATTGCTCTTACGAAACAAGTTTTTTTTTACTTCCTCGCGGCCATAGGAAAGAATATGTCTGTTACGATTTCGTAGGCGAGCTCCATTGACATGATCGTATCGGATTGGGCTACTTAGACTTGGAAAATATGTTAATTGTGTAAATGTTTTTTTAAATAATATTGAAAATGTGTCGTGGATGAAGTGATAAATGCAATTTTCGGTTACGAAAATTCCTGTAATTGTCGGTAACATGTATTGTAAATTTCGCAACACTGCGCTGTAAAGTGAAAGAGTCGGACGGGACGACGCGCCCGTGTCGAATTTACTGCTCTATGCGCCGAAAGATGTTTTCACATCAAAAAATGTCTGTCCGTCGGTGACCCGTTTTAACCACTAAGCCATCATTTATCTGCGTAATATATCAACTTGAAACTTTAAACACTGAAGTGCACATATTAGAAACTGTTTTCGTCAGTCGTCACTCAAATGTTCTTTGATAGGATATCTCCCTTCCTACCTACCTACCTCCCTCCCACCCTGCCTCCCGAACTCCCTACCTCCCTCCCGAACTCCTTACCTCCCTTCCTCCCTCTTCATAAGCAATAATTTTGAATGACTACAATGTGTACTCGTATTCAATTCAGCTGTAGCGTTTTATTTAAACTCCACATGAAATAGGTTACTCCTGGAATTTTTCCTTTATTTTCACAAAAAAACAGCGATGCACTTAATTTTTTTTTACATTTAAGTCTGAAACTAAACTCACAATAGTACATCATGAATGACAGTGTTAGAAATATATAATGTTCATAGTAACAAAAAGCAACCACAAGAAACAGAGCTCAAATAGGAAAACGTTTTTCTGACTAAAAATTAAAAAACATGAAAGCTAAAAGGAATCAACAACTCTTAAAAGCCGACTAAAAATTCTTTTTATAACGTTGCCAACGGCGACGTTGCCAAATTTACTGGATTTCCTCCAATCACCTGCCCTAGTCTCAAATGATATATTCCAAACTTTATTTGAAAAATACTAACAACAAAGAAAACTTGCAACCATGTGACAAGAAAAAACGTTCTACGCATGTACAAGTAGTAGGTGTTTGTTCACTATGTGGAGTCATTTAGCTGAGTCTCGGATGTATCTGTTGGCATTCTAGAGTCTATTATATTGCTTTGCAAATGACTTGAAGTAGAAGGTAGTTGTATTGTCTTGTGAAAAAGTTTTTCATGACGGTAGATGCCCTTCAAGCCTATTCAATTTTTTGATTGTATTTGCGATCTTAGATGTTTGAAGACTAGAGTGTTGTTCGTATTCTCAGAATGGCTTAGGTATTAATCAAAAGAGTAATATACTCTTGATTATTTTATTCAAATTAACCATTGTAGATTGTAATTCCAAGAGGACCGATAAAAGCGAAAGGACTCCTCCTCAGCTGCATTCGAGATCCCGACCCGTGCTTAGTATTTGAACCAAAAATTCTCTATAGAAGTGCAGTAGAAGAAGTCCCAGTTCAAGATTATCAGCTCCCCATAGGGCGAGCTGACGTTTTAATAGAAGGTACAAAACTGTATGTAACGCAAAAGGTGCTTTAAAAAATATAGTTTATAAATTTTAGGCACCGATGTAACTTTGATAGGATGGGGAACTCAAGTACATGTTTTAAAAGAAACAGCAGCACTAGCAAAAAGAAAATTAAAAGTCAGCTGTGAGGTGATAGATTTGGTGTCGATTTTGCCATGGGATTTTGATACTGTTTGCAAAGTAAGTACAAACCTACTATAAGCGCACAATAACTCAATTTCCTTTCAGTCGGTTAAAAAAACGAAACGAGTCCTCATAGCGCATGAAGCACCATTGACCGGAGGTTTTGGGGGAGAATTAGCTGCCACTATACAGGTAAATCAATGAATTAGTTTCAATTACGTGTAGTCTATTGACTAAATGTGCTTTTAGGAAGAATGCTTTCTTCATCTAGAAGCTCCAGTAGCACGTGTTACCGGTTTTGATACCCCTTTCCCACATGTATTTGAACCGTTCTATTTACCTGATAAGTGGAGGTGTTTTGCAGGAGTAGAAAAATTAATTACCTATTGAAACTGAATAATTGAACATTAAAAATTATAATATAACAACTTTTATTTCTTACGTTCAAACTAAAAAGAGATAAATTAAATAGGAAAAAAGTTAGAAAGCTCTGTAGGACGTATGTGAGGGGGTAAAGATTACAACGTTAAAAAGGACTAAGATTAGTGTTAGATGCGTAGATATCGGAATCCCTAAGCTAATTGGTGACAGTACCGATGATATTTCAAAATAAGATTAATAAGAACAGATATACCTCTATAGAATATTCTAGGAGATTGTCAAAATTACTAGAATTCTGTATCAATTGACCTTTAAAAAAATGGAAGTAGAAATGGACTGTATAGAGCTTTGGAGCCACACATAAATTGCGTAAATTAATGTTCTAGGGAGTTTCCGAAATTGACACTCATTGTCAGGTAGAGAACAAAAGGATTCAAACCGTGGTTGTCATCACGGTTTTTGATCAATCAAATCACGTGTTAAAACTTTAAATTCAGTTCTATGTTCAAAAAGTATCTTCCTTCGTGGATCCTTTGTGGGGGAGCGGCTAAGTATCTACTAACCAAACTAGATCGAATAAAGTATCAATCACTACGAGCTACTCTAGGCGCACTAAAAATCACCCCGACCCAAATCCTACTCTCTGAAAGTGGATTGACTGACCTCAACTCCAGACGGATAATATTGGCTTCAAGATACATCATTAAAGCGATTAGTTACAAACCAGAAATTCATGACAAAATCCTAAAAGTATTCATAATATGGGCCACAGACACAAAACTTTGGTCTCCAAGAAATACTCCTCCTCTAATTAAGTTATTTGAAGAAATTACGGAGTTCCATGACAGAATAGAAAATAGGAATAGGCTTCCATGCCACATCACTTTGTTGGAAGATCAAATAAACAGAATTAGAGTCAACAAATTCACCAAAGATAATGAAGATGCTGGAAGTCATATAATCCTAGACAGAATAAGAGAGAAGTTTCCCAACTATACGACAGTTTTCACGGATGCATCCAAAATCAAGGAACGCCTGGGGTATGGGATTTATGCCCATAACAAAATTAAAGTCTGTGACCAGTTACCACCGTCCTTCTCGATTCACACAGCAGAACTATACGCCATAATGCAGGCAATCAAAAAAATTCGACAAAAAAATATGCGTCTCGTACTGATCCTGTCAGATTCACACTCAGCACTCCAAGAGGTTGCAAATCCAAGCTACTATTCCAAAAACAACAAGTTTGCCTTGGAAATTAGGGAACAAATCAATAGACATAACAAATCCATAGGAAAAATAGAGGTAGGATGGATACCCAGACATGTAGGTATCCCTGGTAATGAGAAAGCGGATGAGTTGGCCAAACTAGGGACGAAAATTCCAAGATATACATTCCCCACCAGCACACCAGCTGATATTATAACACAACTGCAGAAAATATTAATCAAGAGATGGGAGAATGTATTCACAAACATCAGTAAAGTTAAAGGTAAAGACTATGGAATAGGGATTGGCAAACCGCTGAACCAGCTATGGTTTCGACTCCTCTCCAGCCTAACCACTAACCAGGAGAGATATAGTCATCCTCGTCAGGCTTCGGTCGGGACATTTATTGACAAGGGTTTACAAGAGGAGAATCGACAAACAAGACTCAGACCTATGCCGGTGTGGTGAACCAGAAGATATTCAACATATCTTTTTTAACTGCCAACTCAATCAAAATAATATTCACTTGCTACGTAAGAAATTAACCCGAAATTCAAAAATTAACCCAGCTTCGTTGCATGATATTATATTAGAAATCTAACTTATGATAATATTAAATTAATTGACTCTTTCTTACAAACTTCAAACATCAAAATTTAAACTCAACGCACGGAGACTCCGCTAACCATCACGCAAGACAGATATCTCCAGAAGAACGAATCCTTTTTTTAAACAAATTAACCTGTTTTTTAGGCTCTTCAACCGAAGCTCCGTCCTGAATAGCCGCTGCTGCTGAAGGACGATAAAATCAAAAATAAAAAAAAGCATCTAACGTTTTTCAATGGTAGACTCTATTTTGGAATTTGAACCACAGTTTGAACTTTAAGAGTGGGTGAAATAGAAAGTGCCACTTTGTGTTAAAATGGGGGGGTTTAAAAAGGGTAAGTACTATAATAGAATAGAACTGCGAAAATAGTTATTTAAGCCACAAGGAATGTAAAGACGTTTTACCATTCGAGGCAAGTGTGTACGAGCCGAGGCGAAGCCGAGGCTTGTCACTTGCCGAGGATGTTAACAGTCGATACATTCCGTGTGGCTTATTAGATTTTTCACGCTGCCATTGAAAATTTCCTCATAATTCCCCAAAAAATGGAATGTTTGACTCTGACATAAGTTGACTGACATACGTCAGACTTACATATGTCAGTCTGACATATGCGTAACTAGGGATAAATCAACTTGATTTACTCTTTTGATTTTCCTAGGAATGTAAATGACAGTATTTACATTCCGTCGTCAAGAAAAAATAATACACGAATGTTATGTGCCATTTTCACGCTACGTATCTACGCATATAAGAGCTATTTACGATAGCGGCAGCGTGAAATAGTATATTATTAAACTAGTTTAATAAGACGGAGTATTGTCACACGAGTGCTTTAATAGAACGAGTGTGACAATACGCCTTATTAAACGGGTGTAATATACTAGTTTATCTACTTTGCTAACTTGGTAGGTATATAATGTTAGACCTTGCGCCGGAAATGTAGCTACATCGTCTATTGACTTTCCATTCATTACTTCTCATAAGATATGTTTGTTAACATGATTTGCGCTGATTATTATAACTAAATAATGATGATCTCATCTTAAGATACATCTGACCCTTCACCGTTTATGTGTCTAAAAAAACCGAAATGTTCAAGTTTCGGTGCCATGTGGCACCAAAAGAGGTCATTTGGAAACACGCCTCAATTACATTTTCTTTTATTCTTTTTAAAGTGTATTGGCTCTGATGTAGCTCTTGATATGTACACAAGTGACAAATAGCTTGACTGAAAATCCTGTCTTAGCCCCGAGATGGAGCCTCTGTCATCCATCAAACTGACGTACGTCATATACGGCGGCAAACGGCAATCGAAATGTTATATTTTCGATTTTTGGGATACTTCCGGGTTGATTTTTGACATGAAACCGGAGATTCGATTTCTGTGTATAAAGAATACCTACATAAGCCTAATTTGGTTTGAGTTCAAGGCACGACAAGCCTATGCGGAACATACATACACAGTCAGTTTTATATATACTGACGCATAAAATTCAAACAACATAGTTAGATATTCTATTACACGGGTGTACTATCGCGACAATACTTGAATTGTATAGATATCACATGTACAGCTGTGGAACTATAGTCTTAGTTCTTAGTTAATAAAATGTGACTGAGATAGAGACACCGACTAATGTTTTAGAAACTGATTAGTTTTTTTTTAATATAAGACTTGACAGTGAAGACAAACAGAGTTGACAAACGAGACAAACGATTCAAACGTGGATTCATTCTATAAAATGCACTGCTACATAAAATACATACGTAAGAATAGAATAAGTTACATTTCATGAAAGTTACTTCCACTCTGTTACAGCTTATGAAAAATTTAAGGAACAACCTTCGAAAGATTTCAAAACAATTAACAAAACTTTGCTTGTCAATCCGAACTGTTTCATAGGGATTATTATGGAATATATATTTACAGAAGTGGGAATACCTTTAGAGGAACAAGGTAAGGTAAAGTCTAGTTTCTTCATCCTTCTCATTTTCCTGTATATGTAGTAATAATTTGAACTCGTTTTATCAAAATATAAAAAAGTAGGTACATACCTACCTACAGCTAAAAAGATACCTTTTAAACTATACAATACAATTTACAAAATTATTACCATTACTCTAAGAAATATCAGAAGAAAAGTTTGTGTTAACAATACAAAAATACTATTGTAGGTATCTTACCACTGAAAAGAAGTTATTTTCTCCGAAATTTAAAAATAAAATTTCCAGCAAGGTTAAGAGCGTAAGACTCATCTAACTACTGAATGACAGGGTTGTGAAAAATAATAAACAATAATCAAAAACCCAATGTACGTAAATCAATCGATTTAATGAGCCATAAATTCAGTTCAGTACCGCAAACTAAACAGGTGAGGTGGGTTTCGGACAGTGTTCCAATGGCAACTTTCTGAAGACGATTTCAATCAACTAGGACGTCAGGCCCACAGCAACTCTCTGAAGCCGATTTCCAATCACTTAGACTTCAGGCTCACAATAAATTTCTGAAGATGATCACTACTTAGAGTTCAGGCTCACAGCAACTCTGAAGACAATCTCCAATTCCAACTCTATAGTGACGACTTCGACTGTAACTCTATGAAGTCTTCTGTTGCAGCTCTATGGCGATGGCTTCCATCCGCTTTAACATTTTTAAGCATTTTCTTACCTCCTCGCTCCCAACTCTATTCCCATTCTTTCTGTCAAAAACAAGCATCGAAAAATATATCTCCCCTCTTAATTGCCATTGACCGGTTGACCATTTATAACCGACTCCTGTTTCCAACTACACTTAATACAGTTAAAACAAATGACCCACTTCAAGTACATAAGTACACTCACTTTCTCATCGTTGGCGGAGTAGTTCCGTCTTTGTTACATTGTATGAAAGCGGAAGCTCTGAAATTCCTACATTTGGGATAACTTCCATGCTACATCTTATACCGGAATATGTATTATATCTCTTTGTTTGTCTAATTAAATCCCAGATTATATCCAAATATTAGACGGATTTAGGCAGGATTAATCAAGTCCTTAGCGATAGATGGAAAACTATTAGCAATATCAAAGAGAGGACTCATTCTTTTATTGTTACTGCATGTAGGCATACACATGGGGCATATGCGTTGCGGCCATAATTTACATATTTCAATCTTAATTTTAATTTGTTCTAATTAGCGAAAAACCGAACCTCGACACCATACAAATTATAGTGTATAATAGTTGCCCTGTGCTGACTTGTTCAATGTTATTGTTTTTCAGAGTATTTTGATCTAGTGTCGGAAAAAGGAATATTAAAATGTACCCAAAATATTCCACCTAACACTTATGGAATGGATATTTTAAAAGACGGAGGAACTTATTACCTTGTCGATTGTCGGGGTAAGCAGTTTTTTAACTTAAATTTTTAGCTTCGGCACTGAATTATTATTATTTAATCTTAGGTAGTACCCTTAAACCAGTACTGACTCACAATTCAAAGGAATTCCTGGAATTTAGTAATAAGAAGAAATCACAGAGGGTAAAGTGACTTTTTCTTTAATACAATGTACATAGTTGTCATGCATTATTTTGCAGGTCAAAAGTGATGCAAGTACCACTGCTTCCAGTAGTATCAAAGGATCCAAATTCTTCAGGAATAAAAGCGCTGGATCAAAATAACTACATTTTTATTAAAATACCTATAATTTACTTTTTGGTTTCTTAATAACATCCTCATCTTGAAACTCTTTCTCCCACTTCTCAATTTCCTTAGCTTTTATATGAAAAAAGTTACCATGTTTCCCTATGCCTGATAAGAATTTCCTTGTACCTTCTACTACATTTTTGAGCAACACGCTTTTGGAATTTCTCTGCTCCTCCAGTAGAAGGTTGTCGTACAGCTTGCTGTAGGCTGCTTGGTAAGTGGCTTCACGATCTACTCTGAGGGAATCTTGGGGAAATTTCACTAGAGATGATGCCAGATTTATTGCTTGGCCCAAACCTAAAACAAAATGGAAATATAAAAGGGCTGCATCACTGTAGACAAAGTCCTCTTGCAATGTTAATTGTTATCAATGGGTATTTTAATCTACTACCTCTACACTGTTCTCTTTTATTATGTCATATATTACAGATGGGGGGGAGGGTGGTGGATTTCAACCATGGGGCTTTCTCTTTTTACGTTTTATTTGACGTGTTTAAACTAGAGCTACTTCAGCCAACCGGTTCAAACCAACTATCGATTTAATATGGACAATATGATATGACTACTCAAATTTATTTATAACGGTATCCGTTTCTTTTTAGACACATAGGGATATCGCTCTTTAAAACTGATCTGAGCTTACCAAACGCTCCACACGTTAAACCAATTCGTTGGTTTAATTCAAGTATGTGGTTATCTTTAACTATTTTTACTTCATGTCCTAGGTATTTATGTCTCCATCAGCTCTATGTCGTTCCCATCTATATTTATGTTGTTAGTTGTTACGAGATTTGTTATAATTCTTGTTTTTTCGAAGATTACATTCAGCACAGCTCTTACGATCAATCTTTAAGGTTTTTTGCCATATGAAGGATATCCTTGACATTATCTGAGATTAACAAACATCATCCGCAAATCTCAAATGACTTAATCTTTCTCCATCAATGTTGGGGGCTATATCTTGCCAGATCGTATTTTTGAATATAAGCTTCAAAGCAGCGGTAAACATATTAGGCGAGTTTGTCGCCTTGCCTTACTCCCCGACCGATGTTAAATTTTTCAGTCACTTCATGTAGGTATATCATATAATATATTTATGATAGACAAGCCGTACCCGGCATGCTTTGCAATGCCACGTAAAGTTTAAAAAAAGAAAGGTAAAAAAATTATAGATCACCCGGTGAACTTCGTATCACCTACATATATTTTTGAATAATATTGCCAAAACGTAATACAATTTTTTTATCTGCATTACATTAAATGCAACACAGATATGCACATAATCAATTTAAGGCTTTCTGATGTATTATATTTTTTGTCTTTTTTGCGGTGCGTAAATATATAAAGATGATGATTGTACGACTCGCGAACACGCGACGCATGCGCGAAACAGGGAAACTCCAAGTTGCTTCCACAAACTGCCTTGTAACTGCAATTGTACATTATCTTTTTAAATTTTTAATAACTAATTTATCAAAATCTATCTCGAAAGTAGGCATGAAATTTTCTTGTAAAATATGCGTTCCCACCCCAGAAACTAATGAGCATAATGGATATTGTGGTGGGAACAATTGTGGCAATTTTACTACCACCAGCACAACATAATCCAATAGATTCACCGCTATATTTTAACGTTTTACAATATTGACAAATGATTGTCATTTCTGCAATCGTTACGGATTGGTCGGCACAATAATCCATTTCCGGGTCGTAGTGGAATGCTACTCGTTCCAAGTTTACAGGAACACTGCGTCTCCGGAATCGCTCTATTTCATTTTGTCTTGAAGTGCGCTCCATTTTTTGGATATTTGTTGCTCGTAGTACGTGTATGACCATCTTGGTGTTGATTCTGCCATGTCTTCTTCAGCTTGTCTAAGTAGTTTTTTTTATTTGTTATTTTTACCTTTAGTTTAATTCGTCGGTAATCCTGTTCGGTCTGTTGTTTAGGTTTCTTCACTTCCTGTTTTGGGTCTTGTATTTTGTACCTCATAGACTTGTTTCTTGGGTGTTTTATATTCCTCGTGTGACGTCAAGTACAGTCGAATTGTCTTGTAGTTTTCCTGCATCCTTTTGAAATAGTGTGATTTTATAAAATTGTGCTGATCGTCAAACCCAAGTTAATGGAACGCCTCGTTGTTCTCTTGGGCTTTAGTGCTTCTAGGTGATCAATCCTTTTTTGTAGGTATTACTTGGTTTTTCTTGCACTTCCGTCTTTGTTGAAATTATTATGTAGTTATATGATTTCTTGAGCTATTTTTTCTTGTTCTTGAATTAATTCATCTGCTTGTTTTATCTTGTCGTAGTTGAAGTTATTCACTTTGTAACTCAGTTCTCTGGAAAAAGTGGCTGTGACTTACTCAGGACTTTGCTTGTCTTCTTGACTTCCCGCCATTGTGTTGGCGTCGAAGTTCTTGAAGTTTTGGAGTTGTAATCACTGGCGGTTTTTCTTCTGGCTGCAGTACTCGATGTGTCCGTTTTTTCGAACTTGTAGAATTTGTAGACTGGGTGTCCCGTCGATCTAAATGCTGCTGTGTAAGATGTGCCCTAATTCGTTCCATCCTAAGCCTTTCTACTTCATAATTCTTCACTTTTGAACCCAATTCTCTCATACCAATACGAACGTTATTATTATCTGCCTCTCGCTGGTCGTCAGTGCGATTTGCACGTGAGGTAGCTCGTAGCACATTTGAATTACTCCGACGACCTAAATCAGATCGTTTTCTCCCTGGCATTTTAAAATGAATAAAGTTTTCGCGCACTGACAAACTGATGACAGATTGTAATAATTTTTTATTTGACAACCAACTGACAGTATGATTGGTTGCCTTGGCGATTTGTCCCCAAAATTACAAAACGTACCTTTTTTAGTATCTCCCTTAGTTATTATGTTTCTCGTCACAAAAACCTTCCCTGAACTTCCACAAATATTTCAAGATCAAAATTAGCAAAATCCGTCCAGCCGTTCTCGAGTTGAAGCCTAGACAAACGAACAGCATTTCATTTTTATATATATAGAGATATCTATTGTCAACTCTACTCTGACTTAGTGCTCTAATATTACATCTAACTCCACTGAGTCGAAAGCTTTTTCATAATCTACAAACTCAGAACCAATGGCCGATTGTATTCGACACCCTTTTCAATTAGAATTTTTATAGTCTGTAGAAGATCGTTTGTGCCATAACTCGCTGTGAAACCTGCTTGTATGTTAGTCTGGTAGAAATCTAGTTTAGTTGTTAATCTCTGTTATAATCTTCATAAATAATTTGTACATATGGGATAGGAGACTGATAGGTCTATAATTTTCTAATTTGGTAATGTCGCCCTTTTTGTACAGTAAGATAACTATTGCATTGTTCCATTCCTCCGGTATTTGACCTGTTTCTAAGCATAAATTAAACAAGTCTTATAGTGATCGTAATAGTGATTTTCCTTCTGATTTTATTGCCTCTTTAATGATTCCCACTTTGCCAGGTGACCGATGGTGTTTCATCTCTGCAAGAGCTAACTATATTTTATAAAGGCTTTTGTAATAGTTTTCAGTTATTTTCAGAATCTTTTGTAGGTTTGAATCAATGTTTCCACTATCATCTCTTGGTTTGCGTATTTCCTTTTTACCATTTGTCATTTTGCGTCTTAATCTTGCAAGCTCTTATTGTTTTCAATTACTGAGAGAATTTCCTTCATAGGTATTATATTTTCTTACGTCTTTTCTAATTTTTTGAAATTTCTCTGTTTAATCTTCTGCACTCTTTGCTGTTTCTTTTCCTTCTCGCACTCAGTTCCTTTCTCTTCTTTATTATTTCTTATGTTGTTGTGCTTATGTTCTCATTTTCCTTGTTTATTTCATCGCTAAACTTTCTCTGTGCTGTTTGAACTGTTTCGACAATTTTTCTGTCGTGACCATAATTTACATGAGTTGATTTACTTATTTTCTGACCTTATTGGCACTAGATGACAACTATGAAAACACCTTAGTTAAATATAAAAATGGAAACATGTCTGACGCGAACTCGGATGATCCCGGTTCGAATCCCGGTCAAAGTCGAAAATATTGTTTCCAAGAAAATTTTGTAGTTGTCATTTAGTGCTAATAAGGCGAAAAAATAAATAAATCAATTGATGTAATTCAATGTCCTGAGTGGCATTAGCCATGGCCGTAATGGTTACAAGCATATACATATAAAGGTATATACTGAGCATAAGTGGGAATTTCATGTCCCAACATTATGAAATAGATATATAAATCTCGCATAAGTCTGTCCTTGTTTGGATCTGGCTACTTGTGCGCAAGCGTAAGCGCCGACGAATGAACTGCAACAACCATTTAGGCGCGCAATTAAAACTAGTTTGAAACCCAGTACCGCTTTTACATGTCGTATTGAATCCGGTTAGTCTTTAATTTGTAAGGAAACCTTTTACAAACGTAAGCTGACATCTAAACATCAAACACATTCAAACAAGCAAGATAAATGACGAGATTGGCAAGGCGAAACGAGCAAACGAGGTTGTCTTGTCTTGTCTTATTAAGTTAACGTCTCTTTTTCGCTGCTGTGGCGAATTTGGGCGGGACCTACAGTTTAACGTGGACTCTGAACGACGGTCCTCGAGCACGGTTGTACCCCCTTAAGGCTCTCACCCCAGTTGATCCCATCCGGACTGGTTACTTGCGTGAATAGGGATTTTGGATACATTTTACACACTTCTCCCGCAACACACACAACACCCATGGATTACGTGGGACTACGAACCCACAACGACGGTGACCGCCTGATTCAAAGTCTTCGCCTTAAACAACTCGGCCACCGCTGCTCCAACCCAAAAGCAAACGCGGTTAAAAAGCAGGTTAAAATAAAAACACGGGAGACGGGACACGGCGGAAACACACGGAACCACGATCGGCATGATCACGAACAAATCCGACCAATCGAACACAAAAGTGAAGCGCATGCGCATGACACTCAAGTGCAACTAGAGAGAGATAGACTTATGGGCATATCGCTATTTCTATCTCATAATGTTGGGACCAAAATCCACTTATTGTGCTTATGGACTAGGCTCAGTATAGACCTTTATATGTATATGGTTACAAGTTAGTATTTATAATTACTTGTTTTCAAAGAACCTAATTTTGATTGGTATATGCTTAACGTTTTTCTTAGCAACTGTATGAATTACAAAGGCAACCCATGTAAGAAATATATTTACCAGTACCACAGGCAACAACCCGATTGACTATACCCCACTCAAGAGCATCTTTAGCATTGATGGATCGACCAGTAAGTATAAGGTCGAGCGCTCTTGTAAGCCCTACTATTGCTTGCAGTCTAACAGTGGCACCATGCATGAGGGGAATCCCTGTGGAGTAAAAACAAACAATATAATGACAATATCATTCAAATGTTATTTCAGACTTACCAAATCTTCTAGAATACAACCCTAACAATGCATTATCCTCCATTACCCTCAAGTCACATAACAGAGCCAATTCAAAACCTTCCCCGACTGCATATCCATTTATAGCAGCCACCATCGGTTTCTTTACAAATTTAGGAAGGCCCTGAAAGTCTAATCTAATATGAAGAAACCTAAAAATGTCTGATATGTTGTACTAACCAGCAACCCATTTCGGGACAAGTTCTCCACTTCTTGTTCTTTCAAAGAGGCCAATTCGTCTAAGTCGATTCCCGAACAGAAATTCCCACCTATTCCATAAAGAACTGCGACATAGGCGTCTTCGTCGCCCTCGAATGATTCTATAGCAGATCTCATGTTTTCTGATGTTGCGATATCGATGCAATTACGCTTGTCGGGTCTGTTTATGCCAATGGTTGTGATATTGCCCAATTTTTCCACTAAAATATCTAGAAAGGATTTAGAAAATAATATTTCCCACTCCTCTCGAGAACTCACTGTTATTAGTAGAACTGGTGTATTTCATTTTACGGTGGTTATGAAACATCCTTGAGAACGAATTATGATAAAATAATTTACGCATTTTCATTCAAAGGGACATCCACATGGCTTAATTAACAAGTTAATTACATAAATGGTCTGATTTGTTTGCGTAGACCTTCAGACTTAAAAAATATAACCTCAAATTTCAAAACGATAAATATTACAGTTTTCTATCGAATATAGCAGGGAGCCTGGAAAAAGAGAGTAACGTGAACACCGCTAGGGTTCGTAAAAAGTTGAACGTGTTAAAAGCATGCAGAAAAGATGTTAAAATATCGACAATGGCTGTGAAGAAAAACTTCCATAAATGTCAATTAGCTTATCTTTTTAAAATAAATTTTTGGAACCATCACCTCGACTTCTTGGTGGACCGTGGATTTAATTTGGTTTGGAGACCCGACCGCGTGGCGGCGCTGGCGACGGTTCCAGAACTCCGAAAATTTATTTTCTTTGTCTCGTTTTTACCGAGAAGTTTCGGGTAATTTCTCGGAATCGAACATTTTATCGGAAACCGACTTGCCGAAGTCAAATTCGGGATCAGACGGTCTGTTCTAAGACTTCCCGTTCGCGTGCTCCCCCGTCTCCATCTATCTGTGTCTCTCTCGCTCTCGCTTACTCGGGCCCCCCGAATCAGCTGTAATCTATTATCATCAATGTTTATTCCGCACTAAATTTAGAATTATTTACAAATCGCGCGCGTGTTATATTTTTCTAAGGAAAAGAAAAAGAAATCCGGGGGATATCTGCCTGTAGGTGATCTGTTACGTTCTCACACTTGAGATGTTCTCCTGTTACTGCCTGAATATTCTTGTCGAGACAGAGGAAAACGATGACTTTGAGAAGGTTAAACTGGATGCATTGCATTTAAATGAGGCAGAAATCAACGATAAATTCTTCCAACAAGTGAGTATACTGTACGTTACCATAAGACCAACACTATAACCTTAGGAATTCATTATTTAACTAGGTACATATGTATTCTATTTACGTTATTAATAATACCCTGTATATCATCACATTGAGAGAGATTAGGTTCCCTAAATATTACGTGCACCGTGCACGTAAAGCTAATGTAATTCCAACCCTCTTGTTTTATATTTTTGTTTTCAAGGATGAAGTAAGTAGTCTATCAAGTGAGTAAGCCCTATAATTCATTAGTTTATTACCTGCTTCTATTACGCGGACCAATATTTTTCTTTTATGACCATTAATAAACATTATTCATATGTACGCTACGAGGAGTGTTCAAAACATGACAGAAGGTTGTCCAAGTTCTCGAAGTTGACCATGGTCTTGTGTTCAAACCATATTGTCAATCTATCGGGTGTTTTTTTAAATTTCACCTCATAGTAGGGCTAGTAGGCTGTGGATAGTGTTTGTGAATGCGCCTTACTAAAAAATGTCAGAATTGACATAACCTTACTTTTTTTTATAAAAATTGAAACTGCTCCAATCAGTTAATAGTGTCTTGAAGAAGACAGCTCACTCATCTACGCCTAATTAATAGAGCCAAGCTGTCTTTTTCAAGGCACTATTAACAGATTGGAGCAGTTTCAATTTTTATTAAAAAAGTGAGGTTATGTCAATTTTGACATTTTTTAGTAAGGCGCATTCACAAACACTATCCACAGCCTACTATGAGGTGAAATTTAAAAAAAACACCCGATATAATAGACGCGCATATACATTGCGCTTGACTATTTAGAAAAATTTGAACAATTTGGCTCCAACGTAGGCCAATTTTTTATTTAAATTAAGCCAAGTAGTCGTTTTTCTTATTTTATATTTCATGTTCTTTAAGAGCATCCACCCTCAACTTTATAATGAAACTACAGATCTTAACATAAATCATCTTGTAGGTATTTTAAGGGTTGGTTTATAAGGAAGGGACATTTTTGCATGCTGTCAAGATCATTTATTAGAGAGGTGCCACAATTGGTATTTCAGCAGTAGTACTTCACATTTAGATAACTCTAGCTACAGTACTCATAGCTTTCATATTTTTACATTTTTTTATGTGAAAACGGGCGCGTGCGAGCTTCCTCACGAACCCTTTTTTAATATGCAAATTACGGGAAATCCCATCTTTATCACGGAAATATTAAAGGGCAAGAGTGCAAGAAAAATCAACCAAGATACAAATATTATGCCTAATGTAAGTAATAGAATAATCCTGATGGTGGGGTGGTGAGGCAATTCGACACCTCCGGTGAAAACATATTTTGGCGCATTGAGCAGTCAATTCAAGCGTTGCGTGACAATATTTCTCTGCGGTACATCCTCTGGCCTCTCCATCTCTTCGACTCTGCAGCGCAATGTTATATTGTCCGTGTTTTTAAAGTGTACCAGCTGCTCGAACACAATGTGTTCGAACAGTCAATGGAACACTAGAGCACTTGCTCGATCAGTGACATTTAAAAATGGTACCTACCTATGCAAGTCTAAGGTACAAGTTGTAATGTTTTGACTTCTAACGATTTATATACATCTCAAAAACATACAAAACAAAATGTTGAATCCTTATTTAATGACTCTTCTAGTTATAATGTATTTGGATTTGATTAATATGAATTTTTTACTCAAGGACTCCAGTTTTACACTTAATATTTAGGAAATCATTTCCATATTTTGGTCCCTTCCATAATTTTAGTTTCTTTTGACATATAATTTTTACCTTAAATTACAAAACATTCAATATGTTGTCCCATTTTCTACCTATTCCTTGTTCTGTCGTTTCATACACCGATGCACCGTCTCACGACCTGGTGCATGAAAATTGTGTTCGAGCAGGTGTTCGAACAGGTTTGTTAATTTTAAAACGCTTGACTGTTTGCTCGAACTGCATTTTAAAACGCGGTTTTCCTGCTCGAGTACTCGAACCGGTGTTCGTACACTTTAAAAACACGGCCATAATCTACCAAACATGTTACCATCAATTGTAGGAAAATATTCATAACCGATACACCAGTAATAATTAAAAATATTAAAATTGCATTGTCTCCTACATCCACGGGACATTTCCAATACTATTCCCCAAAATAATCCCATTACACTACTAAATTGACACATTTAATCTGATGCAATCTTATCAAGGGAACTTGCCTATGAAATCGCGGCCACCGATTGCTCTGTCACTGGTGGCTAACTTTAATGCAACAGGGTAAATGTGGGTCGCTTTAGAGGGAACTGAGGGAAGTACGTAAGATAATATTTGATGACGCCATTGCGATTTTGTAAGGTTTTTGATACCTATGTCCTATGCGGAAGAAATTTTTAGTTTCGGTGACACTTTATGGCACTTCACGCTTCATTACGACTTTTCGTACACTAGGTATTTTGTCTACTATACGGGGTGCGTATCAAACCGATTTATTCGCAGAATTCACAAATATCCAGTTTGTCTCTAAAATGTGTTAGGTATTCTGTTTTCTTGCTAATCTTTCTCGCACGCGTTTAGATTTAAGATGTGCTTTGTACCTGTACTCTGTACTTCTTCGGTAATGTTGCTTATGAATATAGTTTGTATTGTGAATGTTTAACACCTCATATGTACGCCTTTTATTGGTTTCGTATAAATCATGTTCTAACTCACTAATACAATTACTTCTTAATTACCTACTCACTTTCTTGGTTTGTTTTTAAACTGCTTTTTTGTTTGTTTTTCTCTCTCATATTTTTCCTAGTTTACTTGTATTTTGGAGGTGTATCCTCGATTTAGATCCTCATTCAATAATTTTAGTCCTTTGTTTTGTTTGTCCAAGAATTGATCTTTTGTCTTTTTGATTATTCCTTGTACATTTCCATGTTCTATCCTAATCAGGTGTACTCTGTATATAAACAGGTATGGTATGCTTTTTCGGACTGCTACTTTTAACAATCATATTGAGATGCACTGTCGAATAGATTTAGAAACCATCCCCCAAAACGAGTACTCCCACTCCCACCCATGGCTAATACCACTCAAGACATTGAATTTAGAATCAATTCAGGGTTGATGAAATCAGTTCTTGGTTCCGAGCAAGAACGAGAATAGGGGCAATCTGTAGGTAGCTCTTAACTCACTATTTTTGAGATTATGTATTTTATTTACTTTAGGTAACTAAATTAATAGCAAAACAAAAGTTTATAAGGGAAGATTTTGTCACAACGGCGATAAATCCAGAAGGTTGGAATTTTGCCATTATCATAATAGAGGTAGTGGGATTTAATGCTGGGTTTTGTACGTATTAAAATAAATGACTAGTAAGATATTCGTTTGAGCAGAACGTTTATATGTCCAACAGAACTTCACACACACGCCTTTTTATTGGGTACATAGCAATTGTTATGAATATCAATCAAGTTGTTAGTTCACAGTTGATATAATAGAGTACTAATCAGAGACACAGTTCAGTTGTTATGATCATTACGTATCAGTCATAACAAGCATAATGATTTATTTAGAGATAATTGTGATTTTACATCAATGGAGATCTCTTCATTCCTGGTTAACCATAACCAAAGACAAATACGGTTAGGTTTTGTATTTGTACCGTATTTGTCTTTGCCATAACTTATACTGTGCGATCAAATAAAAAAATAGTCAAAGCAGGCCATTAGCTAAAATACGCATGTCTTTTCCTAAAATTCTTGTTCTTCTTCTTCAGGTTATTAATTCCAAATGTCAAGCTGACGTACATTGACAAGAGACGATATTGTCGAAGCATATTTTAGGAATGGAGTCAAGCTGGAGAACCGTGAAGGGCAATATTAAATATTATATTTCTGTAAATAAAATGCTCTTTTAGTTTTGTCACTTTTTTTTATTTAAAAAATTAACTTCAAGTTTGACTTTGTCAGTGTCAACTAGTATTTTCTGTTGTCTGTATTTTTAAATTTAGGAACTAAGTAAAGACATGCGGCTTTTTGTTCATGGCCTGCTTTGACCATTTTTTTATTCGATCGCACTGTATAATTTAACCTAACCATAAAGCGTGAAACAGAATGGACGCGCTCTAGACGCGCTCTACACGTCGTGAACTGTCAAAAGTAGAGAAAAAAGAAAACGCGCCCACAATGAGCGTGAGCGTCGTGAGCGTACGTCAGCCAGAACGTAACCTGACCTATATGTTCTGTGTCAGCCAGCGTATGTTCGTTAACGTCAGTTGGTGTTTGAAATAATTCCGAAATGGACGATTTGGAACTATTAATGCTATTTTATGTTAAATCGATCAATGCGGATGTCATGTAAATGAAAGGTTGTCTCACACATAACACAAAACATCTAATTCTGGCGTTGAGCGCGTAAAAGTAGAAAGTTGACCAACTTTCGGCGTATTCTTCACGTCAAGCGCGTTCATTCTGTGCAGTTTCATAAAAATGTCACTTGCTCTATCTGATTAGACAGTTCACGACGTGTAGAGCGCGTCTAGAGCGCGTCCATTCTGTTTCACCCATAACAATTAACTTATGAAGTGATGCTTACAGGGAGGCTAGGAAAAAAGTCTCAAATAAAATTCAAAACCAAGATAAATATTTCATTACAGTTATAAATGAATACAGTAAATATGTAACTGTTGGAATATGCAATCTACATTGCTCTTCTTTGCGTTGTGTGAAACTCTATTGTGCTAAGTACCCTTCTTGTGTTCTATGATATATGTCAATGCTCTCGTTCTATGGTTGTTAATAAGATACGACGCCTAAAGGCGGGTTTATACAGCAAATAAAATAAAATAAGGAACAAAATAAAACAAAATAATAAAGTTAAACATGCACATTTCTATGATAGGGTTTATACAAAAAATAAAATAAAATAAGAAATAAGAATAACAACAAGAGATGGCCAACTTTCATCTTTTTCCTTATTTTATTTTATTTTGCTTGGAAACTATCGTGCTCGTGCGGAAACTATCGTTGGCGGTGGCGTTAACGTTGTTTAAACAATTTATATGGATGAATACGAATTATAAGGTTGGGGCGATGATGTTGTTGATGGCAGGCACTGCGGCTGTGGCTTTATTACGTAAGAAGCGTAATAGGCGTTTTAAAGTTCGCCCTTTGAATAGAAACAAAAAGTGCAATGTGTATAAGAATTTTTTGGAATATGCAAAAAGGCATGATAGGAAGCAATTCTTTAAATACACAAGGATGTCTCCAGAGATGTTTGACCATTTATTGAGACAAATTGAAATTCTTATTACGTGTTTCCTCTATTATGCTTGAAATGGTCAGCCACTAAGGTCAGCCATGCATTTTCCTTCATCAGATTATTTTTAAATCGTCCATCTGTTTTGGCATACAATTGCAGAAAAGTCGATATTTGTTCTATTAACTCTCCATCATCCATTTTTACCTATTTTAAATATTTTCAAACACGACCAACAAAGTAAACATCAGACGAACATTTGGAGGTTAACTCCATGTTAAATTCACAGAACGTGCGAATGTGTACAAAACAACAAAGTCATTGTCAAATATACAGCGATTTGATTGGTTCATTTTTATTTCTTATTTTAAGTTATTCATCTGTATAAACCGATGTTTTGTCCTCCTTGTTCTTAATTTATTTTCGTTAGTTCCTTATTTTATTCTATTTTCTGTATAAACTCGCCTTAATATTTGATGTTTGTAAGTTGTAACCGTAATCCAAATATATCTACTATAAATCAAGCCATCATACAACAAGTGTATAACAACTTCCCACTCGAACCCCAGCCCCACGCATCTGACAGGTTATTGGCCCAGTTTACCCTGTCCACTAACTTCCTGGAATTAGGCATTCCAAACCACGTGATATCCAATATGGCGGCTGGGGGCAAACAAAGTTTGACAGTTTGACAGCGCCATAAGAGAGTGTTCATGATTGTGTTGTTTGTTGGTGAAAAGGTGATTTTTAGAAAGTTTTATCGGTTTTGTTAGCGCTTATATACTTTTTAAGATGCAGAGTGAATATTTAAAGACATTATTGTTGGAAAATCGCCATGTTGGCGAACGGTAAGCTCGAAAATACTTACTAAAGTTTTGTGTTTGCATTTATATATATATTTTTTGCAGTTATCTAAAGAAGCTGAAGTTAATCAATAATGTGAATCCATTTACATTGAAAGTTGAAGATTTGGACTATTCTATTCACGGAGTTCCGCCTGTCACCTGTCACCAACATGCATGCCAACATGGATATCGTTTCATATTTAGTTTTAACCCATAGTTACTACAGCAAAGCACAAATGAAAGCATACAAGAGCACCTTTGTTCGATAAAACAGTACTGTACACTTTAAAAATATGAAAAAAACTTAACTCACTCTCAAAAACATAAAATGGAACACTTTTCAAACAATAGTCACAGATGACATAACCAAGTTGTTTGCCCCCAACGGCCATATTGGATTTCCTTTTGACAGGTCGTTGGAATGCCTAATCCTGAAATATTTTGAGGTTAGAGAGAGGTTAAGGAAACACTGTGAAGGAGTCCGAAGACAATGGCGTCGGAAGATGAGAAGTTCAAGGTCCCTCTATTTGATGGAAGCAATTTCAGCAACTGGAAATTTCGCATGGAGGTCCTGTTGGATGAAAAGGAATTACTGGAATTCGTCCGATCACCACTCGTACTAGCGGAAGGTACCACAGAGGCGATACGAACTCAAAATCAAGAAAAGAAGAAACTTGACAAAAAATGCAAGTCACTGATTATTCTAAGGATCGCAGACAGCCACTTGGAATACTGTAAAGGACGGGAAACCGCCTATGATGTTTGGAAACATCTTATAGAAACTTTCGAGAGAAAGGGAATAGCAAGTCAGTTAAGAATAAGGAAGGCACTCTTAACTATGAAACTCAACCCAGCATTGGACGGTATGGAATCCCACTTTTTGAAATTTGATCGAATGATCAGGGAGTTAAAGTCAACAGGAGCAACGGTTGAAGAATTGGACATCGTCTGTCACTTGCTACTTACTATGCCCGAAGAATACGGTGTAGTAGTCACGGCCATGGAAACGATGGCCTCCACCGAACTGACTGAATCATTTGTCAAGAACCGTCTACGAGATGAGGAATCGAAACGGCAGTCTCAAGGAAAAACCAAACCAAGGATAGAGCAGCAAAACTTAACAACAGCCTTTACATCACAACCGACCAGCAGTGGCAATAAGTTTAGGAACACACCAGGGAAAGGCAGAAATCAAAATAAATTCCCATTTGAATGTCACAACTGCGGTTTAAAGGGACACAAAAGGGCTGATTGCAGGAAACCGAAGAAAAACGATAACACATCCTCGAGGAAAACATATATAGCAGAAACAAAAGAAAATGAAAGTGAAGTTTCATTTATAACGTATGAGTCCGGAACGAGAAATTCTGGAGCAAGCAATTTTGGAACGAGCAATGAAGAAGACGAACTGGTCTGGTGTTTAGACTCAGGGGCAACGGACCATCTGGTAGGAGATGACAAGTATCTGCAAAATGTGAAGGTGCTGGACAAACCAAGACACATTAAGGTGGCGAAAGCAGGTGAATATGTGTCAGCAATGAAGAAAGGTGACATCGTTGTGAACTGTGTTGTGAACGGCAATTCTACAAAAGTTACGGTTAAAAATGTGCTATTTATACCAAATCTAGAAATGAATCTGTTATCTGTAACTAGGTTAGAAGACAATGGTTTAAAAATTGTTTTTGCAAATGGAAAAGGTGCTATTTTCTCTGGAGACAAGGAGATTGCTGTAGCGGAACGAAGAGCAAGGTTGTATAGACTAACAACTTTTATAACAGAAGGTAAGATTGCATATCTGACCACCCCTCATGAAACTCTCCTTTGGCATAAGCGTTTTGGTCACATTAGCAAAGGAAATCTTGAAAAAGTTGCAAAATTAGTCAATGGGTTTAAGGGAAATGTGAGTAATTTTGATTTTAATAGTTGTGAGCCTTGTATAAAAGGGAAACAAACCAGTCTGCCACACAGTCAACACAGAATACGGGCGAGTCGCCCACTTCAGCTTGTACATAGTGATCTAATGGGTCCTATAACTCCAGAATCTCATGATAGAAAGAAATACATTTTAACTTTTATAGATGATTACACTCATTTTACTGTTATATACTTGCTTAAAGCCAAGTCGGAAGTATTCCATTTTTTCAGGGTGTATGAGGCGATGGCTACGGCTCATTTTAATCTTAAAATCAGCAGATTTAGATGTGATAACGGTCGAGAATACCTTTCGTCTGAAATGAAAAACCACTTCGAGGAAAAAGGAATCAAATATGAATTCACGATAAGGTACACGCCAGAACAAAATGGAGTCGCTGAAAGAATGAATAGGACAATTTTGGATAAGGCAAGATGCATGTTGTTGGATTCGGGATTAGAAAAATATGTTTGGTCAGAAGCTTGTCAAGCTGCAACATACATCATAAATCGAAGTCCCACAAGTGCACTTGAACACAATGTTCCCGCTGAAAAATGGTTTGGAAATAAACCAGACATAAGTAAACTTAAGGTATTTGGATGTCTAGCTTATGTTAAAATACCTATGGAATTAATAAAAGGTAAATTCGATTCAAGAACTGAAAAATGTTTTATGGTAGGTTACTGCTCAAATGGATATCGTCTGTGGAATCCGGAAACCAAACAGATAGTACTTGGGAAAGATATTAAATTTATTGAGACAAAATTCATTAACTCGAAATTAATGACAGACTTTCTAAAAACAAATGAAGAAACCATGAATCAAGGTGGAGCAGATATTGATGGAAATGAAAAGGATGAAGAAGAGCCAGAAATCGAAAATGTTCCTAATTATCGTCGATCTGAAAGAATAACGAAGAAACCTACATACTTGGAAGATTATGTAGCGACAGCATTTTCTGCAGAAAACTATATACATAATGTACCGGAAAGCTTTGATGAAATTGAGAAAAGGAAAGATAAACATGAATGGCTCAACGCTGTTCAAGAAGAAATACAAGCTTTAGAAGAAAACAAGACATGGACGTTGACCGAATTACCACCCGGAAGAAAAGCTATTGACTCTAAATGGGTTTTCAAATTAAAGCAAAGTGAAAATGGTGGCGTACAAAGATATAAAGCAAGACTAGTAGTGAAGGGATGTGCTCAAAGGAAGGGCTTGGACTACCACGAAACCTATGCCCCCGTAGCTCGAGTTACAACACTGAGAACACTTTTAGCATTAATAAATCAACAGGGACTGCTAGCCAATCAGTTGGATGTTAAAAATGCTTTCTTACATGGAACCTTACAAGA
This sequence comes from Cryptocephalus moraei, assembly GCA_946251905.1. NCBI lineage: Eukaryota > Metazoa > Arthropoda > Insecta > Coleoptera > Chrysomelidae > Cryptocephalus > Cryptocephalus moraei. Next base: position 35,067,948 of record OX276454.1, on the reverse strand, counting down.
AGAAATCTATATGAATCCACCTGAGGGTTTTACAAAGAAACGCAATTTGGTATGTAAACTAGAAAAGGCATTGTATGGGTTGAAACAAGCACCCTACGAATGGAATGATAAATTCCACCAATTCATTAGTAAACTAGGTTTTTGTCAATCGCAAAATGATAAATATCTTTATATATCCACTAAAGAACGAATTATAACATACATTTTATTGTATGTCGATGACATAATACTGGCAACAAATAGCGAAGATGAACTAAGAGAAGTTAAATTAGCAATGGAAAAGGAATTTAAAATGAAAGATCTTGGAAAATTGAGCTGTTTTCTTGGAATTAAAATAACTCAAACGGAAAATGGTATGTTCCTAAGTCAGGAGACTTATATGAAAAAGCTGCTTCAATGTTTCAATATGGAAGACTGTAAAATAGCAAAGACACCGATGGAAACCAATCCAATTAAGGAATTAAATGGTGAATGCATAACTAACACAAAACCATATAAGGAACTGGTTGGATGTTTAATGTACTTGATGCTGACAACAAGACCTGATCTGAGTGCAGCTGTGAATCTTTACAGCAGGTATCAAAGTAATGCTACTGAAAACCAATGGATCGGATTGAAACGTATTTTACGTTATATAAAAGGAACCACTAATTATGGGATATATTTTATTAAAGGTGGAAAAATACCTTTGATTGGATATGCAGATTCGGACTGGGCTGGAGATTCAGATCGAAAGTCCACTTCGGGATATTTGTTTGAAGTATATGGTTCTATGGTGTTATGGGTAACAAAGAAACAAACAACTGTGGCTTTGTCATCCACTGAAGCGGAGTATGTAGCTCTTGCTAACGCTTCAACAGAACTAATATGGCTTAAATCATTACTGAATGATTTAAATGTGGAAATAAACGATCCGATAGTCATGCATGAGGATAATCAGTCCTGCATACATTTACTGGAAAGATGGGAGCACCGACGACTGAAGCATGTCGATGTGAAATATAATTTTGTTAGAGACTTACATCAGAAGTCTATTATAAAGGTAAAATATATTTCATCTAAAGAACAAAAGGCAGACATCTTGACCAAAGGACTGAATTTAGATCAATTTGTACAAATTAGAGGTAGTCTAGGGATGCAAGCTGGTGACAATGTAAATTGAGGTGGAGTGTTGGAATATGCAATCTACATTGCTCTTCTTTGCGTTGTGTGAAACTCTATTGTGCTAAGTACCCTTCTTGTGTTCTATGATATATGTCAATGCTCTCGTTCTATGGTTGTTAATAAGATACGACGCCTAATATTTGATGTTTGTAAGTTGTAACCGTAATCCAAATATATCTACTATAAATCAAGCCATCATACAACAAGTGTATAACAACTTCCCACTCGAACCCCAGCCCCACGCATCTGACAGTAACTAATATATTTATCAAATATACCTACCTTACCGACATTTTAATAATCTTATAGAATATCTCTCTTTTCATTCTCAAATTCAATACCTACATACTAATTTTAAAATTTCTTGATTTCTCTTGTTTGTCGACTTTTCTTTGGTACTCTGGGCACTAATTAGTACTGTGCTACTTTTTTCATGTCTGCAACTGATTCTTGCCTTATTTTCTGAATTATAATTCAAATGGATATATGTTTTTGCCCCACTGGATTAGAAAATGTATTATTCCATCCCTCAGTTTGCTTATTCGTTCAGTCTTCATTTGCTATGGTTGCAATATATATGGACCTTCCAGAGGTCTGGAGGAAATGTCTGAGGTATATTTCTTGTGTGAATGTTGTTTGGATTATTTCCAACCCTTCGACATGTATTGTATCAAAATAATTTATTAGTATGGCGAACATTTCTGAATCCGGTAAACTTATTAAGAAATCCATACTGTCGGTAATCTGGTTGACCAGGTAAAAAGGCTAAACTATCTAACATCCCACAAAAAATATTAATCTGTTCATTACTGATATATTCATTTTGGAGACCCAATTCCTTACTTCCTGTAGGTATTCTGAAGAGTTGATAAAGCACCCTCTAATGTTCATGTAGTCCCCAAAGATATTTGTCGCTGCCTGTATAGCTACCGTTTCAAGGCCTATATAAGTCATTAGGCAGCAGAAATAACCTGCCTGATGTTTTTACTTGAATCATATACAACTCTATAAATAATGATGGTGTTAGTGAGTATAGTTTCCATCTAGATGCCAGGTGGACGCCTCAGCAATATTATAAGCAGTTATTCTCAGCAAATATTATTATTCATCCAGCTTCATTGGCCGGACACATAGAAAAAAACTAATAATGTGCAAATATTTATGATTTATTTGAAAATAATTTTTTTTGATTAAAGATTATTAATTAAGATGTTGGTTCATTTCAAGTAATCAATGTGAAAACTACAGAATACGGTGGTAGACAATTCAATTGTAATGTATCAATCCTTGCAACCATAACCTATAGAACAAACACCAGTATCTTAAATTATGTCTTGTAGTAAGTGTGCCACAAAATAGGTTTATTTTAAACTCTCTTTTATGTATTTGAACGTGCATAAACATTTTATGTATGTGGAACATCCATAATTAATACTACTTTCCTTTGTCTTTGTTGCTTGTGTCATTTCACATCACTTCATTTTATTTTTTTTTTACCGAAATACGCTTTATTGGCTGTCATGATCTAGTTCAGAGTCATGTAATTGAACCCGCTGCCTGTTTTTTGACAGTAAGGATTTTTCTGTGTATCAGGGTTCTGACGCAGTAATTACTAATAGTTTAATTATATAGCATTTACTAATAACTTTTGATTTGCTTAGATGCTTGTGGCGACTTTTGCAGTAACGGTTTGGTTTTACCTACATGAATTTAACTGGGTTGAGACCAAATAGCAGGTACAAACCCTGCATGAAAGGCATTTGACTGTATTTGTGTTTTCAGGACTTGAGACAGATAAAGAAGCTGCTGAACATCACAAAAGTCCATCCGAGCCTAGTACAGACGAGGGTGGTGGGTAACTGGACCATCAGCTGCTGCCTGAACTGTGCTTGGGAGGTGTATGCCGTCCACAAGGAGAAGGGGGCCTCCTGCGTTCTCATCTACTCTAATCTTAGGGACTCGACGTCCATCGAAACCGTTAGGGCGGACGACGAAGCCGTCTCGAAAGTTTTCAACATTATTGTGAACACTGGGGACAATAAGGAGAATGATATTATTCTCAACTCATGTAAGTATACTGATCAGAGAAGGTTTCTAGGGACAGTCTGATGGTGTGGTCAAAACTGGTAGCGAGATTATAAATGTGATCTATAAAACTAGATAGAAATGACGGTATAGCGACCATAATAAGGCACTAAGAAGACAAATATAAGACAAAGAATAACATTATTATGTTGCTATTATAACATATTAGTGCCTTATAAAAGTCCCCTTACAGAATTTGACCCTACTTTACTACATATTATTAGTTTCATCCCTGACTTCATCCCTAAATATTGTAAAAAATGTCTATAAAAAAAATTCTGAAACTTAATCTAGACTCACATATTCACGATAATACCTACATTGTACATCATCTAGGGATCTAAAATGCCTATCATATATAAACACTTTAGACATAAACAGAAAAAAAATTATAACAAAATGTTATATAAATTTTGTGCATTGATTTAAGTAGTAGTTATATCATCAAATTATTTTTATTCCTTAATTAATTTTAATATAATTCGTGATAACATGTTTGTGACACACTTTTATGTACATTATCTGAATTATAATTGTCCTGTTAAGAGAACAACTTCAGCTTTCCATCGAGTTAGCCTCAAAATACATTAAAAACATTTTTTAGATCCAAAGTTGCTGAATTATTTTTATGAGGGTGGTTCATAGTTTTTATTATTTGTTTAACTTTAGGTTGAAATGAGTGTTCTTTAGATCGTCACTGTGATGTTGAGGCAATCATAAAGTACATTAGACAGACAATGGCTAATGTTCTAAGGAGAGAAACATTAGCCGTAGAGGAGAGGATCAAGAGGTATGCGGAGCAACAGTATGAATTGTTGAACAATCTAAAAGATGCTGCCTATATGGAGCACGACACTTTAGTCAGGTAAATATTTGTTTGCAAGTTTATTAAAGGTCTTGTTTGAAAACTCAGGGGTCCAAGCATTTGTTTTCCGCTTGGTGATTGTTTTTGATATTTTTTTGTCCTTGCTGATACTTTATTGTAACTATTTTTTTCGGTGTTTGTGCTTAATATTTTTTTATTTAATTTCCTAATTAGTTGTAAAACAAGTATTTGGCACTGAATTTGTTCCTGCAATGTAGTAATTATAAAGTTGCTGTTTGTTTAAAATTGTCTGCTTAGTTATTTTTAAATATGGCGAATTTATTAATCCCGGTACCCTAAATATACTTTTAATACCGATGACAGGTCGCATTCCAGAATTATTAAGGAACAAACAAGCTTTCGAGCCAATAAAGAAATTAAAATAAATAAGTAAAATCTATAAATTTTGGGGCAAATGTTTCCGTGTATACACTAGTAGAATAAACAAGTCATAAAACTATTTAAACAGAAAACCAAGCTAGAGGTTCCGAGGACTAAAATATTTTTTAGCTGATATTACAAACAAAGTTGGCTCCACATGACAAACAACAAAAAAACATAACCCAGATATTTCCTGGAGTTATTACTGCGCTTTATCAATTTCATTAAAACCATTATTAACTGGTCTAGCTTATCACTTCATAATGTTTTGTATTAGTCATACTCATTATTGTTGAAATGATAATAGAAAAATGACAAACAAGGAAAAACTTTTATACCTGCCACATTTTGTGTATTGTTTATAAGAACAAATGAAGGGTTGACTTGATAAATTTATTAATCTATGAATTTATTGTTTCAATAATTCTCCTACGTCAGTTTTGATAAAACGTTCAGAATTTTAAAAAACAAATCGCCCAAAACACATATTAATTCATTACATTCAAGTTGATAATATTAATCTATTAGTTGGATAAAATTATAGCAGATAGGAAATTTATCTGTGGAGAGATGTGTGTTTACTTATTTTTCCTTCCTTGCATCTAAATAAAATTTGCAAGTATATCAGTTGTCCGTGTGCATTTTCCAGACTTGTGCAAGGCCTGATGGAACAACCGAAACCTGAAAGTACAAATCTATCATTAGGAGCTTCTGTGATGCAGACACCACCAAGACTGAATGATAAGAAGGTGTCTTCGCCTAGGATGAATGTTTCGTCGGAGAAACCTATTATGGTAAATTAACATTAATAAGAATCAGTTAAGTAACCAGTCAGTTTCAATGTCACATTTGGTATTAGTCAGATTTAGAGAATGAACTTTGGTAAAGGGAAGCCAATGGCCTAATGGGGAAGTGGCATCATATTTAAAGTTTAATTTTTAACTTGTCCCCAAAAACCTAAGTTAGGATTGCTGAATTGTTAATAATGATAGTTATGAATGCCTTGCAATTATTAAACTTTAACTCGAATAATTAAGAGTGTTCACTCACAAATATAAAGAGTATTCCAGCCAGAACATTGTATATTAAGTCTGTTTTAAGTTTATGCGTTATAAACTATAGTTGTTTGGTGCATATTTTGAGTCGGTATGTATTACAACAAATGTTTCATCAAGTTGTTTAATTAATTTTTATTCTATAATTTAAATTCCATTATATCAACTATTGAAGTAATAATTACCATTGACTAAAGTTTATAATATGTAACTCAATTGTATTAATGTTCTCTTATTGCAATTATTTACTGATTGATTGCCTCTAGAATTTGAGACATACGCCAAAACGTCAGAAGAGTAGTCCAGCAGCTATAGTTAGTTCTTTTGATGCGGAAGGCCTCTTTGAGTTTGAAGGTAGTGATGGTATTGGTTCAGTGACTGAGAGTGATTTTGAAGAAAGTGATAAGGAGGGTAAAGAAACTAGTTTATAATCAATACATAAAATAATTACCCTCGATTTTGTTTTAGAAATGAAAGAAGATGGTATAAATATACCTCGGGGCTCTAGGGGTTCTACCAATAGCATAGCCAAGTCTCTACCAATGAATATTCCCGCCTTCATGTCTCAAGCTAAGAACGCTTCATCAGAAGACTTGGACGATTTTGTAAGTAGCAGAAATTAATGTTTTCCTACTTTTAAAAAATCCTAGAAAATGAGATTAAGAGCTATTTTTCTAAGTGGGGTTTAAAAGTTTTGTAATATTCCTAGAGTGTACTATTGAGGTAATTTTATTGGGATTACAATACAGGGCTTAGCCAAATGTCTAAGTCCTATTATGTCCATAAGGAAACCATCAAGAAACTTTACAATAATTTTTCATCATATCTATTGATTGTCTAGGCGCAATTAGAAAATATCGATAATGTTTATGAGAAAAGATTCACATCGAAGTTACTTATTTGGAAATAAAACAACTAATATTTGATATATGGTTTGAAAAGTAGGGATAACAGTTTTTTAATTGCATAATTTTGGAATACCTATCAAATTTGGGGTATCTTCTCAATTTAAACCCCTCCCCTCTACAATTAACTATATTTTCAAATTTTGATTCTAAAAACACTTCTGTGTCGTCCTGTATAAATGATCGAGTTTAATTCAACGCCTTTATCACAGAACTTTTCGAAACTCAATTATCTAAAGAGATTTCAGATCTCCAGTTCAAAGCTTTTATAGTTAGATATCAGCTACTGAGCTGATGCTTGTCATTTCATTCCCCAGAACGTCGTCTACAAAGCTTTTTTCAACAGCTGAAGCACAACGTTAACTTAGGGAAAAGAGTGTGATGAAATAAATCTAGTTTTTGTTTCATTTCAGCCTCAAGACGAAAATTTGGACATAGCCGCGAGCATTAAAGCTTTGGCTAGGAGTGTCCATGGTGATGCTGTATTTGGGGAGCTGCCCCGCCCCAGGTTCAGTACCCAGATTTAAGGAATGGGTTGTCCAGCTCTCTTCCCAAAGTATCTTCCCAGTTTCTTTTAATTTTTATTTAAGAGAACGAGTTGAGGATTTAAGTGTTTAAGTTACGGATATTCAAAGGTATTTTCTTAGTACTCGGTTATAAATGTTTATTGCACAATTAAAGTTGTTTAATCGATCCTTGTTAAGAAATGGCCAGTAAACTGAATTATTCGCTCAGGAAACTCAAGTTGATCCACTGAAAATTGTTTCGGTGCGAATCGATGGTTTTAAATAAATAAAATGGTGAAAAAATAAAAACGAAACGTACAAATGGACTTCTATGCAGGGTGCAAAAAGAATTTAATCGTGTTTAGGCTAGTTGTTCAAATCACCAAAATGTACAAAATTGATATTTTGTTGGTACACCCTGTATTAATATGGAATAGGTTTGTTCCAATACTCCTGGAAAACCATTAAGAAGTTATTTCCAGTTAGTCAAATGAAACTGGTCAATTACCTCAGATGGAGGGAGAATGGTATACTGAATGGTGTACTGGAAATAACTTTTCTATAAGGGTTGTCTTTAGGTGTTGGCACCATCCATATATTAACTTTCATGATTCGGATCTATTGGATTTCTTAATGGAAACTTTAATTTTAGTCAAGGAAAGCTGTTATGAAAATTTCAGGTATTTTTTGATCTGCTTTAACTGACTGAATATATCTTTGCTTTTTAGTTCTCAGTGCCATAGTCTTTTTTTATCATTACTCCAGCCTTTTGAATAAGCGACTAAAACTTTCTCTTTTGTTGTGGTGGTCAAAATGGTTTATTTTCATTAAATAGGTCATCAATGTTGATTATTATGATCTGTTAGTAGTTATAGACTTTAGTTTTTCATGCTTTTTTGTAAGATATATTTTCTACAATTTATCCAGATTGGTTGATGTATATAACACTAAGATTAAACAATACTACCAAAATGTACAATTATTTATAGTTTGTAATAATTTTTTAAATACTATTCTTTCATTAAATATGAAAAAGTTTGAAATCTCATCTGTGTTTTCTTTCAATAAAGGATAATGGTTAAAAAGGATTTTTTGAAAACATTTTTCACTAAAATGGTCGAATTCTTGTTTATGACACCAAATTACAGAAAATGTATTTTTTACATGCGTAACAAATTATATAGATAATACAGGTAGGGGATGGTGGGATAGTTGAGATAACGCAAATTTTAGTTGGACAGGACAAAATCACTTCACTCCTATCAGAGACCAACTAACAAAACGTATCGGTAAATTAAAATTTATTAAAGGTATGTTAAAACAAATGTTTTATTTATTTAAAAGAAAAAGAGTAATTACAGAAAAATTAAAAAATTGAACTTTATAATTGGTATGAAGAAACCTACAATTGTCCCCAATCAAGAAACATCTCTATTGACATAATAAAAACATAAATTAATTTAATGTTACAACACACACCAAACATGAGTTTGCTGTATTGACAATAATATTGATTACTAACATCAGTTGGACCAGGAATGCCATTGTGTGGGCACTACAATGGCAAATTTAATTGTTAAATATTTCAACATCTGCCGAAACTACTCCACATTCCCCTACAAGGGGCGATTTTCTAACATGAATAAATAAAAAAAAATTAGTTTCAAAATTTTTTCCAAAGTTAAAAGATGCACAACAAATCATTAAATGATAATTACACATCCCTGTGATGAGAAATCGCTATTGAATAATAACAAATCCTGAAAAGCTGGTTAGTTAAACATTTCGAAGAAGCATGGAAGTATATTGCTTTGGCGCTAGATTACGTAATTTAAAATTCTTTTAACTTCTTAAATTCAAATTGGAAGGAGAGTATACTGATCACAAATTTAACATTTTTTCAACAATTTTTTAATGTCAAATGCTCAGCTGAAAAAGCAATTTTTTAATTTTATTTCATGTTACAGAATCACCCTGGTACAATGAAGAAATAAATATACATGAATCTGATGTCAACAAAAAATATTTACAACTGTTTGAAAATTCAGCCTTTTAGGTGATGTTCCATTCAAGGAAAGAACATTGCAGAAATATCAAAGAAATATGAAAACACTTGTACACATACTAAAAATTAACATGTTGGTTAGTAACTTCAATAACTATATTATTATGGTACAGAGTCAATCAATAAAAACTTGGGGGAGCAAACCTGGCAAGTGGTAGTGCTGCATAATGGTATTTTAAATGAATTTTAAAAAAGTTGGGCGGGGGTTATGTTTTTAAAACTTTGTACAAGACCCAATTCACTCTAAATCATCCTACCTAAAATGTTTAGCATCGCGAGAAGACACAGCAGAGAATCAGCAACAGCGATAATGAACCTCTGTTTTCCCCAGTCTCGAAAAAAGTTACTCTCGCCTCTGCTCTGTCCCATAAATTTTTTTGTTTTAATCACGTTAAAGCGTACAAAATTTACAACATGCCGAAGCCTTTGGAGTAGTTTATCGCCTTGACTAGCCTATCCTTGAGTTTCTCCTTGGAGGAGTATTCTGGCAGCAGGAGCACATTGAAACAGGTGTGCGCCGTGGGCAGTCTATCCGAGTCCGGGCCGTTCTTCGCTATGACCAATTTCAGCTTGCTGAGGCCGCCGATCGGCACTCGGTCCGAACCAGTAGTGAACTGGAGCAACTTGCGTTTGTCCTCTATGGTGAGCGCGTGGACCACTGACCAGAAGTCCTTTATTATCTGCGTCTCGTTCGTGTACCCCCCGTCGTATTCTGTCGAATTTTCCAACTCTTCAAAGTCGAAATTCTACAACAAAAAAGATATGTATAGGAATTTCCCACAATCGAAATCATCAGTTGGACTTTTTTATACAAGAATTGACGGACCAACAGTGTAGTCAAAAAAAGCGTCATTAGGATAAACTTGTGAGTGAGTGTAATTTGATGCCTTCGAACATGTTCAAGAATAAGAAAAAAACTAGGTAAGGTCAAAATATTTAAATACTTTATATAACATTTTTCACCTGAGCTTTTTTTACATTCTCTTATTGTATAAACTTTAAATATTAAACATATTATGTTATATTAACATTAATATAATTTCCTTTTCAAATTTAGAAACTACAACCTTAAAAGAAATGTAATGAAAATACTTTTACCATTGAACAAGAAGTCAAACTAGTGGAACTTTACGTTGGAAATAGTCTTAATGCAAGAAATGCGCCCGTAGAAATATCTTTCAATATTTATTGCCAATTCTCATTAAATCCAGCTTTTAGTCATAGTTACGTTAGTCAAATTTTTTGTTGTACTAACAAACCTTGTCATTCGAACAAAATAGTACCAGTGTACATATTAAATAAATTAATATTCATCATATTGAAAATATACTTTATGAATCAAACATTTAAGAAGATGAGTAGGTAATGCGTGGCATGACCAATTTAGCTATAGCTACTTAGCTAATAAAAAATTATGGCAGATATTTGTACAGCGATTTAAAATTCACTCTCCTTGAGCGTCGGCACACCACTACCAGGGTTATTTTCCGTTTTGGCACACGTCCTGAAAATCCTCAGCTATTATGCTGTTCAAATACTACCCTATAGCTCTTCAAGCCATCATGTCCTTTTTGAGCTTTGGGATCAGAAAAATGTCGCAGGAAGCAATATATGGGCTGTGGGAAGTTGAAGCAGCGATGCCATGACTCGCTTTCCCACAATGAGAACCCAAGAATTGGAGACCTCCTGTTGAACGCGGTGAACTCACCCCTAAAACGCTCGATTACTTCTTTTTGAAATTGACTGTTTATTCTTTGTCTCGGAGGCACAAACTCTCCACAGACAATTTCGTAGACGTCAAAAAAGATGATAAACTGATATCAATTTCGATTTTCTTGTGTACCTTTTTTAGAAGCGATTTAGTCACTTGGCACTTTGCTAAGCTTTGTTTGTTTCTGGGTCATATGACACCTTTCTGCCTACGAATTCTTTGTCTTCCTGAAGCTCAAAAGGAATCTGAAAGGACATTGACGAATATGGCGGTTTAAAAAGCTATGACACAGTATTTGAACAGCTGCCCAGACAGTAGTTGGGGACTTCCTGTACTTCTAATGATTTGAAATCATTTTACAAATAATATTTGTATATACTTTTACAGGTTATTGGACAAACCATGTAGGAAGCTAAAACCATGTAGATGGTGTTTGAGGTACCACCATAAATACAAGATTACAATTATATTCCATTCGGAAAATCGAGAGAGTAATAAAATGTCATTATAAATGCAAATCCTCAAAAACTGTAGTACTGGCGAGATATGTATAAACATTGCATTTAGTTATACGTCTCTGTACTGTTCCTAGGAACTATTACATTGAAAAGCACCCGGATCAAATTTCTACCTGCGTTCGGGTCAAGGGATATAATCCGTCTTTATCTTTCTTATGAAGAATTGAATGCTCTTTCTCTATTACTCCGATTCGGTTATTTCGCACTGTTTTCGTTTACTTGAAATCGTCACATCAGAGTCACGCCATGGGGTTTTTTATTTAAAGAAAAAAAGTAATCATAAGCAATATTTGTTTATTTAGAATTTATGGAACCTATATATAAATAATAAATTTATACCGTGAGGTCGAAATGAAACTATAATTAATTCACTTTTACTCAAAGAACTGAACTTTTCCTAATATTATACCTAACACTGGCATATGCCATAAGGGATAGAAATATACATCAATCCAAATTAATTACTTACTAAATTAATATATCAAAAGCACAAAGTATACATAACATCACTTTTGTCCAAGCTTATAAGAAACAAAAAAATTTTAAAACGAGGAACGTGGCACAATTTCACAAATTATACAAAAGAAGTAACTAAATGGCTTAAAATAATAATATATTTATTGGAAATAAACGTTTTTTTACAAGAATAACAAATCTTGTTTAAACAGTTCAAAACGGTTTAAACCTTAAGTTAATAATAATATAGGTAACTATAAGTATACCTAAATCGATTTTCAGAAATCTCATTTTCTCGTACAAGAATCCGTTCAGGTATACAAAAGGTACACGTTCAAAAGAAAAAGGAGTAATCGTGAGGTTTTGGAAAGACGCAATGTTCAGGAATGTTTTCAAGTTGAAATTAATTAATATTCAGAATCATCTGAAGAACTCTCTTCATTGATATCCTGTGCAGTAATGATTAAGGGTTCCACGGCGTTATCAATCATAAAATCTAACTCCCAAAATTTTTCTTCTTCTTTTATAACATGATTTATGACTTTTTGCCAATTTTCAGAGGTGGTTCTGCGAATGGATTCTTCCAGAAGAATTTTAACATCTTTTAATTTAAATGTTTTATTTTCCCGAGCAACATAGCCTTTTACCTGAGCCCATATTAATTCTATGGGATTGAGTTCGCAGTGATAGGGCGGAAGACGAAGCACAGTTATTTGGCGATTTTGTGCCATTTCATCAACTGCATACCTTTTACGAAAGTTGCAGGTCTTTACAATTGATATCAATTCCGATTTGACCATGTCCTCCTTATACGGAATATTTTTTCTTATCAGCCAATTTAAAATTTCAGCCTTCCGCCAAGAAATTACCGGGGATTTATCGACCTGTCTGGAATGATAGCTCGCATTATCCATGACAATTACGGAACCAGGTGGGATGAGATCGAGCATTTGAACGAAGTACTCCTCGAAAACGTCCGCGTTCATGTCTTCATGATAATCTCCCGTCTTCTTCGATTCAAAAAGAAGTAAGCCGCCATCTACAAAGCCACTAGTACTGGCGATGTGGGTAACAATAAGTCGTTTACCTTTTCCAGCCGGTGCTTTTAGTCCTGTTGATAAACCTTCTAAAAAGGCTTGTCGCGGATTCACCACACTTTTGTCCTGCCACACTTTTCCCACGGTATATCCTTGGTTTACCCAGGTTTCATCCAGATAAAAAATAGCCCTTCCTTCTTGTCGAAATTTTTTAATATCTCTGAGGTAGCTTCTTCGCCAGCAAATAATTTCATCGGATTCCCGAAGAGGAGAAGTTTTAATTCGCTTATCCCAACAAATACCTAGTTCCTTCAGAATCGTCCACAACTTGGTCCTTTTCAATGTCATACAGTCTTCTGGCAGTTCATGTAACATTTTATCCAATGTTGGGATTTCACGTTTGAAAAAAAAGGAATGAAGCGTTCGACGAATGAGTCTCTTGCTATCCTCATCAACAAGCATTTGAGGTCTTCCTGGTGCAGATTTTGGAGCCTTCACCTCTCCACTCCTCTCTTCCCTTTTGACGCGATATATCGTTGATTTTCCATATCCCGTCATTTTGTGACACATTTCAACTAGGTCATCTACGCTGGATTTAGGATGTAGATGTTTCAATCCGTTAAATACATTTAAAACAACCACTTTTTCACGACACGATAACGCCTGCTTATTCGGTAACTTACACGGGGTAAAGTTCATAAGACTTGACATATTTAATTCTTGATAGTAAGACTATTAGAATAAGAATAACCGAAATTCAGGTATTTCCCTTTTATACCTCCTTCAACGGAGGGAGAACTTTCGACCCCATTTCCAGGTAATTCTTAATCCTACAGGTAAATCTCTGGTAACAGTTAACTAAGTAGTTTAGTGGAAGAGTAAAGGTGCCTGAACAAATTATTAAGTGTCCACATTAAAAAAGACCCTTTCCAAAATGGTCTCCGAGTTGACGAATTGTCTAAAAGTATTCAATATTTACAAGTAATATCATTCATTGATATATTTCGTTAACGGCACCGATTAAATTGGTAATTATATGAATTCATTCCTTTTAGGTTCAATCCTTAATCACTATATGTACGATACAACTTCAAGAAATTTTAAAATGGAAACAGTTCGATGGGTGAATTTAATTTATATTTAAAAATCAGGGAAATAAGGATGGTACGCCCTTTGTTACAACCCTAACCTCCGATTTTGAGTTATTTATTACTCTCTCCCTATTTCGAATGGAGTATAGTATTGAAGTTAGGTATAGTGACGATTTAATATAACTTCAGTTTAATACCTGCTAGAAATATAATGTTAAATGAAAATTAATTTCAATCCTTCTTTTTCTTTTGGTGCCGCCTCCATTAGAAGAGGTTAGCGATTACAGTGGCAAATTCGTCTCCGTCTTCCACTGTTCTGAAGCCTAATCCTGTACAATTTCTAATCTTGCGTAGCAATGAGAGTTTTTTCATGCCTACTCCTCTTTTACCATCTATTTTGCCTTTCATTATTAATTGAGGGATATAGTATATTGAATTACGCAATAGATGTCCTAGGTACGCGTCTTTCTTACTCTGATTGTTAGGAGGAGTTCTCTGTCGCGATTGACACCTTGCAGGACCTCTTTGTTGCGTACTCTCGCTGTCCATGACATTTTAAGAATACGTCGATAGACCCATAACTTGAAGGCATCTAATTTATTCAGACTTGTTGTTTTTAAGGCCCAGGTCTTTGTAGAGTAAGACTGAACATATGTAACATTTTGCTAATTCTAGTCAAAGATTCATATCAAGATGTGAATCGCTAAGAAGCCCCCTCAATTTTACAAAGCTAGCCCTGGCTTGTGCAGTTCTGGACGTTATTTCTTTTTGGGGGTTCAGTTGACCGTCTATCTAACAGTCGCAAGTATTTGTACTTGCTGCTGTAACGTGTTGTTATTGACTATGAAGGGTATAGGTACATTCTACAATGTGTTTCAAAATGATTGTCATCTAGTTGGCGTTGGAATTTCCGTGCATGTAATTTTTGATGTGCCGCGCTCTATTGATTTGAACCGTTGATTGAAGAACATTCTTCAATCAACGTTTGAACCTATCTAATTCTGACGACAACAAGTGTCACTTGTTGTCAAACTGGCAATCAGTACTGCTGGTAATTAATGGCCCTTTTCAGGGCCAAAACAAATACTACAAATAGACAAATACTCAGAATTCGTTTTCTTTTGACAGAGAAAAACCAGAATTCAAAAGAGGTTAAGTAAGTTATTTTGAGGTTATGTATAGGTAGTAGAAACTCCTATTTTCGCAAGGCGGGTTTTTTTTATTTTACATGGGAATTCCACAGTCGACTAGATGACAATCATTTTGAAATACATTGTATTTTATTTGAAATACCACTGTTTTTTTTTCTTTATACTGAGCATTCTGTATTCCTCACGTCTTGCTCGATCAGCCCAAAAGATCCTGTAAACCAACATCTGTGTCTGCTATTAGTATGGTGTCGTCGGCATATCTAACACTGAGCATTAGAACACCATTTACTTTTACGCCTTTGTTATTGTTACTTTCTTTGCAGGCTTTTTTGAACAAGAACTCAGAGTACAAGTTAAATAGCATCGGTGACAACACACATTCCTGTCTTACTAATACCCCCCCCCCCCCGCTTGATGTTTTATAGTGCTCGACGTTTCGCCTTCTATTTTAATTTTGGCCTTTTAGTACCAATACAGATTTTTTATTAATTTCAAATTTTTTCTATCCAATGTCTTGTAGGCAGTCATCATTTTGGAGTGATCAAAAGCTTTTTCAAAATCTACAAAGCAAATAAAGATGTCTTTTTGTTGGTCATAACATTTTTAGCTCAATTCCTGGAGGCTACAAAGGGCCTCTCTCGTTCCCATGCCACTTCAGAAACAGAATTGATCATGTCCAATCTCTGCCTCACATTTTTTAAATAACCTGCTATGTACTACTTTCAACAGGATTTTAAGAGCATGGCTCATGAGGCTTATTAGTCTGCGCGACATTTAAGGAAATGTGATTGTTTCGGAAGTGGTATAAAGATGGATTCTAACCATTCATCTGGTATCTTTCCTTCGTCTTAAATTTTATTAAACGGAGAAACAAGCAAATCGATGTTATCCTCATTTATAAGTTTTAACATTTCAGGGTAGATTTTAACAGATCCAGGACTTTTATTTATTTTGAGTTGTTTAATGGCAGTTTCTTTCAAAATTCTTGGTCCTATGTTACTTTCTTCCAGGGTACCGTCATTTCTATCTTCTTCAAATAGTTTTTTGATGTACCTTTCCCATTATGTTAATTTATTCTAGGTGTTTTGTATTAGATATACTGTCCTCTAATAAGTGTCTCTAATAAGTCCTTTTCATTAGTGTGCGTAATATTTTTCTTTATTTCATTTATTTATTATTCCCTTATACACATATTGAAATAGTCGTGATTCTCTTGTAAATTTTTTATCTCCTTACATTTATTCTTTAGCCATTCTTCTTTTTGCTCTTATCTCTCTGTTCAAACGTCTATATTCCGCTGTATTTTTATTTGTGAACGTTCTCCGTTTATCCATTAACTCTGAAATTTCTGCCATCATCCAGTCCTTTTTCCTTTCTCTTGATGATTTTGGTATATGTTTTTCTGTGGTCTTTTTTAGTGCTAGCTTAACTGGTTCCCACGCCTAGTTTATAACTTCAGATGTACTCATTTACGTTTACGGTATATTTCTAATAGATCCTTGTTCAACTCTGCAGCTACTTTTTCTCTGGTTGTTATATCTCTCAAACACTCCCACGTTGGGTTTAATTGGAGGTTTTATTCTTTTTACTATTTTTAGCCGAGGGTGGAAGTTTGCTACTATTGGATTGTGGTCGGTATTGATATCAGCACCAGGAAATGTTTTTGCACTTTTAATGGAATTTCGGTATCTGTCATTAACCAAGATGTAATCTATTTGGTTGCGTATTATTCTATTAGATGTATATAATGGAGAAGTTCACATATAAAGCCTTCAATGCATACATTTATCCAATAACGACACAAAAGTTTGAGACTGCCCTATTCAATTCGTATTTTAGTACATATTATGCCAACTCCATTGTAATGATATGGATCATTGTTACCAGAATAGTATAAGGTCCTGTAGGTTATATTTATTGTCCCAGAATTTGGCCATCTTACTTCACTTGGGCCTAGAATTTGCAATTTTAACCTATTCATCTCACGGCATATGTTAGTGAGTCTTCCATGTTCATATAGGCTTCTAACGTTCCAAGTCGCTAGTCGAAATTCTGTTTTAAGGGTTTTAAAATGGTTGCTCCCAGGGATTCTTTAGCGACCCAATTTCAATCCTTATTTTCAATTTCAATAGCAACTTTTGAAGTCTCTGATTGTTACTTATATGTAATAAGCACATATCTGTCATGTTTATTCCATTAGTTCTTTAATCCAACAATAATAGAGTTTCCCACTGATAATATAAATCATTCAAATAATCTAAGCAATTATACCTATTCAGTGCATATAGCTTAGTCAAATATGTTTAAAAAAAGCAAATATGGTTTACTAATGAATAAAATTAGTCTTGTCTTTACTAAATAAAATTTCATTTTCCTATTTTATAAATTTCTAGTTTTTGAAGGTAGTATCGTAAGATTTCAATTAAATTCAATTACCTTACTGCCGCAGATCAACAGTTCGATTTCTTCTGGACGGAAGAGCAATTCTAAGGGTGATTCATCCACTACCATCTGGAAACCTTTATGAAATGCTCTAAATTGTTTCTCTACTGATTCGTTTAATAGAAACCTTGCATATAAATCTACAAATTCCTGAAATAACACAATGTTAATAAATGTAATTTGAAACACTCTCGATTCAAACTTACATATTTATTTTCCTGAGTTACACTAATTTGGTCTCCATTTTCCCTTAAATTGTGGGTAATAGTTGTACCAAAAACGTCCTGGTAACTTATTTTAAATGTCTGCATGAACACCTCTTCTAAATCTGGTTCTGTATATTCTAGTAACTGTTTAAGGCTATTGTACAGCACCTGAAAATAAACAATATGAAGTGAGAAAGTGACTAATGTACTATAAACAATTTAATGGAAACCGAAAATTTATCAAAACATATTATATGATAGGCCTATGATCATTTTATCTTGTATGGGTGCAAAACATGGGGAGTTAGGTTCTTCCAGGACCTAAAATTCTCTCGATATCTGCAGGTCCTTGGTTTATGGTAACATTTCTTGTAACTTTGTTCTTCTCTTCTTCACCACTACGTGGTTTCAATAATAGCTATGATTTTTGTTTTTTTTTGCCTGATGTAAGTATTTATTGTTTCACACCTCTTCGTCTGGAACATTTTTGATATCTAATTTTGTTCTGAAAATACTTTCACTTTCATCCAGCTGTGTTGGAATTATCCATGTAGGAATAGAAATCTAGTACTGCTTTATAAAAACAGTAAATAAATATCCATCTGAAATATCTCTAGGTTCTCGAGGATTATGATTTGTGTTTAAAATTATTTTTTCCACTTGTTAAGTCTACTTAGTTAATTAGTACATTTTATTATGACTTCTGATAAACATTTTTAGTGACTAGTTCAGAGGTAGCAAATGGTAGCAAAACACGCACAAAACAATTACAAAGGCGCCAGAACAGAAACCATTTTGTTTAGCATTAGGTTATATATCCTTTTCCGAATTAAAAATGCGCCTTTTGACTATTTATGCTTTTCCCTGCTGCTTCTCTGATAATTGCGGATGTCGTCTAATTTTGTTTCCGTCGTTTTTCCAAAATTGTGGAAAAAATTTTTGCAACATTGCTTGATAACATAATAACTCTAGAGTCGTTACATTCTTCAGTCATTCCCCTTTCTGGCGATAAGTGAGATTTGTCTTGTATTCGAGTCTTGTAGAACCATTCTGGTTGTCATGATTTTATTCGTTAGTTAAGGTATTGTATTAGAATCATCTCCCAATCCTCTAATCCTTATCTTTCGGTCAATTCCCTCTCTCTCGACCGCTTCTTATTGGCGTCCCTCGGTTTCGCCTTTATTGTGTCAGTACCTTTCTTGGCAAGTGTTCCTCGACTAATCGTCAAAGATGTCTGTACTGTAATAACTGTTTTTTGTTATGTCGTTTACTATTGTGTGGATTATTCCCATTATATAATTGTTTGTCTGTCGTTTAGTTGATCATCTCCAGAAGTCCATTTACATTTCATATCTTCTGATGTGTTATAAAATAATGTTTTGCTTTGTGATGTTTGGGTACCATAAGCTTGAATTCAGAAGCGCAATTGCCTTTGAGTCCTGAGAATTTCTTTCTATTGCTGCTGCATTGCATGTTCCATTGTTGGTGTTCTTTACTTCTGTTTATGGTCAGTGCAGTCATATGAATTTTTCGTGTTCTAAGGTTAATCTCGTACCGCCATGTACTTGGTTTTATTTGTTTACTTAAGACTGTCTTATGTTTTTATTCAAACTTACAATTCTCCAGGTTTTTGCCTGTTGTTTCTTATAATCCGCCTTAGTGATTTCTTTTGTTCCTGTGCTGAGCTACACTTTGTATTTTTGTCTCGTTTTAATTATTCCTGTTCCAATTTTCGTTTTCTACTAGTATGTGTTTTTTCCCTCTTCACTGCTTTCCTGCGGTTTCCAATGCTCCACTAGCTACATCACATATATTTCTTATCAGACTGCATGTTGTGTCTTGATCATGGAATTGTTGCATGACCTTTCATTGAGTAGTGACTAGTACAGATTTTTAGTGCTTTCTAGATTAAAAATGTTCTCCAAATTGCCCATCGCATCACTGATCATGTTTTATGTTTTCTATGCTGTATACATACTCTCAAATTAAGTGCATGATGATCACGTTTCCATATTCACATAAACATTGATAGATTTACTCCTTTGAAAGGGTTTGTGTAATTTTCTCCCCATGGTTCATGTCATTGATTTGTTCTTTTTATTGGTTCTTCATTATGTTACGTCTCGGCCTTCCAATAATTCTTTGATGTTTTTTCCCCATTTATCCATGTCAATAAATAATTTTAAGTTTAAAATTTTGTTTTGTAATGTGTTTTATATAATAAGAGTTTTTTTACGATTTCAGCTCATTTTTAATTTATTAAGGACCTACTTTTACAATATACATATTACAAACATATTAAAATTATTTATTGACATTTCAGTGACAAATCTGAAAACTATAAAATAGGTATAATTTTTACAACAGACGTTTATATTGAACCTATAATTGGGCCAGATTCCATTTACCCTCAAACTTATTTACGACATCAACATTGAATTTTTATTTAATACCACCTTTAATAATAATTAACCAAAAACCAGTTATTAATTTAATTCCATAGGAATTATAGATACACCTACTAAGACTGAAAACACAGGAAGTGGTTTCCGCTGTATCGGTTGTCACTGGGGCGCCGAATCGACGCCGCTCTGTGGACAAGCGTACCCTGCTCAGGACCATGCACCGACAAGCGGTTTTATTACTCCAAGCGGTGCGTCGTATATGGACCATCTGTGTTACAAAACACACGGCGTCGTCTTTGCGTTCAGTTTTATTGACACAGTGTTGCAAATAATAAAAATGGGAACTTCCCCATTAGATATATAAAAATTAATCAACGAAAATCTCACTAATTAGTGGATGTATCCACAACTTTCGGTCCTTCTTTTTCCGCATTTTATTGTACAGCACAGGTGCAGTTATTAAAAACAGTAGATCATCTTCACTGTCTGAAGAAGAAGCCATATTGCATTGGCAGAATATGGTAAGCAACTAAATCTGGCAATGAAGGAATTTCAAGTTGTAGTTTGGAAGTTACGGATACGTCGCGTGTGTTTTGCACTGAGTCGACGGCCGACTTGGCCAAAACCGCTCCGTGTGTTTTCAGCCTAAAAGATACCTTATTCCCAATACATGGAAACTAATTCCCATGAGGAGAGAAATTACATTTCTCCGACTTTTACTATTTTACCATGGGAATTACTTTCCTGAACGAAATTTTACTCAATTTCTTTTTAAATGTGCATTTTACCGGATTCCAATCCTGAAGATCCTCGAAAGAACCCCCTCTTCCCATTAGCTTCCTGTACACCACCATTGGGAAATTGACAGCCAGGATAACATTGTTGTATATGGCGAGCCCTAAAACTATCCCGATAAGAGTAAACTGAGCGTCACTCTCGAAGCTTGTGGGATTGAACCACGTCGTCTGCGATTCTGGTTGAACCGAGAACATCGCATAGTCCGGATTGAATATTTCGTCGATGACTAGTTGAAAGAATTCCTTGGAGACGCCACCCTCGTCTATACCTTGTTCGCCTTCAAACTCTACCACTAGCTGCTTCTTTAGATCGTTGGGGTTCTCCATTGATATCATCTCAAGCTAAGTGAAATGAATTGTTATTTTGTGTGTATCTTTAACTGGAGTCAAGTTTTATATACCTCAACGAGTGCGTCATCTATGATGTGGTCCCGCCTAACTTTTAATCTCAAGTATGGTTGCGACGGAAGGCCAGTGAACGCTTGGATCAAACTTATCCTTCGCTCCGAGTACATCCTGATGCGGTTATCGAAGTACAACCCCATCGTTTTCGTGGCGGGTGTTAGTATGAACGGGTAGTGCATAAAACTGAATTTACCTAAACATAAATAACTAAATAAGGCGGAAAAACAGTGAAATTAACAAATTTAGTTTCATAGCGTAATAAAAATTGATGGATGAAACATAACTAAGAGGAGGTAAGAATACATTTAGCTTCTAGGGAATACTAGGATTCTAGAAACTATTAGCTTGAATAAGAAAGAATTTATGTAGGTACAAGAGCTCCTACGGGAGTCCAAATATCAGAATTTAAAGAGAACTGCAAAATGGTGCAGCCAACT
Organism: Cryptocephalus moraei; assembly: GCA_946251905.1. Lineage (NCBI taxonomy): Eukaryota > Metazoa > Arthropoda > Insecta > Coleoptera > Chrysomelidae > Cryptocephalus > Cryptocephalus moraei. Next base: position 35,046,266 of record OX276454.1, on the reverse strand, counting down.
TTAAATCAAGATTTTAAGTAGTTATAAAGATTCTAAAGGAACAATCTTCCAAATTCTGTCAATTATAATTTAGGAAAGGATTTCTGGGCAAACTAAAACTAAAAGCCTCAAAAGGATTAATTTCAACTATAGAAAATGAATGTTCAATATCGGAGATGCGAGAGATGTAAGAATCTGCCACCATACAGTTTCAAAAACTAACGCATATGGAACTAACGGTGTCTAACATTGACTTATTAAACCTTGTTACCTGGATGGGATTTTACCTGGTTCACTTTTATAATTGGAAAAGTCCTTATCCATTTCTACAGTATCGCTTAATAGTTCATTATAAAATTCCGAAAAAGGCAAGTAAGGTACACGGCAATCTAATACATGGACACCTAATTCGTTTGCTAAAGGATCACTAGGTAGATTGGTTTTCTTTGATAACAAGTATTCCAGGGCCTCTGGTGCGCAGTATGACAGTTCTTTATCCGGCATTCGTAGTTCGGGGGATTCTAACACTCCAGCTAGCATGTTTGCATAGTATAAAATCTAAAAATAAGTAACGTAAAGTAGTAAACTTAAATATTTCATTAATAGGAATGCGTTTTTGTACATTTAACAATTTTTTTATTAAAGGTAATCTGATTGGTGACATCAAAGCACAAATCTAAGATAAATGACAATATATATAAACCCAGTAAATTAGTCGAAATTGTTTTTCCACAGTTCAAATCTTCGATTTCCTAAAAATTACTTTTCACTCAATAAATTTTTGAAACTAGGGTGAGTCAAACTATGGAAAAACGTTTAGAGCTTAATTGATTGAGCTGATTTAATTGATTAGAAATACATAGACTGAATCACAACTCCCATAGTCAGCACATCGTTGCCGGACTAAACTGAAACGAAAATACTTACCATAATTATTTCAAGCAATTAGGTACTGAATATCTATCTACCACCATAAATGATTTTGATAAAGCCACTAAAGAAGTTTTTCCAAGTGTTATGTATAAAGATATTCTTTGACTTTGATCAATATGCAATACTTTTGTGGAAAATACAATCCGAGGGTTTTGGACGAAGATATATATTTTCAAGGACTGTAAACTAGTGCTTTCACTAAATCACTACACATTGTATGATATTGTCCTTTCAGCTGTACGTAATGACATGGTGCATGCAATTATGTACCATTATGTATTTGTGTTTTCAACCAAAGAATTCATGATGCATTATTTTGAAAATTATGAAACGCATAATCATCAGAGTAATAGGAAAAACCTTTATTTCCCTCATAATATGTGAAACTGTTAGTATAAACTTCAAATCAATCAGAGTTGTGAAAAACCGAAACTGACAAGAAGACAACCAAAGACAACAAACGTCTTTGACAACACATTTCTGCAAAATTTTTAAACACAGTAAAATGCCAAGTTCATTATGTTTAAAAATATCGACTTTGTCACTTTGACTGCGCCAAGTCTGGATATAGTGTGAAGATGAGTTTTTCTATATCTCTTGAATGAACAATCCAAAAATGTAAGTTTAGTAATAACTTATTCTTATAACAATTTCTGATAATTCAATCAAATGCATTTCTGACGAAGTACCCTTACAATGAAAGGTCACTGGGTCAACTACTATTTTACATATATCTTGTTTTCGACTAATTCACCTAATTCCAATCTAGAAGATTAACTATCATAAATTGTGAATAATCCTTTTCTACATTATTTGTGGTCTAAAGAATATAATTACCTTCATTAATTTAGTGGCAGAAGTAATGACATTTTCATCTTGTACGAAAAACTCCCTGTGAAACGGCGTAACAATAACTTTCAAAGTTATAAGCTGCTGCAAATTTTCCAAAATATTTCTGATACTAGTTCTACCAATCCCAGACCACATCCTAGCTAGTTTAGCTTGAACCTCTACTGGTAACCATTCCAATGCTCTGCAAATCGCAGGTAAAGCTGTCTCTAAAAAATCCCCAGAACCTAAAACGGGGATTTCAAACACTATCACCAGTGAGTTGACGATGTCATCCTGATTCTGTTTTCCTTTTCTTGTTGGGAGCTCCATTTGTAGATTACCAGCTAGGGTGACTAATGCGTTAACTAACGAATTCTCATATATTGTGCTGTTAAGCTTGAACAAAGTGGAAAAAGCTCTTCTGACGGAAGGTATATCGACTGGTGGGAGATTATTTTTACTAGACTCAGCTAGACAGTCTTCATCTTTGTCTTTCTCGCCCTCCAATGATCTCACTTCTTCCTTCTTTAAACCTTTGATTTCTTCTAGAATGGAAATTATATCAAGTTCATTATCACAATAAACCAAATTAAATAGAAAAGAAACTAAAAATTGTAATGTTAGTAATAAACGTTAAATAGAAGATTCCCATGCAATGAGCGCAGGTACGAGGTTGAAATCAATATGCCACTTAACACAAAACATATTTAGTGGATATTTAATATGCTGTCTCATTAATAATTTAAACAAAAATTTTGTCATAGCAACAATGTCAGTAACATGGTATTAATATCTAATAATTAACTCACCTGCATTTTCTAAATTTGTAACAGAATCTGAAGGCGTACTTGCCTCTTGTAAAAAACTCTTAGAAAGGTACTCAGTGCTGCTGAATACTTTGCCTAATGTTTTTATTAGTGGTGCAAAACATTTGTTGCTTTCACACTCATCGATAATATCATACAATACTTGTTCTGTTAGATATTTCAGTACAGGTGCTGTAAATTGAGCTTTTAGAGTAAATAAAAGTAACATAAATTTCAAACTACATACTGTAACACTTTAGATTGTTTTTACAGTTAGTCTCATTAACAATCTCGTTAGAAAGAATGGTATCATTTGAGACGCACTCCTCATCCTCTTCATTCTTTTTGTCGTTTATTATAGTGCCATGCGTCCTAGGAATTTTGTTTGGGTGCCTCTCACACAATCTGGCATCTCTGGAAAAGAGCTGTATCGCTTGGGCAGCGGCCTCATCTGGTGTCAATGGTTTCAACTAAAAATTACATATTTCCGTTGTGAAATTGGTTAAAATTAGACCAAAAAAAATATTCTAGAGCATATTTAGGTTATTTTTAGTTTTAGAGGTGTTAGGGATGTGCTGAAGATTTTTATTTTCATTGTTTTTAAAAACAAATTCAAAGAGAAAATCAGGACGGGGACATTCTATTGTAAATCATGTTACTTGCTATTTCTCTAAAACAGAAACAAGTCATAAATTGCTTAAATCCTTGAGGGTGAAATGAATTTTAAGACACAAGCAGATTTACTTCTATTTTTTAGATATTGTTTACTTTTTTATTAAAACTATGGTAGCAAGTTTTCAAAGAAAGGAGAGGTAATGAAAGAATGCTTTTATATTGAAACTATTTCTAAAGAGGTTCTGAAATTACTTAATTGCAGGAAACACTTTCAGCTCTGAAGAAAATGTTACCTACCGCACCACTCGACGCGCAGTACTTATTGTCGCACTGCGAATTGCCACAACCATCGGTCAGCTGATAGAAATACCTCTCGATCAGTTTCTTAGCAGCGGCTCGTTTCATCACTTCCTCTTTGTTGTTGATGGAGACCTTTTCGTTGTTCGGTATACTCGACGACGCTTCTGGGCTATTCCTACAATTCATTACAGTTATAAATTCTCGTGTGCACAAACCGCGGGCCCCCGACAGTTGGGGGCTTTGCAGGATGACAATCAAGAAAGTGACAGTGAAAACATAACCTATAAAATGACTTTTTTGAAAGATTTTTGAGGCATGATCCCCATGAGGGTTTAGAATTGTCAGAGATGGTGTGTTTTACCTGGAAGCTTCGTCTAAATCCGTTTTCTGATCCGAAGAGCTCATAGAATTTGTTTGTAAAAAGAGACGAACTAAAAAGTAAAATGTATAAAGTGTGCAACATAAAGTTCCTGTAAACACATCAACGAAGTGATACTCTCATTGGCACACTGATTGATTTTCCTCTATACTTCTCTTTCAAAAAAATATTGCTTTTTTCTTTCGTTGGTTTTTATTTGAGTACTATTTCACTTTTTCGAGTTTAGGTTGTATGTTGGCAACACGTCACTTGTCACAGTTGTCGTTGTCAATCTACTTTGGTTACTTTTGTATTTATATCATGGCATTGACAACGCGGGAAATTTAAAATTATCTGAGATCATCTTGGCCCGACTACCTATTAAATATGTACTGCAAAACATATTCGACCTCTTTAAAATGAATATTGAAACGTTATTGGCATATTACAAATTACAATTTCTCTATTGTGAACTGATAGCAAAGGAAATAAAATACTTGTTCAAAAATCAATGTTTATTCCGTTACATAAGAACAACTGGTACCCAATAAAGTGCAGTTAAAAGAACAAAGTACCCCTCAGCAAACTAAGGAGTAGACTGTACATAGACTCGTATTTAATTGAATCAAAATAACACACAAATGCATGGAAATATAAACGTAAATAAATAGTCAAATCATTTTTAAACAAAATGCGCGTTAATACTCAGTACAGTTCGGAACGTTGGTAAGAAAACAGTTGTATGAGGGAAACACACATGCAGCAGTTATCCTTTTTATCATCTTTGATTGCTTACCCTCTGCGAACCATCTATACATTTTAACAACACTATCTTAGTGATTCAACTTACAAAATTAATCATAAAATATTATCTAAAGCAAGATTTAAAAAAATCCTGATTAGTGAACTATATTGAATTACAACTTACACCTAAAATAAAATATTCCCAAAATTACGCTTCGCGGTATTATATGCTTGTAACAAATTTTTATTTATGGCCCAAATGCAGAAAAGAAAAATTAGTAGTAAATTCTGATAGATATCCTTTAATTCATTTTTGATAATTGGAAGAACACCAATTAATGGTAATAAAATTGAAACAAAAGGTACATAAATAACTAGAAGTTATCCTAAGTGAAGTTTATACAAAAAGGATATTTTTTAAAAACTATCACAGAAATCAACTTGATCTTCCATTGCTAAATATTAATGTAATTCTGCATTTGGAATAGTACATAAATATATAGTTTAATCTTAATCTCAAAACACATACGTTAGCTTAACATATATCAATATATGTTTTAAACGCGTAACAACGTCATAAATATTATAAATATTATAATAGTGTAAAATATTTTAAACTCTGAATTTGCTCAACATTTAATATATACAGTATACATACTACATAAAAAAGCAGCTAAATTTCTCGGTTATTTTTCTCCATTGTAACAGCAACAATGAACTAAACCATGATGATTTGCTAAAATTACCTAAAGTTGACGTACATAATTTTTATATTCATTATAATTGCACTTTTATTAACTAGTTATTGTAATTCCAGCAAAAACACCTTCCGCTAAGTGGACATTAGACTAAGTTTTATGTAAAAGTCTAGTTAAAAAATATATCTAAGTATTTTTCGTTAATTGAGTAACCAAAATTTATAATTATTTCAGTCTATTTCTGTTAGGCAGAAAATTTCGTTACAATACTAAAACGTAAGCTATGGTCCCGCTTTCAGCTCTTTAAAAATGTACAAAAGAGGGCTGGTAATTCCAAAATTTAAAAATAGTAAAAATAATGAGAAATAGATTTGAAAATTAATACTTCTCGCATTAATTTACAAAGGTCGGTGGAAAACTTAAATAAGACAGAGAATTTTACTACACCATTTCAGATTATTTACAGATTTAAATTTTGAAATCTTTATGTTAATTGCTAAAAAATGTTCAACGAAAACCTTACACTAGTTTCATTCAATATAAGGCACACATACCTGTTTTAATTTGTATTTACAAAAATAATTAAGTACACATTTAGAGATAGCATGTCCCATTCAATACAATAATGTACAAAAATATTCTTGAGCTTCTCAGTATACTCATATATACCTTTGGTTTTTTTCACTTATATTCTTTTTGTGGAATGTACAGGGGAGGGGTTTGGAAGACTTTTCATATAAGAACGGCACCCACAGAAAACCAAACTGCATAGCAAGAGTAACGTTTTCCTTACACATACCGAACTTATTTATAATTTTCGCATATTTTTTCACAAAACGACCAACATATTTTGTACTGTAATAAAAAAAAAAATATCAATTCTCTTAACTCAATTGAAGGTCTGCTTCAACTGCTTGATGATCTGTGGATGACTCTTGGCGACTATAGCTTCCAGGGTTTTCAGCTGCTTCAGCAAAGTCGAATTTGAGTCTTCTAGTCTCTCGATTTTGTGACGGTAGTCAGTGTTCTCTGTAACAAGCAGTTCTACCTTCTTTTCGAGCTGGTCCATGTATTCTTTCTTTTTCCTTCGGCTCTCCTGCGCAGAGATCTACAACAAATAATTATTTACTAAATTCAAATGGCACTTACAGTTCAAAAAGGGGCAAAAATTGCAACATAAATCGTGAGGTTAAAACTCTTACATCTCCTAATTAATATTAGCAATACTTGCCAATAATGATGGAATATAGAAATAAGGAATAAATTAAAAAAACAAAAAAAAGGAATTATATATTAGATAATGCAAGCCTAACCATTTCTCACCAGAATTAAGTCAATTTTTTTCACAGACTTGTAAGAATAAAATTTTTCATTATAAAATTACAGAAAAACTCTTGGAAGATTAAGGAGACGAAAAAGCATTACTGGGATTGGAAGGAAAATAACTAGTATCTAGCTATCTTGTTAATTTCAAAGACAAGAGAGTTTAAGATTGAATTTAGTTTGTACCAAATATATTAATAGGTAAGTATTTTAAATGAAGAATTGTTTTATAAATAGGTGAAATAGTTTTTCGTGAGATAAGCCTTATTAAAATCTAACCACTCTTACTATGACTTTTTGTTACAAAAGAATTTAATATTAAATGTAAATTACTTAACCTACCTTATTTTTAATTTTCCTTCTGATTTTTTTCAATGACTTCTCCTCTGCTTTAGTAAGAGGCAGACGTGTAGGAACTGGATAACCTTCTGCTATAAGTGTTCTTTTCTCTTCCTCTGTTAAATTCAGAGTACCGATTGACCCTTTCTGTAAATAAGTGACAAGATTATAGCCTAAATCTAGTAAAATATCAATAGTATACTATCGAAAATCATTACAGAGAAGTAGGTGCTCAAAGAATATTGGCTAGAGTTGTGGGTTGTAGCAAAGACTATAATATATTGTTATCTTTGGTTGTAGCAATGAACGATGGCCGATGCTAACGGAGGGCGAACTTTCGACGGCAAATATTGAGGGTACCTGCTTTAATCGAAAGGACAAATAATCTTACAAGAAATTTCGACGGTCGGCTTAAGGCAGGTAGGTAGGAAGTGTATTGGTAGGAACGATTCAAATTCAAGCCTCATTAATATTTTCGTGATAAAGATGGGATTTCCCGTAATTTTCGTATTCCCTTGCCCTTACCCATTTTCCTTGCCCTTTGTGTATTTTCGTGATAGAGATGGGATTTCCCGTAGATTTTCCTTGCCCCCTTGACCTGTAGTAACAAATTGATTTTAATGTTTAATCAACCTGTTTTAATGTATCTATCCCTTTATTTTCATTCCTAATTCAACCATCAATACGCGGGCTTGTTAAATTTCCTTACAGTCGAAAATACCCGTACAATAAAACCACCTTTTCTGTCATGCCGTCGAAAATTCGCATCAACCCATCGTAAAACACCTGGTCCCGTCGAAACTTCTTCCGCCCTTCCCATGCTAATGAAGAGCCATTAACATGGTCGGTATCTAAGTATTTAATATATGTATCCAACAAAACGGTTATTTGATCTGCTTTCAAACAATTATATAAGGAGAAGCTAGAGTAGAACGAGGGTAAAGGAACTATTCATAATTACATTGCAAAAACGTCAACTTACAGGCTGACTGCTGATAAGCGGAGTATTGATAGGCTGCCGGGTCGTTGTGTGACCTCCAATGACCATTCGGGCGACTTTCCTTTGAACAGGCGAGCTGGGTTGGGATATGGTCGCATTGTCCTCGCTGTCGCCATCACTGCTGCTCGTACACGATGGCGGCGTCGGTGGTAAGGAGAGAATGGACGTGGGAGACTCCATTTTGATCGCTGGGAGCCTACCAGAATGCTGTGTGTAACGCCGGGGGATGATCGCGTGTGGAGACGTTAACAGAATATTTGTCGAAGGGGATATCGTGATCGCCGACTGATGATGACTTGGAGACTGAAGAAAAATGTAGAAGAGAGCGTGTAAATGGATCGAATAGAGTTTTCTAATGTATTTTTAAAGTAACATTTGAGTGTTAAAGCAATGTATCCTAATTATTTACTGATCAATGCTGAGAAATTTATTATAGTCTTATTTTACATTTGCATTTTTTACGCCCAATATACCGATTCTTGTCATTTGCATTATTAAATCTACTATATCATTGATAGACTCTTTTAGAAAAACTCAAACAGCCCTCCAACAGACTTCCGTCTCCTTGCTTATTGTATTGCTGATGGCCACATGTTAGTACTCCTGACACAGTTTACAATGAATAGACAATTTGTTTGTGGGTACTAAGCATTAGGGCGAGTTATAAATTATTGACTATCCTAAGAAGGCAACTGGCAAACATATTGAATCAAAATGCAAATCGCTTTCACACCTAAATCCCAATATCTTGTTTTCTATGGTAACAGTTACCTTGCGGCTTATTGATTGAAAATGTAAAAAGACTAGACTTTATCTACCTACTTGCCTATATAACACCCTCATTTATTAATTATATTAGTTGTTAAACTTCTTACGTAAACGTGGAAAAAGTACTACAACAATATCATGATCAAACCATATCGTTTTTCTGTGATCCATTACCTATTCATGTCCATTATTTATTTATGTTCATGTAAGGATGAAAATACTTCAGTGATTAGCACTACCATATTATCTTTAGGTACACTTTGAATAGATATACAAGTAGCTGAACCTAGTTTTCAATATCTTGTATACATTATCCAACAATAATAAGGAATTCAGATTGGAAATAACTCAAATTGAAATTTCAATTATGTTAACCAATATCTTATCATGTGATAATAAAAAGAAATAGATCTCAAATACTTATCTTAACTTCTATTTTGCCTATCATTAACAAGAGCAAATACAATGAGACTTGTAAATAGAAGTGAATTAATATAATTGCTAGATGCCCTGAACAGTGTTTTGTTGAGTGTATTACCATTTCAACATCGATTGGTATATCACACGAATTGACGTAAATCGAGTGCGGGGAAGGTGGACTAGAAGAATGGTTACTATCTGTTTCGCTGCAAGGCTCATCCTTGATCATTACCTCTTCTGGTTGTATCTTGATCGAAGCGGTGTTCATTGAAATTGCCGGGAAACATTCATCTTCCATATCTGAGAAAATAAAATGTGTATGTAGGGATTTGTTTAAAAAATACAAATTGAAATTTCCATCGCTTATCGTGGAAACATGAATAAACTGTACTTTTTGCGATACCATAACTAGAATGCAAAGATAACTCGGTGGCAAAAGCATTTTTAGTGAAATGTGAAATATTCAACGTTTCGCTATCACTTCAACATTTATGTAAATTACATTTTTAACACAACTTCACAATAATTATAAACAAACTGTTTGTTAAACTTAAGTCTAAGTAAACTTGTCGATAAAGTTTTATTAGCATGAGGTTGGAAACACCTTACCATCGACTTTATTATGGGATATCGGCGAGTCTGGTAAACTGTCACCATCAGATGCCAAACTGTAGGAGTGTTCACTTTTTATCGGTCTGGTACCCAAAGCGGCGTCTGTCATGAGTTTGTCATGCAGGATAACGCCTGGTATATCTTTACTGGCTATGTAGCTCCATTCGATCGTCATGTCGCCTGATTGTAGCTTTAGTACGTCTTGCATTGCCTGCAAATAAGGATACCATCATTATAGAATAATCACGAAATATTACTTACAGGTTATGTTGAATTAAAGGGTTTAAAAATAATTTGAAACTTTTAAAGTGGTTCAGAAATAAGTACCTTGCAAATGTTTTCAATATGATACAGTCTCCCACAAACAGATCCTCTATAAAAGAAGTACACTACGAATTACAAGTTTATATGTATACAAATGTAGCAAATGATTGGTATTATGGAGAAAAAGTACTGGTAAAAACATGAATGGGCTTTTATCACTTATCTCAATCTGCCTACTGGTATTCAGCGGCGTACTACTAATGGCAAGTATGTATACAGGGTGTAACAATTTAGTGGGTCAATCAGTTAACCATGTATACATTGGGCTAAAATAATGGGGTTTTTCTTAGGCATTTTTTTCATTTGAACGCTTTTTTCCAATATACAGGGTATCAAAGTTCACCTTTTAATAATATTTTTTTATTATTATTTCCAGTGTGTTTTAAGAAGAATATGGTAAACTTTAGATATCTCAAAACATACCGAAAACAATAAAACAATATTTTTAACAAGTGAACTTTGATACCCTGTATATTGGAAAAAAGCGTTCAAATAAAAAGTGGCACTTATACTTATAAGTGCCACTTAAAGTGCCAGAGTGACTTATAAAGTCACTCTGTGACTTTACTCATTCTGTCACTCAGTAATCGTACTCTGTAGAATATGTGACTTCCAGATTGACCAACAAACCTGTAACACCCTGTAGCAGCTTAGCAGGTCCTGTTAAAACTTACAGTCACTGTATTATTGAGTATATATGATAAAGGATGATTTCAATCGGTCACAAGGGAAGTTATGACGTGTTCAGCATTAGTAGAGTAGGTAGTGGTTGATTATTTTTGGTAAATTATTTGATCGAATTCGAAGATGAATAATGAGCAGTCAAACTTTAGAAGTTTCAAATGTGTAAAGAAATTTATTCCTGGCTTGAATTGAGTTTTGCTCGAAAATGTTACACATGGGAAATAAAGTGTATGGTGGCCTTGCTAATTTATTTTTGCAACGTTAGATGTTAGGGGGCGTGAAAGGACCTAAACAATTTCTAATTCTCTCGAGATAGTTTAAAAATCATGGGAAATAAGGAAGGGCTAAATTGAGAAACTGAGTTTTGCTTGAACAGCAACACTTGGATTTGAGGAGTTTTCGGCCTATGTAACTTAGAACAGAATAATTTGGACTAGCGTCAAATACGACAAACTTCTGGAATTTTCCACAATGTCGATTGAAAAGAGATTAGAATAGTTGAAAAAGATTCAAAAAGCGTACGTCAAGATTACGTCCTGGCATTTATGGGCTATGAGAGTTACTTTATACATTAAAAATACATATTCTAGAACACCACATAAATACCTACAAGCGCCGGCAAAAGAACATCCTATCGCATGTGGGCCGAGTGCTCACTCGAGCTAATCAAGTGAGTCAAGTCTGGTACTGTGAGATTATGGAAATGTAGGAGTGAGTAAACTAATCAACTGTGCTACAAGCCTAACGTTTTTTTGAAGTGAAACTTCTTTGCGCACGTTATATAACTACTATGGGATGGGGTCTTCATCGAAAAACCCTGATGAGTACGCCTGATGAGTAATCCGAGGGCAAAGTCGTGTTGCCAGAATGCGCGTAAAGTGTACCCCTTCGATCGCGCCCGCGAACCGAGCCGATCGCCAAATCGTTTCCGTGCTCTACCAGCAGAGTCAACATACCAACACCGGAGAGCGTCCAGACTTTCGGACAGCTGATACCTGACACCGATTCATTGTCATTTATGGCGAAGGCACAATAACATCGGACCTAATCTAACCTCGAACGGCGAGAAACAATAACATCGAGCGGCGACAAAACGGTGAGCTGTATTGTTGAATTGCGTGACATGGACATAGAGAAAAGTGAGAAGGCGTCGTGCCTCACGTCAGATGAAAACACAGAGACAACGTCGGACACCGGAAGAGATGAATGTCCACGACACGGAGACTGGTCCGCGGCGAATAGGTTGTAATTCTCGAACACTATCCCTACAAAAAAGTTCCAATTCCCCGCAAAATCTGCAAGGGTTACTGTGCCAATTCCCCGCGCCTACCTGGGAAAAATTATATAATATACACTTTATATAATATGCTAGAAAGTACGTGGGAAGCGCAATGGGGCAAGGATTATCTCAGATAGGTAAAATTATATGTTTAAATAGCCGGTAAATAATAACATTCATTGAAGTAAACTACTCAGTCAGTACGAAAATAACTAAGAAAAGAGATACCGCCGTATACCAGGTATATAGTGGCGGGATCCGTATATAGGTAGACTGGACCCAGGTAGGCGCGGGGAATTGGCACAGAGAACCTAGCAGATTTTGCGGGGAATTGTAACTTTTTATTGCCGCGCGGGGAACTGTATTACACCGAGACGAACGGACTCGAGGCGGCGTACGCGCGAATCTGTGGAGACCATCGTGAAGGCGGCCGTAGGAGGACTCCAGCAATAGATGGTGGAAGCGGCGAGGCAACATGCGACCATTGTTGCTCTGAACGTGTCGGGGCAGACAGCAACGCCCGGATCGAGCCGCAGCGAGGAATCCGGAGTGGAGCGGGCCAGTTCTCGACTTCGACCGTCTTTGGTGATGAAGATGGTGAAAGTGTTCGACCCCAGCAGCGCCCGAATGATCAACTTGGGGGCGATCTACGACTCGAGAGATTTAGAGAAGAGCACTCTGTTGCCAGCGCGGTGGTCAGGGAAGGCGAAGCGCTCGCATCAGCGTTTCGACAACTATGATCGACCATGGGCAAAGTGGCGAGCCATGTTAGGGGCGGCGTTCCTTAGGCAGCGAGATTTCCACGGAATGATGACGGAGATGACGAGATGGGAAAAGTTGGCCAGCGAGACAATGAGCACCTACTACCAGGTGAAGCTGGCGGGAGAGGCGGCATTACCAGCGAAATGCTATCTCCTGCATTATTGCTGGATTGCCGGCAGAACTACGAGCGAGTGCTTATGGTGTCTGTAGCACTTCCCCGGAGCAGGGCAATCGAAAGCGTTCTATGTTACAACTGCCAGCAGGCTAACAATAAGGATCTTGAATCCCTTAAGCTCAACAAGGGATAGTCCTCGTCTAAAAAACGTAACCTCCGCAAAGCCAGACCCATTCTCCAATCAGATCACGTTCAGAATCGAACCCCAACACACCAACACAAACTCGAACTATCCAAACAGGTAAATAATTCTATTTGACTCCCTCCTAAACCGATTTCGAGTTCGACAACCTCTTAGCTAAAAGCGAGAAGAGCACGAACTTTACGCGCAACAGCACCTTTCCAAAATTTGCGGGAATTCGGGCGGAACGAAAGAAAACGAAGAAACTAGAGAAGAAATACGTATTATGAATGGTCAACGACCGGACTCGCAGACACGGTCACGGTCATGAGCGACGATTTGCCCGGAATCGGAGACATATTGAAAAATGTTGAAGAGGGAGAGAGAGAGAGAGAGAGAGAGAGAGAGAGAGAGAGAGAGAGAGAGAGAGAGAGAGAGAGAACACAACCAGTCAGGTTAAATAAGAGGCTAACAGGTGGTTCCACATTTTCGTCAGATGTTGCGATAACCTTAAAATGAGTATTATAGGAAAATAATCTAAAACTTTTGATGCTACAAAGCGCGAATCGACAGTTAGATTGCAGCAAACCCTTTCTAAAAACACTCACTGCCATATTTTGTATTAATGCTATACTGTAATGTCTGATTATATGGATGCAAATCAAGGGAAACCTACGAAATGAGAGTAAGGAGTAAGAAACTTTAAACCACTTTCTAACGACACTTACTGCAACATTCAATACTTACACATAATGCAGTGAATAATTCAAAGCGAGCAAGAGAATATCATGGAAAACAGACAATGGCATTTTGAAAGACCCCCTTAAGCGGCTTTTGTAATTACAAAGAGCGAAAACTTCTGGACATCACTAAAAAACAAACAGTTCACAGGAAAAAACTACATACAGAAAAGTTTATTTCTGCGTCAATAAATTCGTTCCAAAATTCCAAAAAAAGTTCCTTAAAGAGTTGTTACCTCACTTCAATTTAATTGATATAAAGTTAGCTACAGAATACAGTTTATACATTTCAATTGTTGTAGTTCCTGTATGTAACAACCATGAAAAGCATAACAGCTTAACAAATAGACATTTTACACTTAGCACTTAAATATAATAAAGAGTGAAATAAATTTCTATATAAAATATAAAAGAGGTGCTCATTTCACGGATACACGATCATTATGCAAACCCACAGCACACCATCATGCTATTCCATCTATTACACGATTTAATATCCGCCAATAAGAATATTTTAATAATGAAGCTAACACATTAAATGCTTTCCTTGAATTCGCTCGTGCAGCTAAAAATAGCGGAATACACATTGAGAAAATAAATGGGACAAATAATATGATGATGAAGTCACGCGGATGATCAAAACGAAAGGTTAAGTCTTTCTCTTAACATCAATCTGCGCTGATCTTAAGCAGTCAGTGAAAGGTTGCCAAAAATGTAAGAGGTGACGGTACCGGTTATCTATACTGATTGTGGATTAAAAAATGCTTGAAGGTTTAAGAAGTTTATGGCGTGTTAAACAAAATTAAACAAACATTAATCGGGCAACGTAAATCTATAGGTATACCATCAAAAAATAAAGTCCCGAATGTAATTAGCGTTGTGTATTGTGTACACATGTGGAAACGCTCGTTAATGCTTGTTTTTAAATATATGTATTTACTTTGAAGTGAAATGAATGCAGCTATCATACTGTTATCACATGATAGAAGTTTAATTTTGGTATCAACAGTGAAAAATACATAAATCGGTACATGAATATTAATAAGCATATAACCATAGGTTCAGTGATCTTAAATTTTACTGCCTAATAATATGCATAAATTTAAATAAATATTTGATATTTCGTCTACATACATGCTTGTGTATTAAATCATACATATTATGTACATATTCTAGTGTTAATCAGTTTGGCTATTATAGGCGCATTAAGTATGTACGTACATTAAACCGATTCAGAAGCTAAAGGTATAACAAATGGAAAATTGAAATCTGAAAAATATTAACCTTTTTTTTTTTGAAAAGCGTAATTTTACCATCATTATAACGACTGCACACATTATATTAATTACAGGTATTTTTAAAAAGGTAATTATTGCATCACCTCCAATACTATCGCTAAACAAACAATTTCAGTTATAGCACAAACGACTTACATTCTTAAAACTTAAATGACTAATGCAGCGCTCGTAAATATTTTTGATAGCTTAATGTCTGATTCACGCATTTCAAGATTTTAATCGAATGGCACATAGTCTGGCATGATTGATAGAATCGGCTGGGGATCAAAAGTAGTTCATTTTGAAATAAAACACATATACATACACACACATACACCATTTATCAATTGCTTGTCAAAGTTTTTGCATGTGAATCTCGTATTCTGGGAACTTTTTCACCAGTGTATAAATTTTACGTTCCAACGATGATTGACTAATTTTCTGATCTCTAAAGTAAGTATAATTTCTTAATACACTCGTACAATTTCAATATCCCGTTTATATGTGTACCTACCGGAAAAACGTACTTGAGCTGAAATTGATCACAATCGGTATTATTGTTGCTCTATTGATTGAGATTATAAATACAGTATGGCTCACGGTGATAGACTCTTAGACAGTCATTTGTGGAGTTGATGTCCGTAAACATACAATTGTTATAGCTTGAATGGTTGAGGAGCCCCAATGAAAAGACGATTGACGGTGGGGGATGCCTTTTAATTTTTTTCTGTTTTTATTAAACGACGTTTCGCTCGCAATTGCGAGCATACTCATGCTTTTTTAGGTGAAGGAAGGCATATAGGAATAGATGGTCGAAATCCTAGATGTTGATGTTTTCACCTCATTACTATATATGGTCTATTTATGTAGATATGAGGGAAGGCCGTTAAAGTTAAAGTTAATAGAAACACTTCCCTCAGTTGACGGATCGATGTTAAATTCCTTACTCAGTAGATAAGGATTTTAACAAATTAAGCTATCGGCTAACAACCCCGAGAACATTCACAACATACAATTGTTATACATTCTCGCAATTTTCAAAAAAACATAAAAAATACTGCAGCTCTAATTTTATTTAACGCCGTACAGATATCAACAAAGATATATTTAAGAAGTTAAGAACTCTTCAACTCATTAGTTTTCAAAATTTACGTGATATGAACAATCACCTTTCGTTTCAATGCTTATATTCCGTGTTGTTTTCAAAAATTCGTAAATACGGTGACTGCAACTCCGAAAATTGCAACTGAAAAGGTCCGTTCCAAGAATCTACCACTTGACAATCTGGATCTTCTCCTCCATTTCACAAGTGTACCAAGTTTAAAAGAATTGCCTCTGAACCGTTTTGCGCATATCTACAACCATTAACAATTAGTTGAAAGCGATGGTAGGCAGACGAAAAGGAACGGCGATTGCATAAATAACTTGCTATGTGTCTATCAACATGAGCCGCACTGTATATCGTTCGGAAGTCTGAGATAAATTATACGAAAGCTCAGTGTGCCTGTTTATTATCGAAAGAGGAAGGAAGTGGGTTCATTGTGTCTATTTTTGAATGTCGTATGTCATGTGTATTACAGGATAAATCTTCAACCACTTGAGAATAAATGAACGAACGAAAGGACGTTAACATTAATATGGATAAAAAAACCCATGGCATGCCAGGCTGAAAGGTAGATTTATGGACAGGATATAAAGTAATATAACGGACACGATGTGTCAAAAAAATGTATACGAGGTGTTAAAAAAATACAAACGTCAAAATTTCTAACTTTTTGCATATCACTTTTTTATGTCCTTTTCGCAAAGATATGTTTTATACATATTTTATTTCGCCTCTATGAGGGCAACAAAAAAACTAAGTAACATTTTTCTTTCAGACGCGAAATAAAAATGTTTGGATTTTTTTTTTTGTTGAAAAAAATAACTTTTTTTCTGTACATTTATCGAAAAAATATTTTATACAAAAGTCGTTCGTCTCTATAAAATCAACAAAAAAACCTAAGTAACATTTTTCTCTCAGACGCGAAATTACGGTTTTTTGATTTTTTTTAAATAACAAGCCGCCATTTTGAAACCGCTGGACCAATTTGGCCCATTAACGAACTCGACCGAGATTTTTGGCCAATTGATTTTTGTACCAAATTTCGTTGTGATTCTTTAAAAAATGCGACCTGTAGCTTGCCGACAAATTTCGTTATATCCGATATATATGTGTATATATATATAGTAGGTACGCTCCACGCCGAATTTAGATTTTTTTTAGATTTGGCCAAAAATCAACTAAAACGGTCCTTTTGGGCCCCCGAAACTCCCTCTAAATTTTTAGTGCCCCAAGTTAAATAGAACTCAAGTTATGGACAATTGAAAATTGAAATTTTCAGGATCGGCTCCAAAACAAAAAATTTTCAACCATCCATAACTTGTAAAAATACCCATTTTTATGAAAAAAGTTTCAAACAAAAGTTGTTTGCAATGCTTTAAACTTTTGGAAACTGCTAAAAAAAAGTTCATCCGACATGGTTCACTATTAACGAGTCTTGGTGCCATTAGTCGTCAGGCCGCCAAAAAAAAAAAAACATTATCAGCTTTCCTGACCAAAAAAATCAGCAGCGTAGCTGGATTCGATGCAAAACTTTTGAGCTCAAACAGAAGTTAGCCAGAAGTTTCGGCTCCAAAACCAAAAATTTTCAACAATCCATAACTTGTAAAAATACCCATTTTTACAAAAAAAGTTTCAAACAAAAGTTGTTTGAAATGCTTTAAACTTTTGGAAACTGCTAAAAAAAAGGTCATCCAGCACGGTTCACTGTTGACGAGTCTGAGCGCCATTTCGTCAGGCCGCCAAAAAAAACTATTCAGCGTTCCTGACCAAAAAAATCGGGAACGTAGGTGGATCCGATACAAAACTTTTCGAGCCCACACAGAGGTTCGCCAGACCTAAGGGCTGGTCCCAAATTTGAAGATTTGTGTGGAAAATTCAAATTTCCAGAACAATTCTTGTGGAAGGTTGCTTCAGCGTTGTCGTCAACCGTTGTGGACCTTCAAAAACATCAACAAGAGCAACAATTGGGTGAGAGTCGCTTCTTGGATAAAAAATATGCGTCAAGCGAAGTCGTCTGTGCTCAAAATTCAAATATTTTGAAGAATTTTGAGTTTTTGAGCCGCCGGGGACTTGGAAAATGCTCTACTTATATGAAAATAGCATGCCCACCTTAGTGATGTTCATCCCCAGTCAACTTCTAGAAAAAATGTCGCTCATGGTTTGATACTGACTGGCAAACAGTGGATTTCTGGGGGCTCAATGGAATTTTTTTGATATCAAGGGATTTTTGCCGGATTTTACCTTTTTTTTTCTCGGAGCCCTTTGGTCTGGCTAACTTCTGTTTGGGCTTAAAAGTTTTGTATCGGATCCAGCTACGCTCCAGATTTTTTTGGTCAGGAACGCTGAATATGTTTTTAATGGGCGGCCTGACGAATAATGGCGCCCAGACCCGTCAACAGTGAACCGTGCTGGATGAACTTTTTTAGCAGTTTTCAAAAGTTTAAAGCATTTCAAACAACTTTTGTTTGAAGCTTTTTTCATAAAAATGGGTATTTTTACAAGTTATGGATGGTTGAAAATTTTTGGTTTTGGAGCCGAACCTGGAAACCATTTTTTTCTCGGAGCCCTTACATCTGGCTAACTTCTGTTTGAGCTCAAAAGTTTTGCATCGAATCCAGCTACGCTGCTGATTTTTTTGGTCAGGAAAGCTGATAATGTTTTTTTTTGCGGCCTGACGACTAATGGCACCAAGACTCGTCAATAGTGAATCATGTCGGATGAACTTTTTTTAGCAGTTTCCAAAAGTTTAAAGCATTTCAAACAACTTTTATTTAAAACTTTTTTCATAAAAATCGGTATTTTTACAAGTTATGGATGGTTGAAAATTTTTTGTTTTGGAGCCGAACCTGAAAATTTCAATTTTCAATTGTCCATCACTTGAGTTCTATTCCACTTGGGGCCCTAAAACTTTAGGGGGAATTTCAGGAACCAAATTTAAAAAAATTTAAATTCTATATATATATATATACAGATATCGTTGGTTTTCTATACTCCCGTGTAGATAGACATCATTTTAAGTTAATAACTATTATAAATTACCACCTTACCTGTAAATATTTCTCAGTTTACAATGGTTATTTTCTTTGAATTGTATTCGCATTTACACTACTTGATTACTATAAACTAAAATTATAAAAAAAAAATTGAAACATTCTTACAACTGTCAAAATTTATGTATTAACATACATACTACATACAAGTACAAATTAATCTAATGTCATACAGTTAAAAAGTGGTAAAACATTTAAAACGTTAACAGCGACAAATCAAAACTCAAGGTTACTTTATACTCGTAACCACTAGCGTGTAACTGTAACTCGGCTAAAAAATCTCATTTGTGAATGATACGTCCTACTAGGAAAAATTTACTGATAACATCACATATTATCATGATAAAATATTCCAATATATATGTGAAATTTCTGATACTGATAATACATTCATATCATGTTCAAACACTGTAAAAGTTGTTGCCAAAAGATGTGATTTAGCGAGTCACTTTCTGTTCATTTATATTTCACCAGAATATTATTTTTCACAAGAAAATTCTTATTATAGGCAGAGCCTTATTCATCCACTGAGGAGTTACAAATAAGCATGTCACAAATATTATGATGTAGTAAATCCTCATGTTAAACTCTTCCACGTTTTTAACCCAATTTTGAAACAAATGTTTGAGTACTATTGATCGTTATGTGATAAGACTGATCGAATAACAGGATGAAAGTTATTTAGAATTTCTTTGAAATGCGACTGTATTGCTTCATTGCGACTTTAATCTATGAAAGGGTCTCGCTTGCTATTGTTAGGGATTTTTTGAATCACCAATTTCAAAATATGTAAATGAACGAGAAATAATTGCTGCCAAAGTTGGCCCTCTTTAAATTCCGTTAGTAAATGAATGAATTATTGTAGAAAATTTTCATAGAAGATTGAAGGAAAGTATATACAAAGAAGCGCTGCCGAATGTTCCACTTCCCACCAAATCTGTAATAATTACACATTACAACAATCCGCTTCGAATGTATTGGTGGTGATGGACTGGGGGTAAGAGACCTCGTTACCAAATCATATATCGGGTGGTGAACTACTTAGACATACAGAAAAACATACAAAATTATATTCATCTTAATTCGTCTCTAGCACAAACACAGCAAATAAGTGCATTGTATTTCGTTTAGTTTTTATTTGAAAATCAAAAATTACCTACAGTTACATTTTTTTGGGGAAAAAAATGTTATAGTAATAATTTCAACGGTATTTTGACCGTTTAAAAATATACATTTTTAAAAGCTTTTTTGCCTACAAATTGACGCCAGATAAAATATAATGCACATGCCTATCATTTTCACAACTTAATTTAAGTGAATATTCCTATACCATTTCATTTTTTTTTTGTTTTCAGAGTACTTAGGCACTTTTAAAATTATAGTGCCATTATATTACTTCAAAAGTAATGTGCCTTAAATTTGCCCGAGTATATACAATTTTGTTTTGTTCATCCGAAATTTAACCAATAGTTTCAAAAACCACAATAACAAAAATAACCATTTTTAAAGGAAACTAACATCATAAGTATACTTGACCAAATATGAAACGTTTGAGTAAACACACTGCTGACAATGTTTATGAACATTGAGACACTAGTGACAGTTTTGTAAGTGAAATGTTAAAATTAACTGATGCGATTAAAAGGTAAATTTTAACCCCTATTTGTATGCTGTGTTGAGTAATGTTAACGGGAAAGTTGTCTTCCTATGAATTAACGGATCCGTTAAAATGTTCGTGTGTTTTTGGCAGTTCATACATTTTATAAGGAGTGTAATATAGAGGACTATCGTTGTAGGTGTCGAGAACAGGTCGCAGTCTGTAGCAATTAATTTCGAGAATATATTCCATTTATAAAAAAAAAAATCAATTTCTATACGCAATGGAGAACAAGGTGCCTCGAGGAAATCATATGAGTAAAATTCAAAAAGAATTTCTTAGAACATTTCCTGAACAGAATAAAATTTTAGGACTAAAATAAAACCTGCTCAAATTGAAGATTGCAACAGCAAGTAGAAAGAGGTGGCAAATCTCATCAGTTCAAAGCCAGGAAAAAGGAAATCTGTGGACCAGTGAAAAGAAGTAAGTACTGAAACTCGAATACAATGAGCCATTATTCAGCTGAAATTTGTTATAGGCGTTTAATGAACTAAAAGACAATGTGCGAAAAAAGGCTCGGGCACCTCATTGTGTAACAATGGGAACCGGCGGTGGGCCCAAAACAGTCCCAAACTTGACTCCAGTAGAGGAAAGGGTTTTGGGACTTCCATCCAAAATTGTGATGACCGGTATGCCACAAAATTCCTGAGGCAGGAATTATTAAAAGTAATGAAGTGTACGATGAGGAGGCACATCGTGCCGAAGAGGTGGTTATGGAGACAGCTGCAAGTGTTGCTGTTAGTAGGGAATATGTGGTGAGCATAACCTTTATTGTTTTATGAATATATACATATTTGTAATGTACGTATAAAAAATATTTGTATACATGTTTTATGAACAATGTGCTCCGTGTTGGGATTGCAGTAACAAGCCGCTCTATATTATTTTTGCAAAAATAATGTAAATATGGAAATGCATTGCTAACATCTGTCATATGTATTTCTCGTAGATGGCAGGAACTAGTACTGAAAGGAATGTGAAGGTGGAAATAGCAACACCCCGGTGCGCACCCAGGAAAAGATTGAACCGGAGACGTCGGGGGGAGTCTGGCTCATCTGTTGAAAGAATTGCAAGAAGGCATGAGGAGTGTTTAAGAATGTTGGCAGAGTCAAACAATCAAGCTGGCTAGAGGAAATGAAAGGTTTGCTAGAATATAAATTAAAAAGCGATGTAAAAGTAGTGTATTTAAATTAAACTTTTAGTGTCCTGTAATTATAATAAACAAAACTACATTGAACACTTTTTTATGTATAAGGTGTTTTATCTGCATATAAAATGTATTTTAGTTAAAATTTATTAACCTCTAAAGTATCTCTCAACTATACGGTTCCGAATCAGAGCAGCTTGATTGTTCAATTGTACTTCATTGTTACGTATACTTTAACCACTAGCAATTGGAACACTCAATAAAATCTGAATTTACCGAGGGCATTCGAAAAGAGCCGGTTGTCTCTATACAAATCCATGGGACTTATCTTTAAAATGCAGGTGTTCAGTTGCCCAAGTGAAATCATATATGTGAATGTATGGATATGTACAGATAAAGAACTAGAGGGTCCATTGGACCGCAAATTTTTTTTACGGCCGCGGCACTCCGTTTGAATTTTCTTCTTCTTCCAAGGTGCAGGTGTACAGTCGATCAGTGAAATCGTGTACGAGGAAGTACGAGAGACTTTACGTATACTGGATGGTCCATTGGACCATACACAGCGGCACACGTGTGCTTTCCTTGTGATCTCTTGTTCCGCACTTATACTCGAGAAAACAGTGGTGTGTGAATGTGTGTGCCATTTGTTTGTGCGATTTGGAAGTGAATTTATTGTTAGGGTTATTATCCGTAATGATACGCCCATGTAGGACCGGGCGGCATGGCTTTTCACCACTTAGAAAGCCATTAAGTGTTTTTTTGCCGTTCCAACTCAGACTGGACAAAGTATACATGCATTATTGGAAAAGGAGGCATCGCATCATTAGGAACAGGAACAACATATTGCATGCACATATTGTGCAGTGCTACACAGCTGTTTATTATTTTTGCTGCCCTGACTGGAGATCATAATGTAGTGCTCTATACCCATGTAAACATCGAAATCTACCTTTTAATAATCCATTCATGTGTTCACTAATAATTCTGATTATTAGTCAATTATTATTATTATTATTAGTGATTACAGCACTGAATGCTTCGGGTGAATGTCCAGGAGGATCTTGAAAAGGAGTCATCAGCCAGGGTTTCAGGGGGTATGCGCTATCACCAATTACATAATCTGAACTGTTCATCTCTACAAAATTCCTTTGTAATAATACCCTAATTCTATTCATTGACCATACAGCCGAGTCATATACGGGCCCAGGGTACCAAGCATTTATGCTTAAAATTTTCTTTTCACTGTCATTTATTATTTGAGTGTTGATAGCATAATATTCCTTCCGGCAACAATAGGGTCGTCCTGAGTGTACTGGATGGTTTGTTGGTGGTGCAACTATTCTAATGTATGTACCATCTATAACACCGACAACATCTGTTAACCTTCCATCTAGGTTTCTAAATGAATTACGAATTGCATTACGTTGATTGGCAGGGGGACATGTTATCCAGTCATTCAATAAATAGTCCGTAATGGCATCGGATACTTCAGCAATGCATCTACTAATCACTGGTTGACTAACTGAAATATTTCCATGTCCTACTATTGACTGATAAGACCCTTGACCAAAGAAGTTTAAACCGATAACAATTCGAAGATATGGGGGTACCTTTGTAATTCGTTGTTGCTGTCCAAGGTGTGGGATTGAACTGTTAAATAATTGTTGGCCACATTCTTTATTGAGTCGAAACAGTTTTAATGAATAATTTGTCGGGTAACTCAAACGGGTTTGCGTGGTCCCGTAATTGACGTTGTAAAGCTGTATTTTCCCGTCTGCAAATACATTTTAATGTTGAACTAAAAAAAAATATCCTCATATCTCACACCGAAGTTACATTCGTCGTCTATTCTCGTCGTTTTCCATTATAATTAAATGTAATAATCCATCAAAAGCCAATTTAACAGGTGTCACGATCTGTTAAAATTAACCTCACAAATAACTTTTACCTATTGAATTTAAACTATTTCACGTGATGCAGAATACCACTTTAGGTTAGAAAATAACGTTCCGTTATAATTAACGGATTTTTCGCATACAGAATCGTACAGCGAAACTAACGGTGGTTATATTTTTAACAGCTGTCAAAAATTAACCTTTTACTTGTCTTTGTCTTTCTGTTAACGTCTCTTTTTGCTGCCAGGGCTAATTGGACGGGACCTACAGTTTAACGTGGGTTCTGAACCACGGTCATCAAGCACGGTTGTACCCCTTAAGGCTCTCACCCCAGTTGATCCACTCCATGCTCTACCGACTCAGGGTGTGTGTATCCTAGTCCCGCCCTCCTACAGGATATCCGATCCTATCCGGCCTGGTTACCGGCGTGAATAGGAACGGGATTTTGGATACATTTTACACACTTCCCGCAACACACACAACATCCATGGATTACGTAGGATTCGAACCCACGACGACAGTGACCGCCTGATTCAAAGCCAGTGCCAACCTTTTACTTACAGAATAGACATTAATATCGGTGACAGCTAATGATGATGGGAGACAGCATTTCCATGCTGCTGTGCTACACCGATCCTTATTTTTCATCTCTCTCATAATATTGAATCATTAGTTTTTCATGAATAATAAATTTAGAAATCTATATATTTTGTAGTTGATTTTTACATTAATATGTGAACATAAATGCAAAATTGTAGTATGTAGCTGTTACTTTTTTTTTCAAAAGTGTGAGCTCACTAACAAATATTTGGTAATGCTGTGGTATAGAAAAATTATTGGAATCAAGATCATTGTCAATATGTGGTAGTGATGGTAGGTAATTTCCAGAAGAGTCGATCATTTCTCGTTGGTAAGGAACTTTCGCGGTGGAACGACATTTTAGATTAAATAACTGGGAAGTTGTAAAGGTACGAAGAAGTGATATTCAAAATAGATCGTAATTTTTTATGCGATTAAAATTTATGTTTATGCCAAGTTTTACCTATAAAGTATTTATTTAGTTTACGCCAAGTTTTTCATTTTGTAGATACCAAGTGGCATGACGGTAACACATTTTTTTTTCAAAAATATCATTGACATTACCTAAGATTTTTTCAAAATTCGGAATAATTCCATTTATGAATTTCAATCAATTCCTGAGCTGGAAATGATAATAAATGATGTTGACAAATATAGAGCACCATTAACACTTTTGACAAATACTAACACTAATTACTATTAAAATTATTAGATAAATTAGGCGGAAAAAGTAAAGCTTTTCTATGAAGATGAAATTTACAGCCCAATTTGCGTTGTAACCATTTCAGATTGCATCTTCAAAATTACATTAATATGATTATAACACAGTAACGAACTGCAATTTTCATAAAATTCGTGTTTTATTTATGGACACATGAAAATACTTTGTTAAAAATAGTTGTTCGAAAATACGACTAACTTGGTAAATTTTCGATGCAGAAGTCTTAAAATTTTGCAACAATGAGTTAGATTTTGTGGCAGACGTCTGCACAATAGCAACTACATGTATTATTTACTATTAATTTAACTACAAATTATTTGTTCGTTAATTTTTAATAACTAATTTATTTAATTGTTCATTTTTATTTTATAAGTAAACTTAATCTTTAATTTAACTATTCAGTGTACATAGATACAGTAAACAGTTCACAAAAGACGTAAAGTTATGATACAAAAATAAATATAGATGGTGCACCATAATTCATGTTACGAAGGATAATCTTCAGATCATTTTCTACATGTCGAAGTCTTAATTTACGTATGTCGTAAAATGTAATATCTTTCGAGAGACAAGGATGCAAGAAAATTTTTCATGAAATACTAAAAAAAAAATGACTATTTAAAATTGTTTAACATTGGGAACACCACTTTATGATTTCAAAAAGGACAAAGAAGATAACAAGCGCTTGCATAAAATTTTTGGCATCTTTTAGCAACCAGGAAATTTTGATATAATCTGAAATATCTCATGCCGTAAAATCAGAAAGGTAAATTTTTATAAATAAAAATATTACATCATCCTCATATCTCCACCATTGATTGACTGGTTGACATGTCAATATGTGGATAAGTTCAAATGTTAAATAAGTTTAAGAAACCATTTTTTAAATATCTAAAAAATACTGTTTTCTGAAATTTGTGCCATTTTGTTTAAAACTGGATTAGTAATTTTAACACACAGATGTAGATACTACATAATATAGCACTTCAAATGATTAACGATTGTACATTTTTCCAAGCAAATTTCGCTTTGAATGGTGAAAAAATCTATCACACAATCACAAAATTTACGATAGTAATTCACCTATTATTAAACTGAAAATTTAATAATTATAAAACGCTTGTTATCAGGAAAACTGCGAAGTTGGATTATTGGTTATTTTTTTTTTGTTTTTGTTTACACCGTTTAATTGTACGTGATTTATTTATTGCTCTCAATGATGTCATTGGAAAGCAGCCATAATATTTGCGACTGGTTATACTACTATACGTTACTTACTTTACATTATCCTACTTTATACTTCTTGCTACTTTCGTTAAATATTTTCTAATTCTTCTAGTTAATCTTTGATTAATGAGTAGTTACATCCAATCCAAGATCATAATTATACGAATTCGCCAATTCCTCCTTCAGTATCGTAGCCCAAAAATATTATCGAACAGTAGGTAGGTACATTCAATAATTCGTCGAATTTCAAGTTTCAACTTGATATATTTTACGGATTATTTATACATTTATCAGTGTTCTGATACAACAAATATATATGTAATTGAAATTCGTTACAGAAAATGATATTTTAATGTATTTATTTCAGAAAACAGGATTACACAATTGAAAGATCATGTTTAATTAATATAAAAAATAAGGTAGTATTATAAGATTACATTTACATAAGAACCTTTACTTTTCCCTTAACCGTAATTATACTCGTAATTAAATAAATGTAATTAGGGATAAATGTAATTAAAAATTAAGGGAAAGCTATGTTAAACAGACAATGATATATGCACACTATTTTCTTTTTGTACACAACCCACACTTTGGTACAATACAGAATCTCCTATATCGTTTTTAGATGGGCTCGTTTTCATATCTGCGTATTGTTTTTCCAACACTGCCGTAAGATGTATAAATGTATGTATTCATCTGTGGTATTAATTCGCAGTTCAAGACTGTTTCGCAATGTCGTCTGATCTAAATTCGCAGTCCACTTTTACCTTTCACCGAATAAAGTAGGCGCAAAAGAAAGAGTCGTGATCTTTTTACATTGACGTTTTGATTGATTTTTTTTGGCCGATCGATAAGATCATAAAAGCGCCGGAGCAGGTTCTACCCTGTTTTCGATTTCTTTTTTTTGTGCCGCCTACATATACAGAGCGATAGAAGAAAATATAGTATTAAATTTTTTGCGCTAGAGACGTTTTCTGGAAACTCGATACATTTGATAAACTAGTCATCTTCGCATTAATTAACATCAATTTCAAATAGCTCTCAATTCATAGAAACTAGGCAGAGAATTTTCTTAGAAGAGGTTTAAGCGAGACAGATGTATGTATATGGAAAAGGGTTTACCCCCTTTTTCAACTTATTAAAACAATGCATATTTTAAGTAACAATACGAACTATATAGTTTTAAATCGTTGGGATAAAAAATGCCATTTGTATTTTTTCTTAAAATCCTTAATGATATAAAATTCTTTTCTATAAGTGACTTTTAATATTATTAGAATTTGTAATGTGTCACATATTTATTTAAATTTACCGTATGCAATTTATGTCAATTTAATGAATTAAATACAAGAAGTAAATGTAAAATGAGTATGAAGCATTTCAAAGAGCATAGCCGGATAACATATGGTCAAAAGTGCCTTAGGAGTTAGGAGATATCGGGAAAGAGTAATCGGGTTACGTAGAGCATAAAAATGATGAAGCCCAAATTTTTAGCTCACGATATTGAAACCTAACCTCAAAAATATTAAAACACAAAAACGGTGGTAGCCATGGTACGCAATTGGCAACAATGAGTTCCTCATTAAATTTTTTTATAGCGATATGGTACTCTTGTTCGAATTAGAATTAATGGTTTCGGAGATAGTTTTAATGTCATCGCATCATGGAGATTTAAGCGTTTTCACCATTTCTTAGGACGATACTAGTGGAAAATACATTTACGTAGATATTAAATTTATGACAGACAGTGTTATTTTAAAATGCTCTCTACTAATTTTAATGAAGTGCCAAATGGAGCCATATTCTTATGCGGAAAGTACTGACGTCAAATTAAATTAATTTATCGACTTGATTAACACCATAAGAGAAACCGTTAAAAACATGAAAACAAAACTGTTAGTTCAATGTCAATAAATTCATTTTAGAACTTTTTATTTCGCGCCATGGTGGTATTGGCTTCCAAGAAAAGCAAAAAAAACTGAATAGGAAAACACATTCTAGATGAGATTGATGACAATCGTTTTAGCAGCGTAAGAAACATAATAGCTCAAATAGGCACAACAAAATGTGTTGTACATAAAATCTTACAAGAATAATTGATTCATCTTAATGTTTTAACCAGTTGTCGTCGATTTCAGAAAAAAAACTATTTGATATGCATGTGTCCAGTCAGTCAGTGTCAGTATACCTACATTATTAAAATAAACATGTACGGATGCAAGTGATTCCTTCATACGCATGAGACATTTTATGAAAATATATTTTTAAATGATTGTGATGATTAAAATTATTTAAATGATTTTTTTGAAATAATTTTAAGTGATGATTAAGTAATGAAATGAATTCTACCGCTGCCTATCCTCTGCTATGAGAGATTGGCGATCATATTTCCGTAGGCTTCCCTATCCGCCCTAGTGTGAACCTTATCTCTGATTGTTTTTAAGCACTTTCTGGTATTTTTCACCCAGGATATATTTTATTCTTTTCACCCCCTATTTTGCCATTAATACCTAAATGTATTAGTAGCTCGTATCTGGGATTCCTTATGAATACTCAAAATTAAACAAAATGATAAATTCAAGTTTCGACAGCATGCCAACATTTCTTTGTCGACACTTTTTGGCTTTAAAAACATACATTTCCTAAAATAGTTTGTAAAAAAAGTCCAAACTTAGTTCTAATTATTTATATTACACAAACAAGCGGAAACAAGTAAATAGCTAGTGAAGAAAAACAAATGTTTAATTTGATTTCTTTTTCGACATAGAAGCTTACAGCAATTTTCAACAAAATTATTTCTAATATATGATACAAACATCAATATTTATGTGAATCTATATTTTACATTCAACGTTTAATATTGGTGGACACGAGACGAGACCACAACTGGTTCGAGACGAGACGAGACGAGACATAATTTCGTCTCGTCTCGAAAAGTCTCGAGGTTTCGATTTTTTTTTAAGAAAATGCAATTTAAGAGTTGTCTTGTTTGTAAAATGAAAGGTAGGTATACCATTACCAGCACATTTTTCTATAATTATGATAGGTAATTTTACTTTTAAAATTTGATATTTCTATCAAATAATACCAATTTCACATATAATATATAATATACAGATGATATTAATTTCTTATTTGTCCTTATAAAGATATATATTAGTTTATTTTATAAGTTTATTTAATAACTTTGTTTTATAGTTCGTATCATAACAAGTCTATTTATTAATAATATTTATTTTCGAGTTTGTACCTGTTCTCTATATTCTAATTTCTTTAATTCAATATTTTCTAAAAATGAAATATTCTTTATCAAAACATAACATCAATAAAATACTACTGTACGTTCCACTTTACAACTCTTGTATAGGTACTTCAAGAAAATCAGTAAATGTTATCAAAAAAGTATACATTTATAAAAGTACCATCTATACATGTCTATTTAATTCGAGACTTTTCGAGACACGAGGCGAGACGACGAGGCCTGTAGCAGATCGAGACGAGACGAGACGAGACATAATTTTTAGGAATTTTTCGAGACGAGACGAGACCATGTCGTTTCTCGTCTCGTCTCGTGTCCACCACTAACGTTTAAAAATGCTGAAAAAAGACTACAAATTGTTACAAATGCCGGTTTCTTGTTTTGTTTAACGTGCTACATCGAAAAATTGGAAAAAATACCTTTAATAGGTATATACATTTTTTGGTGCAACTTATTGCACTTTAAAATTTTCACATGCTTCCCAAAATTTCAAATTCGTTTCAAGAAGGTTTTTGTGAAAATTAGGTTACAGAGCGCATGAAAACCTAGCATTTAACATAAAAATGAATATCTGAGATCAGAATTGACAAGGCTAGCGAGGAAAACCTATTTTTACGGTTTTTTAAGGTTAGGTTTCAATATTTTGTGTTCAAAATGAGGACATCATTATTACTTTTGATGCCGAATATGACCCGATATCTACCAGTGCACTTGTCACTTAATTTTTAAACATCAGTTTTAATCTAATTTAATTTAATTAATTTCCAATTTAGGCACCTGTCACTCACAACAACACGAAAGGATAATATTTTTTTACGTACGCATTTCTCACGTTTCCAAATTGACAAATTAAACTCATGATGGTCTGGGAACCTGTTTTCGTATGCGTTACGTGTCCGAAAAAATCATTAACGCCTAAAGGATGGGCCGCCATATCTGTACATTCCTAGAATATTTTTCCAAAATGGCAGATGCAAGTCAGCGACCTGGTGAAAAATCGATGGGATCTACTACGCGTAATTCACTCGTGAATAATTAAAACAAATGTAGGATTTGAAGACGTCGTGTAATTAACTAGTAATTAATACATGTACAGGTGTTTTCCTATACTGTACGCCGAATTCGTCTTTTCTAGGTCGTTAATTATCGAGCAAAGCTCTGATTTACGATACAATGTCGCTGATTAGGAATAATTATCAGGATGTATGCATTATTTAAAGTTTTACTACCTAGTGTGGTTAATAAATTAAAAGCGTCCAATACCGGTAAGTATCCAAGTCGTATAAAAATCGATACCTGCGGGAAACTACACGACAAACATGGAAAATGTGTCATGCACGTGTTCAATAACGCCCGAATTAAATTTCTTACAATATTTCATATTGTTAAGCGAAAGCACCCGCGAAGAGTTCGTCTTATCTTTTATTTTAGAGATTTGACAGTTTCCACAAATAAATGGAAATGATGGAAGAGTAATTTTGTTTCTACAGGTTCTTCAACATTAATTTATAGGTTTATATACTGTAAAGCTTATGACCAAATTGAAAACAATCATATTTCAACTATTGTAAAAGCTTACTAAAATTTTAAAAGGGTATTAAATTTTATGTTGTTATTTTATTTATAAGGTAATTTTCTTAAATATATTACTCAATTAATATTAGTCAATTTATATATTTATATACTTATATTGTAACGCTAAACATAAACATCGGCACGCAGGGCGTCTCTTATCTGACCAAAGCGGCACAGTTCAAAGAGAGAAGGCCCCTACGTTTAATTGGGCCATAAAAACTTTCCCGAACGTTACGGAAACGTCCTATTAAAGGAAGAATGATCTACTCTTTTCGAGAACAACCATAATTAGGAAAGAATACACCAGAAGGTTCCCGAATAAAATTTGGATACGTATATAATGACGGGCTTAGAGAAGTTAGTGGAGAAGCCGCGTGAGAAAACAGTGCCAAAAACGGACAAGTGAGAATTGTACAAATAAATGAAACGAGTGTGTTATATAATTTTATTAGTTAAGTTATAGTTTAAATAAATTAAGTAGTGTTAAGACAGTGTGTAGAATAAATTAGAATAAACGTTACAATATGTATATACGTAAGTATATTTCAGAGAAAAATACAAGACGATTAGTGGTCTAAGGAATTCAAGGAGTGCAAGTTTATCCTGAAGAAAACAACAGATCTTTCATTTACTCAATTGATGGTCATTAAATATATATAATAATTAAAGTAGATATCAAATATTATTAAATTTCCCGAAATATTTACTTATCTATCGAAGGCGCCACGAAACGAAGCGATTTGGTTTTTCAATTGACGAAGTTCCTTATACTTAAGACAATTCTTAATCTTCTGGTGTTTCCAAGTGCTTGGAATGATGTTCATTGCATTTATAACCTATCAATATCCACATGTACCTAGTGCATTTTACTTTTTTAATAAATTTATACACAGGGCCTAAAACCGTTGAAATTGGTGGTCCTTTTTATTTGTTAGAGGCAACCGTAGTTTCGACATTCGTTCGATACGAACTGATTGGATAACGGATATGATAACCAAATTCTGAGAAAACGTATAAGCGTCGACCATTGGAAAAACACATTTATCATCTAGCAGATTGCGACGTAACCGTTCGGGGAAACCCCTCTTATTCCTTAAAAAAATATTAGAAGTTCACGTAATTCAATAATTTCATTTAGTTTCTGGGGTAAAGTGTAGCAAGCTAATCTCGTTACAGGGCGCACCACGGTCCTGACTGCGGTAATACAAAATGTGTAAAAGAAAAATACAAATTTGTCACGTATAAATAACTAAGGACACAAGACATTTATTCTATCTAAGAAAATTGTTATGCTTGTTATGATTGATATTGTAATGCGAGAAGTAAACAAAGCGACACATGTTTACTCCTTCAAAAGAATAACTACGACGCGTACAAGACAGGTGCATGAACAGGTGCATGAACATTTCCTGCGTAGGCGTTCTAGAATATACTAGAACGTTCTTTATCGGGGTTGGGGGTGTATATATAAGGGGGCTTGTGATCGAGGGAGTTAGTTAGAAGCAGAGAAGCAGAAGTGAACGCGACATACGATCCTAAAGCGGAGCAGTACAAATAAATTATGTAGTGTCTAGTCTAGTGTACAAGTAGTTAAGTGTGTTAAATAAATTAGTGTTCAATTAATGTAAATAAATTATAAAATAAACGCTACATTGGTGTCAGAAGTGGGATCATGAAGAAGTTACTCGAATTAAAAGTGGCCGAGTTAAAAAAAGAACTCGAGGAACGGGAATTGGAAACAGGAGGGAGGAAGACCGAACTCCAGGACCGACTCTCGGCATTTTTGAAAGAAAATGGCCAGGACCCGGAAGTTTTCGAGTTCGAAGACGATGACATCACGAAGCAAATCGCCGCTCAGAGGGAAGATATTTCTACCCAAATCGCTGCCCAGAGGGAAGAAATCGCCGCCCAGAGGGAAGACATCTCTGCTCAAATCGCCGCCCAGAGGGAAGACATCTCTGCTCAAATCGCCGCCCAGAGGGAAGACATCACTGCTCAAATCGCTGCCCAGAGGGAGGAAATCGCCGCCCAGAGGGAAGAAATCGCCGACCAGAGGGAAGACATCACTGCTCAAATCGCCGCCCAGAGGGAAGAAATCGCCGCCCAGAGGGAAGAAAGCGCCGCCCAGAGGGAAGACATCACTGCTCAAATCGTCGCCCAGAGGGAAGACATCACTGCTCAAATCGCTGCCCAGAGGGAAGACATCACTGCTCAAATCGCTGCCCAGAGGGAAGAAATCGCCGCCCAGAGGGAAGAGATAACCGACCAGATTGAGGCTCAGCGTAAGGAGATGGAACAGAAGATCAAGCAGTTGGAAGAACGACTAGAACAACTCAGTAGCGGTGAGGGGAAAGAAGACGAAATCGAACAGAAGACGAAGCAGTTGGAAGAACGACTAAAGCGAGTCAGTAGCGGCGAGACGAAGGAAGAAATGAAGGCGGTCGTTCAACAGAACTCGATATCCACCAATCGAGTGACGCCCCCAACGTTCGACGGAAAAATTCCGTGGGCCAGCTACAAGAAGCAGTTTGAGGCAGCAGCGGAGGCTAACGCTTGGTCCCCTCACGAGAAAGCTGTTTCCCTAACGGTAGCCTTACGTGGAGAGGCGTTGGAAGTTCTTCAGACGCTATCCACCGAGGAAGCCGGGAATTACAATGAGCTGCTGAGGCGACTGGAAATGCGGTTCGGCCAAACACATCTGGAGCAAGTCCATCAATCCCAGATGTCCAATCGCCGTCAGAGATCGAACGAGACCCTGCAGGAGTTCGAAGCGGACGTAGCCAGACTAGTGAGGTTGGCGTATCCCACGGCGCCGGAACAGATGATGGAGTGCCTCGCAGTGCAGACGTTCGTGAGCGGGCTGCGGGACCAGGAACTGCAGAGGGCCCTGAGACTAGCTCGACCGAAAACATTAATGGACGCGCTCGCCATCGCACTGGAGCATGATGCAGCCATGGAAGCCTCCCGCGGTCACTGCCGTGTTCGAGCGGTTACAGAGGAAGTAGACACTGAGAAACTCGTGGAAAGGGTCCTACAGCAGATCATGGAGATGCTGTCGGCGAAGAAGAAGGTAGTTCGCTGTTGGAACTGTGGCGAAGTGGGCCATGTGAAGAGTTCTTGCAAGCGGCCCAGAACAGCGGCGCCGACAAAGGCCCAGGAAAACTAATGCGGGTCGACAAGAAAGGGGGAACGTCGACCCGTAGCAGTGGAAACCCCCGGGCCAGTATAGCCTCGTTTTCCCACCAATTGGGGAGCGCGTACGTCGATGGCACTATCGACGGGAGATCCCACGCCATGCTTGTGGACACGGGAGCTACGAAGACGATCGTACGCTCGGAAGTTGTGAGGGACCGTAGGAAGATTAGGCCAAGTAGGTGGCAATTGAGAACTGCCACTGGGGAGAAGGCAGTAATACACGGTGAAGCGACGGTTAGCATGACGTTGGGACGAGTAAAGTTTGACCATCCTGTTCTCATAGCTGAAATTGAGGAAGACGTCATACTGGGGATGGACGTCATGAGGAATCATGGATTCCAGTTGGATTTCGGACACCGAGTGTTGAGGATCGGTCAAGAAGAATTACTACTACACAATCGTGACAACTTTGTGTTAGACGTAATAATGGCAGAAGATGTGATTCTCCCGGAACGAAGCGAAACGATCACCTCTACCTGTCTGAGGGGTGTTGTGGAAGAGGGAATTCCAGCCGTGATCGAACCAGAAAACGATGACAATCGACTGGCTCGGGGGGTACTGGTAGGAAAAGCGCTCGTTACTCTCTCAAGTGAAGTGCCTGTGCGGCTACTCAACATCAATCAGTACCCGGTCACCATCAAGAAGGGTACGAAGCTGGGCACATGTATTGCCGCATCGGCCATCGTAAGGGGCGTTAGTGAGGAAGAAAGGTCCAGACACACTCCGCAGGACTTGAAACAAATTCTTTCCCAGACCAGTGCGTTTCTCTCGCCCACACAGAAACAAAAGGCCCACGAATTAATAAATAAGTACCAGGACATATTTACCACCGAGAATGGAAAGCTGGGAAAGACCAAGGTCGTGACACACAAAATTGACACAGGCGAGACACGACCGATTCGACAAACAGCAAGACGACTACCCTTGGCCAAACGGGAGGAAGCCGAGAAAATCATCAAGGACCTAGAGCGGGACGGGGTCATCAAGCCGTCAAGCAGTCCATGGGCCTCGCCGGTAGTACTGGTGAAGAAAAAGGATGGGACTACTCGATTCTGTGTAGACTACCGGCAGGTGAACAGTGTCACCAAAAAGGACAGCTACCCGCTACCACGTATCGACGACACACTCGATACCCTTGCTGGATCCACGATATTTTCGACCTTGGATTTAAAAAGCGGCTATTGGCAAGTCGAAATGGACCCTGCCGATAAGGAAAAGACGGCATTTACCTTCGGTAACGGCCTGTGGCATTTTACAGTCATGCCATTCGGACTTTGTAATGCCCCAGCCACGTTTGAGAGGCTGATGGAGAGCGTGTTAATGGGTCTGACGTGGAAAACGTGCCTAGTCTATTTGGACGATGTCATCGTGATGGGCAAGACCTTCGAAGGACATCTGAAAAACTTAAAGGACGTCTTCCAGAGACTGCAAGGTGCGGGACTGAAACTGAACCCTAAGAAATGTCAGCTCTTCAGAAAGAAGGTCTCATACTTAGGGCACGTAGTGAGCAGAGAGGGCGTCGCCGTTGATCCGGACAAGACAAGTACGGTGAAGGAGTGGCCAATACCGGTAGATAAACACCAGTTGAGGAGTTTTCTGGGCCTCTGCACGTACTACCGACGATATGTACGGATGTTCTCCGACGTCGCTAAGCCGTTGACAAGGCTCACGGAAGAAGGACGAAACTTCTGTTGGGATGAGGAATGCCAGTCTGCCTTCGACGAGCTGAAGAGGAAGTTGACCAGTGCCCCAGTGCTGAGTTTTCCTCTGCCAGAAGGACAGTTCATCCTGGACACCGACGCGAGCAATGTGGGAATTGGAAGTGTTCTGTCGCAGCGCCAGGAGGGACAAGAACGTGTCCTTGGATACTTCAGCAAGGTACTCTCCAAACCAGAAAAGAATTACTGCGTCACCCGGCGTGAATTATTGGCCATCGTCAAGTCCATCGAGCACTTCCATAAATATTTGTGTGGAAGGAGGTTTTTGATCCGGACCGATCATGCTGCTCTTAAATGGCTCCTCCAGTTTAAGAATCCCGAAGGACAGATCGCTCGCTGGATCGAGAG
This sequence comes from Cryptocephalus moraei, assembly GCA_946251905.1. Classification (NCBI taxonomy): domain Eukaryota; kingdom Metazoa; phylum Arthropoda; class Insecta; order Coleoptera; family Chrysomelidae; genus Cryptocephalus; species Cryptocephalus moraei. The sequence continues at coordinate 35,009,699 of OX276454.1, read as the reverse complement.
GCTCCAGGAGTATGACTTTGTCATAGAACATCGGCCAGGACAGAGTCATGGAAACGCAGACGCACTCTCGAGAAGACCATGCCCTGATGAGTGTCCTCATTGTCATAGAGCTGAGGAAAAGTCCGAGAAAGTCTATCGAACGACCGTGGTCGCCGAGGAATGGACACCATTCTCGTTACGACAAGAGCAAGGAAAAGACCCGGTTCTCAAAGAAATCCTGGTTTGGAAAGAGGGAGGAGAGCGTCCTGAGTGGCAAAAGGTATCACCTGGCTCGCCAAAACTCAAGAGCTATTGGGCACAGTGGGACTCGTTAGTGGTTGAGGATGGACTACTAAAACGCGTACTGGAGAGCCAAGACGGGACGGAGGAAAGACGGCAGTTGGTAATTCCCTCCAGTAAAATCCCGGAGGTCTTGCGGCACCTTCACGACGAGTCGTCTGGTGGACATTTAGGGATCAAGAAAACCCTGCAGAAAGTACGAGAGCGATTCTACTGGATCAATTGTTCAGACGACGTGAAGGACTGGTGCAAGAAATGTATTACATGTTTCGCAAGTAATGGGCCACAAAGACGACCGAAAGCTCCCATGAAACAATATAACGTCGGGAGCCCCTTCGAAAGGATCGCTATTGATATAGCAGGACCCTTCCCTGAGACCGAAAAGGGGAATAAATACATCCTGGTCGTAATGGACTATTTTACGAAGTGGGTAGAAGCGTACGCTCTCCCTAATCAGGAGGCAGAGACAGTGGCCGATGTGCTCGTGAAGGAGCTGATCTGCCGGTTTGGAGTACCCATGGAATTACACTCGGATCAAGGAAGAAACTTTGAGAGTGGCCTATTCCGGAGGATCTGTGAGAAGTTTGGGGTGCGAAAAACAAGAACCACGGCCCTTCACCCTCAGTCTGACGGCATGGTAGAACGGATGAATCGCACCCTCAACCGCTATCTGGCGAAAATGGTCTCGTCACATCAACGAGACTGGGACGAACACGTGCCGTTCTTCCTGATGGCCTACCGCTCGGCCGTTCATGAGTCGACAGGACAAACTCCAGCCAAAGTCCTGTTCGGGCGAGAACTTAAACTGCCCTGTGATCTAATCTTTGGCGCTAGACCGGACGAGGATGTTTCGGGGGAAGATTACGTCTCCCGGATGCGGCAAAGGATGAACGAGATTCACGATCAAGTCCGATACCAACTAAATATCGCCAGTGATCGCATCAAAGAGCGTTACGACATCAACGCTAAAGAGGGTGGCTACCAAATGGGAGATCGAGTTTGGCTGTACAACCCACAGAAGAAACGTGGTTTGTCCCCTAAGTTACAGACCAATTGGGAAGGTCCCTATGTTGTGAAGAAACGAATCAATGACGTGGTCTACCGGGTAAGCAAACTACCAAATGGCAAGCCGAGAGTGGTGCACTTCAATCGGTTGGCACCCTATGAGGGATCGCACGATGAGGCGGAGGTTCCCCGAGTAAGAAACACATTGGCGCAGGAGAACGAACTTTCGTTCGAAGAATTTATGAGCGCCTACGGGGGTACCGGAAAAGCACGGTATGGGGTAACCTGTGAAAAACAACAGGATTTGTTCAGCGTACCTGAAGAATACTCGTTGGCCCATTGTGTGTCCGCCGACCTGGTAATGTCACGAGGTATCGCCACGGTTTTCAAGAAGAAGTACGGGCGCTTGGAACAACTCAGAGCGCAACTCCCGGGAATTGGCAAGGTTCTGGAACTACGTGACAACGTAAGACACATCTTTTATCTGGTTACGAAGGAGATCGGGTCCCTTAAACCATGTTATCACAATGTATGGCGAACCTTGCATAGGCTACGAGACCGACTGCTGGAGCTCGACATCAGGAAGCTAGCTGTCCCCAAGTTAGGTGCTGGACGAGATCAGCTGGACTGGAGGGTTGTCCGGAATATGCTGGAAGTGGTGTTGAAGAATACCGGAGTGGAAGTTTTAGTCTGCTGTTTTGGGCCTGCACCATGTCGACTCGGGAAGACGGTCCCCTGTTATTTTGACGCCACGTCTCGCTGTAAGCGGGGGGCTAACTGCAGGTTCCTGCATGGGCCTACCAGGGATACGTTCCGAGACGAAACGTCTCTAAGGCGGGGGCAGTGTAATGCGAGAAGTAAACAAAGCGACACATGTTTACTCCTTCAAAAGAATAACTACGACGCGTACAAGACAGGTGCATGAACAGGTGCATGAACATTTCCTGCGTAGGCGTTCTAGAATATACTAGAACGTTCTTTATCGGGGTTGGGGGTGTATATATAAGGGGGCTTGTGATCGAGGGAGTTAGTTAGAAGCAGAGAAGCAGAAGTGAACGCGACATACGATCCTAAAGCGGAGCAGTACAAATAAATTATGTAGTGTCTAGTCTAGTGTACAAGTAGTTAAGTGTGTTAAATAAATTAGTGTTCAATTAATGTAAATAAATTATAAAATAAACGCTACAATATATAACGACCATAGCAAAAAAATGTCCAAAACTGTACTCTGAAATTACTTTCATACCAAATGACTGAGTTAATTAAATTGATGAGGAAGAGAGGGATAGAGGGAGGTAGGGAGGGAGAGGGAGAGAGGGGGAGAGGGAGAGGGGGAGGGAGAGGGAGAGGGAGGGGGTTGAGGGACAGGGAGAGGGAGAGGGAGAGGGAGAGAGAGAGAGAATAAAATAGGGGGTACTAACTGTTTCTTCGCAGGTCGCGCAGGACTATCGCGTTCTGAGAGGAAGATAATAATAGATAATGCGGTTCTCTCTGTCTGCTGTATAATACGTGCGAACATTTTGTAAATGCTCTAACCCTAACCCGAATGTAACTCATAGGTCACCAATAACCCAATTTTTATTTATATTTTTGGTAACATTTTAGTGATTTTATTGAAATGGATTTTGGGCTAACAAATTATTTTCTCTTCTTTTTTTTTTAATTTAAATAAGTGAATTGCAAACACACGCAACGACTTAAAAAGCTCGACGAATAGAGTTCTTGTCTATAGCATGACAGATGAAGTGGTAATTGTAGACTACGCACCTGGATGATAATTGGATCATAACCTGATGGAACAATTGATTGTTCTGGGAATCAGGTTTGTTATTAGTGCAAATGAATGGTTTTTTAAAGTCCCAAAAAACTTCTAAAAACGACTAAGTAACTGAAGTAAATAGTGAAATGTGGTCACCTGAACGGACCAGATCTCAACAATGGAACGTTTTAGTCGAACTGATCAGTGCTGAATATCAGCTTGAAAATGTGGTTAATGATCGAAAATGATTTTTCAATTAATCAACCAATAGCCTATTGCAACGTCCACTGCTGAATAGAGGCCTCCCATAATCTGTGCCACCCATCCCTGTTCCGTGCGACTTGCATCCAGTTCGTTCTTATTCTTCTTATGTCATGTGTCCATCCAGTAGGAGAACTTCCTCTACTTCGATATGCTTCCTGTCGTTGGCTCCACTCGACGATCTTTTTAGTACATCGGCCATCCTTAATTGTCGCAACGTGTCCCGCCCAATTCCATTTCAAAGATGTTATATTCTTTATTACGTCTGTGATTCCTCCCCTGTCCTACCTCGTATTCTATTAGGTATTCTGTCTCTAAGAGACATCTCTAGCATTAATCTCTCCATTACTGCTTGTATTGTATTCATTGATTTCTTGGTTAATGTTAGTGTTTCGGCTCCGTACGTCATGCATGATAGGCAGGTAACATTGGTGAAAAAGTTTGCGTTTCAGACTTTCAAGTTCAAATTCAAGTTGTGGTCAAAGCTTAAAACTTTTTACTGTGATTTATTATCTATTGTGCCCAGTTTAAAATCCGAGTAACACTACTTGTATTGATTTTTGCCACTTATTACGAGACACCCCGTAAAATTGTGTAATAAATTCGGTGTTCTCGGTCCGATCGGGTTTCCTCCTTGAAGTATCGACGTTATTGATTCGTAATTTTTATACGGCGTAGAGCGCTCCTTAGAATTATTAGTTACGTAACGGTTTTTGTGTTGCTTCGTAAAGGTTGTTATATATTACGTCGTTAGGTAACCGTGGGATTGAGACGATATCATGAATCGATGCAGAGAGGGATCGTTTCGAAATCTGTCTAGAGAGTCCTATTGAGAAATTATAAATTTCGAGAGGGGAGATGCAGTTTCCAGTTGTGTGGAGTGATTTATGTTAACTTCATCTAGACACAAAGGAGGTAGTGTTTGATGTAATGATAAGCTTAAATGTAAAATAGTCGAAATGAAATAAATGACACGTAGAGTAAACGTGGGGTAAAGTTGGTACTGAAAGTAGGAACGCTTTCCTTTTTTGACATTTTGTTCAGCGGTGATTCAAGACATATATTTATGCAAGCAGGTTTTTATTCCAAGAACTCACTCAAAATTACTTTTGAACGTAAACCATTCGAGACGTTATTCTTGTCAATTTACGGTTAAAAAAGTCTCGGGTCACGAGCTTTTGTCAGTTAATAGAAACTGACATTTCAATCGAGCAGAAATGATAATTCAAGACACCCATATGTTGTAATCATACCGAAAGACAATTTTTGTAAAATATCTAGGGCCAAGATGTTACTAACAGCCATTCCGACCAAAACGTTACTTTCATGACAATTGCAATGAGTTTGCTTTCATGTAAAAAAAATTAGTCTTTTTTCAGGAAACGCCTGGATCCATTTCTTATGTTTTTGAAATTTTCATAAACAACATTTTACGACCTTCACTCCCATTTGATTTGGCACTTTCATACTCCACACACTGTGCTGGTTTGATCGTCTTCATTAATTTCGTACGGCGGCTAGCGCAATTCTTGTGTGCGCTCCGAATGCCAGCCAGCCTCTTTCATTAAACCGTCTCACGCTTGATGAGATGGTAGACTTAAGGCACTGCCCTGTCGGGGAATTGTTACTCAATAAAGCGGAAGTTTGTCTCACATCGGTTCCCGTAATGCATCAATTGTACCCAAGTAGGCACTTTTCTTCAGCAATGAATATCCCATAAAGAACTAAGTGGCTGAGAATTTGACATGAATTAATTTCAAAAATGGTCTTCCTATCAAATCATTATGTTGCATATAAACTGTTATTTGAATCACTGTGGTTTGCATTCAAATAATTGGATTTAATTCCTATGGCCTCGTCGAAATATGTGTATATTTCAATATCTTATTTACAAAGTAAGGAAGCTTTGAGGAGTAACTTTTAACTAAAATGACTTAGTGCTATAGGTGGATTATTAAAATTAATTTAGACTTTCCGTTCGACAATCGTCCCTACACCTCCCTAATTAAATATACGTAGCAAGAACTTCCATCCGTTTCCTCGAGCTTATTACGAATCCAATCGGTCTCGCTCTTACCAGATAACGAGGCTCATAGCTTCGATGGCGACGATGATGATCTACAGAAATGGCAGAAGATGAAAAAGGAAACGGAGTTGAATAACCTTATCAATGTTCGAATCATAATCATCACAACAGGTTGTTCGATTAATTCGATTAGTTAACGAGAATGGTCTAATTACTTTAGGTGACTCAAGACATAGACGGTGTGCTTAACAGACGGAAGCAGTATAACACGAAATGGAGCGGAATACATGATATCTAGTCTATGTATTTGGAAAAGTACACATACTTCCACCAATGTCATTCCTACAGAATTCCTTAGTGGTACTTTAAGTATATATTATATTCTGAAAATACATGTACAGGCTTCAATAAAATTACCACCTTCTATAGACCTTAACTCATCCCTTAAATTAATAAAAAATTATGATGTGTCCGTCGGACTATACATTAAATGTTAAAAGATTCAAAACAATTCTTTAGGTGTATTTCGAGAAAATTTAGGAAAACCGGAAATCCCAAGAGTGGAGTGCCCTCCAGAAACGATTTGGTCCAGATGTTACAGAACACATTCAATAATAGAATAAATATTCAGTCTAAGAAAAAATATTGAAGAGCATTTTAAAAACATTTCAAAAAATAGAAATATGTCTGAAAAGTGGCCTTTAGAGAAGATTTAGCCAAAAATCTTATTGAATTTTGTTATACATACATATTTCATGGTACAATAAATTTTCAATGTTTAGAAAAAAGTCTTGTAGTGGAATTTGAGAAAATTTTGAAAAACCACAGATCATTAATAAACTAGACCCGGTGTTCCCATTAGAAACTGATGTTTGTTTACATGCCAACATAGCCGGTAGGCGCGATGTAAAGGGGGAAGGAAATATGGCCGCCGTTGACGAATTTTGATAGCGTACAAAATAGCTATCCATAGGCGTATCAATAATAAGGGGCAAAAAGGAAACAAAATTAAGAAAATAATTTATTTATTTATTTAGATCAACGGGCAATGAAGCCCTTTACATGCTATGCAACAAAGGTGCAAAATAAGAGACAAATGAAGTATAGAAAGACATAGATTATCAAAATCATCATGACAGTAATAATGCATACAATAAGTATAGTCCAAGACCCATCTGTCAGAAATTTGCTTTAAATTGTCATAAGAGGTAACCACAATGTTTTTACATGAATACCTCGGGAATAATGTCTAGAATAAGGATTGACTTATCCTCCAAAGCGCAGAGGTCGGGAACATTGTTAAAAAATGCAACAATTTAAAAAGAAATTAAAAAACGAGCTTTTCCCCACTTGTTTTGCTTCTAACTTTTTAAGTATTGAATTTAGAAGAAAGTTGAGGAGAGGAAAAAGTTGCAGAATCGCTTTTACATAAAATGGCGTAAGTTATAAATTCAAAAATTTATTAGCGGTTTTGCCAAATAGTAATAAACAACAAAAAATCGGCCCAAAAAGTGTTTTTTTAACTTATTATTTTAGGCACTTTAAAATGTAGTTAGGACTTCCATATCACAGGTACAAAATCTTGAAGTTATAATAAAAGAATCCCGTAAGTTTCGTTTCGATCGGTTTATTAGATTTTGCACAATAATTTTGCAATCCAGAAAAATGGAAAAATATTGAAAATTTTCAAAATTGTTAATTTTTTTCCACTATTCGATTTTAATAAAACTAGCGGTCATATGTATGAGTGAACAAGCTTTCATGTACTTTTGTCAGAATTAAAAAATATTTATTAGAACGGTTACAGTTATTGTTTCAAGTTGGTGTCGTTTTTTTTTGCTTATAAACAAATATATTATCTCGGCGAATTTTTTGTTAAATGAAATTCTGAAACCATAGCCGGAAAGTACTCGGAAAGACGCTTCTTTTTATACATAATAAGTTGCTATTTTGCTCCTTAGCTTCTGAGATATAACTGCTCAAAGTTGTTTAGTGTTTAATAAAATGGTTAATAATGGTTAATAAAAGTACTATTTTTTCTCACATCTTAAGAAACAATTGTTTCTCACCAGTAACCAGTATAATATTTTTGTTGAAATTTACATTAAAAAGATTGAAACTGAAATAAAAAAAATTGTCACGCTTCCAATTTTGACAAATTCATAAATTTGATATTTCTATTAAACACAGTTACAGGGTAGAAATTAATTACTTCGTAGTAATTTTAGGTTCAAAACCTTGATGCATCGGTAATGGAGCAGCATCTCTCTTTAAATATCTAGCATTGTCGGTTGCACCTATTTTAGACATAAAATCATCTTTATTGAAATGTTTTGAGCAAATATAGGACGATTTTGTTATGTTATCATTTTCGCTAAGTCCCAAAACAGAAATCCAAATATTTCTTTTAATTGGATCTACTGGAAACCTAAAATAATAGCACTGATAGAACGCCACTGAGATGATACATAACCTCAAAAAATGTCATTAATAAATCTCTTTATTTACCTATGAAAAGACAATCCCGAGGCTTTCCCTGCATCGCTATAAACGTTGCACATCGTGCACCTATTAACCATTATTAAATGTTTTCTGTTTTTATCAAAATACACACACAAACCGCGTACACAACGAATTCTATCACGTGAAAGACTAGGACGCGATGTTGCCACTCATAACAAAAGTCTATATTATTTTAGATTTACGTACAACTGACCAACCACAGACGAAGTAGGCTGGATGTATACGTAAATCGTAAGCAAAGAATTCGTCATCTGCATTCATGCAACAGCGCAAAAAAACACTTAGAATGTGCTAAGATCTTGGCAATACATTATTTTGTAAACAAACGGGTCTAGTTATATTAATGGTATGTGTGAAAAACCGAAAAGTGGCAAGTATGAAGTGCCCTAGAGAGAAGATTCAGTGAAAAATGTTTTTAAATTTTATTACGAGAACGAAAAATAAAAAGTTTAAAAAAATTCTTGCAGCAAATCTTGAGAAAATTCGAAAAACTTATTGGGGGGAGGTCCTGGCGTAGGACAAAGCCTTAATTCAAAGTCGAAACTGTTTGTAGTTTTTACTTTCCGAGAAAAGCGTACCACTACAGACACACACACACACACACACACACACACACACACACACACACACACACACACACACACACACACACACACACACACACACACACACACACACACACACACACACACACACACACACACACACACACACACACACACACACACACACACACACACACACACACACACACACACACACACACACACACACACACACACACACACACACACACACACACACACACACACACACACACACACACACACACACACACACACACACACACACACACACACACACACACACACACACACACACACACACACACACACACACACACACACACACACACACACACACACACACACACACACACACACACACACACACACACACACACACACACACACACACACACACACACACACACACACACACACACACACACACACACACACACACACACACACACACACACACACACACACACACACACACACACACACACACACACACACACACACACACACACACACACACACACACACACACACACACACACACACACACACACACACACACACACACACACACACACACACACACACACACACACACACACACACACACACACACACACACACACACACACACACACACACACACACACACACACACACACACACACACACACACACACACACACACACACACACACACACACACACACACACACACACACACACACACACACACACACACACACACACACACACACACACACACACACACACACACACACACACACACACACACACACACACACACACACACACACACACACACACACACACACACACACACACACACACACACACACACACACACACACACACACACACACACACACACACACACACACACACACACACACACACACACACACACACACACACACACACACACACACACACACACACACACACACACACACACACACACACACACACACACACACACACACACACACACACACACACACACACACACACACACACACACACACACACACACACACACACACACACACACACACACACACACACACACACACACACACACACACACACACACACACACACACACACACACACACACACACACACACACACACACACACACACACACACACACACACACACACACACACACACACACACACACACACACACACACACACACACACACACACACACACACACACACACACACACACACACACACACACACACACACACACACACACACACACACACACACACACACACACACACACACACACACACACACACACACACACACACACACACACACACACACACACACACACACACACACACACACACACACACACACACACACACACACACACACACACACACACACACACACACACACACACACACACACACACACACACACACACACACACACACACACACACACACACACACACACACACACACACACACACACACACACACACACACACACACACACACACACACACACACACACACACACACACACACACACACACACACACACACACACACACACACACACACACACACACACACACACACACACACACACACACACACACACACACACACACACACACACACACACACACACACACACACACACACACACACACACACACACACACACACACACACACACACACACACACACACACACACACACACACACACACACACACACACACACACACACACACACACACACACACACACACACACACACACACACACACACACACACACACACACACACACACACACACACACACACACACACACACACACACACACACACACACACACACACACACACACACACACACACACACACACACACACACACACACACACACACACACACACACACACACACACACACACACACACACACACACACACACACACACACACACACACACACACACACACACACACACACACACACACACACACACACACACACACACACACACACACACACACACACACACACACACACACACACACACACACACACACACACACACACACACACACACACACACACACACACACACACACACACACACACACACACACACACACACACACACACACACACACACACACACACACACACACACACACACACACACACACACACACACACACACACACACACACACACACACACACACACACACACACACACACACACACACACACACACACACACACACACACACACACACACACACACACACACACACACACACACACACACACACACACACACACACACACACACACACACACACACACACACACACACACACACACACACACACACACACACACACACACACACACACACACACACACACACACACACACACACACACACACACACACACACACACACACACACACACACACACACACACACACACACACACACACACACACACACACACACACACACACACACACACACACACACACACACACACACACACACACACACACACACACACACACACACACACACACACACACACACACACACACACACACACACACACACACACACACACACACACACACACACACACACACACACACACACACACACACACACACACACACACACACACACACACACACACACACACACACACACACACACACACACACACACACACACACACACACACACACACACACACACACACACACACACACACACACACACACACACACACACACACACACACACACACACACACACACACACACACACACACACACACACACACACACACACACACACACACACACACACACACACACACACACACACACACACACACACACACACACACACACACACACACACACACACACACACACACACACACACACACACACACACACACACACACACACACACACACACACACACACACACACACACACACACACACACACACACACACACACACACACACACACACACACACACACACACACACACACACACACACACACACACACACACACACACACACACACACACACACACACACACACACACACACACACACACACACACACACACACACACACACACACACACACACACACACACACACACACACACACACACACACACACACACACACACACACACACACACACACACACACACACACACACACACACACACACACACACACACACACACACACACACACACACACACACACACACACACACACACACACACACACACACACACACACACACACACACACACACACACACACACACACACACACACACACACACACACACACACACACACACACACACACACACACACACACACACACACACACACACACACACACACACACACACACACACACACACACACACACACACACACACACACACACACACACACACACACACACACACACACACACACACACACACACACACACACACACACACACACACACACACACACACACACACACACACACACACACACACACACACACACACACACACACACACACACACACACACACACACACACACACACACACACACACACACACACACACACACACACACACACACACACACACACACACACACACACACACACACACACACACACACACACACACACACACACACACACACACACACACACACACACACACACACACACACACACACACACACACACACACACACACACACACACACACACACACACACACACACACACACACACACACACACACACACACACACACACACACACACACACACACACACACACACACACACACACACACACACACACACACACACACACACACACACACACACACACACACACACACACACACACACACACACACACACACACACACACACACACACACACACACACACACACACACACACACACACACACACACACACACACACACACACACACACACACACACACACACACATGTACGATACATACAGACATTTTTTTAAAAAGATGGTTTTTTTTGGACTCAGCGGACCTTAAAACGTCTAGGAATGCTAAGGACCCAATTCGAAAAATCGACCCCGATTACAATATTTCTCGTAGATGAGTGCCTCATACCAAAAAGCAAAAATGGCGATGTGTCCATCGGGAGTACTTTCTCATATGAGAAACAAAAATATATGTATACGACAACGGCTTAAATAAGAAACGACATTAATATGGGGATTGAAATGTTTCGGTATACAATTTTTACAAATTAATGACTATTTGTTTATAGAAGGAAAGAAGAAAATCTCATTAAACGTAGAAACTATAAGCTTGCTCCTTTAGAAACATTTTCGCACTTTCTCATTCTTATAACTTCTTTTTTCTCTTCTTCGTTTTCATTCCAAAAAGATCAGAAGTATAAAATCTCGATGATAACTCATTCACCCTACCAATACTTCTTTTAATAATGACATCCCGGAAGTAAGATTGTAACGCACTTTTCCTTAAAACTGTTAATTTCCAGTCTTTTTTGCATAAATCTCTTATCATTCAGTTAGTGATATTTTATAATAATTAATGATCTAGTCGCTAACAGACAAATGTTACATCTAATGGTCAAGGTAAACTAGACCTTAGACGGAATTTGTATTGGTCAACTTTCTCGATAATTGCATATAAATAGCTCATATAAATTTCAAATGTTTCTTGTCTGCTGATTTAACTAGCGAATTTTGGAAACAAAACGCTACTAAATGAAGGAACTGTGGTCTTGAAATTATAATATGAAATAATTTTTTCGTAAGGTGAAATGTTACGCAAAAGTGTAAAAATTTTCTGTAATGTTTCCTGTCTGCAGACTTAATTAGCAACCTGAGGAAACAACGAGACCTCTCTTTCTCTTTCTGAATGGGTAATGTGAAATAAGTCGATAGGGGAAAATTAGAAAACTGCCAAGTGAGAACGTAAAAGTTTTTGTTGGAACTGCTTGTGAAATTTGTTTCTGAAAAGTTTTTTGACCGTGAATTTTTGGAGTAAGGAGATACACCCAAGATAAGAAACCGGAATCGAGAATTGATTAATTAAGTTGGTAGAAGCCAGAAGCCACCATCTTTTACGCATTCATTTTTTCTCTAAATGAAATCCCTAAAAATCCCTTCGAAAATAATAAAATTCAGCGGCTACTGCGCAGCCAGTTTTTTTCTTAGTAGCATTTTTTGTTGTCGTTCCGGCCGAAGAAAACCTAATAGTGTCTGACGCTTTATTTTCCGCGGCCCCGATCGACGTTGGTTGTTTTTCTTCCCTTGGCCACCCCACGCGTTCTCCTCGCTTACGTCTACAGCTTCAATTTAATGGGAAAAGCCGGGAAGGGGGGAGAATGATAAAGACAAACAGGCCTGATTGAATAAGGTCGGGGAAATTAACAGCGGCGATGCGAGAAAATTGAACTGACGCAGACCACCTAGATAACAATAAACGTATTGAATATTAATAACAATAGTGACACAAGGTGGGGAATAACTAATGTTATAATTTAACCTCCAAAAGCTCTCTTGATAGATTCTAGGAAAAAACCCACATGTAAACCGCCTGCAGAATCTGGGTCACTACATTTCAATTTTTAATAATCGACAGTGTGTGTGCACACATGAAAGTGTCTGCAATCTAACCTAATATGCAAACTTGTCCATTGTATAAGTACCTACACTAGGTACACTGTGCGGGACTGGCTTGATCAGTCAATGACACAAATCTGGTTAGTATTTCAATATAACTCGGAACAAAATCCATAGTAGATTTACTCAGTTCACAATTTTCATTTCTTTTGTAAACTTATTTATGTAGAAAGCCACCACCACGTACGCTATGGATTGGATAATAACTTTAAAGATTAATTACTGTTTTTGCGACATTCAGAAACGGAAGGATTATAGCATGTTTAATTGAAATGTTATTTTTGAGAAATATGTATTTGGAAGAACTGTTTTATGTTAAGGAAGGTAGTTCTTCAATGCCATTCCTAATTTTTTGCTAGTTTTAATTTTTTTATTGACAAATTCTGATGAAATACAAGTGTTTCGTTAATACTAATTTGAAAATATGTTTGATGACGGGGCTGAAGTAGTTTATGTTTTTCCAGTGAAAATTGTTGTTTTCTGGGCGACTAATACGTTTAATGAAAGGTGTCCAGATAACAATGTCAGTGGTGTTTACGTGTTTACGTGCGGCTTCTTGTGCAAAGATTTGAAGCTACTGGAGCCTTTCAAAATATCAAGGCAAAGCAGCAACATTCACAAAATGAAGTGGCTCAAATGAATATTTTGGGTCAAGTCGCCATGTGTCCCACGACACATCGCAAAGTTTCGGAACTCACACGACACGAGTATCTCATATGGTCTCATGAATCGGATCGGAAAGCATTAAACACAAACTTTCTGACTTAAAATAATGCACATTCTTTAAGAGCTGGGTTATGATGATCCCAATATAAGAATTTAGTTTTATGAAACAATTATTTAGAAACTTGAAAGACATCATGACATTGTAAAAACTTCTGTTTTAATGATGAATGCACATTTTATGTAAACGGAAATGTTCGAAAGCAAAATTGTCGTTGTTGGGAGAATGAAAATTCCTGTGTTATTCGAGAGGATCTATACAATATCCTTAAAAAAGAAATGTTTAGGCTGACATTTTCGGAAATAAAATTGTTGATCTTCTATGTGTTCAAACCTTGTAAAATGGAATAATTAACGATGGTGATTGTAATGTAACGTTAAAGTGATGTGTAATGTGTGTAATGTAACGATGATAATAATTGACGATAGTTAACGACGAAGGCTCTTACATCTTTAACTAGATTACCCCAGGAAAACCTGACAGTGGCTAGATTAACATTATCCAAAACTATGAATTAGGCGCAGAGGTGCCATCAGACAAGAACGGTGAATAGTGTTTGTGAATTTTTCCCAAAATTCGTAGTTTAGTTAAACATGCTACAATTTTTCAAATAATATTTTTTTTTTATTACAACTAATTATTTCGTACGCAGTTGACAAAGACTTTTAAAATGAGGTAACACTCGATGTACCACATATGTACCCCGCTTAGGGACATATGCATAAAGCTGCTACCACTACTAATCTGATTATTCCTCTATTCTGGCGAATCAGTTTTTGAATGTTCTAAAAAAACTAATCTTCAGAGATATACCCCATCCAAAGTTTTGAAATTGACACCCTGTATATGTCACGAAAAATGTCACCTGATATCAAACCACCTCTAAGCTTTTGTGGCGCACATCAAATCCAGAACTCGTTCGCAATATGTTGGCGAACGATGCCCTCGAGTGGCTACATCCGAACTTTGTTTTCCGTGGTCGAACCACTAAAGTGATGAAATTGTTGCATTTCGTTGGTTAAAGCCAGTTCGGAATTTGTTCGGAACTTATAAACAAACAGATTTTTAATTATATATGTGACTAGAGGTATTACAGAGTTTTTGTGGTTTACGACAAAAAAAATGTTTCAACGTCTAGAAATATGAGGTTACTTCAAATTTGCAAAATTACAATTAAACTACACATTTCTTGAGTATACTTCTTGTTCGTGCAAGTTTCATCGTTTCGTAATTATTTTATGCTGAAAGAAACTGAAACTTTTGAAATAACATCACGCTTTTAATAAGCTTAATTAATTGCAACATTGGTTTGTACGTGGCTGTATCATTTTTCTACAGCCAACCAGAATAATTAATTCTTGCAATATAAAAGCAACGTGATTGCAAGTTAAGTTCTAAACGAATTTTTGTTTATCAGTATTGGGATTACATAACCTAACCAGGATATGTGGCCGTGAACGAGGACTCTGATCCAAGGTGAAGGGTACAGAAATCATAAAACCGTATCGAATGCACACAAGTGAGAAGAGGCCGTTGACTTTTGGGTTTCTACAAGGAATTTTATCATTATTTTCGCCATAATGTGGCATAAGTCTAGAAAGAAAGACGAGCAAGAAAGAGCGAGATGAATCCGTTTGGTGCATAAATAAGAGTGAGGGAGAAGCGAAATAAAAAAAGCTGAAATTTAAGTGAACCAAAACTGGTTATAGAAAAACCAGAAGGGGATTATATGTAGGAATGGGAAGATAATAGAAAATAGTGTATAATCCGGCTGAGAATGAAAACAGCAGTTCAAATCTAATAAAAAAGAATTCCGTATCTCTTTGCTAATCCGAACCTCAATTTAGATCGACAAAGTTTTTCAAAGGTATCATTATAAATTACTCATTCTAGATAACTACAGATTAAATCAATTAACATTTAAAAAAATATTTACAAGTATTTAATCAATATTTGCAAATATAGATCATTAGATTACTCTTCATCTAGAGAACTAGTACTATAAAATCTTGCTGAATTACATTACAATCATTATTCCGCTTACCAACATTTGTTCTACACACGTTGCTTTGACTGATACGTACCTGAAAAAAGAAATAAGAATTAGTTATAGAATCGCAACTTGTAGTATATCGAAAAGTATATTGTTTCGGAGAAAGATTTCCATGAATGTAACGTTGCGTCCAGGCGAGAATGACAACGTCTCACTAGTACATCATCATTTTTTCCAACCATGTTCAACAATTATTAATCAAACCTATTGATTGAAATTTGTCATCCAAAGACCTTTCTTTTAATTGAAAACTGGTGCGAGTGTTACTGAATTTGATTGGAAAAGGTATAATTATGGGCCTGAAGGGTTATCTAATCGTTCAAATATGTCAGTATAGCTTCCTCTGCAATAATAATATAAAAAATCAAGTACTACTAATCGAGACTGGCGCTATTTATTTACCTAACATTTTCAAAAAATTAAAACGTAAACTACACTAGTTAAACATTTGATAAGATTACAAGAAATGGGTCATATAAAATTAGTAACTAATTGATATTCGTTATTCACTTATCTCGAAGTTATTTAATGTGTTACCTAATGATCGGTTCTGAAGGATCCATAAAGGATACTTTCATGACAATGATAAAAGCTGAGCATGATGAAAATTAATTAACCGCCATAACTAATAATTTTAGTTAATTCACATTCAGTTTAAAATATGTAGAAATCAAGTTTATTATAGGCAATAAAAATAACAGGTGGTTTAAGACGTTATAACCCTGGGAAAGGTGCAGAGTGTGAACGTATGTCGTTATCTTATTTTCCAGCAATTGACAGGTAGCGAAACAAAACTAATTCTCTGCGTAGTCCTGTCAAATAAGACGAAATATGTCATAGACACGTGTTACAGCTACAGTCCCCTGTGAGATGATAGTTTCGATGGTGTATTTGAATCGACTTTAATAGTACAAAATAGTCGATATATCAAGTGTGTTTCTGTATGCGCCATTTCCCACAAACAATACGCCATTATGCTTTATAAATAATGTTCTTTACGGCTATGCTATGCCTCTTGTGTACCATGTGTTCTCTCGGTTCGGCCTTTTATTTGCCTTCCTCGTGCAGGTAATTTCCAGATCTCTTTGGCCTTCTTTCATGAGATTCAAGTGCCCATATTATAACTACCTTTTTCTTCAAAATATACTATGCTCCTGAGTTGAATAATGTTACTAAACATCCTTGGATTAGATCAAGTGAGTTAGTTAGAAACCGCAAATTAGCAACACAGAACAGAACGGAATAGACAGTAATGAGGGATGTTCTACAGTTGGAGTATCCATACATTATTGAGACTTCTTTGCAACTCTTTATGTTTTCCATCTAGAACCCAGGTTTCATAATTTTGTCAAACTTTTGTGTCATGTAAGCTACGTCTTCTATGTATGCGGTTAGATGGACCTCTTTTGACTGAGTAAGATAGATATACTGTAAACTGAGTAGGTGACTAATATCACTTTGTAAGATTTTTTGAAAATTTTCAGAAATACATATTTGCATTACCTTCAGCTGTAGTTATTTAGTTGTAGACTTTTTTAAAGTAGTTACGGAAGCATAATTCACACTTACGATTTCTTATTTAGAAAAATCCTGCATTGGTACGCTATCATACGCCTTTTTTTAGATCAATAAAGATTAAATGAGTTCGCTAATCTTTTGTGTGATATGTTTCAATTGATTATAAGTAAAAATACTTGTGAATGGCCTACCAGCCCTAATGACACTTTGCTCCTCTACAGTGAATCAAAAAGGTTAACAACACCCAACTTATGATCACAAAGAAAAATCACTACAAAGATGCATCACAACTACATGAAATATTTTACTATAGCAACATACAACATCAGTAGGTAGTACTATAATAATGGGAGCAATATTCAGCATGTAGGAAACAACAAGAATTAATCGAAAAACTGACAACAAAAATGTATATACAGATAAAGCAAGCAAAGAAGTCTAATTGAACCAAAACGTAAACGTTTGTTTTCTACTGTTCCGTTAATCCCTCTTGTCAGTCAATCATTACTTGTCCGGGATTAATTGAGGCTACATTTTCTCGAGATATTTTCTAGAATACGTAGTGTGATACTCCATTATTCTACGTTTCACTTTATTCAAACTGTGTTCTATAGTGATTTTGGAGAGTGTTCCGGTAGATTTAAGGGACCCACTGCAAATGCAGTAATATACTTGGATGTTGTAGCCATTGATTCTTAAAAGTTCAGCAGATGGTCTCCAATATTGATGCAATATATACAAATATTGGTGATAATTCATACTTCTCTCAATGAAAACCTAATCATCGACCCTCTGCTGCCAAAACAATAAGATTTCCGGAGTACTGCTTGACAGAACAGACTCCAATTTTCCTTCCGGAATTTCACATTGACTTTTCAACAAATTTTTCCGCTACCATCGAACCCGAAAATGTACTTGAGCTTGCAAGAGTTAACAGTACCCTTTTAAAAAGTCGGCATCTTTTTAAATGTATTGATTAGCAAGGTCGATCTTTCTCCGACGACATGACTTATGTACAAGTTTAAAAATTGCTAGTTACGATTTACTCGTGTTAAAAAACACGAAATTCGGCTAAATAGGACACATTATACACAATTTTCTTTTTAATCCAAGGTTATAACACCAATTTTTGAGTTTATGCCCAATTTGATCCCCATTTGCTTAAACTTTGAACAGTGTGGATCTTATTTCTATATTACTGTATGAAAACGTGTTGTATCGATGATATGAAATTCAACCGCCATACCTACTCTTCATCCATCGCGATTTTATATGATAACGATACATTGGGTGTAATTACTTTCCCATATGGATTCTTATTTCGAAGTATGGACATTGAAATTTGTTCTTGTTATATTACATGAGTAAATTTATTCATCGTTTCGATAAACTTAGTTATATTCAAAAACATTTTTCAGAAACCTTTGTCATCTAACAAACAAACAACAACCAAAAGAAATATTTACTAATAAGAAAAAACTAAAAAGAAAAAATACAAAATTTATTTTATATAACGATGATAATGTTGCCATGAATATTTTGTCCGGCCATATGAGAAAGTCTTACGATGTTATACATCGCCATTTTTTACATTCTGATACAAGACACACATATATGGTACATACACCATTTCTAGACGTTCTAAAGTCCCCCAAGTCATCTAGTAAGTAAGATCGATATAAAGAGGAAAGAAATGTAATTTTGGTACATATACATTGTTCATTTGATAATAAACAGCTTATTTTACAGACGATGCATTTCTTTAACCATTTTATTGAAACATTCTTTATGTATTTATGAATGTATGTATGTATGTATGGATATATGTATTATGTACATAACTTTAGTACGTTTTTCTAGGAAATTAAAAACTACAGGTTGCAACTTTGTGTTTGGACTTTATCCTACAACAGAACCTGCCAATGAGCTTTTCACTGTTTGGTTTTTGAGCATTATCTCAATATTTGCTACAAGAATTGTTTTTAACCCTTTAATACTTATTCGTCTGCCGAATATACATAATACAGCTGTTAAATATTTATATATGTAATAAAGTTTAATAACACCTTTGACTTAAATCGTTCCGAAATTTTCTCTAATTTTCCTCAACTTTTGAGTATTTATTTTGTACTATAGAATGTGTACAATAAAGTTTAACGTTTTTGGCTAAACTGCTTCTGAAGTACCGTTTCTATTTTCGTCGTTTTTTGAAATTTTCTCAAAATACGCCCGAAGAATTGTTTTTAAACTTGACTATTTAATCTACTAAAAATATTTAAAATAAGAGATGAGAAAGTTGTCCGATGGCCACATAGTCATTTCTTGTATGTCTTTTCATTGTCTCAATATTTCATGGTAACATCCCCTTATTTACTAATAATTTAATATGTATTCTTTGGAAGGAAGTCCTTATTTAAAAGAAGTAATAACAACGGTTAGGTATTTAAACGATATTTGGGGTGACATAAGGTTTGAAAATTCAAAAATTTCATTTTCATGAGCCACCATTTCGTCATAAACAATTAACTCAACAAAAAATCGTTATTATTATTTAATATAAGATTAAAAATGTTATAATTACGACATGTAATATCCAACAACAATAAACGAGCATGTACTCTTTAGAAATTCCACGCGATGTAACCGTGTCACAATCATCGGGAAAAAAACCGCAGAATAAAAATCCTTGGCTCGATGCAGTAATATTTATGATCGCAATTAACTATTACAACAAATAACGATAATAATAAATAAATAAAAGGTATTGCGAAGCCACACTTCCTCTTCGAATTAGGATGGATTTTTTTGTTGTTGTCACTGTTACGTAAACTTTAATTTTCGAAAGCATCAATAAAAGTTGTCGGCAATTCAATAGAGATAAAAAAAGTCGTTTTACGCCTTATCAACCAGCAATTAACCGCCATAAAATCACTTTTCGAGATATCATAAGTAGGCAGAGAAAATTCGAAGAATTACTCGGAAAATCGCATAATGGACGAACTTACACGGTCTTAATAAAAATTGTTAAAAGTCTCTGCTCCTTACGCCTTCAGTGGTTCGTATAATGCGATTAACGGAAAAAATCGCGGAAATTACAGGCGGACGCCATTTCCTGTGGAGTAATAACGTGCAATGGTCACGCCAGGAAAAAAATAAGCCGTATAGAAAACGGAAAAACGTTCTTCTATGATTAAGACGTCGACATGCTAATTTGCCGTAATAAGTGGAAAGTATTCAATTGTTTAGTCAGTTGAAGTTATGTACGTACGCCAGGTTATCTCCGGGAAAGTTGGAAGATTACAGTCTTAAGCTTTTTTTACAGTAAAGTTACCCAACGTGATTCGTCTACTTTTCTATCCATAGCAACGGATCTATTTTAAAAATTACCAACAAATCGCCATACGTCACCAAATCAAACAAACTGCAGAAAAAGATAACCGTATCACACTAGCTTTGCTACTTCAAACAAATGCATTAATGAAAAAAAATATTGTAACTGCAATCTTGTAATAAACAAAAAACACACCCAAACACATATTTGTCCAATTACCGTAAAATGACACGAGAACGTATTAAGTTAATAAATGACTAAAAACAAGAATTAATTCATAAATAGTGCTTAAGTGATTAACATTCAAAAACTGTCTGTTTATACCTTGATTACAGCATTGTGGTTTTATCAGAATACAAATAAACAGTTCATGGAAATAAAATAAGTTGAATAAGTGAATTATTCAATTTTACATTTATGGCGTCAAAGTAAACCATTCAAAACATATTAAGAGCATCGCTAATTTTATTACGTAGTGTTTGTTGCTATGTTTACTCGCTTGTGCATTATCAATTCCTAAAAATATTTGTACGAATTATTTCATATTGTCAAAATTTAGTCTCCAGACTTATCATTGAAAAGACAAATACTATAAGAAGCATATAAAACAAACCAACAGTAAAGGTCGATGTTGGTTCAAAACTAAATTACACTTTTTTATTGTCATTTGTCACTTAATAGGTTCTATTAATAACTTTGTACTATTAAAATAAAGAGGAACTATTGTAAACTTTAATTACTTTTAGACGCTCATCACTGAGCTTTTTGAGATTTTTCCAAACTTCTTATCTGTCAAAATGGCTTCAATTAGCGGGTAGATTATTGCACCTACGATACGCGCGCTTGGTGCGTCTATTTCTCCAACGTTGCTGCACCAATCTGCTGTAGTAGCAAATTTTTAAGTGAAAAAAATGTCCCTTTCTCTTAAAAAATCAGTTGGAGAAAGACCTGGAACCATTACTTGCTTTAACGAGGTCTGGAGTTCAATCAATATTATTCCTTTCTTTATCTATGTAAAGTTGACGGACCACCCTACTCAGGCCGGCAAAACAAAATAGTGGAGATTTTGTGTCTTTTTTGTAGCGAGAAAACGAATTTTGTAGCTTTTGACCAGCCGAAGCTACAAAAGGTGGGCTAACTTAAACTCTGGTTTGCACAGAAATTTGTGTCTTTAGAAACACTTGAAAGTACCGGGGCCCAAAAATTTTTTGGACACATTTGGCCAATTTTGACCAAAAACAACGAGATATTCAATCATCACTCGCGGTTCAATTCCATGATATAGTAGCAATCTTGAGGATCATTTGGCACTGAAAAACCTTCAGTTAATCGGCCGAAAATACGGGCAAAAATGGCCAGATATGGCCAAAAATTCGAAAATGACTTATTATAAAAGCATGGAAAATCCTGTATATACGTCGACAGGTGTTCAGAAACGCTAGCAGGCCAGAAATGGCCAAAAATTCGAAAATGACTTATTTCGGCCAAATGTACTAAATGCTGTATATACTTCAATAGTTAGAAACTGTGGGCCCCAAAACTTTCAGACACACTGTCGGAGGATCCAATGGAGCCTTCTAGCCACTGAAATTGGCCTGATACTGTGGGCCTGTGGAGCTACAAATTCCAAAATGACTTATTTTGGTCAAAACGTGCTAAATCCTGTATATACTTCAATAGTTAGAAAATATGGGCCCCAGAATTTTCAGACACACTGTCGGAGGATCCAATGGATCCTTCTAGCCACTGGCATTCACCTGAGACTGCGGGCCTGTGGAGCTACAAATTCTAAAATGACTTAGGGTCAAAATATCCAACATTCAAAATGAAATGTTACAAATCCATTCCATTCGTAATTCTAATCAACATTTTTTACTCTTGAAAGTATAGTCATATATTATCTAATTGTAACTTTTCACAATGCGTTTTAACAAATCAATTTGTATCATGTTACAGTAAGAACAATTTTAACCAACAATCCAATGCTGACACGTCATTATTACATTTGACATACATATATATATATATATATATATATATATATATATATATATATATATACAGTCGATAGAATGCACTACCAATTATTGAGATGGTTTTTAAATTATTTTGTACCAAAGGGGGAAGTATTACATTCAATTTTTCTTAATGTAATATGGAACGTCAACGTTGGGAGTAATTAAGTATCTTAAAAGTGATCAAAAAATATGTAATTTGTTTACGTATTATTAAGTCCAGACAGGCTTAATTCCTCTCTTAAAGACTTCTTTTCTAAAATATTTTGATATCGACATAATCTATATAACCTAGGAATTATGTCAAGTATCGATTTTATTGCTCGTTTGATAAAATTTTTATGGTACAATCGATAGTGGCACATAATTGAAAATTATACTATAATATTAAAATAGGTCTAATTTAATTGTGACATTAACAATTTGAACCAATTACCCATACCGTAATGAATTTTACAGTTTCATAAAGGAATTAATTAAAACGGACGGTATATAAACGGTATATAGTAGAATCCAATTATATACTGTGTTTATAAGAATCAGACAAATTAAATTTTTGTTACAATATAACAATTTTATCCTGTTATTTATCTTTATTGTTCTTGATGTAAGTACATACCTTTTAAATTAAAATCACATAATATCATACTCAAATAATATCATACAAATACAGACGTTTGTCCAGACGTTGTTTTTAATTGCATTTATTACGCTAAAATTATTCATGTCGTGCATAAAATCGGGTGCTTAACGGAAATTTCGGGTGAACAGTCGCCAGTCTCTCGTCTTTAATCAAATAATATATGTCAATCTCAGCATTGCAATGATTGTGATTACTGATTAGGTATCTTCGAACTCTTCTATTTATAAATAGACTTATTAAAATCGTCAATTGCATCATTTCGTGCATCTGCTATGGCAATTGAAAACTGCGATTTCTCATCTCAGTCATCTCCATGAGGTCACAACCTCATTTTATACGAAGTAGTAAAGCCCGTTTATGACGATCCGTTCTATAATTAAAATTAGGTTTCATTTCGTGTCTTTCCAGAAGGATATCCCAAAAATCGGATAATGTGATTGAACCATAAACCTTCCTTTGGACATTTATCCTACTTAAATAATACGGTTATAATGTCACATCGGTTGTTTTGGTCAAGCTATTATAATTGATAAATATCACTATGCGTACTATTATAGTTGGCATGCTTTATAGTCCAAGCAACGAAGGAAAAATAGCGGAAATAATTCATGTAGAAGCCACAATTGGTATAGTTGTAGGGGAAGGTGTCCTTAACATCATACTAAAAGTACTGAGGGGTGGGGGTGGAGCTAAGGGCGCGGGGGATCTCGAAAGTTCCTTTTTTCAATTTTTCGTTAATAACTCAAAACCCACTGCTTCTATAAAAAAGTGCTTATATACTAAATTAATCTAAATAATATTCTATACAATAAAGATTCTTTACACTTTTTTGATAGGATCAAAGCTTAAGGAAATATGGAGGGGGTAAATAGAAAATTAAAAAAAAAACAGGTTTTTATTGTTAAACATGAATTGTTTGCAATGCGTTGGTTCCCCTTCCCTCAAAGGCTTGCAGCTCCAGAACTTCCAGTTTCCCACTTCTTCCTGGGGGGGGGGGAGGAACAGATTTCAGTCTTTTCACTTTCGTGGATGTAAGGAAAGCATGGATTGGTGTAACACATTTGATTCCTCCCATACTGTGGAAGGTATTCCAGCCATCGAGAATGGATACATTAAAGTCTGCACTAGAGTCCATTCACTTTAAGAAGAACCGTGGACTTGAGTTTTACGGAGAGATCTATTCCGTCGGCTATGTTCTATTCCCATAGTTTCATGTAATTCACCCTCCCGCCACTGCTTATACACGAATTACATGAAACTATGGAAATCGAACATAGCCGACGGAATATATCTCTCCCTGAAACTCAATGCCACGGTTCTTCTTAAAGTGAATGGACTCTATCAAAGATGTACTGACAAAATGTGTCAATTGGGATACCTAGGCTCTTGCCGGTGGTGGATGGTGGAGAGCTTCAGCTACTGAGCGTCGTAGTAAGAGGCACTCAATCCCTCACTGCAGAAGCTAGATGAACGGGGATAGGCACTGTTGTCGTAAGCTATGGATTCAATGTCTTCCAAGATAATCTCAGCAGATTTTTGTACAATCCTCTCACGTTCTCTTTGTTCATCTTAACACCTTGAAGTGTACCATGAGTCGCTCAAGATTTTATCACTAAAACTACGAAAGGAGACGACAGTTTGTCTGGTGCGAATAGTACTGAAAAAAAATTGGTCCCCCTGCAATAACCTCTTCCAACAACTCGTCCATAGAGTATTGGTAATTATCAGTCCTTTCAATATAATCCTATATTTCTTCCATTGCTTCTGAAATCCCTTCATCTTGTGGATGTCCAGCTTTTCTTTTTAAAGGTACAGAGGTAACATGAATCTGTTGTTACAATATTCGTGATATATTGCATCTGCTTCGTGTAGATCCCCAACAGTGCAGATACGTCTCACTACATCGTTTCCCCACTCATCCTTTCTTTCCTGCCCACGATTCAAAATAGAATTATGAAACGCAACCGTACAAACATAAAAAACTATTCGACACTTAGCATACGGTTTTTTAATCTTCTTCTCTTCGTCACACGTTACCGTGCAGAAAAACACTTTGTTTTAAAATCAAATTACAATTGTCCTGAACGCAAAGACGAAGCATCACGTGATGTTGAAAGTTCATCTGAGAGAGTGTCTCGCAAAAATCTTTTTATTGAGTCATTTCTGACGTATTCTCTTCTGCAAGAATTATGAACAATACCATTTGTCGTACCCCTGAAAACTTTCTCTTTCCCATCTTTCCTTAACACACTTGCCTTCACTAATCCAATTATCCCTTTTTTCCAACGTTGCACAAATCACTTTCAACTTCACTCTCACAAATTAAACACTTCTCAGCCATAGTCACATACACACTGGAAATAATAATCTTGTATTAAACGAGTGCAAATAATGAATGTAATAAAAGCAGATATTTTGACCCACGATCAACAAGAAGGTTGATTGTGATTGACTGGTCACCCACCTGGCATTGAGTACCGAAATACGGAGGGGAGGGGAGCCCCGACATTCCAACCCGGTTCCCTTCCAACCATTGTCACTACTGTTACTGCTCAGTGTTGTCAACGCAAACAATCCAAAATCTCGTATATTTAAAAAAAACTCTTTTTTGTTAAATTTTTTACTTACCCCCTCCATATTTCCTTAAGCTTTGATCCTATCAAAAAAGTGTAGAGAATCTTTATTGTAAAGAATTTCATTTAGATTAATTTAGTATATAAGCATTTATTTGATAGAAGCAGTGGTTTTTGAGTTAATAACGAAAAATTGAAAAGAGGAACTTTCGAGACCCCCCGCACCCTTAGCTCCACCCCCACCCTTCAGTACTTTTAGTATGTTGTTAAGGACACCTTCCTCTACAACTGTACCAATTTTGGCTTCTACATGAATTATTTCCGCTATTTGGTATTTTTTGGTCTTCGTTGCCTGGACTATTAATGATGTTACTTTATAAGAAGATACGTGGAAAAAATATATCCTGCAATCCTAAATCAAAAGAAACCGTACTCTTTTTAGACTCATTCTTAGATTAATGCAGGCTTGTGATAGTATTCAAAAAACCATTGAAATGATAACAACTCTCAAATATTAAATATTACTCGAGATCCAAAATATCTGTAAACTGTACCTAATAATAATTTATTGTAATGTTTGGTTAATTTAGAATGTTGTTGCAACGTCCATTCACTATCCCAATAACAAAAGTGCATGGGCTACAATAGAATTCTTAAAGTGAGTTTTTAAAAATAAGCTTTAGTTTTAATAACGTTTTTAACGCACTGAAATCTAACGATTTCTGATATCGTAACAGAAGACCGCGAAAGATACTGAGGCAGAATTACGTATTTCTAAATATTTCTTGGAACAGAATAAAAGGGACTAAATTTTCAAACTTGCTCTAAACTCTTGGTACCTAAATTTAGATTTTTTAGCAACAAATAGAAGTGTTCTAACGAAATAAGTTTTATACCACAAAATTGAAATATAGAGCTAGATAGTGCTTATATAATTTACGGTTGTATCACTCGCACAGTTTTTATATTTTAAAAACGGGATAAGTACCATTAAAAAACACAGACTCCTGAAGACATGAGAAGATTTCTCTTTTCGAGAAGACTTTCAAATCTTGAACTTCTTTGGTGCAGGTCTAATCACCCAGTCATATTAGGATTAAGTTATGGAAAAATTACCAAAAGGCTAGATTTTTGTGTATACTTTCGCTTTGACATTATCAGAGAGCGGATTTCAGGTAAAAACATACTTGTGTACCTTTTTATTACCTTCCTATTTCATTTCACCTTTTCTAGTAGTTTTTGATTGTATTTCACATTATTAAATAAAAAAGGTTATTTTGTTAAGTGTATGGCTTTCAAAACGTGAGGTAAACGTTACTCAGATCAGGTTATCCCCGGTAAAGAGATTAAAATCACCACTAAGAATCACTGTTAATTTGGAGAGGCAGGTGAATTAAAAAAGGGGAAAAAAGCAAAAAAATTCCTAAACGACCTTGAAGCTCACATGACCAAACTGGAAAGTTCTTAGTGTTCATTACCAAAACTCAATACATGCACGCAACTTGCATTGCCCATGCTGCCCATAGAGTTTACGAGTGCACGAGGATTTGTTTTTAAGAAAATACTTATTTTCTCCACCTCAACTAAGTTACACAGTATACAAAATTACCAAATATAACATTCGAAATTTAGATTTCTCTTATAAGCTCTGTTGAATTATAAGACAAAAAGAGTTTATAAAAATAAATTGGCAAATACATCTCTGCCAACAGAGCCTGCCAGAGTTACCTGTCGGGAGACTGGGATTGCAGCTTGCATATTTTACGAACTCATACGGTTTTCTTTGTAGGTATATTAAACAAAAATATAGGAAATGAAATTTAAGGTCGTCGAATGGTTAGATCTGATCACATCACATTTAATTCGTAAAGTGTAGTAGTTGTTTAGTAACAATGGTCTCTATTTTTTTTTACATTTTTTTACATATTTTTATTTTACATTGCATGCAATTTGGAAGACTTCTTATTAAACTTACAAAATTAAGCGTTCGGACTGACTTTGGTGGATTTATATTGTCCATACTACTTGATCAAGTTGAAGACATTATAAAAAATGCGCCAGGAAGTGCCGAGAGTTATTGAACAGAGAAATTTAAATGTTATAGAAAAACAAATAGCCTTAGCGGAACGTAAAGAAGTTCACCTCATCCACGCAGGTGCCAAAGCAACTACAATTTATCTGGTATACGGTATATTCGCATATAAACCGTAGCAACTCTCAGGTAAACATAATTTTATTGTCATCCTCTTAACACCCCAAATAAAACTCTCAGAGAGATAAGCATGGCGGAGGGAAAATTTGGTAAATACAGTTTCGTCCGTAATCCCTTTTTGAATAAATTTTTTTTTATTTATATTTATTTCCATGAAAATTAAACCGTATTCAAGTCTTTGTGTTCCCTTTCGTACATTATAGCATCATATCTACATATACCGGCTTTTGAATGACTAAGTAGTCCTATTTTGGTCTTGGTCCAACATCATCTTTCTCTTACATGCTGCTAAGAACTAATAATAACGATTAGAAATGCACGTCGAGTGTCCTTGCAGTAAACGGAATGCGAGTTCCGTTTACTTGCTACAAGCTTTTCCACGGCGCGATGACTAACAAGGCGGACGTTCGATGTACAGAGTGATCAACGACCTTATGGGAGTGTGCTTTCGATTACTCACGCTCCTAAAATTAAGTAGGTAAGTAAAGAAAAGAGTCCACGCTTACATGGCCGAGCACAGGAAGAGGGGGAGCGCGAGTGGGTGATGCCCACTAAATGAACGCGATAAGTGGGAAAAATTAGAAAATGATGTTAGGCAAGACAGTCCCATCGAGTAAGATACCTATTTTGTTTATGTCGACGAACTATTAAAACTAAATGTCTGTAGGGTAAGTTACCGGACGTTCAATTGTTTGAGAATGTAGATTTCGATAACCGACATTGCAAATTGGTCTGATCTCTCATCCCATGAATTGATTTGTTTTCTGCCAGCAGAGATCAGACTAGTCAAATTAAATGCCTATGGAGTGAGTTTGGGATACGTCCTTAGTAGTATTTTGAACGTTGTAATCTTTGACTCCTTTTAAACAGTGTAGATTTGGATGAATACATTTTACATAGAGCGTTTTCGGTAGTTTTTCATTGGATATCAGATAGACACATCATGTCAATTCATTTGAGTATAGTATATTAATTTTGTTGTAGTAATAAGTGCTCAAAGAATCGGCTCAGGCTGAGCCGCTCGCGCCCCTGCGCCCATTGGTTAAAATTTGGATTTTCAACCCTGTTTTACAAAACAATTACGGTTTCCGCTGAAAAACAGAGGAATATTATTTTCAGGTTTGTACCCTCTATCAAATCAGGCATGTTACTGTTTATTCGATAAGTGTGCAAGTGTATAGTCTTTACGAGGCCAGTGTAACAACGGGCTGCCGACGAGAAAGAAGAACATAAACGAGCCGCCTCCATAGGCGTGCGGAATATTTTTTACTCACTTAGTCAGTAAAATTTAATAGAAAAATTTTACATGAATTATTGTAAAATAATTGAGTTTAAACATTAAATATTATAAAATAGATTCGGAGCCGGGACGAATGACAATGAGGTTAATAGGTGGTAAAACGTGATATTCTTCCTCTTTTTTAATTACATGCGAAACGCAATTTTGCCAAATTTGTTTGTAAGAATAAACCCTAAAGACGGTTTCAATGTTCTCAAAAACAATGTTAGTGAAAGTAGGTCTGTGGTTTGTTTTCCGCAAGCGATCCTTGACGTTAGCCCAAATTAATTCTATGGGATTAAAAATACAGTAGTAGGGAGGTAGTCGACGAACACAATGACCTTTTTCCTCAGCAACCTCATCAATAGCATTCCCCTTTTTTGAAAGTACCCGATTTAACAATTTCAAGAAGCTTTTTTTTGTACAGATGTTTGAAGCTATAGGAATATTTTTGCTGCGAAGAAATTCGATGATAAGTGATTTCCTGCACGAGAATGATATGAAGCGTTATCAAGAACTATAACTGTATTATTAGGAATATTGGGCAGAAGTCGATCTTTAAACCACTTTTCAAACAATTCGGCATCCATATCCTGATGATAATCGGCGAAACTCTTATCGATATTCTTGGCGGAAAGAAGCAAAGCATTAGGCACAAAACCGTTTTCGTTTCCTGCATGTAAAATTACCACCCGATTTCCCCTAGAACTGGGTGTATTTAATTTACAGTTGTTGCTGTCATATACCCAACCACATTGAATTACTGTGGGTGTAAAACGATGTTTCGTCTAAATATACAATGTTGCTCCCTGATTCCCGAAATGACCTAATTTGTCTCAAATAATCCTGACGCAAAGCAACAATACGAGGTGACTCCATGATGACCATTCGAGACTCAATTTTTTGTGTTTAAATCCGCAACTTAACAGAATTGACCTTAAAGTGTCTAAAGATTTATATTTATATTCCTCAAAAGACTGTAATTTTTGAAAAATTTATAGTAAAGTGGACACCTTGTTTCTAGCATAAAAATCGTAAACGGTTCTGCGTATAACGTCTTTAGCAGCGTCATCTAATGCTTTGAACTTCTTTTGTTTACCTAATCTATTTTGATAATGATCTACAATTCCTCGCTGAATTATTTTATAAATTGAAGAATATGGAATTAATGTCAAGTGTAAAATTTCTAAAATTAAGCAGTGAACCGATTGTTCGGGGTGTCTTTGGTGGAGGCGCTTAAACATATTTAAAATTACTGTTTGTAATAATTGAGGATGTAGATCCTTATTTGCAAACTCCCAAGAAGGAGACGAGGAAGAGCAAGAGGGTTGAGTAGTCACGTTTTCCATATCAACTCGCACTGTTTCTGTCGCCCACTCTCTTCAAAACACCATTCCGATTACAATTAATTGTTATTATAAATATAAACACGAAAGGCATATTATATGATTATGAAATTAACTTAAAAACAAACAAAATACCTCTATAACCTGTCTCGGTGATGTAAACCGTGCCAACACTGGTAAAAGACTGAAGACACGTGTTCGAGACGTTCTAGGAAGGATCCAGTCGTCCAAAACGTTTATGAATCCACTACAGCACAAGCGAGAAAAGTAAACTATTGACAATATTTAGGCGTGTGACTTGCTCGGCGTGGAACTGGAATGGGAGGATTCTACAGGACGAGTTCGCTAAATAACGTATCATGTATCGAGCATGCCGTATATCTTGTTATTGATCGATACCCGTATAAGCTTGGTTGTTACACTGGCTTCGTAAAGACTATACAAGTATACCGTTAATATTTTCCATTACCATTTCCAAATATTTCCCGTTGACGGTTAATTACACGAACAGGATATCCGCAAATTTATGACATTATTGCAACTGCTGCATCAAGTGAAACATTCGCATAGTTTCTATCTAACCTAATACACTTAATGTGCAATTCTAATTTTGCAATTTGGTATTTTAATCAAAGCGATATTTCGACGTTTCACAAGTCTCTTTTGGTATGTATTTAGCAGCAGTCCCAATCGTTCATCATACAAGTCATTAAACTTTTAAAACGAAATATCGATTATGCGTCACCAATGTCCCATAATCACTCTTTTTTTATCTTCGCCATTTACTTGTCGACCGCTATAAAATGCAAATTATGCAACTCGTCGTTGCGTAAAGGCAACACTTCGATAAATAAATAATAGACACCAGAAAATATCAAAGAAACCAAGACGTGTGCCAGATTTTCAGTACGAAAACCTACCGCCTTGTCAGATTTGTATACAACGGATTTTTTCGCGAAAGTAAAGGTCAATGCTTCGTGTTATTGTTGATGTTAATGTTGCAACATTCTCATATAATTTGATTAGTCATTAAATGTCTATTATATTTTACGTTCGCGCATCGTGATTAACCAGGATATGAATTGAGGTAAAAAGGTACAGAGTGGATTAGACGAAGGAAGTGAATTAGAAACTGCAAATCGCTTCAAGTCAATATTTGAATACTTTTTATACGAACTCAAGCGGCAATCCGGTAATTACATGAAAATCATATCTTTTGGCACAAAACTATACTAACAATAACTTGACTTCTAGTCGTCTAATATTTATATTAACTTGGTCACCAAAAAGGCGCAGCACGATCGAACCTTGTCTAATATTCAATTGTACGGCATGAAATCAACCGTCTAACTCATCCTTTTTTCAAAAATTATCTCGTTTTTTTGCTGTAAGGTAGACAAATTTTTAGAAATGTAAGTACGGAAACGCGGACGAGTTCAGTTTCAGTTTATTCAAGTTTTAAACTTCTGAAGTAGTTCATTTTCAATACCGTAAAATATACGGATTATTTTTGCAGTGCAGAGAGCCTATTATTAACAAACCTGTGCTGAATTTTCATGCTGCAATTGGCAAGATACTCATTCCCATTTCTGAACAATAACTTTAGATTGCACAACATATCTTGTGACAAATGTGTAGAAAAATTAAATTCTCCACTTTTCCGGCGCCTAACCGATGACGTACTAATAAGCTCAGATTATGAAAGCATCAGTTTTTATGTAACCATTGTTGATAAAGCTCGATTTCCCGAAATATCGTTATACTTATGTGGAGCAAGTATTTATTATTTTAAAAATAGTTTCACGCCACAACCGCCGAGACTCAGGAAGGTTGAAAGTTGCCACTTTGCAATTTTTAGAAGTGTTAGACGGTTTCAGAATAAATGGCAAAAAATATTTGTTTTCTAAAATAACACTCAAACGATATTTTCGGCGTTCAGATCATTAATATTTCGGATTAACCTTAAAGACGTTGTAATCAATGGAAAGGGATAGAGAATTAGACTTTAATTACACTGGATGTATTAAATACAAACTAGATACTGAATCAACTCCCTATGAATTAGAATAAGGTAATGATAGTAGTGTATAAGTGTATACTTTCAAAATGAAATTTTGAAGGTGACTTTGGTTTTAAGGGCTATACAAATTAAGACAACAACTAATTAACTTTTGTTAGGACTTTAACCAGTACCTTACAATAAGATTTACAGTAAGATTTACATCTAAATCATTAAGTGTGTAATACGAACGATAATACAGTGGCATGGAAATCAAAGATTCTCCTGTGCTACCTGTTTTCCTGTGTTACTTGTTTTGAAATCAAAGTAACCTTCACCAGTATCTGCATTCAATACGGTTATAAATATCAATTTCGAATTTTTGTAATAATTGCAATACAACGATGTATCCATATGTTAAATAGATCGACTGATTTTAAGGACAACTTTATTCTCAAAATATGTACTAAACTTCTAGGTTTAAAATACGAAGATTAAAATTAATTTCTACTTCAAACGTTTTAATGTTTTAATTTCAACCACAGACAAACATTTCTACTTTTACTGTCATTAGATTATTGTCTTGCGACAGCAATTTATTAATCCACAATTTAAAAACAATAACTTGGCAATTCGGTTTTGCATAACACAAATGACAAACTACTTTCGCAGTTGAATGGCCTGCAAAGTGTGCAAAAAATTGATACAGGATACTAAAATTCTTCCATTAATTCAACACATAACTGTTTGCAAAATTGATAAGTCACAAATTAATAACGTTCATTCCTTTTGAAACATTTCTCTTATTTTTCAAAATTGCTACATGCACATAAAATTTAAAAAAAAAATGACACAAACTGATCGCAGAATAGTGCTACGATGGTGTGGCTTCCTAGAGGGTGCCTATATTCCATTCGGAAAATCGAGAGAGTAATAAAATGTCATTATAAATGCAAATCCTCAAAAACTGTAGTACTGGCGAGATATGTATAAACATTGCATTTAGTTATACGTCTCTGTACTGTTCCTAGGAACTATTACATTGAAAAGCACCCGGATCAAATTTCTACCTGCGTTCGGGTCAAGGGATATAATCCGTCTTTATCTTTCTTATGAAGAATTGAATGCTCTTTCTCTATTACTCCAATTCGGTTATTTCGCACTGTTTTCGTTTACTTGAAATCGTCACATCAGAGTCACGCCATGGGGTTTTTAATTTAAAGAAAAAAAGTAATCATAAGCAATATTTGTTTATTTAGAATTTATGGAACCTATATATAAATAATAAATTTATACCGTGAGGTCGAAATGAAACTATAATTAATTCACTTTTACTCAAAGAACTGAACTTTTCCTAATATTATACCTAACACTGGCATATGCCATAAGGGATAGAAATATACATCAATCCAAATTAATTACTTACTAAATTAATATATCAAAAGCACAAAGTATACATAACATCACTTTTGTCCAAGCTTATAAGAAACAAAAAAATTTTAAAACGAGGAACGTGGCACAATTTCACAAATTATACAAAAGAAGTAACTAAATGGCTTAAAATAATAATATATTTATTGGAAATAAACGTTTTTTTACAAGAATAACAAATCTTGTTTAAACAGTTCAAAACGGTTTAAATCTTAAGTTAATAATAATATAGGTAACTATAAGTATACCTAAATCGATTTTCAGAAATCTCATTTTCTCGTACAAGAATCCGTTCAGGTATACAAAAGGTACACGTTCAAAAGAAAAAGGAGTAATCGTGAGGTTTTGGAAAGACGCAATGTTCAGGAATGTTTTCAAGTTGAAATTAATTAATATTCAGAATCATCTGAAGAACTCTCTTCATTGATATCCTGTGCAGTAATGATTAAGGGTTCCACGGCGTTATCAATCATAAAATCTAACTCCCAAAATTTTTCTTCTTCTTTTATAACATGATTTATGACTTTTTGCCAATTTTCAGAGGTGGTTCTGCGAATGGATTCTTCCAGAAGAATTTTAATATCTTTTAATTTAAATGTTTTATTTTCCCGAGCAACATAGCCTTTTACCTGAGCCCATATTAATTCTATGGGATTGAGTTCGCAGTGATAGGGCGGAAGACGAAGCACAGTTATTTGGCGATTTTGTGCCATTTCATCAACTGCATACCTTTTACGAA
Source organism: Cryptocephalus moraei (assembly GCA_946251905.1). Taxonomy (NCBI): domain Eukaryota; kingdom Metazoa; phylum Arthropoda; class Insecta; order Coleoptera; family Chrysomelidae; genus Cryptocephalus; species Cryptocephalus moraei. Next base: position 34,973,612 of record OX276454.1, on the reverse strand, counting down.
AGTTGCAGGTCTTTACAATTGATATCAATTCCGATTTGACCATGTCCTCCTTATACGGAATATTTTTTCTTATCAGCCAATTTAAAATTTCAGCCTTCCGCCAAGAAATTACCGGGGATTTATCGACCTGTCTGGAATGATAGCTCTCATTATCCATGACAATTACGGAACCAGGTGGGATGAGATCGAGCATTTGAACGAAGTACTCCTCGAAAACGTCCGCGTTCATGTCTTCATGATAATCTCCCGTCTTCTTCGATTCAAAAAGAAGTAAGCCGCCATCCACAAAGCCACTAGTACTGCCGATGTGGGTAACAATAAGTCGTTTACCTTTTCCAGCCGGTGCTTTTAGTCCTGTTGATAAACCTTATAAAAAGGCTTGTCGCGGATTCACCACACTTTTGTCCTGCCACACTTTTCCCACGGTATATCCTTGGTTTACCCAGGTTTCATCCAGACAAAAAATAGCCCTTCCTTCTTGTCGAAATTTTTTAATATCTCTGAGGTAGCTTCTTCGCCAGCAAATAATTTCATCGGATTCCCGAAGAGGAGAAGTTTTAATTCGCTTATCCCAACAAATACCTAGTTCCTTCAGAATCGTCCACAACTTGGTCCTTTTCAATGTCATACAGTCTTCTGGCAGTTCATGTAACATTTTATCCAATGTTGGGATTTCACGTTTGAAAAAAAAGGAATGAAGCGTTCGACGAATGAGTCTCTTGCTATCCTCATCAACAAGCATTTGAGGTCTTCCTGGTGCAGATTTTGGAGCCTTCACCTCTCCACTCCTCTCTTCCCTTTTGACGCGATATATCGTTGATTTTCCATATCCCGTCATTTTGTGACACATTTCAACTAGGTCATCTACGCTGGATTTAGGATGTAGATGTTTCAATCCGTTAAATACATTTAAAACAACCACTTTTTCACGACACGATAACGCCTGCTTATTCGGTAACTTACACGGGGTAAAGTTCATAAGACTTGACATATTTAATTCTTGATATACTCCATTCGAAATAGGGAGAGAGTAATAAATAACTCAAAATCGGAGGTTAGGGTTGTAACAAAGGGCGTACCATCCTTATTTCCCTGATTTTTAAATATAAATTAAATTCACCCATCGGACTGTTTCCATTTTAAAATTTCTTGAAGTTGTATCGTACATATAGTGATTAAGGATTGAACCTAAAAGGAATGAATTCATATAATTACCAATATAATCGGTGCCGTTAACGAAATATATCAATGAATGATATTACTTGTAAATATTGAATACTTTTAGACAATTCGTCAACTCGGAGACCATTTTGGAAAGGGTCTTTTTTAATGTGGACACTTAATAATTTGTTCAGGCACCTTTACTCTTCCACTAAACTACTTAGTTAACTGTTACCAGAGATTTACCTGTAGGATTAAGAATTACCTGGAAATGGGGTCGAAAGTTCTCCCTCCGTTGAAGGAGGTATAAAAGGGAAATACCTGAATTTCGGTTATTCTTATTCTAATAGTCTTACTATCAAGAATTAAATATGTCAAGTCTTATGAACTTTACCCCGTGTAAGTTACCGAATAAGCAGGCGTTATCGTGTCGTGAAAAAGTGGTTGTTTTAAATGTATTTAACGGATTGAAACATCTACATCCTAAATCCAGCGTAGATGACCTAGTTGAAATGTGTCACAAAATGACGGGATATGGAAAATCAACGATATATCGCGTCAAAAGGGAAGAGAGGAGTGGAGAGGTGAAGGCTCCAAAATCTGCACCAGGAAGACCTCAAATGCTTGTTGATGAGGATAGCAAGAGACTCATTCGTCGAACGCTTCATTCCTTTTTTTTCAAACGTGAAATCCCAACATTGGATAAAATGTTACATGAACTGCCAGAAGACTGTATGACATTGAAAAGGACCAAGTTGTGGACGATTCTGAAGGAACTAGGTATTTGTTGGGATAAGCGAATTAAAACTTCTCCTCTTCGGGAATCCGATGAAATTATTTGCTGGCGAAGAAGCTACCTCAGAGATATTAAAAAATTTCGACAAGAAGGAAGGGCTATTTTTTATCTGGATGAAACCTGGGTAAACCAAGGATATACCGTGGGAAAAGTGTGGCAGGACAAAAGTGTGGTGAATCCGCGACAAGCCTTTTTAGAAGGTTTATCAACAGGACTAAAAGCACCGGCTGGAAAAGGTAAACGACTTATTGTTACCCACATCGGCAGTACTAGTGGCTTTGTGGATGGCGGCTTACTTCTTTTTGAATCGAAGAAGACGGGAGATTATCATGAAGACATGAACGCGGACGTTTTCGAGGAGTACTTCGTTCAAATGCTCGATCTCATCCCACCTGGTTCCGTAATTGTCATGGATAATGCGAGCTATCATTCCAGACAGGTCGATAAATCCCCGGTAATTTCTTGGCGGAAGGCTGAAATTTTAAATTGGCTGATAAGAAAAAATATTCCGTATAAGGAGGACATGGTCAAATCGGAATTGATATCAATTGTAAAGACCTGCAACTTTCGTAAAAGGTATGCAGTTGATGAAATGGCACAAAATCGCCAAATAACTGTGCTTCGTCTTCCGCCCTATCACTGCGAACTCAATCCCATAGAATTAATATGGGCTCAGGTAAAAGGCTATGTTGCTCGGGAAAATAAAACATTTAAATTAAAAGATGTTAAAATTCTTCTGGAAGAATCCATTCGCAGAACCACCTCTGAAAATTGGCAAAAAGTCATAAATCATGTTATAAAAGAAGAAGAAAAATTTTGGGAGTTAGATTTTATGATTGATAACGCCGTGGAACCCTTAATCATTACTGCACAGGATATCAATGAAGAGAGTTCTTCAGATGATTCTGGATATTAATTAATTTCAACTTGAAAACATTCCTGAACATTGCGTCTTTCCAAAACCTCACGATTACTCCTTTTTCTTTTGAACGTGTACCTTTTGTATACCTGAACGGATTCTTGTACGAGAAAATGAGATTTCTGAAAATCGATTTAGGTATACTTATAGTTACCTATTTCCAATAAATATATTATTATTTTAAGCCATTTAGTTACTTCTTTTGTATAATTTGTGAAATTGTGCCACGTTCCTCGTTTTAAAATTTTTTTGTTTCTTATAAGCTTGGACAAAAGTGATGTTATGTATACTTTGTGCTTTTGATATATTAATTTAGTAAGTAATTAATTTGGATTGATGTATATTTCTATCCCTTATGGCATATGCCAGTGTTAGGTATAATATTAGGAAAAGTTCAGTTCTTTGAGTAAAAGTGAATTAATTATAGTTTCATTTCGACCTCACGGTATAAATTTATTATTTATATATAGGTTCCATAAATTCTAAATAAACAAATATTGCTTATGATTACTTTTTTTCTTTAAATAAAAAACCCCATGGCGTGACTCTGATGTGACGATTTCAAGTAAACGAAAACAGTGCGAAATAACCGAATTGGAGTAATAGAGAAAGAGCATTCAATTCTTCATAAGAAAGATAAAGACGGATTATATCCCTTGACCCGAACGCAGGTAGAAATTTGATCCGGGTGCTTTTCAATGTAATAGTTCCTAGGAACAGTACAGAGACGTATAACTAAATGCAATGTTTATACATATCTCGCCAGTACTACAGTTTTTGAGGATTTGCATTTATAATGACATTTTATTACTCTCTCGATTTTCCGAATGGAATATAGTAAGACTATTAGAATAAGAATAACCGAAATTCAGGTATTTCCCTTTTATACCTCCTTCAACGGAGGGAGAACTTTCGACCCCATTTCCAGGTAATTCTTAATCCTACAGGTAAATCTCTGGTAACAGTTAACTAAGTAGTTTAGTGGAAGAGTAAAGGTGCCTCAACAAATTATTAAGTGTCCACATTAAAAAAGACCCTTTCCAAAATGGTCTCCGAGTTGACGAATTGTCTAAAAGTATTCAATATTTACAAGTAATATCATTCATTGATATATTTCGTTAACGGCACCGATTAAATTGGTAATTATATGAATTCATTCCTTTTAGGTTCAATCCTTAATCACTATATGTACGATACAACTTCAAGAAATTTTAAAATGGAAACAGTTCGATGGGTGAATTTAATTTATATTTAAAAAATCAGGGAAATAAGGATGGTACGCCCTTTGTTACAACCCTAACCTCCGATTTTGAGTTATTTATTACTCTCTCCCTATTTCGAATCGAGTATAATTGCAATTGATAACATGTATTAAGAATAAGCTTGGCTAACGTGCGTATCAGTACACCTACCTATACAATAACACTTGACCCTAGTAATATTATAATGTCAATCACAATAAAATTGATTTTCGAGCAAACTTTAGTTTTTCTTAAGAGATCTGTTGTAGTACTTCTTGGTCTTAATATCATCTGGCAATATTCAAATTTTTATTGCATAATATACTGAATTTTCTAGTATGTACTACTCCGGCCCTGCTTTGCATCACAATGTCTTACACAGGCGTGCATTTAGTTTTTACATACAAATTTTGTATCTGGTTTACCATATCAAATATTAATTTACATCGATCTAAATCTAGTAGTTTGACACTACTGCCAAGGTGTCTACCAAATAATGAGAATCGAATGTAACTAACCTCAATGTTACTTTTCACACGGAAATAAATGTATACCTACATATTTTATAATCAATTCACAGGTGATTCATAAATGTGTTCTTAAAAGAACAGTTGGTAAACTTGACAGGTTTACGATTGTATTTAACGCAAACCATAAAGTTAAAATCGACGAACTATTATCTAATGATTGATCAGTGTTCGGGTGGTCATGGCCGATCTTAGCACGGTAATGACAACACCGTTTATTTTCGCTAACATAACATGAGCGAGCAAATTTGGAACTTCTTATAAAAGGTGTATAGCTACTACCCGCTAGAGTTGGTACTTATATGACGTCACCTGGACAGATGCATCGATTTTTAGTTCACTTATCCAGCATCTCATACATTTGTCCATGTTGCATATGTGTCAGAAAGTTAAAATTTAAACAGGAATCTTACGGGTCCTATTTTGTAATATTTGCATCGTACTAAACGTATTTTTGTAGATATTTCCCACATTGGTAGCAAAATGCAATAGGAAATATGCATTGTCGATTTGAATTTTAGTTCCGCGTATGAGGTAACTTCTGTACTTATAGATAACTGGAATTATTGGTATAATTTTGTCCGTTATTTATCGAGGCGCTTTTGCGAATTTACCTGCTCTTTGAGACACTTTCTCCAATTTATTTTTAAGGTTATAATTCGCGTTGAACCCACTTTTTTGTGAATAGCATACACTTCGTTATTTTTTCAGTACTAATATTTGAGTTATTACAAAATGAAATCACTTAAGATCCTTGTTAAATTTTTGCATTCACTTTCCGTTTTGAACACTTATGTAGAATCGTCCGCAAAGCTGAAGTACTGAGCTATTAGATTGAATTTTTTGTAAATTTCTCACATATATAAAAGTACAATAGAGGTCTCAAAACCGACCCTTGTGACACACTCCGCACTTATGTCATAACCTCGCTGCATACACTATGCTTTTAATGTATTTTCTGTCAGTTAGGTACGGCCCAATTAGTTTAAAAAATGCTTTTTACGATGAATATAGTGACCACATGTGATTTTAATCTAAAGATTGTGATATATAACTTAGTAAGTTATACTTAGCTGAAAGTCTATTTTTGCTTTGTAAAACCACGTCGGAACTTGTTCAAAAGTTACTTATATTAATTTTACTTATTACACTTATTACTAAAATTGGTTTGTAGCTCTTCATTAAACTTTTGTCCCATGATTTGGGATAAAAGTTCAAACAAATATTGCACTTATTTTTTTTTACTTACGGGGGAACATTCCAATTGGTTATACTTTTTTACACAATCTACTAAAAGTGTTCATTAATTACATCAATAAGTTATTCCTTCCTAGAGTTTGTTAAGCTCCAAAATGATTCCATTTTGATATGTTAATTTTATACCTCTTAATGGGCAATTCCATGTCAACTGTCGTGAGGTTGGTGGGTCATAATTTTTTTTCCAACCAAAACTATTTCATCCTATTGTAGGTTCGATTAAAAGTATTAACCGAAATTTTCACCCACAAATATTACTCCTAGCGTTTTTTACGGCCGATTTTGTTTCCTCGCGTTTTCCATTTTTGACGTCAAATTTTCTCCAAAACGTTACCGGAAACACATTGGACGCTGGAAATATTTGAGAATATATGTAATCGATGTAAAATTTTCCAGGGAATCCATTCCCGCTCCCAGAATTACCCTAAGATTTTTCCATTTTCGAGAAATCCAAAAAAAAATATTTTTTTTTGACTTGCTCTAACTCGCGTGAATTAATTTTTGGATTTTTTTGCAGGAGCGCAGAATTTTTGTTTTTTAGTGTACTTTTGGGGACTTTTAACTTTCCCGTGCGTATTTTGGTTTTAAGTGCCAAAAGGCGCGAAAAATGGCAAAAAAAGGACAAATCAGCCTAAAACGGTGAATTAAGTATGAGAAAGGAGTGGCAAAAGTTGGAAATATTTGTGTGGACTTTAAGCTCAAGTCCGATGGATTCGGATCATCCTTATTGAATACCAGACCATCTGGAGGTCCAATATTGTGAAATTAGTGCAAAAATGTAATTTTAATGAAATATTTTTGTTAAGGTTCCAAACATTCCTGATAAAAATATCAAGATGTCTTGGAATTTCATAAATCTGGCGTCACATTTGTGATCAGCGATCTCGAAAACACTCGAGTACCAAATTAGTCGAAACTACACGCCCGGGTTTCCCAAAAGTGCATGGGCACTGGTAGGGCGTCATCTTGGAATTTTGTAAATCTGATGTCATATTTGTGATGAGAGACCCCAAAAACTCCTATATACTGAATTTGGTGCGAATCAGTTGATTTTTCGAAAACTTAATTTTTTTACATAGTTTGGGCCGCCATATTGGGTCTCACTATCGAGCCTATCTTTCAGAAGAACTAAATATGCTACTAGATTCAGCGATTCAGCACCCTACATCATCGCCTTCATATTCAAATTTATGATTTGGTTTAGAAAAAAGGGTTTCATTTTACATTTTTGGGCCTTTTCAAATTACTCTGGGATGTGGAGTTGGGGCCAAATTGGAAAATTTATAGTCACTGAACACAGCGAGCGAATAAAAGATGGAATTTATGTCATTTCTGGTCTTTAAGAGTTAAACAAATTGTATATTCCCCATTCTTCCCGAAAAATTTGGAAAGTATAAGTCAGAGTTGGTATATACTATTATCTTATTGTAAAATACCGGCGAAACACACTGTAAAAAAATTCATAGTAAATTTGCCAGAGTAGTTGGTAACTTCATCAAAATAGTTGGTAAATTTATCAAAAAAGTTAGTAAATTTATCTGATAGGTGATTTATCGGATAATACAGAAGTGAGTACTGCAGAAAGAACTTTGAATTTGTGTGGGGTAAGAATTTTAAGTGTTTTTTTCAAAAGAAACTAGATAGCTTAGATGTCCCAAATACCGTACAATTTTTTTAAAACGTTATTCAAAAATGTTATTTCCCCGTGTTTTTCGTCACATGCAGGGGTATGCGGAAAACTTGAAATTGTTGAACTTATCTTTCATAGTACCTATAGTAGGTAGTTTTTCAGCTCTTTCCGAATCTGTCCTTAGATTTATGCTATCTGCCGTCGTTCTTGAAATATAGTGGCTCAAAGCCAAAGTGTAAAATGAAACCCATTTTTCCAAACAATCATGAATTTTAACATGAAGTCGATGATGTAGGGTAAGATGGCGTGTCACCAGTGCCCATGCGCTTTTTGGGGAAACCCGTGTAGTTTCGACTTATTGAAGTGGAATTTGGTACTCGAGGGTTTTCGAAATCGCTGATCACAAATATGACGACAGATTTATGAAATTCAAAGACATCTTGGAATCTTTATCAGGAATGTTTGGAACCTTATCGAAAATATTTCATTAAAATTCAATTTTTGCACTAATTTCACAATATTGGACCTCCAGATGGTCTGGTATTCAATAAGGATGATCCGAATCCATCGGTGGGACTTGAGCTTGAGGTCCACACGAATATTTCTAACTTTTGCCACTCCTTTCTCATACATAATTCACCGTTTTAGGCTGATTTGTCCATTTTTTGCCATTTTTCGCGCCTTTTGGCACTTAAAACCAAAATACACACAGGAAAGTTAAAAGTACCCACAGGTACACCAAAAAACAAAAATTCTGCGCTCCTGTAAAACAATTCGAAAATTGATTCAAGCGAGTTAGAGCAAGTTAAAAAAATAATTTTTTTGAGATTTCTAGAAAATGGAAAAATTTTAGGGTAATTCTGGGAGCGGGAATGGATTCCCTGGAAAATTTTACATCGATTACATAATATACTCTCAAATATTTCCAGCGTCCAATGTGTTTCCGGTAACGTTTTGGAGAAAATTTGGCGTCAAAAATGGAAAACGCGAGAAAACAGAAAATCGGCCGTAAAAAAACGCTAGGAGTAATATTTGTGGCTGAAAATTTGGGTTCATACTTTTAATCGAACCTACAATAGGATGAAATAGTTTTGGTTGGAAAAAAAATTATGACCCACCAACCTCACGACAGTTGACATGGAATCGCCCATATACACATTACACATAACTTCATATACAGGATGGTTTGCCCCTAAGTCGTCTAATCTTCAGTGCAGTTTTTTTCTCTACCACAGATTTAGCCATTTGTGTAAAATAGTGATTTAAGCTATTAACTACATCATTTTACCTACAATAAAATTATTTTCATCTACACCCATCTCACTTTATTAAAAAAATAAAAATATTTATGATAAAAATATTTATATTCCACTGTTTCTGAATGCTATTGCCAGATTGTTTCCATTTTTCCCCCGAAAGTAATTATTCTTTGGAGATATTATTCTGTTATCAACTTGTTCTTTACGTTTTTGAACGCTTCATTATTACTGTGTTCTTACATTACAGGATTATTATTTTCCCCTATACTGGCTACATCTAGCTGTTTAATCACTTCAAGAATTTCTTGGTTGATTCGCGTATTACTTTTCGATATCTTTATTTTTTTTTACTTTATTCTTGTACATTTTACTTCGTAATTTAAAGTTATACGACCTATTACTTTCGATTTACATGTTTTGAAGTTATTGGTTCAAAATTGGTTCAAGTTTATGAACACTATTTCTAGCCAGAACTGCTCTATAACCAAAATTTCTATTACTGCAAGGAACACGATTTGTTGCAAAACCCGACACAGATAGACAGGAAGCGATTGCAGACTGGCACCAGATAAGTTAGAATCAACGTCAAACAATAAGACTACTGGACAAGTGAAACCGGAAGATCGTTTCTAAGAATGCTTTACAATTGTTTCCTTACACCTTACAGTATTCTAATTCGCCATTCACGTCTCGACCTTTTAAGAACAAATCACTGGGTATGCAGTATTTCCTTTCTCGGACTAGGTACTCTTTTGAACATGGAGCGATTCTCAGGTGCATAAATTACCGGTTTTGTGTTTTCTCGATAACTTAAAGAGATGCGATTTTATAACCTCGTCCAGTCAAGGACGCCTGAAGGGGGTCTTCGGGTCCAACCACGTGCTCCAAGAGATGACCTTTTCAGAAGGAGAAAAACCTACAGACGCCGGGTCTCTGATGTGTGATTGTATTTGCTTATTGAAATTTATGTTGATGTACCGGACTGAGTAAACAATGTAATGAATCACCGGAATTCATTATCCGCAACGGGATAGGGATCATTAGCAATAAACACTGCAATTGTGAAAGGTCTTCTTCATCAGATAGAACAACAATCTATTCAATTTCTAACCATAAGGAAGCCGATTTAGTCTTTGAGAATTTTTATTTTTCAATAGAAAAAGCGTTAAACATCCGTTACTATTTCGATATGCGAATTCCGTCTTCTGATGAGTAAATATAAATGTAAATCTTCAATAGAAACAATCTAAAGCTAATAGGTACATAAAAGATCCCGGTTGTAACTGAAAGTAACTAAAGTACTATTTGAGCTAATTGCAAAATTTTTGAGCTCCTTACAATAATTGATACATTAAAAAGGGGTCGGATTATTCGAAATCATTTCTTCTTGCAGTTAAATTACTACCTTTAAAGCCTAATTTGGGATTTCCAATAACCGAATGGGTATTTCTTAAGTGCATAACGAATGCAACAAAAGAAATGGACATCGAAGCAAAGGAAATTAATCAGGCTTTTTGAAGTTTCTTTAAATCGAAAATAGTGGTTTTGAACGCCACATTTCCAAAGGAATGCTATGATAAATGTTACAAATAGGTTGACCATTGTTCAAATGAAAAGTGCTTATTCTAACAATCGTTTAAAATTAAATTATCCCAATTGTTGGTTATTACTGAGTACTGAGCAAGTATTCAGTAAAATGGTATGTTTGCATAAATAAAAAAAATTGTTCATTCAAATCGTAGAAATGAAAACCAATCACTTCAAGTTGCATACAGAAGTTTAAGGTTATGAACTAAAAACCGGCCGGCTATCATCTGATTACGGCAAACCATCAATTTTGCGACAAAAGCATGAAAAAACAAACTCATTTTACAGTACATTTTAGAAAAACAGTAATTTTAAAATGTTTCATATTGTTGTTTTAAAAGCTGGTTAACAAACAACCTGATGATCAATTAGTTAAGCTTCACTTACTAAATGACAACCCTTATGCCCGTTTGCACCAATTCTACTTAGATAAATCAGTATATAGCAAAGTGATACTTAATATTTAAACTCAGCTTAAAATTGTGTGACTTGCACCAGTTGCACTTAAAAAATACTTAGCTAAAGTACGGTGGAAAGTTGGTAGCACTTGGAATTATCATGTTTCGTGATTAAATTGTCAAGTGACAACTAGTTAGGTCGTCGTTTTGTGGTATGTTTGTTAGTTGTTGTTGTTAGTGTTAGTTACTGCAACCTCTAAAATGAGCGAGAATAAAAGAATGAGAAGTGCCAATTACACTATCCAAGAAAAGGAACTCCTCCTGAATCTCCTCAACTTATGCCAACTAAACAATCAAGAAATATTTATTTTACATATTGTATAAGGATATTCTAAATGTTCATCAATTTCTTCCAACAACAAAAGTGTGGTTGCTTTCGAGATTCGAAACCTTTTATAATAGGTAACATCATCAAATGAATAAAAATATTCTTCTCTGATGTAGATTGTATGTGGTATTTCAAATTCTGTTATATTAACTGCATTTAATTCAAAAATAGCTTCATCATCTTCAAATATTTGCAACATTTCTTTGCTTCTCAAAATAAACAACACAAAGCCGTCAAGACCTCTATACACAACAAGGTTAAGTCAGAGTTAAACCGAGAATATTCTTGGCTTAGTGAAACCTCATACTAAGGTGAGCTTAATGGTGAAATGTCACCATGTGCAAACCATTTTTTGAATTAAAGTGTTACTTAAGGTTAAGTGTAACTGGTGCAAATAGGCATTAGTCGCCAGTTACAGTTGAGTAATTACCGTCACAAGCTAAATTATCACAAGCTAAAAATTTATGAGACATCTCAGTCCCTAGCTAACAATTTCATTGATAACTCGAAATGACTCACGGATTAAACTAGCTAGCGTTTCCTTAAAAGTGTTTCTTATTAAAGTTTACTTAACTTTACTAGTTACCTTTCATTTTAAAATTAAGATGCTTCCAGATGAGCCAGAAGTGTAAAATATTCAGGACATACTATATAAATCACACCAACTTTGCTTATGAGCATTTTGGGGCGCAATTGGTAGGAAGGAGGGAGTATGGGCCATTTATAAATTTACCGTTTACATTTCAACGCAATTTGCGATAGCAAAAAACAACACAATAAATAAAAAGCTTTTTAAAAATAACAATTGACAAACATTTCATTTTTCACGTTTGTGTTCACGTTCATGTCACGAGTTCACCTTTTAGATGTGCACCATGTTTCAAATTCACGTGCTTCAAAATGTTCTCAGCAAAAATGTAATTGTTTTCGACGTTAACTTCCTTAATTTACAACTTATTTAATTGCCTCCCAAACCATTTCGTAGGGAATTTCAAGGCACATAAGGAGTGTGAAGTTAAACTTCCTTGAACTTCTCGTATTTATGAATGGAGTGAAATGAAAATTGTGAATGGATCAAGTTTAATTCTTGCGATAAAGCCGTTGCTTTTGTTGTCCACGTATTCTCCAAAAAAACGAGCCGGTGATTCCCATCTCTGCACAAGAAGCAGGTAAACGATAAAATTATACCCCAACTCGGCATACATCTAGGCAGGTACTCGATTCTACAGTGCCCATCTCGGCATAGGGTGATGCCCATAGGGTGATCCTTGCCCCCTTGCGTTTCCAACGTACTTTCGAGCGTATTACATGACGTTCACTCGCATATTATTGCGCATAATATTGCGCATACTCGCAATATTATGAATTTTGCGCAACAGTCAAGTACCATTATTATCGACAATACCGTATTATCAAGAAGGTGCCTCCCTAGATTTATGCCGAGTTATTGAGATATTATTGTAGTGTGTACCTGCTCGATCCGTTGTGCCGAGATGGGTTATTAGAAATGGACCGACAAGGTGTCGTAAAATTGACCGCAATAAAATGTGCCGAGATGGGATACACCCAAACGAGCAACTCATTTTTTTTTGTCATAACTCACTTAATTTTCATGCCAGAAACATTTATAGCAGCTGATTTGAAAGGACGTTTTAAGTACAGAAAAGTTTCCGTTACAAACGCCATAAGCGAACACAAAGTTACTTTCAACGCGCCATAGATCGGTTCGTATTGCATCTGCAGAAATAACAATAAAAATCTTGTTTTTTAATAAGCCTCATTTTTGTTCCTTGTAACTTGTTTGATTAATGTAAGGTTTTTGAGTTATTTATGAAAAATCGTTCAAATGACGCGTTTTTTTTTAATAAAAAAATTTCCACTCATCAATTACTCAAAAAGTATTGACTCATCGATTTAAATTTATAACAAATTTTTGCCCAGAATTCGTTCTTCTATTAATTCCCGTGGTTATTTTTACTAACCCACCTTAAAGGACTTAAAGGAGTTACATCTATCTATAGGGTAAAGCGTACTTCGCACTAGGTTCCTTTTGTTCCTTGAGCTATCTTTTAAGTACTGTTAAAATTTTACGCCAATCCGTAAGAATTCCGAGTTAAAAACCGCCATACGCTGAACTACGAAAACTAAACTAAACGATAATTAATTAATGTCATCATAAAGTAACAGAAACTTAAGCGTGGATCGTATGCGTTCTATAATCTGTACAACATACTACAGACATACATGAATATGTTAGATTGATTGTTTTTCCACGAGTTTAAATGAGGACATTACTGGAGATACGGCAACTAAAGTTAAACTCTTACGACGGGCCCACGGTTTTAATTTCAGTTACATGGTGACGAGTGATGACACTACTTCTGTTTTTCATGCGCTTCATATACATACTTCCATACGCTTGATATAACGCTTCTAATAACGTTCAGTTCTAGAACCTTGGTTTAATATCAGTATTTTATTCAAAGGGGGCATTCACAAATAGCCTCACGTTAGTCCTGACATTTTCTTAAGCCCCACATCTCGTCATGATAGGTTTTATTGCAACCCCAAAAACTGTGCAAATTGCCAAGGGACCATTTGAAAAATTTTAAACACTGACGGAGATTTTAAAGTTTAAACATCGATGAGGGATAGTTTGAACGCTTCTGTTCAGTGCGTGATAATCAATGTCGATTTCATAATCATTCTAGATGCGTCTTGCAAATGGTCTCAAGGCATGACCAAAAAAGTTGTCTGCTCATTAATCACTATATATTTCAACCTTTCATTTTGCACAAAAAATCAAATCCTAAAATTGCTTAAAAACAGCACATCCGAAGCCAACACAATAAGAACAGCAAGCCCTTTAATAACTGTTATTATCCCGCTCCTCGCAATTTATCTGAAGCTACCCAAATTAGTAGGTATGTATGTATTTACCCTTAATGTGGAATTCCCAAAATGGTATTTTCATTCCAGGGTCCCATGACGAAAGCAACACTTAAAACGAAAAGTATTCCACTCACCCGTACTTAACAACTATTTTTAATTTCGCCCCGACCACACCGTCATACTTGTACATTTGAAATTTCAAGAAATCGAAATCGTTTGCATTTATGAATCTTGGTTTTCTAGTTGTGGTTATGCATTCTTGATTCGAAATTTTCACTTCATCGACAACAAACAACGTTTTTTTCTACGGTTATCTAACACATGACTGGAGAAAACGGATTTAGTCGAGTACAAAGGAGCAAGTTTTTTAAGACCCCAATGGAACTAATTCTGGGAGGTTTTGCAACTTACGAACGGTTTCTGTCTTAAATACAGTCAATTATTCAAATAAAAACAATTATGGAACTTGTGTAATTATATATATATATATATATATATATATATATATATATATATATATATATCATACCTGAAAAGAAAGAAAACACTATTAATAGATCCGTTCCGCAGTCATGTCATGAAATAGTAGCAATAGAATCATCTTACCTAACGACAAGTAACTAATATTGAAACTATTCAACATTTTGATATAATTGGAGCTATTAGATCTGGAATATTACATAACAATTGACAACCCAAAATAAACAATATATAGTCTTGACTTACCATTATTTCACTAAAGTGTGGACGCGTTTTGACACGGTTTATTAGCCGAGCAGAAATAAATTCTTTTAACTGGCACTTCCTCGCCTTAAACCTACTTAACAGGAATGTACATAAGTAATAAAGAGAGAAACAAAGTCTATCCCGTCGCTGTCGACAAGGACGGCTGCAGAGGCTGTAAAAGTTGTTACGAGCTGGCAATTGTTTACAACAATTGGGTATTTTCGCGGCGATGATGCAATTTTTCCTAGAAGTCTTTCGTGGAGGGAAATACAAGTTAAAATGCCAGTAATAGACGAGATTTCTATCCAAAGACTTGCGAGTGAATAATGATGGTGATCAAAGGTCGCGTTCGGCGTTTTTATTCTGTTTTAGACGGTATTGGCCTTATTACTTCCACCTTGGTAGAAATAGAAAAGAATAGGCGACGACGCTTTTGTTTCTAACATAAGGTAATGACTCTGGACCAAGGTATAATTGATACAAGGAACGTTTATCCATTGAAGAATTGAACGAATATTACAGATATATAATGAATTGAAATCTGGTTAAGTTCAAATACTTCAACATATGTACCGTAATCTAACCGATGTTTGTCGCTGTCTACAACCTTATCTGGTCTCTCCATCGATCTCTGTTATCTATTTTCTTGAGATTTCTTGGTTTCCAGATCTTACATTAGATTTGTATGAACTGTACAACTAGACTAGTGCTCCAGATTGCTCAATCATGGCATTTTTGTTCTTTCTACAACACTTTCCTTGGGTCTTACCTTGGTCAATCAACTAACTGAACATCTCATATTTCTCCTCCTCGTAATATGGTGTAGATATTCTAATTCGCCATTTTTGGTTCCAAATAGTTCAATTTTTAGCAGAAAACTGCTGTATTTACAGTTCATTATTATTCAGTGAAGAAGCATCGAGAAAACAGCACTTACTTAATCTTTGTAATAACTCTAAGCTTTGTCATCTGTGAAAAACTATCTATACACTAAAATGGACAAATATTAGTCTGTCATGTT
This sequence comes from Cryptocephalus moraei, assembly GCA_946251905.1. Taxonomy (NCBI): domain Eukaryota; kingdom Metazoa; phylum Arthropoda; class Insecta; order Coleoptera; family Chrysomelidae; genus Cryptocephalus; species Cryptocephalus moraei. The sequence goes on along the minus strand of OX276454.1, from coordinate 34,957,810 downwards.
TTAGCTGCTATGATTCAAGTTAACCCTTTGACAGTCTCAATCAAAATAAGTAAGGTGCAGACGCAGTAGTTGTGTAAATTAACCTTTAAATGGTTTAAATCAGGAGAGGAAGTTAGATATAGTTTAAGAAGTCGTAGAATGAAAAACATTTTACTTGGTGGTTTACATTAACGCGGAGGGATAATTACAGTTAAAGGTCAAAATGGATGGTTTTAATGATTTAGATCACAATGGAGAGTGGATTGCAGCCGAAGTAGTCGAAAAAAGCTAGATAGATCTTTAGATCGTTAGTCTAAGATAACGGTTTAGATCAAAATGGATGGTTCGGTATCATAACGCGAAATGTAAACAACCAGCGTAAGCGTACTCCTTATCGGACGAGGCGGCCCACCTCAAAGGGAGGCCGCTCCGCTAATTGGGTCATAAAAAGTTCCAGAATAATCGCGAATATTCATTTAAAGAAAAAATAATTTATTACTTTCGGGTCGTTTCTAGAACAAACAAATTAGAGAAAAGAAGAATCGAGCACTATCAAGAAGGTTCCTGGATACATTATGAGGGCTATAAAAGCGAACGTAGTATACACGTGGAATTGTATAAATAAATTAGCAGTTAAGAGTGTGATATAAATAATTAGTTAGGAAATAGTCTAGATAAATTAAGTAGTGTTAAGACCGTGTGTAAATAAATTAAAATAAACGTTACAGTATATTCTATAAATCTTACGTTAGCTACTTTATTTCGAATTTACTTCTTGGTGGTTCGCATCAAAAGTAATAGTTAGATCGGGTTTTGAAAATCGTACACTAAAAATAATCTCTTGATGTTTTAGAGAAAATTGAATGGTTAGCTACAGTCTAAGAAGTTGTCTCTTAACTACTCCATTTCAAATCTATGATGTTGATGATTTGGATCATAGTGGAGAGTATATAGCTATAGTCGATATAGTCGCGACATGATCTCACAATAACCGTTTGGCGATTTAAATCAAAATAAAAACTTAGATATAGTCTAAGAAATCGTAACAAAAACATAACCTTCTAGTGGCTTGGACTAAAATGGATAGTTAGCTATATTCTAACAACTCTTATAATGGTTACCTACTTTATTTCAATATATCATCTTGGTTGTTTGATATCGAAGCGGAGTTATTTAGGGCCTAAAAAGTAGTACTTTAAAAATTATCTAATTGGTGGTTTAAACCAAAATGGTTGGTTAGCTATAGTCTAAGAAGTCGTGCCTTGACCAACTTACAAATTACTTTTACTATTACAAATTAATTTGGTGGTCAATTGGATGGTTAGATACAACCTAAGAAATTCTGTTTTAGCTACTCCATTTCAAGCTAACATTTGATGGTTCGTTCCAATGGGGCATTAGGTGTAGTAATCGTGCATGTATGTCAGAGTAAAAGGCTAACATGACGAATTAATTACAGTTGAATAAGTCGAATTTCAACCACTCATTTTCGACATAACCTTCTGGTGGTTAGGTTAAGAGTTACTCCAAGCATTTCTGCCTTACCTATTTTGGTAGTTTAGATCAACACGGGCGCAGTTGAATACAATAAAAAAACGTTCTTCTCAAATTTTAATGCTTTACACCAATATTAAGACTTAGCTGAAGAAGTCGTACTTTAGCTACTCGATCTTAAAGATTAGACGGAAACAGAGAATTTTGTACGTAGTTTTGCTTTCGTAAAGGCGACAGGCCATTTAGAAAACCAGAAAGCTCTTCAGCTTTGAACAAGCTACATGATCAATCGTGAATCATGCCGTTTGGAACTTCCCACCGCCAATTCCATTTCTCTTAGACCAGAACTTGATTACTCCGTTGGCTAACCATAGAAGAAATCGTGCCTTCGTTGCTCAACGTCGCCCCCCATTTCGAATCAGATTTCATCGCCTTTACTTCGTGATTTCTAACCGACACGAATCTGCTGCATTCCGGATTATACGGCAATTGTTTCCTCTTTTGAGGGTTTCGACGTCGATGGGCGTTATCGTTATCGCGTTGCGAGCAAATATCATCGTATGTGCATACATATTTTACTGTTGTTGTTTGCCCGTATGATATCGATGCAATAGATAGAAGAGTCTTCGTCGATGGGAGATGTCTGCATTCTATGTAAAGTAACGACTGTCTGTCAACTCGACTTATCGGACTTATCGATAATATTAGATTCATTTTAATTGAATAATGTCGTGCAGTGAATTGTAACGAACTCAATTAAAAATAATAGGACTCGAGATGCGAAATTAATAGAAATACTTAAAGATAAAATTCTTAATACCGTTTTATTGATTGTTAACAGGTGGTTGATACCTTAACCTTATTAATATTATAATGAAACCAATTCTTTACAAGGCTGCTCGACATACTACATAAAGATGTATGAATTGACGTAAACTAAATAAATTTCGGTAGTATCAATAATACCCCATAAAATGTTAATGACGGTAATTAAGATTTTTCGATGATACCTGTATATGCACCGGAAAGTGGATTGTCCTTGTCTCTTAGAGAAATGTCTGGTATTACCGTAAAAATGCATTTCTGTTCAGCGAAACGAGGTCATAGACTAGTCGTATTAGTATAGTGAACGCTTTCTTGTAAATATGACGTCAATACGGATAATGACCATCGTAGGCTTACTTCAGACACCTCATGCTGCAACGAAGGAATCATCGATGAACCCATGAAAATATGTATTTCCGTAATTGTTCGTATAGAACAGAGGGTTTTTAAAATTTTTCAAACCAAATGAATTTCTGCATTGCATCCTGGTGAAATCCTTCTCTTTCTTTGAAAGTCTAATTTTGTCGGCGTAACTTTCGTTGCAGACAAACTCGTTCTCTCTTAGTGAATGGACGAGTAAAGTAAATGTTATAAGATCTGACATTACCACCTCCACAGTGCACACGATGAATTACAAGACATCTGCTTGGCTATGTACAAGAAATACCGACGCTAATTAAAAAAAGTACAAAAGAATCGAATGTAAATAAAATGAAACTTTTTACAAAAGGAAAAATACGAAGTGCAAAAGGTACTAATCATTTTTAATACACTAAAGGCTATTATGTATATACAGTAGCCGCCCGGTTATCCGGAATCGGGTTATCCGAAATTCGGATTATCCGAAACGGAATTAAATAGCGATTTCGCCATATTTATCCCAAATGGTTGCAACTTGTCGCCGCATTATCCGAAATTGCACGTGTTTCTTTCTTATGCTTTCTTAGAAACTTTATGCTTTCTTAAATAAAAATAAAAATTGGTTTTGTTTTGATCTCCGAATACAGTCGAGATTTTGCCAGTGTCAACTTGATTCTATCAATGGAACGATTTGGCCGTAAACATAAACCATAAAATATAAATATAAGTAATAAACCAATAAATAACCAATAAACCATATGTAAAAAAGGTTTATTTATTTTAATACGATGAATTCAGGAATATAATAATTAACCTCCGCATTATCCGAACTTTCAGTTATCCGAAATGGTTTGGGTCCACATTATTTCGGATAATCGAGCGGCTACTGTATTTTAGTTTTTAGTGAAAATTTCATTCATTTCCCGCATGTATCGATGTGTTTGCAATATATTATACATAACTGTACCGTTCATTAATGATACATAAGTAAGCCTTCAATCAATTGTGGTAACGAGAAAAATGTCTAGTTTTTTCAGTGTTTACTAAGTAAAGACGTTTCGATTAAAAACGATACTGAAAGCGACATAATTCATTAGAATAAAAGGGTAACACCTTTGTTTGAGGAAACGACTTTAATACTAAATGGCGTTGATTCTCAATTTTTATGATACAATAATTTATACACATACACAATTTCTACAACAATTTATTAGAAGTCTTAACTGCCTACACACATTTTTTTTGCAAAATTGGATGTAATGTGGGCATTTCTTCGAGCCATCAGAATTGGTAAGTAATAAACTAACAATAGGACAGAACCTATCCAGTGATGAAATTAATTCTTACGTACCTGTGGATGCGGTGCTTCATTTCTACTTGAAATTTCGACTTTCGTGATTTTATGTTTTAATGAATTGACGATGACTTTTCAGTTCTACCAGCTATCAGTCAAATACCTCCTCTAATTAAAAACACTTATTACTTCATACAACTTACTCGTTGGAACGCATCAATTTAGTCATCAGACCGATTCAATAATTGAAAACAAAGCATCTCATTGGCTAGAACCATTTCGAAATTTTTGTTAGAACCAACCTATTCATATGTATATAGACCTATGTTTGATTTTGTATTTTTTATGTAGAGTGTAATCCTGTGCACGTCTTGTGTTCTGTGCGCATGGAACGTTTACTTGTGTTCTGTGCGCATGGAACGTTTACTTGTGTTCTGTAATCGACAGAAACGAGAGAGGCGATGCGGCGTACGCGTCCCTCGAAGAAAAAGTTGTTTTTGTAATACTTTTAATAACAATACAGTCCATTTTGAAGAAGTGTCCGTTTTAATACGCTGTGCTGGAGATCATCGCAAACATTGGTCCATACGAGCACGGATGGTGTGAGAACGACTACGACTACACGTCTCCAGCTAGCAACAAGAAGAACATGGCGGAAACAACGGGGAAACGACACATGGAGCTCCGGGTGGCTTAAGGTGAAAGGAAAATAAGAGACGGATTACCAAAGGTAGGATTCACTCTTCCTTACTTTATTGACTGTTTCCTTGAAGGAATAACTGATTTACCTGACATAAGACTGTTTGATTGAGATATGGATTTGAATTGATTTAATGATCAAGTTGTAAACAAAACATTCGATTGCATAGGCGTCGGGAACGGTAACTGGGTTTACAATAATTAGTATATTTGCGTAAAAAATATTAACTGGGAAAGATGGCGGAGTGTTTGGCTGCCTTGAAACACAAACGGGGTCAATTGAAGGGCCAAATAACGAGATTTTCAACATTTTTAGATGGATTCGATGCTGAAAAGAATACTATTTTTGACATTACAACTAGGCTTGAGCGCATACAGGGTTGCTTGAACGAATTTGAAGAGGTACAAGGCTCAATCGAGGCTTCGAACGAATATAAGGAAGACACAGAGGAACGTAAAACCTTTGAAGATTCATTTTTTAACGCTAAGGCTTTAGCACAAGGATTAATTTCTAAATTAAACAATTTGAAACTGCAGGAAACTACATGTAACGTTGAAAGTAATATTGATTCTGCACAAACCGATTCGCTTAATTCACAGGTAGGTTGTGCATTTGGTAAGGTGAAACTTCCGGATATTAATTTACCAGAATTCGCAGGTAATTACTGTTACTGGACGTCGTTTTACGATACATTTAAGAGTTTAATTCATAACAACGGTTCGTTGTCTAATGTTCAAAAATTCTATTACCTTCGCTCCTGCTTGAAAGGTGAAGCATCTCAAACAATAGCTTCCATTGAGGTTACTGACAAGAATTATGTAGTCGCTTTCGACTTACTACGTAAACGGTTTGAAAACTTGAAATTGATAATTAATGCCCACATTAAGGCGATTTTTGAATTACCAGTCATAAAAAACGAATCGCATGTTTATTTAAGAAAAACTTTAGATACGTTTAACAAAAACTTAAGAGCGCTTGAGGCTTTGGGCCAGCCTATCGATCAATGGACTACTCCGATGTTGTATGTTTTAACTTCCAAACTTGACATGCAATCAAAACGAGAATGGGAATCTGAGTCCAATAAGTTTGCATTTGAGGAACTAACTGTTGAAATGTTAATCGACTTTTTATCAAAGCGTTGTAACTTGTTAGAGTCTATTGAAGTTAAATCAAAAACTACTAAACCGGCAGGTCAAGGTGACTTTAAGTCCTTGAATCACTTGGCAACGCAAGGAATTGCTTGTTCCTTTTGTAATGGTAAACACTTTAATCAAAATTGTGAAGGTTTAAAAAACATGTCTAATAAGGACAGATTAACGGAAACCAAAAGGCATAGGTTGTGCATCAATTGCTTACGGCCAGGTCATTTTAGTAAAGATTGCAGATCAGGTTCTTGTAAACAGTGTAATAGGAAACACCATGTTATATTACACGGCTCATTTGACCTTAGTGACTCAAAGGGCGAGATCAAAGGAATACAAGACTCGAACAATGTAGAGCCTGTTCCGGGGTCAACACAGGTGTGTACGTCTTCAGTAATTTCAGATTTAAGGGTTGATCCAGGTATAGATTTAACTGATAATAATGGCGATATTTCTCAACAAATAATTTTGCCGACTGCCTTAGTCTACGTTGCGGATACGTTTGGGAATAAAATCGAGTGCAGAGCTTTACTGGATAGTGGATCGCAGTCAAACTTTGTAACTGCAAGTTTGGTAAAAAGGTTAAAGGTACAAACAAAACCGGCTTGCATATCGGTGACGGGAATTGGTGGTTCAGCTAGCAATATTGAGGATAAGGCTAAGTTGAAAATTTATTCAAAACACGGTAGTTTTAAAATCAAACGATCATTTTTGATAGTAAACCGGGTCACAAATAATCTACCGGCTGTCTCATTTGACACGATCAACATAAAGTTTCCAAAAAACATTAAACTGGCGGATGAAGGCTTTGGGAAATCCTCTCGTGTTGATTTGCTGTTAGGGGCAGAAATATTCTTTGAGATTTTAGAAGCGCACAAAATAGGTTTAGGGAAAAATATGCCAATTATGCAGGCGACAAAGTTTGGGTGGATAGTTTCTGGACAAATTCTAGTTAATGATTCTTTCGGCAATGCTATATGCTTATTGAACACGGTTGATTCGGAGCTGCACAGTCAAGTAAGCAAATTTTGGTCATTAGAAGAGATTGATCACGGAGTTAAGTATTCTCGCGAGGAAAGGGAATGTGAGGAACATTTCCAATCCACCGTTAAACGTCTTGATAATGGAAAATTCGAAGTAAGCTTACCTCTCAAAGAAAACTTCGTGGAACTTGGCGATTCTAAAACAACAGTACTTAAGCGATTTCAAGCTTTAGAAAGGCGATTTGATCGTGATGATGATTTTAAGAAATTCTATGTGTCATTCATGAATGAATATTTGTCGCTGGGCCATATGACGGAAGTAAAAACTGACGCGGACAACAATAGGCAAATAGGTAATTATTACCTGCCGCATCATGGTGTTTGTAAGGCAACTAGCCTAACGACTAAGCTTAGGGTCGTTTTTGACGCTTCCCATAAAGCAGCGAACAATCTCTCTCTGAATGACGTCCTAAAAATCGGTCCAGTAATACAAAGAGATTTGATTTCGATTATTTTAAAATTTCGTACCCACAACATAGCAATGGTCGCGGACATAGAAAAAATGTATCGTCAGATATTTGTAGATTCAAATCAGCGGGATCTGCAAAGAATTTTGTGGAGGGAAAGGTCTGATCAGCCCATAAAACATTTTCGATTAAATACGATTACATATGGTACGGCTTCGGCATCCTTTCTGGCTTGTCGCGTTCTGAAACAACTAGCAGATGACAATGAGGATCTGTATCCAAAGGCTTCAGCGGTTATTCGTGATTCATTTTATATGGATGATTTAATATCAGGATCTGATAACGTTGATAACGCTTCACGTCTAAAACGAGAAATTTCCGAAATATTGGCATCGGGCGGATTTGTTTTACGAAAATGGGGTTCAAACGAAATCAGGCTGCTCGAACCCGAGCAATCAGATTCATTACCAGAACATTACATGGTAAGGTCGGACAGCATTAAAACTCTCGGTTTGGTGTGGAGACCTAGCGAAGATTCGTTCTTATTCGAGGTGAACATTACGGGGCAAACAAGGTTTACGAAACGAATAATTTTATCCACGATAGCCAGAATCTTCGACCCCCTGGGATTAATAGCACCAGTTATTGTACAGGCCAAATTAATTTTGCAATTTTTGTGGCAAGCTAAGCTGGAATGGGACGAAGAAGTACCGGAAGATTATGACGTCATTTGTAAGCAGTTTTTTGATTCACTGATTGAATTGAACGGTCTCAAAATTCCTAGACAAGTAACGGCTAATCCGAAATACGTCAACATGCAGCTGCACGGGTTTAGCGACAGTTCTGAAAGGGCTTACGGCGCATGTGTTTACGTTAGAACCGAGTGTCCGAACGGTGATATAATTTGTAAGATTTTATGTTCAAAATCAAAAATTGCTCCTTTGAAAAAGGTAACTTTACCGCGATTAGAGCTAAACGCAGCTTTGTTACTGAGCAGGTTGTTAAATAAGGTTTTGGCGTCATGGGATTTATCAATCGACCGAATCGTCTTGTGGAGCGATTCCACTATTGTTCTAAACTGGATAAACTCTGAATCCTCAAGGTGGGTTACATACGTTGCTAATAGGGTCGCGGAGATTCAGGACCAAACTCAAGGTGCTGAGTGGCGTCATATCGATACAAAACAGAACCCCGCGGACATTGTATCAAGAGGTGCAAGTTCTAAAGACTTATCGGAAAACCTTTTATGGTGGCATGGTCCAAGGTTTTTATCGTTACGCGAGGATTTGTGGCCTGAAACCGCTTGCAAGTTGGTTAGCGAACTTCCTGAAAAACGTAAGGTCACACCCTTTGTTTTGCATACTTGTTACAATGGGGAATTTATATTCAATAGGTTCTCAAAATTTTCCACGTTGCATCGAGTAGTCACATTTATGTTAAGATTTATAAATCGTTGCCGTAAAAGGAATGTAACCATAACAGATAAGAATTCAATTACGTCGACAGATCTGCAAGATTCATTGAATTTGCTTTTAAAAATGGTTCAAATAGAGTGTTTCTCAGAAGAGTTAAAATGTTTAAAAACCGGAAGGGCCTTACCTAAGACTAGCAAGCTGTTAGATCTTAATCCGTTTGTGGACGATATTGGTTTAATAAGGGTAGGGGGCAGACTCAGAAACTGCACAGAATCTAACGACGTGAAACATCCTATTATATTGCCTGAACGTCACGCTTTTACAAATTCAATTATTGAGCACGAACATATCAGGTTACTGCACGCAGGTCAACACGTAGTACTGACCTCCCTTCGAAATAGATATTGGCCTATTAAGGGAAAGAGCGCGGTGCGCAGTATATTGCGTAAGTGCGTAATTTGTTTTCGAAACAAACCAAGATTAGGGTCACAATTAATGGGCGATTTACCTAAAGCGCGAGTAGTACCAGCTAGACCATTTGCCTCTTCAGGCGTAGATTACGCGGGACCTATACTGATTAAGGACGGAAAGCTAAGAACCAGAAGGTTAGTTAAAGGGTATATATGCATTTTTGTATGTATGGTTACGAAGGCCGTACATATAGAATTGGCGGCTGATCTTACAACATATTCATTCTTAAATTGTCTCAAGCGTTTTGTATCTAGACGTGGTCTTTGTAAAAGCTTATTCAGCGACAATGGTACCAACTTTGTCGGCGCAGAGCGTGAGTTGCGAACTACAATTAATTCGATCCTAAAAAATGATCCGGAAATTAGAGATTTTTTGATGAAAAGTGAAATTGTTTGGCGTTTCAATCCTCCTTGGGCGCCTCAACAAGGTGGGCTATGGGAAGCAGCCGTAAAGTCCGCTAAGACGTATATGCTAAAGGTCGTTAAAAATGAGCATTTAACTTACGAAAGCTTGTATACGGTCTTATGTCAGGTAGAAGCTGTTATGAATTCACGCCCACTTGTACCCTTATCTAACGATCCTAACGACCTTTCCCCCCTCACCCCCGCACATTTCCTAGTGGGTGAACCCTTGACGGCCTTACCGCAACAAGATGTAGCTGATTTACCAGCCAACCGCCTCAACCTTTACAAGCATCTACAGCAGATAGCCCAGCGTTTTTGGCGTCGCTGGTCGACCGAGTACCTGACCAGCCTGCAGCAGCGTTCCCGTTGGAGAAGCAAGTCGCCCAATTTACAAGTTGGGGATCTTGTACTAATAAAGGAGGACCATCTCCCCCCTCTTCGTTGGAAGCTGGGCAGAGTAACCGAGCTTCACGCTGGAAGGGACAAACTGGTACGCGTGGTGAGCGTGCAAACAAGTGGGGGTGTAGTGCGGCGTAACGTGCAAAGGTTGGCAAAATTGCCAATGAGTGATTGCGCTAGTGGCTAGTTAAGAAAATTTATTTGTTGTATTCATTTGATTTGAATGCCGTCGCTTCAAGGCGGGCGGGATGTTTGATTTTGTATTTTTTATGTAGAGTGTAATCCTGTGCACGTCTTGTGTTCTGTGCGCATGGAACGTTTACTTGTGTTCTGTGCGCATGGAACGTTTACTTGTGTTCTGTAATCGACAGAAACGAGAGAGGCGATGCGGCGTACGCGTCCCTCGAAGAAAAAGTTGTTTTTGTAATACTTTTAATAACAATACAGTCCATTTTGAAGAAGTGTCCGTTTTAATACGCTGTGCTGGAGATCATCGCAAACAACCTACAACAGGGTTACTCATGATCTACATAAAAAGTGAATGCGTTGCCTCTGCGCTGTATTCGAAATTGGTGTTATGGATCGATGGGAATTTAAAACAATTCATCGAATATAATCGAACCAAAATCATGTTGTCATAGAATGTATTTTGAAACGTATACAGTTGGAATATTGTTGTGTAATAATGGTACATAAATTATACTAGTTTAATAAGACTGAGTATTGTCACACGAGAGTTTTAAAGCATGACGAGCGAAGCGAGGAGTACTTTAATAGAACGAGTGTGACAATACGTCTTATTAAACGTGTGTAATATACTATTTTATCTACTTTGCTTTATTAATTCATTAAATTTTGGCTGTTCAAATTTTCGTATTACACTAGGGAATTTTGCGTGGGTTGGTTACACTGACGTCACTGACATTGACGTTTCGTATTTGAATTTGAAAATCTAGTAGCCTTTAGGACCAATTCAATAACTACTTACTTACGTGCGCGAAATGGAAGACAAAAATGTAGAATTGACCTGTACACCCCCAGAAAAACGCAAAGCTGCTCAAGAAATGTATTGAAATACTAATAATTTAACCTTGACATCTACGTACGTCTACGTGACAGGCTGATGTACCAATTCAACAAAACTAAAAGTTACCACAAGTAGTGTAATAATATGAATATTATTACACTACTTTCGATGTAATAATGAGATCATTAGTAAAGCAAAGTAGATACACTTATTATATTATGTTCATAATCCTTGTGTATAATTTTGTAAGGAAAATTTTCCGATCCGACTGTTCGAAACCTTTCTGTCTAGAGAATTCCATCGTCGGAGTGTCACCGTATCGGCAGCCAGATTGTCTCGAAGCAATGAGTTTCACTGGAATCTTAGAGATTCTCTGTTATAAGTCTCTGTTTAGTCTAATCCGGAATAGTGATGACGACGCGAGCTGAGAGACTACGAATCAACAGGATCAACTAGTTTCAATAAATTATAGTGCCAAGTGTAGGTACATAATAGTTATTTATTATACAAGCGGATAAAATGAACGTTTAACGAGCGATATGTTTAAACGCGCGCGCGGCGCAGCCGCAAGCGCGTTAATACCGCGAGTTAAACGTTCATTGTATCCGCGAGTGTATTACAACGTTTTATTCAATTTTGCCATATATAAACTGGCGTTTAGCGGAGTAAGTCCAATTTTGAAGAGAAAATTTGACAGATGACAACTTCAGTGCCGCAACCTTGACAACGACGAAAACAATTTTAAACAGATAAAACGTCACTTTATACGGCAAAATTGAATAGGCAGCGTATTAAAACATTTAATTCCGCAGCCTAAATAAACAAAATAGACAATGATTTTATAGGTTCGATTTGACGTCAATAAACGTCAGTTTATATGGCAAAATTGAATAAACTAATTTAGTCGAAATGGTTAATTGCACAGTTATTAATTAAACCCTTCGAAAACCATTACGATATGGTATTACATAAGTTTTGAACATTTACATTTGAAAGTGTATATTGATCGTATTATGGAATTAAACTAGAGATTTATGTCTAACCATAATAATGTTCGACTATTTTTAATCATATATAAACTTATATAAACTTATCTGCTTTTTATGAACTGCTACATTACTTCACTCACTTTTAAGCGTACATATGTTCAACAGAAACCTATAAACTCATAGAAAAATCCAATAAACGGTTTCTATTGATGGAATTTGGTTAATTATTTTTATACTTTCGAATTTTATTACAATAAGCAATACACAATGCGTGTAAATTTCACGAAGTTCATTGGGTAAATTTACGATAGGCCAAAAAGTTTTTCTAGGTAATTGAATAAATACAATTTTATTAAACATCATTATTAGTATTATCAATGTATATTATTAAATAAAATTGCATCCAATTAACTGTAGACTACCGATTACAGGACAGGTTCATCTGGTAAGTTGGGATAACGCAAAGATATTTTGTCAAACACTTAACTAATATGAATCCCGTTTACAATAATAATAATATAGTTGATAGCGTAGTCTATTTTTAGCTACGGAAACTACGCTTTCGCTTGGTTTAGCGGATTTACTACTTAACGCTAAAGAAGCTTCGCTCTAAAAACTTTTAGCCATCGCAATGAGTTAAAATCAATCCCGTGTCCAATAATTCATTGATTTTATATTAAAGAAATGAATGTTACCAATTTTCTCCAAAAATTTTATTTTACTGTATTAACCAAAATCTATATAAAATTACTATTAGAGCTCGCACTTTTAACATACAATTAATTTGATAAAAATAAAAATATAATTAAAATATATAAGACATCTAGACACATTTTAAATTTATCGATAGTCTTTTTCGTTTGCCCAAGTAGCATATATAGCACAGTCTGCTTCAAATAACTGTCAGTTAGATTTTAGTCAGAAATTAGAGTTCAATGGGTTTATTTTATGAAACTAGGTACATGGATGTTCTATGTGACTCTAGGACCTATAGTAGGTACCTATTACAAGGTTAAGATGTTAACATGAAAATTGGGCCAGAGAATCTGGAATGTATAAAAAAAATTTGAACGTTTATGAGAACCTATATATTATGTCAAGAATTACAGGCACTGATTAAATATAAAAAGGAGACCTTCTTTTGGGGTTCACGGTTCTTCCTAACCTGATTTAGAAACCTCAGGGATTCCAGAAATGCCATTTATAAATCTTTAAACGAAGTCTCCGAAGTAATGAATATCAACATCACTCGAATCCATGCAACACAACAGCTACCTCGTTAGTATTACAAAAAGTGAATATGACTTACAACTGGCAGCAGAACCATCAAAGTACCACAATCGGTACATTCACCTAACACAACGATGTTAATATTATGCATCTCGTCCAATTTTTGATACCATACGTTAATGCTGTTACATGTACATGAACAATTAATGTTAATCAATCAATATCAGTCCTATGCCTATGATAAAAACGACTGTGGCCATAGATGGTTCACATTAAAACAACGGCTGTGTGTCCCCATACAGCACTTCCCAATTTATTCGTTGTTCTCTTCGTACGCTGGTCTTGCGGTTTCATAATATGTGGTTTCATATGTGCTCTTACTGAAAGTCGACTCCCTAGGTTGGTTGGGTTAATTTATTTTGTGGGTGAACGTCGCCCGTATCATTTTTAATGCGGCTTTAAAAACTTTATATGGCGCATAAAAACCTCACTTTTTAAAATGTGAAACTAGGGAATCTTTTGCACTTCACATTCGTGTAAAGACCTATTGCGTAGCACTTCGAGGAGTTTATGTGCAGTTTCTCCTCCATACGACATTTTAAAATTAGTACCTAACTGCTGCTTTCTCTTTTGACATTTTTAATGTGATTCTATTAATTTCATATTTTATTGTATTCCGTATTTAAATTTTAAATGTATTACTGCCATGGTTTATAAATTCCTGTTATGAAAGAGGCGAAAATTTTATAAAAAGTATATATATTCATCAAAAATCTACCAACATGTAAAATGGCAATATTCAACTTCTGGTTTGATAAAAGTAGTTGTGAAAAATGGTTCCTTTTGAATAATAATTGTCTTGAAAAAGATGATTAAATGTAGGTACCTCCATTCGTACAGCCAAACAAAAAATACACACATTTAGTACTTGAAAAGGTATACCATACAAGCACAGTTTAATTTATTAGATCCAGACAAAAGCTCAAAATTTTTTTAATGTAAATCGATTGTGTTAACGATATCTCCGCTTCCTACGATCACACTATACGAACATATCTCGTGTATTTTCAAAATTTTTGAAAAGAAATTTAATCCTTTTTGATAATATTGAAATTTTTGAAGTAAGTATTTTAAAAAAGAGGATTCAGGTTTAGCTCCATAAAATACGTTGTGTTCTTCTGGAAAACGAAGGTCCGAGATAAGGTAACGCTTTTTCGTTAAGACGGTTTTTCTCTGTTGACCAGCCAGGAATAAAAAGCTTCGCTAAATACCATCTTTTAGGATTTTGTTTTTGGCCCTGCTCCACTATGTAAAAAAATGAAGGGATCACTTGACACAAAAATGATAATATATACATTTTTAGTCATTATTAAAATATGTAATCTAAATATGTATTAAAAAAATATTCTTCAAAAATTTGGAAAAAAATTCTCTATTGCCTAATTTCCGGCCACAGGACACGACACAACGATACACTTTGGATGATCATAATGAGCTTGATCCTTTGTGGTAATTTACAATGAAATAAGAAGCAACTTGTGTTTTAAATAAATTGTAAAAGGAGCGGTACAATTCATTTCACAACTTCATTCTTCACATTTTCTGCCGTTCTGCCACTTCACTAATTTATTGACACTTGAGAGTTTAAAATATCACATTTTTATTATATTCTATTTCTAATATATTTTTATTTAATTTGTATTTACTGAAATACATAGCAATATTGCGAAGAATCTATCAAACCAGAGAAAAACTTGATAGATGTTTATTGGTTTGTGAAATAACAAGTACCATCGGTATGCGTATGCTTATTATTCCATTACGATTACATAATTTTTAGTAAAAAAATTTGACCCATTTGACTGACCAATATTATATAGATTATATAAAGAAAACATTGTTAAATATAATCACAACAGACGATGTACATGATGTAATGAAAAACGAATACGTTTAGGTCAGTAGGCAAAGATAAAAATAAAAAAGGAATTTGGATAAGTTATCAAGAAATGCCAAATGAAGCAAGCTCACGTCCTAATCAACTATATATTTAAAACTTACTGTTTACTTCATTTGGTATCCGAATGGCCAATTTTGAGTTCCTGAACATCCTTCTGTCTTATCTAGAAATACTTTATGAATGTACCTGCGTTTGAAAACTGATTTTTTTTAATCAGCTTTCTCAAATTATGGCCAGCAAACCCAGGAGTGCATTTGAAACAAAGTCAAATCATTATAATGATTTCATAAGTAAATTATAAAATTCTTGCACACTTGGTCTTCTTTTTTTTATATATTGCTAATTTTAAATCAACTTGTATAACAAAGTATTTTAATTTCGATTTTTTTTTAATTCGCCAAACTCAGATTTTGTAAATTGCAATTGATATTATAAGAAAACGTTAAAAAAACTTTTGATTGGATCTATGGTAGTGTGAGTTTTCTGGGGACACCTGATATCGCTCGGTTTACCTTGTTTGTTATATTTTTTTTGGGTGGAAATGCTCTCTCCTATCGGACCATAACGATCGTTCTACGCCCGCACAGATCGGTTTTCTCTTTTGTGACTAAAACCATCGGTGTGTAAAAATGCAATGCAAACACAATGGCGAACACCGAACGATCTCCTGGGAACCGACAGGAAAAGAACACGTACACACACCACTTGTAAAAGTAATTATTCTTAGGTAACTTTCCTTTCTGCTGTTCACTTCTGCCACCATGAAGGTAATGGAGCTGTTAGCTCGATTTTCTTATGAGAAGATTTTTTTAAATTGCTGCTTAATTGCGTACTCTGTATATCGTATAAGTCTGTACCCGCATCAGGCGTAATGACGTTACGATCGAAATGTGAATGAATACCACTTAGTTATAAATGGTTACAATGAGACAAGAAAAGAGTAAAGTTAATGCATTCAGCTGTGGCGTAACTCCTGGTGACATTTTGTTGTTATTAAAATCGTTATTAATCACACTACTGTTGCATTAACATTTAGTGTGTTTCTTTGTGAAAATTCACATTTCGATCAACGGTTCGTACTTTTTCGACCAAGTTTTCATGATGATTTCTAACATGAACAATAAACTTATTCGTTTGTAACGGTTTTAATATTTTGCAATTATAGTCGGGTAATAAAATGTGACGGGGAAAATTGCATTTTTAAAACACCCGCATCCTACACGAACAATAAAACTGTCATCAGGATAAGGAATATAATAAGTTGTAAAACTTTCTGGCAAATTAAATCGGGAAGCGAATTGACTTTCAGTATTAAAATGGGTATTGAAAAGTTAAACTAATTAATTTTTTTCTTACCATTTTAACAATGTTTTTTCATTAAATTATATGATCTGACACTAATTTTCCATTGTTTTATTTTTCCAAATTGTCGGTTTTTGTGAAATTTGAACGAAATAGTACCTGTATATATATTGAGTTACCAATATATGATTGTGTATATTTAAATTTATTCAAATTTTATTTTTTAGAGCTTCTCAAATCGACTTTTCCATTCCCACATATATACCGTTTAAACAATCCAGTAAAACTAAACGAAGAAGGTTCTCAATATCCCTCAAATAAAACAATTCAATTAAAGTGGATGATGTTTAATCCAACAGCTATTCCAACGTTTCGTCTACGATCGCAGACATAATCATGGATCTACAATGATTAGGTAAGTAATTGTTAGGATAGAAAGACTGACACTTACATTTCCAGTGAGCTGATGAGTCAATATGTAAAAAATGAATATGGTGAATTGATCAGGTGGTGAAGAAGTCCTATTCATTTCATCGTAGGTCCAATCAAGGTTGAAAAAGTTAATTTAATTGTTTTATTTGGAGGATATTGAGAACCTTCTTCGTTTAGCGTCGCTTGTGTACTCCGAGAATTTACTCTTTGTCGAATCTAGTAAAACGTTCAATACAGTTTCCAATCAATTACTTCTCATGCAGTGTAAAGGAGGAAACAAAGACGAAACTAGTTCTAAATGTTCTAATTTAAAAATGATATTGAATTCTTGCAGTATTAGAATGTGTTTATTAGCGACAAAGTCCTGTACATTTCCTTCCAGAACTAACTTGAATCTTTAAACCGGTGAAATTATAGTCAAACTATAGTCAAATTTAAATACATAATTCCGGTAAAGCTATTTATCTGTATATTGTACGTGTTGGCGTGTGGACCGATTTTCAGTAGTTTGTAAACAAATCTTTGTGGTGTCGGTGCTGCATCTTGAAACAACAACTTGACAAAACCATCTATAAAATTTTGAAATTTTCAACCATTTTTCAGTTTTTGTTAAATATCGGCCAACAAAGCGCTTGGCGGAAAAATAATCTTACCGTTTTTGGAATAGATTAAATTTGCTAAATTTGAGAACAAGACCAGTTTTCCAAAGTCTAGCAGTTTAGAGATACAGCTGTTCAAAAATCAGCATTGTTTCTCAAAATTATAAACTTACAAAGTTCCAGTCACTTTTCACCCTGCTTGTATTTAAATGACGACTCATACGATAAACACCCGCACGGGCGGACGTTACGTGGGTTACGTTACAAAATACCGCGAAATCTGGTTCTTATTACCTTATAAGAACAATGAATGTGATCACTTCCAAAAATGCGGAAAAGGTAAGATATCTCATGTTGTTCATTTAGTAAACTGATTCGCTTTCTAACATCTTGCTGTTCCTTCACACTTAAAGTGCTGCACCACAATTTCTGCACTTTATGAACATGGAAAAAACCAGTTGTGTTAAAACATCCCGAACTTGAACAGAAGTTAATAGCTTTCCTGGATCCTAAAGCAAATGTTGAATTGGAAAACGTGGAAGAGCATTCCCTGGTTTGATTGTATAGAGGCGATCCAGCAAAACACACTCGATGAATTTCGATATCACTCTTCCATAACAGACTAAAACTAAACAGACGAAATTCAACCTATCTCGATTACCTCCAACGTTGGACGTGGCTCAGTTGCATGCCTTTCGGACATACCACCATGATCCAGGCATAGCGGGTTCGGTAAACTCGTCACCAAAGTAATTAAGGGGCACATTCGACCTGTATTTTCGTCAATAACCTGGAGGGTCGTTGTTGATTACTCAGGTAATTTTGTCGCCATCATAAAAATTTGAAAATAAAATGTCGACGCATTCAATATATCACTTTATTTATAATTATTTAAATAGTAGGTTACAGCATTTATACGAGTACATTCGTAGCCTGAAAAGAAACACATTTAACAAAATGTAACCTACTTATTTTCTTATTTTGGTACATGGTTGTTCCACAAATACAAGTATTTCCTTGCCCTTTTAAACCGATTCCCAAATTACCTGCCCTGACCTCGGTGACGAAAATACAAGTAGGATTAGCGTTTTTAAAATCTGTCAGGAAGATTATATACCTGGCTGGTGACGACTTTACATGCTCCCAGGCATAGGTAGGAATTACAAAGGATCTACTTAAGAGAGGCTTGGTAATCACTCTGCAGGGCTTATGACTCTTAAAAACAAAGAAGGATCGAGCTTCAGACTCGCATCCAGTGTTCTGTGCTTGCAAAAAAAGCTTCAGAGAACCACGATTTAAATGCATAACCATTTGTAAACATTATAATGAATGAGCATTACCACTAATCCTTAGAGGTGGGGAATGTTCCTGACCCTATTTTGACAGAGTGGATGAAAACGAAGGCGAAGATGCCGAAATTTAATTGGCCTACCAAAATATATTGCCAAATCCTGCTAAGCTTTCCAGGTATTGAGTTTCTAGCGTACTTGTTACTTGAGTTATTTTCTTGTTATTTGAGTTATTACTGTTAAATAAGAAGAAAAATACTTATTTTCGTGATTAATATCAGTGTGTATCACCATCACCCTGTAAAACATGTTATTAAGTTGCATTGAACTGATTTTAAATGTTATTAGCCCTTGCGATATAAGAAGGTATCAATGATCCGCATTCGATTGTTACATTTTCTCAATGATATTTCTTCAACGAATTTTATGATCCATTTGATGTAAGGATTAATTTGGCGCCCAAACTGTAGAAAATTTATTCTCGAAAAGTTTTTAAGTATGTTTATTGTACGATTTATTAATTAGAAGGTACGGGATGAAAAATGATTAATATTTCTAAAATTTGTAGTCATGTACTCGAAACGAGACGAGACGAGAAATGACACGGTTAAGGCCGGATAGGATCGGATATCCTGTAGGAGGGCGGGACTAGGATACACACACCCTGAGTCGGTAGAGCACGGAGTGGACCAACTGGGGTGAGAGCCTTAAGGGGTACAACCGTGCTCGAGGACCGTGGTTCGGAGCCCACGTTAAACTGTAGGTCCCGTCCAAATTGGCCCTGGCAGCGTAAAAGAGACGTTAACTTAATAAGACAAATGACACGGTTTGGTGTGGGACTCGAAAAATTACTGTCTCGTCTCGTCTCGGTTTAGAAATAAATGAATGTGTTCTTTATTGACAATACTCACTGATTTTCTTGGAGTACAGGTGTGATAATATTGGGTGTACAGAAATTGGTCTTATCGATTTAAAATTGTGATGCAAAGTATTTAATTTTTTGAAAATATTGAATCAACGAATTTAGATTATAGAACAGATACAACACCGATAATCAATTTTATTACCAAATAAGTTACCACTTCGAGTGTCGGTTCTTTAATAAACCCATCTAAAAATCTAAAAAAAAAAATGAATTGATCACCGTATTAAAATTACGCGCAGAAATACCGACGAGAGCTGAAAATTTTACCATTTATCGTCGTCCTTAGTTATTGGTCCGACGAATGGCTTGCTGGACATCGTCTTTATTATGCTTTTACATGTACCTCTGTCCTTCATGGCTCTGGTGGATTTACAAACAGGAGAACGTAGACATAAAATTCGAGACTTCGAGACTTCCCGAGACGAGACCAAAATCTGATCTCGTCTGGTGTCGAAATTTCAGCATTTAACCATGTCTCTAAATTCGAGATGAAATAAGACGAGACCGATACCGCGATACCAGTCTCGAAACAACTGTTTTTGGCCTCAAATTACACCAAAGTTAATCTACTTTATGGAAAGTTACATTTTATGATTTTTCCGATAGATGCTTATTTTGCTCACTATTTATAAAAACTAAAAAGGGTTTGAAAATGTTGCCGTTTTTTGAAGATAGCGGCGCCTGCAACAAAAATTGTTGTTGGCAAACTACGGAATATAATCAAGACATTGATCCGTACAACATATACTACAAAAATTAGCAATATACGACTGAATCCACGTATTTTTACAATTTTCACTAGACGTCTTGTAAAGATAACACAGCTGCTTGAAAAGTTTCCTAAAGTTCGGTAGGTATATTATATTATAATTTATAATCTTAAAGACTGTCGGGAACGTGAATATCATTAAATTGAAAAATTATTTTCATTAATGTTCGGCTGTCAGCTTCTAAACCTCGCTAAGTTTTGCGTTTGCTTCATCCAGGAAAGTCCGGTTCAAAAATAGATCTTTTCGGTCAATACGAATGCAAATACTCGCATAACAATTTTCACTGTAAACTCTCCTGGTCATCGACTCGCAAAAATCGCTTCTCGTCAAATATTCCAGGGCTTAATACCAGACAGTGAAGTTAAGAACAGAAAGCATATCATTCTCTAACAAATTTAAAAATTGTTTGTTTATGAAATAGATTTCACCTAATTTCTTATCGAACAATACGAAGATGATAAGTTGTTAATACAAATTACACGCACTCAAGGTTCTGGTATTCTGAAATGCCTAATCTGAATATTTGAATAAACGCCATAAAATTCTTAGTAAACATAGACTTCGACTGAAATCACGTTCCAATGTACCTATTGAAGAAAAAAATGTGGGTTGTTAATGCTGTTACGTACGTAGTTTTCGACTAGTTAATTAGATGTAATTACTAAATGTTATACAACCGCTAATTGGCTTTCTCTCGTTACTTTTCACGCGAGTATTTGATAACTTAACGAGTTGTTTTATTAAGACTGTTACACTTCAATTCCGAGCGGAGAATTTGAACCTTTTAAAATAGCTCCAAACGACACAAGTTTTTAATTTTGCAGCAGGTCATATAAGTGTCAGAAATTTTCACAGAACTCTTTGGAATTCATAGAAGCTACAGATTTTTTACAAGGATTCGGAGAAAAACTTCGAAAATTTTTAAAAACCCACAAGCTCATAGTTGCAACTATATATTACACTACACTGTAAGTTCAGATCTGCAAAATTACTACTGAAGCTCAGAAAGAAAATAACAATTAAAAAAATTTTAAACTTTTAAGATGCTTACAAAAGAAAGTAAGCTCAAAAAGCGTACAAAATGTTCAGAACATAGGAAATGTCTTAGGACTTTTGAGCGGAGAGTTTGAGTAGCCCAAAAATTTTAATTCCCCGTAATGATCGTTGAATAGCGTCCCAAAGATGTTACAGAAGCGTCCTCGTTTGAAACTTTTGTGTAGCAGATTCTACCTGTCGTAATGAGGGTTGGAAATATGCGATTGTTTTTGAGTATAAAATAAGTATCGAGATGGTCTTGTTCGTTTTCTTTTTACTAAATCTCAATTGTTTATCCTTGCCCTTTAACAAGCGATAGCGACTAAAACGAAAATAGTATAGCCCACTTCGGGAGGTAATATGTACTACCACTTCCGGAATTTCGATATATTATTTTTTTATAAAATCACACAGGTACGGAATTTACCTATCTTAGGAGATACACCGATCCGAGTTGACCTGTCTCGGTGAGAGTAAATTTCAGCTGAGGATTAAACCGTACGAGATGACTAACTGCCCCGGGACGCTACTTAACCATCGTAGATTTTTGACCCTAATAAATTCAGGTAAAACGAGACACTACTCGGATCCGGTGTTGGTAAATTGGTTCCCGGCAGGTAAGAAATTAAAAGGTAGTACTTAGTGCCTCTTATCTATATACAAATTGGTTCCTGGGATTTTTCGTTTACCTGACATTATTAGAGGTGGCGAGTTCGGAACCACATAGGTTTTTACTTACCCCTTCATTTGCCCATCAGGTTTTTCCTTGCCCCTTCAATTGCCTATCAGGTTTTCCCTTGCCCCTTCCAATTGCCTATTTTCCACCACAATAAAAAAACCCCATGGCATGCCAGGCTGAAAGGTAGATTTATGGGTAGGAGATAAGTAATATAACACACGATGTGCCAAAAAAATGCATACGAACAAACGTCAAAATTGTAAAATATTTGCAAATAACTTTTTCTCTGTACATTTCTCAAAGATATGTTTTATACAAAAGTTGTTCGCCTCTATAAGGGCAACAAAAAATCTAAGTAACATTTTTCTCTCAGACGCGAAATAAAAGTTTTTTTATTTTTTAACAAAAATAAATTTATTTTTGTACGTTTCTCGACAGATTGTTTTATACAAAAGTTGTTCACCTCCATAAGAGCAACAAAATACCTTAGTAACATTTTTCTCTCAGACGCGAAATAAAAGTTTTTCTTATTTTTATTTATTTTTGGAAAAAATAACTTTTTTTCTGTACGTTTCTCGACAGATTGTTTTATACAAAAGTTATTCACCTCCATAAGAGCAACAAAATACGTTAGTAACATTTTTCTCTCAGACGCGAAATAAAAGTTTTTCTTATTTTTATTTATTTTTGAAAAAAATAACTTTTTTTCTGTACGTTTCTCGAAAGAGTGTTTTATACAAAAGTTGTTCGCCTCTATAAGATAAATAAAAAACTTAAGTAACATTTTTCTCCCAGACGCGAAATAAAAGTGTTTTGATTTTTTTTTAAATAACTTTTTTTCTGTACATTTCTCGAAAAAATGTTTTATTCAAATGTGGTTCGCTTCTATAAGAGCAACAAAAAACCTAAGTAACATTTTTCTCTCAGACGCGAAATAAAAGTTTTTTGATTTTTTTTTGAAAATAACAAGCCGCCATTTTGAAACCGCTAGACCGATTTGGCCCATTAACGAACTTGACCGAGATTTTTGGCCAACTGATTTTTGTACCAAATTTCGTTGTGATTCTTTAAAAAATGCGACCTGTAGCCTGCCGACAAATTTCGTTATATCCGATATATATATATATATATACATATATATATATATACATATATATATATACATATATATATATATATACATATATATATATATATATATATATATATATATATATATATATACATATATATATAAATTTTTGGGAAATGATTAAGTATGATCTCTAGATACCAAAAAACTGAAAACCGCATTTTAATTCCTATTTTTTCGACTTCGTTAACGAATGCAATACTAGATATAAATCTACCAAAATGCTTCATTCTACTTACAATGCAGGGACGCAAAATAAGCTACTTCAGTTTTTTGTAAAGCTCAGGTAATTGAAAACGTTGGGAACCAATTTACACTTACAGGTCAGGTAAACCAAAAATTGCGGGAACCAATTGGTATATTATTTTTGACCCTGCTTAACTTGGGAACCAATTTACATGTTCCCCTCGGATCTCCCCCTTTTAAGCACCCGCAAACTCCAATAAACGTATTTGGGAAAGTCGTAACAAAAGCAAACAAGCTCCAGAACTCAATAAAAGTTTTAACAATTTAACGAAATACATTATTTGACAGCATAAAACACTAGTTGCGGCTCCTCAGAACACGACATCCTTAATTAAAAATGTCAAAGGTTACCTGTGCCTCAATATGCGCGCGCAGCACAGGTAAAACGAGACAGGTCATTGGGCCACCTGTATTGATGATATCGAGTGACCGAGTGGGAGTAGATTGAGGAGAGTGGAACACCGAGGAGAGTTAGGGTTTGATAAAATATAGAAAAAAATAGAAATTAGAAATAAGTAGCCTGTATAAATTGTTACAATTTTTTCGCGACTTTGGAGCAGCTCAAAAATTTTCGCATGGTAAATTCTCCAGAGCAATAATATTAGTAATTTAAAAGAAATTTAAAACGTTGAGGCAATGTTAGGAGACAAACTCCAGGAGACAACGTCAGAAAAGGTCAAGAGTAGTTACGGTTTAGCGAAAGATATAAAATTTCTCCACATGTGCCAGGAATTTTAAGTGTCTCCAAAATCTTTACAAGACTATACGCTCTAAAACTCTAAACGCTTTAAAACTGCAAGGAAGCTCCAGGAATTATTTAATGGGTGGTATTAATAAAACGGAGTATTTGCTGATACTACTACTAAGAGCATCTGCTAATAGGTGCATAAAGCCAATACTATAACAAGGAAGCACTTGCTATAGGCACGAAGCATTTACTACACAACTGAATTATTTACTTCGAAGAGGTAGTATTTGCCCAATTTGAGGTTAAGTTGTTTATCTAAACTAGTTCACGTTGAATCTCAGCGGCAAATTTTGATTTTTGAATTTGAATTTTGAACTCCTGGGTTTATAATTCTTATGTGCACACAATCTATAGCAGCGATATTTGGTATGTTCCAACCCTCTTGTGTTCGTTCAATAGCATCCGCAGTTTCTGGAAACCGAATCCATGTTTTTCTTCTTCAAAAATGTTGTTAAGACTTAATCACCCAGCGAGAATTTAAGGTTGCTGCGAGGCAAGAGACAAGGACGAGGTAGCGGTAGGCGTGACTCTAATTCTCCCTTCCACTACTTTTTAACTAGCCAGGACTAAGTTAATTTTCCCACTAAGTTTAATTTCCCAAATACATACGATGACAGCACTAGCTTTCTAGCGATTGTAAGGGTTTAGGGAAAACATGATCCTTGGGTAGTGTATTATCGTATCATAACGAAATAGGGTTCAATGAAGAGATAAAGGATCATTCTACGTCGGTCTAGTAACACAATTTTGAGTTTTCTCTTATTTTGGTCAAATTTTGTTTTGAAAATAGTACGAAAAATAAAGCAACTTTAGGGGCGATTTTAAACGGACCAAAAGAAAATATCCAAAATCCTTTACTAGACCGATGTGTATTTCAGTTTTTCGCTTTGAGTGCTTTATATACCATAGTAATTAATTACTCTTATATATAGACAAAAAGCTACTGATTTGTAGTAGATATTTCCTGGCAGCGAGGCTAGTTTAAGAGTACCTGGTTCACAGTTGAAGCATTTACTTCATTTTAATAGCGTTAACTTCAACATTGAAGAAATTACTAATAGTATTAGCAGATACTCCGTTTTATTCATACCACCCAATGTTTCAGTATAAGTTTTTGCTATTAGGAGGAAAATTAAAGGACTATATAATTTCAGATAAGTGTAACGAATGTTTATAAGCTCTAAACGCTTAACAAGAAGTTCAGAAAGCAACCGAACTACAAATAAGTCACATGAAAACTCACGATAACATCATGAGGTAACCTTCAAGACTACGTAATTTCAGAAAAATTTATTGAATCCTGATAAGCTCAAAATACGTTAAAAGAAGCTCAAATAGCTTCCGAAATACAAAAATTGCGAAAAAATAGGATCTATAAGAAGGAACAAAAATCTTAGAAATGGTTCTGATAGAACTGCACGAGTTATTTAGAACACGTAGAACTGACAGAATTTTTAAATTCTTTTTAAATTTTTACAAGAGATGTTTTGAAATTCTCCAGAACCGTCTATAAACTCAACAACCCAAGAACATATTCAGCAGAGCAGAGTACTGAACATCAGTAACTATAGAACAGTTTCATAACTGCAGAATGAAACCTAGAACTACACAAACGTCTTAGAAGTAAATGAAATTTATAGAAACGCTTGGAGATATGGACGCCCGGAGATATAATGAATTCCAAACTATAGTGAATTTCTAAAATAATTTCTGACATTCTGATTCCACTTTTTATTTTCCATTCGGGTTCACGTAACCAGTTTACGCAACAGGTATCTCTGATGTTGTCACACATACAAAGAATGGGAAATAATGAAACAGTTCCGGTTGTGTGTCGGAAAGCGGCTCATAACTACTAAGTGGGTATCAGGTTAGAAGTAACTCGATAACGAAGTGTGAATAGCAAAAAGAAATAACGATGAGTGTCCCGTTGTACCAACGTATAATACATATTTTTTCCCACTTTTTTTGGCCACAAATATTTTCAGCAGTAATGTAAAAATTGACGCTTGTTTAACTGTGAAGGTTAAATCGTAGATAAACAAATAATTCGTCGGTTACCATCCTTTCAAAACATTTATTTAGCAGTACTTAGAAAACTGGGTACCTACGTCTACGTGCATAGGTATGTACGTGCCCGGGAGATTAGTTAAATGAATTATACCAGAGCATCTAAATGTATTTATGATCTAGTAATTCAAGCGACATGACATCTGTCATTTGTTCATTTACATCTTGTGCGAATTATGTGCGCGGAACGATGGATGCTTTCTCAACCTATATAGTTGATAATCGAAAATCGAAGCGCACCGACATACGTCATGTCTCCTCAATTGATAAATATCAATCAAGTGGTTGGCTCAGTTCAATTCAATGGGTATTATGTAGTTAGGTACAGTGTACGTTGTGGACAATTGTTATGCATCAATCAATACAAGCGTAACAATTCGTAATTGTGGTGGACGTGGAGGTTACTAGCTATTAATCATAACAACCGTAACATTGTTTTCCCGAAAAAACAACAATTAAATGAAAAATTTACATGTTTTGTTTGTTTTTCGATGTAACTGCGACTTTCTATTTATGGCGAAACTTACATAGATAAGTTTCACGTTATATAATTTGTGAAAAAGGCTTGATAAGCCGTCACACATCCCACGATCGTTTCTCGTATCAATATTTTTATCTGGAATCGTGCAGCTTGTACACACTATTTTATTTATTATCGTCATTTTCATTCAATACGTGTGTTCCCAATAAAACACAACGCTGATAAAATGGAACGGAGCAATTTAAATAGAATAAAAAGCAAATGGTGGTAGAGTATAAAATTACAACAAAGTAAACAAATAGGCTTTTAAATTAGTTATGAACTATTGCAGTGTTTTAAGGTTTAATGATAACAACAACCATAAAACCTCAGCAAACTTCCCCTTTCACGAAATTCTGAACAATTTAAACTCCTGACTCACTCTATTTTGATGACACAAAATTCCAGTTAACTAAACTTTACGTTGTAGATAAGAGAGAAATTTCCCCTAACGAGCCAAACGCTGTGTACTAAACGACGGAAAATACGTTCCAGACTACGATAACCTTGCAGTTCAAAGAACCAAACATTCTGTAGATAAAAATTTATTTAATTAGAGGTCATCGACGGATTTGGAATTGTGCTGATCGGACGCTATGCGATTTGAAAGAAGTTAATACACGTTTGGAAAGAAATTGGTAAAAATCGAGATAACAGTAAAACGTTTTGATTTCGGGCTAGTTATGGAAGATCCAAGGACTTCAATCATTAATAGAAACTAAGGCAAGAAAAGGTTAAGTATCATTTTACAACCGTAAAGGAGCTATAGACGTTTTGAAGGAAATTCAAGAAAACTCTAGGGCTATCAAAAATATTTTGGAATTCAAACAAGCTATACCAAGCGCATAGCAAAACTTAACAATATAACTAATTCTAAAATAACAGTTTCGGGGAACTAGTACTTGAATGTACGTCGTAAACCTCCGATATAAAAGATCCCGAAATTATTTGGAATGGGAGTAGAAATCATAAAGTAACTGAAAGTTTTTTAGGAAAAGTTGTAGACCAAACCTTCCGTAGGTTTAAAAAACTCCACCACTTCAGAATATTATCTAGTAAAAATAACAGGAATTTAAATAAGTTCCAAAAGTTGCTACCATCAGAAAATCTCTAAAATTAAGCAGGAACTTAAGGAGCTCATACGTAAGCTCCGAAAACTTCAAAAATTAGAGTAGCTCTGAAATTATTGAATCTGAAACCTTCCTACTAAATTCGAAATGCTTCAGAACGACAGATTGTAAATTATTAAGTAGCTTCAAAATTTGAACAGGTACATCAACAAGGCTCAGATTTAGAGAAGAACCATTATTCTTACAAATCTTGATCCCGAAAACCCTCAGAAGTACTGAAATTTTTAAATATTTGCCCTTTTAATTTTTTCAATCCATCTACGTTTTATGAAACAAATGTAAGAGAATCTGAAAATGAAATTTGTGGCTCAGCCGGGATACGAACCCGGATCTCCCAATATCGCGTCAGGTGTTCTATCCGGCTGAGCCACAAATTTCATTTTCAGATTCTCTTACATTTGTTTCATATACACCACTTTGAATTAATTTCGAGAACATATTCCATCTAAGTTTTAGATCGGCAATATATATCATAGGAGTTAAATTAGTACATTTACAGAACCTTTGCTGATTAAACATATAAAGCGTACCTTAATTTGACCAACAAAACTTTTAAAACGATGAAGCTTATTTTAAAACAAGCTTCATCGTTTCGCTTTAATGTCTTTTTATCTTTTGGTACCATACATGTTCACATACTCCTGTGTGATGTGATCGTCTACATTAGTATTAACACTAACAAAAAAAACACCTTTAATCCGAAAAATGTAGAAAAGTCAAAAAAATGCCTAATGCTCAAATTACATAAGATGATAGTTCAAAATAAGATGATCGAAAAGATTATGAGAAAAAATATAACGGTAATAAAGTAAAACAATGGGTTCAACTTAATTGAAACTAAACCAAATAAAACTTCCAATTACATAGGGAATGGAAGCAAGATGGGGTACGTAGCACGTAAGGAAATACATTTGGGATCTACTGCATACAATGGATGTAATTTGGGTATTGTCTTTATACATGGGATAGATTGCTTCTTGGATAAGCAAAATGATGTCCGGTGTTTGTAGAACGTGTTGATGCTTTAATTTGTAACTTTATGTTTCTCTTAGTTTTATATCTACAGTATGATTGTAAGCGATTCGCTGGTACTACTTCGTCGATTTCGATGATTGCCTTTATACACACGTATGCACATACACACGCTTTAGAATCACATGCGCTCTACGAACCTAATAACTAATAGTAACACTTTTATTATTGTTTATAGCCGGCGGCCGAGTACATTAATTTACATATTTTAAGGAAACACTAGAGGGAAGTATGGTAATATAGATTTTTTTTTCATTTCAGTCTATTGAAATGCTAAATTGGTTTAAAATATAATGTTTCATTGCTATACTTACTCGCTACTGATATGACAGTACGAATGTGTCGCATTTGAATTGAGAACATTGTAAAATGTGAGAGCATGTGATTTATTAACTTAAACAGGTTACAGTATTACTTTAAATTTAATAATAAGTAGTATTATTTCATTATTTCATTGTATTTATCCAAATGTATTTGAAATATTACATATACAAGCTTGGTAACAGTAGAAACGACTCTCACCTCGTGGTTAAAAGTTTACACCTTACACTTAACCTGACGGCAATATTGAGTCCAAAACTAAAAGTTAGGTAAACAAAAGTTGCAAAATTTAAAGAAATGCTTGCCAACATTACACGAAACACCTTTCCATTTCGTTTTCAAAAGTGTTACCAGTTGGACTTCCAATGACGTAAAGGTATAATTAAGGAGCTGAATTTTTATTAAATCTGTTCGTTCAAAACTTTCAACACAATTCACAAAAATTCAATATCATTGATAAAGTAGTATTTGTTATTTAATTTTTACGTTTAATATGTCATTTCATGACGAGGTTGAAGAAAAAGTTATAGCCATTAGAACAGGAGTCTCTCCTATGAGACCATCCCTGATTTTGCACGAACGGCAGAAGAGAAAGAAATACTTTTCATTTCTACCACCAATGGTAAGTAAATACCGCTTATTCCTAAGATATAGAAATGGGCTTAATTCAAAATAATGATCACCCCAGTTTTAAGTTAAACTTTCACGTCCAGTTCCGACATTAAATGTGATATATAATACCTAATAGGGCATTTCAGTCAGATTTTCTCAGCATGTGGCCATTGTGGCTACATCGCCGGAATCTAAGTATTTCAAGATTAAGTTTGTGACTGTTAAAAAGGAACTATCATTTCGTTCCTAATACTTTAAGATATCCATCACCCCTCTAAGGATTAAGTTCTTTCTCTACTCACGGGCACTTACTTATTCAAGCTCGGTAGCGTTTCTATATTTGTAACTTATCTAGACAGACGTGGTGTGGTGACTAAGAGGGGAAGTTCTTTCGTTTGGGAAGGCGTAGGAGAGAAAGTACCGAAATTCGACTGATTCACGGCGTTAGCATTTCACCGGTCGTATTAAAATGTTTTCGCGAAATTTTCCCTACCCGACATTCCCATCGATGTGGCATTCCACGATCGCATACCGGCCTGTTCTCCGTGAAAGGCACACAAATAACATGAAGGTCGTTTACACTGCGGTACTGTTACGTGCTAAAGTGGAAAAAATTACAGAAGCGCGCGAAGGAAAAGGAGAATGCGAAGAAGATGTAGTACTGAAAAGAGGGGCGACATTCGATGTCCGAAGGTCTATCGACGGAAGAGCCGAAGACAATATATGCAAAGTGGAGACCATCGGGCATCGACTCAAATTCCGTCAGTTTCTTCATTGACGGTCAACAGATGACGAGAGTCAGAGAGAAAGAGAAGGAGAGAATAGGAGGCATCGAACGTTAAATTGATCCACAGAGGCGCTGTTTTGGGTAATGGAAGTCGTTAATCAATGGAAATAACAAGATCCTTAATAAATCGATAAAGCCACTAAAATAATAAACAGGTACATCTGAACAATACTTAATATGGGTGTATCATAAATACACTTACACCGTTAAATCACAGTTAAATTCACTACGTTTAATTGAATATTGAATCAAGCCAAGAGCCAAGAATAAATTTCCGCGTCGGCTGGGGTCATTTAACGTGTTGCATCTAACAAGCACTGGCGGTCATGAAGCATAATCCT
Source organism: Cryptocephalus moraei (assembly GCA_946251905.1). Lineage (NCBI taxonomy): Eukaryota > Metazoa > Arthropoda > Insecta > Coleoptera > Chrysomelidae > Cryptocephalus > Cryptocephalus moraei. The sequence continues at coordinate 34,926,701 of OX276454.1, read as the reverse complement.
TAATAGTAACTCACCTGTTATGGATTTCTTTTTAGAATTATGGTATCATTGTGTTCAATAATTAAAATCTTAACAATGTTTTTTTTTGGGGCAATAAATCGTGTATACATATCTATATGTATTATTAGTTAAGCTAGTATTTCCCACCTCGAAACCACAATTTTGTTCTTTCCAAAAATTTAGCAAGTGAATTATAGTCTGTGTAAAACGCGGTGGGTAGAACAACACTTTTGTGTTTTGCAATTCAAATGTAGGCAAAATTCTTGAGGCATTCGGATTAGGTGGTCAATGGAAAGAGAGTGATTTAGTAACGCAGAAACATTGATCAGTGCACTAACAAATTGTTAATTTATCGTTTCTCTATATTTATTAAGCGACTTTTTGCGATAACTGTGCCTCGTAAGATATTACAAACAAAAAAATTAATGCTAAAAGTGTCAGACTCTTAAAATTCCACTACTGTTGTGTTGAAAAATAAGCGCCAAGATGCGTGTAAGTTTTAATGTTTTTATGGTTATGATTTATGAAGCTTATGTACTAAGGCCTAAGGCCATTTTCATATGCACTGACAATATATTTGTTTAGAAGTAATTTATTACATGTGAGAGCATTGCTGCAACCCAATTGTCTTAAAATTCGGTAAAATTTTCTTTAAATCGGTAGTTCAAACGTATAAATATTTTTACATCAGAATTTGTTAGTAAATTAGGCTTAAATGAACTTTGCTTCAAAGTTTTGAAACTGTAATTAACCTGACAATAATCATATAATCGCACAAAGTGCAAGTTTGACAAATCGTACCGCGAACTGTTGGGCAAATCGTAACAGGTACCATTACCCCAACTAGTCAAGTAAAACAAGAATATTATAGAATGTGTTTTATTTAGAAAGGATTGGATTAGATATGACAAAATGGATTATAGAGGAATTGGTCCAGCACCTTTTCAAGTTAGAAGAACAACCCTTCGGTCTAACAAATGGCGATATTCGTCGCCTTGCTTTCCAATTAGCTAGCCGAAATTAAATACCTAATACTTAATGAAGGACTGGTAAACATGGTTCTATTATTTCATAAAACGCCACCCGTACCTATCACACAAACAACCATGAAGGGTTAGTTAAAGCATCTGAATGTAATAGAAAAAAATGTTTTGCGAGTTTTTTGACATTATTGAGAAATCCGTTGATGAACACGGCTTTACAGCATTGACTACATATAATGTCGATGAAAGTGTTTTTTCCACTGTATAAAAAAAAGAATGAAAAACCCGTTGCTAAAAGAGCGAAACATTAAAAGTAGATGTTTCCACTGGTGTTAACACTACAATTGTTTGTTACATGCATGCAGTTGTGTTTCCACTTTCATCATTTATAAACGTAAGGGTATTGGAAATAAACAGAAAGTTGGTGTACTACCAGGAGCTACCAGGGCCATCCCTGAAACAAGTTACATTAACGCAAATCTTTTCCTGAAATGGCTGAAACACTTCGTTAGTTACGTCAGATGTTCTAATGAAAATAAAGTTTTGATGTTGCTAGATGGTCATACGACCCAACACACGACTCCAAAAATTTGGATGCTATATTATTAGCCCGACATAAGGGCTAATTTTACTGCAACTGACAGGACATACTAATCCTCGTCTTTAACCATTAGACGTATTTTGTTTTAAACAAATGGAAAACTATTTTATACTATGGAAATGGAAGAGGGCCAACCCAAAAACGCCGACAATACGACAAGAGAGGCGTACTTTCGATCTGCTACCATAGCAACAATCAGTAGTAGCTTTAAAGCTTGGAATGGCCAGTGGATAGAAGTGTATTTAGTGATGCTGATTCCGTGGCTGCTGAAGCTTTATTAGATAACGAAAATAATGAGAATGGGATGGCATCAGAAACAGTCCAAGATGAGCGAAATCCAATAATCTCAGATGACAAGATAATAACACCAGACACAGACAACTCTGACAAGGATGGAGTTACACCAGAACCAATGAACAATGTATCCGTGTAAGATATTCTTCCACTCCCAGAAACAGCTCGCAACCCAAAAAAGACGTAAGCTATGCCCGCCTGTAGTTATTTTAAGCAGTACACCATACCAGATCGAGTTGGAAGATCGACAAGAAAGACGTCAGCACAAAGCCCTAAAAGCAATACGAAATTTAAAAAATACTTAAACATCACAGGAACGAATGGCAGTACTGTCCTAACCAAAGCTGTTGACATAGAGCTGAATCCAATTGAAAGGAATTGTTTCATTTGTGAAGAAAACATTATTAAAGATATGTTGCAATGTCAGAAGTATAGCTGCTGGGCGCACAAGATGTGTTCTGGTATGAGGACTGATGCAAAAAAAACATATTTGTATTAACTGTCAATAAACTGTTATAACTTTTGAATTTATACGTAAGGTACGATTTAGCCACCCTAGGATACGATTTAACGAACGAGTTGGACAAATCGTAACTTTTAAAGCGATGTGCAATTTTTAATTTATTTTTGTTCGGATTATTATTTGCCGATGAATTTATATCATTTTCCATTAAAGAAATAGGTATACTAATTATTATTTTTATTAAATTTTCTTAAAACATCCACTATAACGAAATTTTTACAAAGCGGTAATATATACCCAACCTTTCCCAATTTGAATTGTGTAGAATTGTCAAAAACATGAAAATTCACGCAAAGCACACTTATGTTCACTAACCGGTGTGAAGTTAGTAGCCGAATTTTCAAAGTGACATTTCTAGCAGACATTTCATCAAGGGAGTGTTAATAAGAAACATTTCTATAACTAATTTCTTCTTACTAAAAAAATATCGCATTAATAACAATTCGAAACAAATAAAAAAATGTAAGAGGGGTCCAAGGGGGTGAAATTGTCACTCGAACATCTTCGAGTGACAATAGACTTCGTAGACTTCGAATAGAAGACTAAATGGTAATGGTTACCGTTACAACTGCACAAACTTAATACACACTTACGTAATTAGTAATTAATCTGCAAATCAGGATAAGTTACATATTCTGTTAATTCCATATTAACTGATAAAGTGATAAGTTTTTGTGGAGTGTTTCCCAAATTCTTCTAAATTCTTTGTTCGCAAATGTGAAAATTTGTAAAATTCCGTTGCAAATATACGCACATTTATAGATTTTACACATAACAAATATATATACACATGTAGTATGACTAAACAATAATTTTCGACAAGCGTTTTAGGAGCACAACTTAGTTCTCATGTTTTTTTTTTATTGGACGAACTGATTCTAGTTCACTTTTTCTAACTGAAAATTATCCTAAATTCAGAAGGCATTGAAACGTCTGATTCCTTCCTTGGTGAAACCTTCATGCAATTAGTGTCCATTAACCAGGGGTGCCACATCAGTAACGCTAATGAAGAGTAATCGTCGTTAAAGTGAGGGAGAAATCATCAGACGTCTGGCTTAAAATAGACAATAGATTCCTCCTTATTAATTGTATTGTGTCCAAGGACCGATGTTATAACAGTAAATATGAATTCGGCTGGGATAATGGCCTGCGAACAGTACGATCGTTAGGCATTTGGCTTACGAAGGGATAATCGAAGCTCGTTCGGGATAATAGTTTAGATTTCTGAATTTACTGACAAAGTGTTGAAGTTATTGTGACGAATATATCAAGACCTAACTAATAATTTATTGCTAATTTATTGCGCAAAGCTAATTTGTTGTTTAAGCTACAGCTTGGGCACAGAGGTATCAGAATCATCTTTGTTGCATATCTCTTCCACCACTGATTTATCGCGTTAAAAATTTAAGTGTTCAATTTGCTAGTTTACTTTATGTTTAATTATTTCTGTATCATATTGTACACCAGCTGCGTCCAGATGTTATAAGCAACTCTGTGGAGTGCAGGAGTGCTGTAGGTGTCGTTACCCCGTAACTGTGTCTAACCCGATTGAAGTGAATAGACTGAAGTAAATTAATTATTGCTAATTAATTGCTATCGATATATACATATACATATATAGAGCAACAGGGCTATATATAAGGCATGTTCCAAAACTACTTCTATAATATGAAATACAGATATCTCCATTTGTTCGATTGTTATTCGAGAACGGCTGCAGCAATATTTTCTTTGTTGAAAAACAGAGCAATAAATTGGTAAGACTTTTACACACTGGTTGGTACACACTTTTATAAGAATAATGTAAGAAATTTAATTTTTGGACTTAATAACGTGGTGAGATCGTAAATAGGGGATGATGGAGGTAGTTTTGGAATAGGGTTTATATACACTCGTCAGCAATTATAGGTAGCAATAAAATATGTAACTAATATCATTCTGATACCTCCTGAGTTGCTCAAGTTGCTTTTTAACTCGAACCAAAGCTATTCCTGATGCTGCGACAGCTTAAGTCCTAAAAGCTGCTTAAGAAAAAATATTTTTTTATCTGATACAATATCAATAAATTATCGGTTAAGTCAAAAGCATGGCCTATGAGGTTACAACGTTGACTTTATAGACATGCCACAGTGTAGCATCAAGTGAACACTGAAATATTTGTATAACGAATTTTAAACATTTAACTGTAACCTTGCAAACTGTTTTCAAGTTACATTGCCAAATTGAAACAATTTAAAAACGAAATTACTTTTATTTCATGTCAAAAATTTTATTTTTGGAATGCTAAATTTCTACAAATAAATATTTATCTCAAATAATTGAATAAGATTTTAACTTTGAAATACATGAATAAGTATAACAAGAGTAATCGTTGCAATTTAACTGCATTAAGAAAAATTATTAGATCTGCAGGAATGCTTCCGCACCTATGCATAAAGAAGCTTGATAAAGCTAAAGTATTAAAAAATTATCAATAAAGTACATAACTCATAGTTGTACAGTTAGGCTATGAGGATAATTGACAAAAATTAAACAATTCAGTTAGGCTGAATATTTGTGAAGAGAGATTGAAACATTTATGGGAATAACCTCTATTTTGCTAGGTATATACTAATAGATACTTTACAACTATTGAAACTCGCAGAAAAAGTAAACAAGATCGAAAAAAATAAACAAAAACTGAAGAATATGGTAATGCAAGTAATGAGAGTTGGATCCAGGTTTGTTAAAACCTCTTCATCATAAGTTTAGTCTTGTATAATAACTATGAAAAACGTTATTGGTAGTTAAACTGCAATTTAAAGGTATTCCTTTAGTTGTGTGTTCCTATATTCTGGTAGTCAGCCCTAACTACCTCTTGAAATACGACCACAGCAACTGCGTCTGATTATTTAAGAACATACAGAAAGGTTAAAAGTTGAACTGCAAGTTTCTGAATTTTGACTCAACGGCATTAAATTCCATTCATCACGTATCTAACAATTTGCAAAAAATGTTATCACTGAAATTCGTTTTCAAGATAAGCCATCGAGTATGGCACAGTGCTTTTCACCTCCTTGAAGATAAGCTAACATCGACAATCATCTCCCTGCTAAAAATAAAATTTTGCCTGCATTATATTCATTAGACGAGGTCATTAAATCTTTCATTTCTTTCTACGGAGATATGATTTACAATCGCAACCGAGTTACCTGAATTTTTTTTTTTTGGTTACTTATGTGATTTAACTGGTGCCTGCCTATCTCGAGAGCATAAGATAAGTACATACGTAGTAATTATGAAAATTGCCAAAAATTTTTCCAACAAGTACATACAGATAAAAATAAAACAAACACTTTAATCTGATTTAATCCAAATAGTAGAACAGGTCCGATAGAATTTATGGTAACCTTGGCCTAAAGTCGAGGTAAAAGGTAGGTACTGAATTGTGCTTTAACCTCATTCCCAACAAACGGTAAGAGATTCATAATGTGTATGTAAGTACATAGATTCGACACATATAAACTTTATCATATGGATGGGATTAATGTTCAAGGTGTTTTTTTGCTTTTAGGATTCAGTAATCATTCGCACACACGTGGGGGTTTAAGCCGGCAATTTCCAGTTCAAATAAAAACTGTTAAATAATAACATACTTTAATGTTACTATGAGGCCATAAAAATCGAAATGATATTTCGGCAAATATGTCTGTTATCATCTTGTTGACGTAATATTTTTAAAATCAACCAACAACTTCAACAAATTTCGGCCGGATTTCGGAATTCATAATTAAATCCATCCATCCGTTCCTAATTTCCTGCGTACCTATGTAATTAAAGGTTAACCATCGAGCTCTTACTAATTGATATCTTTACCTGCAATGAAGTCAGTTGTTGAATTAAACGGCAGAACCAGCGCTCAAGCCTGCCTCAGTCGTATCGTATGGCTAGGCTTCCGGTCTTGGTAGTAAATGGCAATCTCGGGTTTTATATTTCTGAACGAGTATGGGTTATTTTATATTGCAAATGAGGAAGTCCAAGAGATTTTAAATGATAACCATTCGGAATCGGCCTCTGCGAAAATATTTCGGTATAGGATTTTAAAGTTTGCTACACATGCAGTCTTTAATTTTCTCTGATTTAAACCTGTGATATAATTCACAATACAATTTTACTGGATCATTGCGGATTGCTTTCACATCGCGTACCGGTTTTTCTTTGCATAACAAATAAATTCATTTATTTATGAGCTATTGTCAAAAACGGATATAAACGCCAGGCTCATTCTAATTAACTTATAAAACTATTTGCTTTTCCAATTGTTATCATGCGCAGAAACTCTAAATGCTACCTATTATAGATATTATCTACTGCAGCAGGAGATTCAATTCAACTACTAACCACATTCTACTCTTAAAATAAGAATATGGCAACATGGTTTCGATTAATGATAATTTAAGAGCAGTCAAATGCTTTCCAGACTTTTCAGTTCTCCTGGATGTCATGTTTCAAGCACCCTCTTATTGGGTTATTTTTGCAGATTTATGTGGTCGCAACATTTGTGTGACTTCTTTTGTGGGATGAGCTTTAATAAATTAATACACAACTAACAAATGCCAAACGTTATAGAAATAAACAATTAATAGTCGTCATTGCTTCTATCTGTGGCAAAGCCAATTGGCTTTAAATTAATTATTGGTCTGTGTTTTAGAATAAGACCGTTGTATGTAAAATCTCAAATTATTGTTCAAAAAACTGTTACAATTAGGCCTAAAAACCCTCATATAATTTTATAAGTAATAGCATAGATAGGTATTATCAAACAGTACGTTATTATTAGCACAGCACAGAGTATGCTATTTGAAATAATAGTCATTAATTGCACCTAGACTAAGTGATAGATTTTGATCTGATTTGGGACAGGGGTTGATTAAATTATTAGAAATGAATAATGACCGATATTACTTCTGACAAAGCCACCTTAGTTTGGACACTTTAAAATAATACATTATTGGTTGGTACTTTTCCTGAATAAGGCTGAAATAGGTCAAAAACTTTTAGGAATATTTCTAAAAACAAAACTATAAAATTATAACGTAAATATCGAATAGCGTGTCACAAGACCGAGACGATTACAATTACCCTAGTATCGACATAATCTCGCCGAGATTAATTTCTCTTACTGTAGCCTCGGTCTCGCCGAGAGTTAAAAAAATTGATCTCGTCTAGCCGTCTCGATCTTGCAGTGCTCACGCCGCTTCATGTTTACATCATGAAAACAACAAAAATCTGTAATATCAATCATAAAGTAATGAAGAGATATGAAACGACTTTTTTAAGACTATTAAAATTATATCTACTACACCTATACATTTACTATGGATGTTAGGGGTGTTACTAAATGAAAGTTACATGCTTCAAAGTTGAATGTTAAAGAAATTTAACGCTTGACAAATAATTTATTCAGTTTAAAGATTTGTTTAAAAAAATATGGCAAATTCTAAGTTAAGAAAAATATTCTAAATGATTTTTTTAATACTTCATAAAAAAAACAAGTCAAAAACGTGATTTTCGTCATGTTACCTATAAAATAATTCGTTACTGTTATTAAATACAGGGTGAGCTATTTGAAATAAGAAGAGTAGGTGAAATCGTTTGAATAATGGTCCTCATTGCTTCATTGTCAAAGCCTACTTAGTTCGGACACTGTTTATAACAATAACTTATTACCCAATTGGTATTTTGGAATAAGGCTGTATAGCATAATGTTTAGAATAAATTAAAACGGTGTAGAATATCGACACGATTGTAATATTTGACAAAAAAGTAAGATATTGTTATTACATGCCGGGCGTGCTGTGTGAAATAAGACAGTTAATTTCAGTAGTATGCACCTAAACTGGGTGATCATGAACTGCGGACAGCCGATGGGTTGAGAGCAGGTAGCGCACGAATTGCGGACAGGGCAGTTCTAATCCGCTTAACCGCCGCAATATATCTTCGAGAACATTATGCTCCTTTTTCAAGCTAATCAGATGTCTAGAGCAGATTTCATGCTAGTATTTCGAAAAAGTTTCTTCCCGTTTGTAAATAATTTCATTGACGATATATATACATACGCATACTCTGAGATTTGTTTAAAGTTAAATCAGAAAAAAAAGGTTTCAAAATGAAAAAAAAAATTGAAAAATTTTCTTTAGGCGAAAGCCTTACTTCTAAAGGTTTGAGTAATATTTTTTGTATATAAATAAATGTCAGAGAATTTTTGTATGTATTTTTCTTAATTTTAATTCATCTATTTTTTTTTAACTGACCTGACAAACTGTTTTTTAAAGCAGTACTTTTTTAAACACGCCATTTAAGGATAACATTGTCTTTTCTGTCAGTCCTAAGCCTGGAAAAAGTGCGAAGGAAAAAAATACGTCATTTCAGATTCAAAATATGGATTTATGTCTTGCAAATAGATATTTGTAATAATAAATTTAACTGCGGGCCCTTTACCTGATCATTTTACCTGACCGACCCTTGTCCGCAATTCATGCAGTGATTAACGGACCGCTACGGCACTTGTCCGCAATTCATGCATCTGTCCGCAATTCGTGCGTTCGCCTAAACTAAGAGGTAGGTTTTGGCAATCTTTACCTTTGAGCTTACCGAAGTTAAAGAATCATACTATCTCACTCACCAATGTTACTGCTAAATATTTGCTGTGGTTATATTACTTCAAATTTAGTGGGAACACAAATTTTAAATTCAGGAAACCTTTAGGTTAAAGTGTTTCATTGAAATACGTACCTACTTTTCCTGTGAACACCCCGTATAACCAACGATATTTTGAAATTATTTGCCGGTTTGCATATAAACACTAGGGGGATAGAGCGCCTCATCCTTTAGGTATATTTATAGTTGCCTTTTTTGCAAAAAACCTTCCTCAACTAATAAATCTCAAAATGTGAACTCTTGCGAGTGTGGCAATAGGCGCTATTATGCATTTTATGATGCGATATTGCAGGAATGTGCTTTATGTAATAATCGATGTACAATTTAGCAGTCAGCAGTACCTATTTTGTATCGCGTTTTCTTGGATAGTTATAGTTAGGATAGTTTGTTAAAATATTTTGAAATTACTGTAATAGCGATTTTGTATAAATTATTGTCTTAGGATTCCTTGTATAATTCATAGCTGTCAGTTCACTTAACACGTCTAGTTGTTAAACAGATTTAGTATCTGCATAATAAGATTAAGATGTTTTCTACACATGGCGAGTTCCAGTGATTCCACGTTTTCGGGGATTTTTCGAGTCGAATCAAAATTTCCAAGTTAAACTGGTTTCTAAACCGCACGAGAGTTAAGGAAAAGAAACCGGTCAGCGATAACTTACCGGGTCCAGCTCGGCCTCCCACAACTCCTTCAGTTCCTCGGCGGTGCCGATGTCGTAGAACGACTTATCCACTGCGAAAGATTCCATCATGTCCAAAACAAATAAAAGTCGCAAGAAAAATCGAAAAACCAGGTATCACAAGTCACAGATTTAAATGAGCTCCCATATGGCGGGATCCGGATACGCAGCGCATCTTCGCGTGACGTGAAGGGTCGTTCAGTCAGTCGCACAACACTGCTCTCAAAGCGGGCACTTCTTTCCTCCTCTCGACGAAATATCGAGTGCTCAATAAAACCGGCACCTGTTGAGGAGCGAGCGTGAGGGAGCGCAAGCGAGTGAGCGATGATCGATATATCCGGTAACCGGCACACGGCGCTTTTGCCTTCGTAAAGGGCGTAAGTTTGAGTGAACGGCGAACGACGAAGACCGTAGCGATAGCAAAGCGTACATGCACACCGTAGACTATGGCTAATGCGATCTCCCTGTCTGTCCTGTCCTGCCTGTCCCCGGATACGATACGTTCACCAACCGTATTTTGAATCGTGCCTCGCTTGCGCCGATCGCGGTGCGCGGTGCAGTCGCGTCTCTTCTCAATCACAGAGTCACATGTAGTGAGAAAGAGAGAGAGGAGACTACAGTAAAAAGCACAGGGGACGGTCATTCTGATTGGTTGTTCATGAGCATGCGCGTTGTGTCGATATTGGGATTTGTGTTGTGACAGCGACAGCGGACAACTTTCTATCTAGGCTTTCTAGAGTTTCTAGGTTATGATGCGATTACTGTATAAACAAAACAAAGACGTCTTTAGGAAAACTTACAAGCAAATGAAATGGATTTTGTCAACTATTTGACTAGGTATGGACCAATAATTCATAATTTAGTATGTTAGTAGTGTTCCTGTAGCCTTAATCATAAATATTTTTTGTTCTAGATATTATTTTCAAGATGAATAAGGGATAAAAATGTGGACCCATTGTTATAAAAGAAATTCTGGAATCAACACAAACATGGCAATAGAATCACTGAACAACTTACTAAAAACAAATCAACTAAAGAGGAATGCAAGAGTGACAATCGAGAAACTACTGGATACAATCGACGATCTAGTGGACATCAAAATGTTGAAGAGGATAGTGGACATTGAACGACCAAACACAAACAATTACCAGGACAGAATCATAATTAAAGCTCACAAACAGGCTGCTGCGATGAAGAACAAAATTAAGATAAAAAAGAACAATGTGGTATTTGGACATTTTCAGGTAACATCATTTAGAAATCCTAATATATCTTATAATATAAATATAAAGCAAGTATGTTATGTGAAAGTGAATGTAGGACGCTATACTGCAGAGTTTGCAAAATTTGCATACATCGGTACCAATGTGAGTGTCCTGAATATTTAGTGAGGAATACCTTGTGTAAGCATGTGCACTTGGTAAGAATGCATGAGGAGCGAATGGATGCTAATTCTGTTGTAGATGAAGCTGTAAAGTGTTTCGGAGAAAATTCACTCATTAAACTGCAGCAACAAGAGGAAATCAAGAAATTTATCAGCGAGAAAATAGAAGAGACAAATCAGCAGGACGAGATCCTTCAGGCGCAAAGTCATCGAAATATTCAGTGGCAAAACCTACAGAACTTTGTTAAAAGCTTGGATGAGAACGGTTTTACAACTATTGTGAAAGGCTTTGAAGTAACTGTGCAGAGGTATAGAGAAAAAATGAACAAGGCTACAAGAAAACGAAAAATGGAGACACAAAATTATTTCCCTTCTAAGAAACGTCCAGAAGTACCTAATACAGCAGAACATGAGTCGAACTTCCTTAAGTCGAATATTTCTGTAACGTGAATAAAAATTCGAGTCCCTTGAGTTTGGAAATTATAAAAAATATTTTTTTAACTCGATTTTTCTTATGTCCCTTCAGATTTAACTTATGGGAGTTTCACTGTAATTCAAAACCAATGATAATCTTTTGTCATATCAGCTTTCATGTTATTTTTTTCAGCTCTAGGATTAGGAGAAAGGAAATCCAAACTTCATTGATGCTAGTTGAATATTTCATACCTAAGTTGAAAATAGCAATAGCATTAAGTAGATTTTGTTAATTTGATAGTGTTTTCATAATGTTAATAGATGTGTTACAGATATAGAGTAGATGTTAATAGATATAAAATAGATATTTCATAATGATAATATCAGTAGGAGCAGTGTGTAGAGGAGGACTAATTTTTTTACTGTATATAAATTAAGCTATACAAGAAATTTTATCTTTTTGGATATTGGATATATACCTATTATGTCAACAGGTATAAATTTATTGTAAGATAATATGGTTTTTATTTATCTCAGTGATTTTAAAATGTATTTGATGCTTTGATTTACTTTTTAATAAACCCCATTGTCAATTAACAGACTTTTATTTACATTAGTAAACACCTAATTATTAACGAATCCTTACTAATTAATTTCAAAATTCATAGTTTCCAATACAACTTTTTATCACAGTATACCTTATTTTTATACAAAGTGGCTCCTTTAGAGTTATTAGTAAATCCATAAATTATTCATTTTTTGCTAATGTTTTCGTAAAAAGTGTCTACATTGCATATAAAATATGAACAGTTATAACTTCTTAGAAATCATTTAAAATGTACTCCTTACCGATTTTTCGTTTTTATGGCTAAAGATTTTTTAATGTATTAACAAAATTTTCAATAGTCGCATTGTGAACATTTCTCGAGTAGCCCGCCAAATGTTTGAATAGATACACGCCTACCAAAGTGAGATGACCAATCACAGCAACCGTCCCCTGTGCTTTTTACTGTAGTCTAGAGAGAGGGGTGCCACCGGCGAGGAACGTCCGAAAGCTCCGTCGAGCTTTCTATGCCCGAAGGCGCTTACTTCCCTCAAACTTTCACTATAATAGTACAGTAAATGAAAGCCGATAAACTCGCAAACCTGGGATAAATTCTGCAAAAGGATGAAACTGGGGGCAATTGTAGGTCTCAACTGGGTCTTCCGAAATACGAAAAGTTGTAGATTCTCCGGGTCCCGGAACATGGTAAAAAATGGTCCTCAAGTTCCAAAAAATCCGTTTTCAGCCTCCGTCTCCGACAATATGGCATTTAGAGAATTTTTGTTACACACAAAAGGAAGATCAGTTCATTAGCTACAAAAATGATCCTTACGACTTTTTCCAAAAACTCGACAGTTTTCGAGATAACGGCTCCGAAACAGCCGATAACAGCCCTTTACTTGTTGCTCCTGCTCTGAATCCAGGAGAGCAAATTCGAGAAATGGAGACAAAAGTGGGCGGACAAATTGTCCAATAACTCGAGTAAAAATGGATATTTTTTGATGATTCAAAATTCAAGGGAAAGAGAAAACCCATAGCTATGGTATCATGGGTTTCGGGCCTCATTCTTATTTTTCTTGAATGTTGGAAACCCAGGCTAATTTTTTTCTTCATCGATATTTCTCGACTTTTAAAATTCATCCATATTTTAATAAATAGTAGTAATTTAGTCGGGTCTTCTTGATAATGGGTCTCCAAAACCTATCTCAAAGGAGCCCATAAAGGTTGTTTCATTTTCTATCTTTTCCATCCCAATAAAAAGTCACTTTGAATATGTTGCTTTTTTGACATTTCCGGAGTTTTGAAAGTTGGTTTGCAAGAATGTTGAAGTTGGAACAAAAACGAAGAAACCATTGGAAAGGGGGCATTTCAAGCATTCCAGTGATGTGCATTGCGAACCGATAGGATGATTTATAATTTTTTTAATACCCGATTGATGCCACAAATGTCAAAAAATCAACATATTCAAAGGTACTTTTTGTTGGGATGCAAAAGAAAGAAAATCAAACAACCTCTATCTGATCATTCGGTAGGTTTTGAAGGCCCATTATCAAGAAAGACTCGACTAAATTACTATTACACATTAAAATATGGATGAATTTCCTAAAAGTCGAGAAATATCGAAGAAGAAAAAATTTAGCCTGGGTTTACAATATTCAAGAAAAATAAAAACGATGCCCGAGAGCCAGTATACCATAGCTATGGGTTTTCTCTTTCACGTGAATTTTGAATCATCAAAAAATATCCATTTATACTCGAGTTATTGGACAATTTGTCCGCCCGCTTATGGCTCCATTTCTCGAATTTGCTCTCCCTGATTCAGAACAGGTGCAACAAGTAATGGGCACGATTCGGGGCCGTTATTTCGAAAACTGTCAAGTTTTCGGAAAAACCGAAAACCATTTTTGTAGCTAATGAACTGGTCTTCCTTTTGTATGTAAACAAAAAATCTCTAAATGCTATATTCTCGGAGATATAGGCTGAAAACGGATTTTTGGAACTTGAGGACCATTTTTTTACCATGTTCCGGGAACCGGAGAATCTACAACTTTCCGTATTTCGATAGACCCAGTTGAGACCTACAATTGCTACCGGTTTCATCCCTTTGCAGAATTTAACCTAGGTTTTTTCCTTCATTTACTGGACTATATAAATGAAAGAAATTTTAAACTCAAATTTTTCATTGAAGAAAGCATTTAAGAACAAGCACCGAAGCTTGTACTTTACACGTGCATATCTCAGTAGTTGGCGAATGAAATTAGATTTTTTTGTAAAAAACTGTGTAGACGGGTTTGACAGTTGGAAAGGGTAGTTTGAGTTATTACAAGAAGCCTCTCATCTAGAGATTCATCAATTTTTTAGTGGAACCATTATCAAATAAACAATTAAAGTGCAAAAATCACTCTTTTATTTATAACTCCAAATGGCTTAGATTTAGACTTTTACAGTCAACAGTGAACTTTTAGAGAAAACAATTATCTTTAAAATGAGACTTTCTGAGTCTCATTTTTAAAATCTCAATTGTAATTTTTAAGTATTGTTAATAATTTCTTAATTAGTAGTTTGAATTAAGTGAAATGTTTATAATTTGTGAGTTGTAATGTACTTTATAAGTATGCAAAAGATGGGCTCGATCGGTTGAGTAGTTTTTGCAAAATTCTAATTGTTTATCCCGTTTCTTGAAAAAATCAACAAGTTCTAAATCTTCTCTAGTCGACTAATCTAAATGGATCATAACAAACTTGGGCTCGTCCTCTTCGTAAAGACTTATATTAATGTTCTATGTAAAAAAAAACAATAGATGTTTTAATGTTTATTTATAAAAAAAGGCTTAACAAAAAGTATGAGTTTTGAAGCTTATAAACATTTACAATAACTTGGTTGGTTTCTGTTCAATCTTTATGGCAATGATTTAATCGAAAAGCTGATTCAAAAATACGCATTTAAAAAAAACGCACAACCTTTGGGAGCCAAGATAGCCCTTTTTTTAAAATAGAATCACCGCCGCTATACAATCATAATATGTTATTGAAGGCTGAACATAACAAAGGTTTTTAGAAGAAGAGTTAAAGTTTCCTATGGCACTTTCAGCGTTTAAAAAAACCGAACATTGTTTAACGGAGAGCATTATAAACAAAGAGTAATTGCGCGTTGATTACTTTCCTGCTTGGAGTCCAAGGGTGGGGGAAGCCAACTGGGCGCTCGGCAGAGCTCTCCTGAAAAGTGAGCGCACGGCTTCAAATCGGACGGCTTCAAATCGGACGGCTCGAAAAAAAGACTTTATCTCAGGTTCTAGTCATCCAAAATTGCATTCTTTTTTTAAACTGGGGTACAATGAAGAAATAATATCAGTTAACATACTCTGTGTGTGTGTGTGTGTGTGTGTGTGAGTGGACTGTATTAAAACTTGTTAGTACTTTTGAATTTTGTATTGAAATGAATAAAATGCCCGCATTCCTTAGACGGAGATGCGTACATAGAAATGGCTATTCTGTTACTACTGAGGTAACGCTTAGACCAGTTTATAGAGCTTTTTTTGGTAATCAAAATTCAACAGCATACTGACTAAACAGCTTTGTTTCAAATGGATCAGAGATGATAAAAACACAAAATACATCCAAATTTTAGCTTTTGCTTTTTTTTTAAACAATAAAAACTATTAAAAATAGGTAATTTTTTCGTTTTTTCACCATAACGTGAAAATTATTGATGGAAACGCAATACGTTGCACAGAAGAACTGTAGAGGATTACAAAACCTACAAAATGTGGGCTTCTAGAAGCTGATTGGTGCATTTTTTACCGAGAAAAGCTGGAAAATCCGTTAAAATGAACCTTTTTCCAACAATTTATAACTTGGGCCGTTTTGAAGCTGAAGTGCTAGTTTTTGGTATAATGCTCGACTATAACGTGCACTTTAAGCACGCAAAAGTTGGATACTGTCGGATGAGTAGTTTTTGCACAATTGCAGTTTTAACAATTAACAGCGATATTTTACCAACTTTGACGTATTAACTGAGATTGACCGATTTTAATTTAGTAAACGGATTTTGAAAGAAGAGATCAATATCTACAACTTGGCTATCTTCGATTTTCATACATGTTTGGAGAAAAGTGTGAAAAACGTCCCCGAACATTGCGTTAAACGTGCACTTTTGCATTTCGAGGCCTGTGGTGGGGGCTTCAAACAGTAGGAGAGAGGAATACAGTGTGGTGCGTGCTGGTGGGCTCGCTCGCTACACTCCACGCGTACCTACTTCTTCTGTTATTGCTTATCTACTGCAAATTGATCTTTTAATAATTTATTGACATGTATATTTTTATTTTTATTGTTTAGTGTATGGATTGGTATATATACACTAGGGAGCGGAACACACATAAAATCACAGTTTATTACATGTTTACGATAAACGATTACACACGTGTTATTTCTTTCTAGTTAATTATTGTTTAAGATGAAACATAAAAATATAAATTAAGAACCGTCACTAGATAGTCATACTTAATTATAGTGCAATTAAAACTGTCTTACGAAATATAATTTCTTGTCTATGGATAAAAACGGGAAGTTACAAAATATAAGGATGATATCTGCCATTCATATTATTTTACTATTATTTTTACTTTTTTACCATATTATATGTTACTCATATATCACATTTAAAGGAAAAAATAATTTACACCTCGAGAGCGAATGACGAAAAAAAAACCCATTACCAAAATGTATGCTGTTAAAAATAGAAATTGACCTGTCCGAGGATTTTCCTGAAATAATTTTATCTAACGAGATAATGAATTTGTTCCAGACTTTTTATGATCACTGTATTTGTATTTGTAGGTACACATATTTACCTTTCATTATTGGAATCGTCGTTGGTAGTTGTAGGATCCATAATTATATGATTAGTGAATAACTTTGCTTTGCAATAATACAACTGCACTCAAAATTATCAATAACAAATCAAGAAGAAAGTAACGTGACTAACGTGTAAAACGTATTCTGTTGTTTACATGTCTGGAGTCTGGAGCGCGAGCGAGCGCTTGGCGCCTGTTCAGTCTGTTCACCAGCACGCACCTGTATCTCTCTCCCCCACCACAGACCTCGAAATGCAAAAGTGCACGTTTAGCGCAATATTCGGGGACGTTTTTCGCACTTTTCTCCAAACATATATGAAAATCGAAGATAGCCATGTTGTAGATATTGATCTCCTCTTTCAAAATCCGTTTACCAAATTAATATCGGTCAATCTCAGTTAATACGCCAAAGTTAGTAAAATATCGCTGTTAATTGTTAAAACTGCAATTGTGCAAAAACTACTCATCGGACACCATTCAACTTTTGCATGCTTAAAGTGCACGTTATAATCGAGCATCATTCCAAAAACTAGCACTTTAGCTTCAAAACGGCCCAAGTTATAAATTTTTGGAAAAAGGTTTATTTTAACGGTTTTTCCTGCTTTTCTTGGTAAAAAATGCACCAATCACCTTCTAGAAGCCCACATTTTGTAGGTTTTGTAATCCTCTACAGTTCTTCTGTGCAACGTATTGCGTTTCCATCAATAATTTTCACGTTATGGTGAAAAAACGAAAAAATGGCCTATTTTTAATAGTTTTTATTGTTTAAAAAAAAAGCAAAAGCTAAAATTTGGATGTATTTTGTGTTTTTATCATCTCTGATCCATTTCAAACAAAGCTCTTTAGTCAGTTTGCTGTTGAATTTTGATTACCAAAACAGCTTAATTTTCTCTCTATAAACTGGGCTAGCTCGCTCGGCGCCTCGGCGGTCAGTTTACAAAACTAGAGCGGCGTTGCCGTTACATATATAAAAGTGTTCCTTTCCGTCCATGCCCCCAGCCTTGAAAAGACCTCACTTTTCAACAGAAACACAGAACATAACCCGAACACAATTGTCTGCACAACACTAGCACTAAATGTCCATGGGAAGTGGGCAGAACTTCTGGAAGGCTCGCCGAATAGAACCAGCAGCAGTTCGGATTGTAGCAACTCTGCTGATGCCGTCATGTCCTGGATGCAGCTCGGTGACACGTCCTAAGCGCCAACGCATAGGAGGGACGTTGTCCTCCTTGACGAGAACCAGGCAACCTTCCTTCAGGGTGCCTTGGGTCTGCTTCCAACGCTGTCGTTGCTGAAACTCGGATACGAATTCATTGCTCCATCGCTCCCAGAAATGTTGTTTGATTTGCTGAACTCTTTGATATCTGAGGAGGCGATTCATCTTTTCGTCTCGAAGATCGACATCGGGTATGGATATTAGCGATTTTCCAATAAGGAAATGAGCCGGTGTTAAGGGATTTAAATCGTTTGGATCGGTAGATAGAGGTGAGAGAGGACGAGAGTTTAGTATTGCTTCTATTTGCTTTAATAAAGTTAATAATTCTTCGAATGTTAAATGAGCATCTCCCATCACTCTTTTGAGGTGATGCTTTGTGCTTTTTACCCCAGCCTCCCATAAACCTCCGAAGTGAGGACTAGCTGGAGGAATAAAATGCCAATCTAGACCTTCACGGGAGAACATATCCTCCAATTGGGATTGCTTTGTATTTAGGAATTTGCTAAGTGCTTGAAGCTCGTTATTGGCACCGACGAAATTTGTGCCATTATCTGAGTAGATGTGACTTGGCTTGCCACGACGTGACACAAATCGTCGCAAGGCCATTAGAAAACCTTGTGTAGTTAATTCAGAAACCAATTCCAAATGTATGCACTTTGTAGCAAAACATATGAATAATGCAACATAGCATTTTTCTATTTTAGCTCCTCGACCCTTACGGTCTTTGATAGTAAAGGGACCAGCGTAATCTACGCCGGTTGTATCGAAAGGACTCTCTAATTGAAGATGTCTATTTGGTAAATCGCCCATTATGGGGCAGTTGATTTTAGGGTTAAATCGGAAACATTTGATTCACTTGCGTACGGTATGCTTTGCGAGATTTCTACCTCCTATTGGCCACAGTCTATCGCGAATGCTAGCTAAGAGCAACTGAGGACCCGCATGTAACAATCTTAGGTGTTCATAAACAAAAATAGCTTTAGTAAGTGCATGTTTAGAGCATATAACCAAAGGGTGTTTCTTGTCATAGTTGAAATTAGAGTTTGCAAGACGCCCACCAACTCTCAATAATCCCTGATCGTCAATGAATGGGTTTAAACTTAGTATTTTGCTCTTTTTATTAATAGACATGCCACGTAACAACATGTCATACTCTCGAGGAAATTATTGTATTTGTGAATGACGAATTAGTTTGAAAAAGGCAAATTCTATTTCGCTTTGGGATAAAGCTTGCGTGTTTCGCTTTTCCCTTGATGTTTTGCAGTTAAGAACGAAACGCAAACACAGTGCTGTAATGCGCTTCAACTTCGTTAAGTTAGAGAACCTTTTTACCAGATCATTATCTGTCTCGGTAATTAGCAAAGAGACCTTGTTAGAACTGATTAAGTCTGGAAGGTTTGTATTTCTGAAAATGGTATTTGGCCAGAAATGAAATTCTTGCTCAAGCCACTGAGGACCATGCCACCACAGTGTTAATTGCATTAGTTGCTTGGGATATACGCCCCTGGATAGAAAGTCTGCTGGATTGTCGTTTGTAGGAACATGGCGCCACTCGTAACTGCCAGTGATATTTTGAATTTCGCCTACTCGATTACGGGTGAAGGTTTTTAACAAATGCGGACTAGTTTGAATCCAACCAAGAACAATTGATGAGTCTGTCCAGAAAATAGCATTAGAAAGTGACAACTTCAGGGCTTCAGTAACCTTTTGAATAGTTTAGCTAGAATCAGAGCGCCACAAAGCTCCAATCTAAGCAAAGTCAGTGATTTTAAAGGTGCTACCTTCGATTTGGAGCATAGGAGATGAACTGAAACGTTTCCTCTATCGTCCACACTTTTCAGGAAAATACACCCGCCATAGGCTAATTCCGAGGCATCGGAAAATCCATGCAGCTCGATAGTTTTTGCATTCTTACTGAGAGCATGACGAGGCACTTCGAGATCATTAAGAGTGGGAAGCTCATCTCTCAAAGCTTGCCATGAATCGCAGATATAGACTGGCAACGACTCATCCCACGTTACCTTTAGCAACCATAATCTTTGAATCATACGCTTTGCAATAATGATAATTGGACTTAGAAGTCCCAACGGATCAAATATTTGGGATATTTCGGAAAGTATTGAGCGTATTGAAAAGATCGCATCCTTTGGCGGAATGTTTATTTGAAACATGAGTTTGTCCGCGCAGGAATTGTAGATCAAACCTAAGGTTTTCGCCTTTTGATTTCCAAAGCTTAGAACACTATGAGAGATTTCCACATTCTGGATAGCAGATAGGATTTGAGGCTCATTAGAAAACCATTTTCTTAGCGAAAAGCAAACACGTGCTAAAAGGTCAGAGATATTCTTGCATAACTCGGAAGCTTCTTCCATGGTGTTTGAACCAGTGAGCAAATCGTCGACATAGAAATCTCGTTTTATGACTTTAGCAACCTTTGAATTTGAGGTTTGATTAGCCAGTTCAAATAGATACCTAATGGCAAGAAATGATGCAGACGCTTGGCCATAAGTTACAGTGTTTAATTTATAGACTTTGACAGGACCAGAGGAAGACTCTCTCCACAAGATTTGTTGTAATGAACGCTGTTCAGGTTCGATGAGAACCTGTCGATACATCTTGGCTATATCAGCAGAAATAACATAGGTATGAGTTCTGAAACGTAGAATTATGGATAGAAGTTCGTCTTGAATAGTTGGTCCCACCATCTGAATGTCATTCAAGGACAGACCAGTAGTGGTTCCAGAAGATGCGTCGAAAACAACCCTTAGTTTGGTCGTCAGGCTATCTGCCTTCGTGACACCATGATGTGGCAAATAATAGTTAGTAGTGTTAGAATCACAATCGTTGATCACCTCGGTCATATGACCCAACCCCTCATATTCTCTCATGAATTGAACGTATTGTTGTTTGAAGTTGGAGTTGTTATTTAATTTACGCTCAAGAGATACGAGTCGTTTTAGCGCATTTTCTCTAGATTCACCCAACGCCGTAGGTGCAGTCTTGAGAGGCAGAGATACTATGAATCTCCCATTATAATTTTGATAAGTATTGCCTTTGAAGTGTTCCTCACAAGCCTGCTCTTCAGCTGAGAGGATTTTGCGGTCAGGACTTTGTTTGTTACTTTTGTAAATGGGTGGGTGCTAGCTTGATATCAAGTCAACACCCCCACGCTTCAAATTTGTTCTTTTTAAAGATCCCTTTGAGCACAAAAATCGCCATTGTGGCACATAATTAGCACATAATTCCTGCGCAAACAAATTTCGATTCCGTAGTGGTGGGGGTGCCGCTTGACAGACCTTAGCCTTAGGTTCATGTTGTATGTAAGAAGTCGTTAGAAATGCTTTGGGTCAAATTACAATGCCATGTGCAAATGATGAAATTCCTTTTGAATGTATCGAACAAGCCCTCAAGAGTCGATGAAAATATTTTTTGGGTGACGACCAAAAGTCAGGGATGAGACTTTTAAAAACGAAATACAACTACTCTTACATGTGTGACAGCTAAACAGAGAATTATCTTTATTTTTCGAATATAACTTTTATATGAACAATATGATATTTGTAACAGATACAGCGTTGAGTTGCATCTTCTTATCTTAATAATTGACCGTGCGAGTTGTACACACGTAACACGAAAACAATACAATTTGTTTTTGCCATAGGGTCGTCCTCTGGATCTTCTATTGTCTTCATGAAAAACAATTCAATTTTCTTTTTCTTCAACAGAGTGTACATGGTAGCGCCGATGAGTCCTATTCGTAAGCGTAAGCCCCAATACGAAACACATAATCGGTTTGGTGAGGGGCTCGGTTTTTCTTTCTGAATCGGTAGCATTTGTTTCGAAGCGTTGTTGATTTCATATAGATTATAGAAGTCAATTTTGGTTGTATTAGTTTATTGATTTTGGGAATTCTGTGATTTCCAGTTTTGGTAAAATTAGCGGCTTTCCTTATAGTCCAGGGCATTTAGATCAAAATCGACCGAAATAAAGAAATTTTTAAAGCCAGCAGATATCGAGATGCGGTTTTCTGCATTGTATTCAGAAAGCTCCCAGGGAAAAATGCATTCTGGTGCAATAAATGCATTTTGCAATTGCATATAATTACTTGCAATAATATAAGAACAACTGGAAACTCAGGCAAATCGCTCGAAAATCGTTACTCGGGGCTTTCGGGGATGCCGAATTCAATTCTGGCATTACATTTACCCGGGGGCGCCTCTGCGGGGGTGATTGGGGGGAAATTGCATCGTCCATGAAAATCACTCGAAAATCGATACTCGGGGGTTTTCGGGGATGCTGAATTCAATTCTAGCATTACAATTACTCAGGGTTGGCTCTGCGGGGGTGCCCGGAGGGTGATTGGGGGGGAAATTGCATTGTCTATATATGAAGTAACGAGTAACGATTTTCGAGCGATTTTCATGGACGATGCAATTTCCCCCTCAATCACCCCCGTAGAGCCACCCCCCGAGCGCCCCCGGGTAATTCTAATGGCAGAATTGAATTCGGCATCCCCGAAAACCCTCGAGTAACGATTTTCGAGCGATTTTCATAGACAATGCAATTTCCCCCCAATCACCATCCGAGCACCCCCACAGAGAAACCCCCAAGCGCCCCATTGTGATTGTAATGCCAGAATTGAATTCGGCATCCCCGAAAACCACTGATTAACGATTTTCGAGCGATTTCCATGGACGATGCAATTTCCCCCCCAATGACCCCCCGGCCACCCCAGAGCGCCCCCGGGTAATTGTAATGCCGGATTTGCATTCGGCATCCCCGAAAACCCTCGAGTAACGAATTTCGAGCTATTTTCATGGACGATGCAATTTTCCCTCAATCACCCCCGCAGAGTCACCCCCGAACGCCCCCGGGTAAATGTAATGCCAGAATTGAATCCGGCATCTCCGAAAACCCCCGAGTAACGATTTTCGAGCGATTTGTCTGAGTTTCCAGTCGTTCTTCTAATATTGCAAGTAATTATATGCAATTGCAAAATGCATTTATTGCACCAGAATGCATTTTTCGAAAAATGGCATAACCAGACGATATAGCCTTTTTTCCTGGGAGCTTTCTGAATACAATGCAGAAAACCTCATCTCGATATCTGCTGGCTTTAAAAATTTCCGATTCATTTCATAACTTCCCTGGACTATTATGAACTTGTATATTGTTGACAAATTTCTCGTTTCCAATGTAAATTTCGCAGGATTCTGGTATTTTATTGAGCTGGGGTTGGCGATATCGAAATATTGGTCTACCTTGCATTTTGATAGCCTTCGTTCAGTTTCTTCTGGCATTATGATAACCTCTTCTTGAGTAATTTGTTCGATTATCGTTTCTTAAATGTTGACTTCGACGATAGGGCAATTTCTCGGTGGTTCCTCTTGGAATATTTGGATCGTATCGTACAGTTGTCGACTAGTAGGTAAATTTGATGACAATAATAATAGGCGTCTTCTCTGGTCTTGTAGTTGAAGTGCTCCGTGCCAAATATTGGTATTTGGGAATGACCATGCGACAATTTTGAAAAACAGAAAATAGATGATAAAATCTAGGGATTCAATATCGATTATTGTAACATGAACTGCGTATACCATTTTATTATCTGAAAAATGCACTTGTGTACCTAAAAATTCATAGAATGTCAATGGATTTTTAAAATTTGGAATTTCATTTTCTTTATAAATTCTTTTTAAATATTCATTCATTTCGAGAATTTCTTTTCCAGATATTATCGAAGTATGCAGTGAGTTGAGTTTCGAAAATAGAATAGCATTTTCTAAATTATCGAGGAATGATAAAACGTTTTAACAATCTACGTGGATACCTGAAAGTAAACTCTGTAAACTAATGTATTGACCAAGACTGATCATTTTACTGTGGACTGCCGTTTGGAATTTGTTTAAATTTTCATTAAGTTTATCCTGGTTTATGATAAAATGGTGATTGATTTATTATAGTGATCGATTAGCTTTTTAAGGAGTGTTATTTGGAGGTTGGTTTCGTGTGTGATTGTTTTCTAACTTTTCTCTAAAATTTCGATTGCATTGTCGTACTCAGGGTGGTCGTACTTAACTCCGTTTTCTGAATCTAAATTTCCGAATAGCCATTTATTAATTTTTCCAATAATATTAACAAGTCCTGTTTTTCGTCGAATATTCTGGTGAAAGTTATCTATTATTTTCCGGGACATTTCAATTAGAAATTCTGCTCTATTCAAAGAATTACGTGCAAGTTTAATGTAAGAAATTGGATTAGTTGCTTTCAGTTTTCCGAAATTACTTTTTATATAATTAAAAGCATTATTGCATCTACTTGTTGGATTAATTCGCTCCACTCTAAATAGTGTAAAATGGATGTTTACTATATATTGTAATGCGAAAAGTAAACAGCGCGAGACGTGTTTACGCGTATCAGACCTGTGCGGCTACCTCAAAGCAATTGCCGCGGCGCTTAATTGAATTCTATAAAAAAAGACAGCTCCATGAATACTCCCGGATTATTATTTAAGGAAAGTAATTTATGACGTTCTGGACATTTTCTACGTAAACATTATTAAAAGAACAATCGAGTGCCTTCCGGAACTATGGAGCAAAGACTGGTAAATTCGAGAATACATTACGGGGCGGCTATAAAAGTAACGCTGCCGACGAAGAAAATTATTAGACGTGAGTGCGAGAGTAAAGTAAACAAGCGAAAGCGAAAGCGAGTGAAGTGAAATAAATTAACGATTAAGAGTGTGATACAAATTAATTAGTTAAGTGTGTTAAATAAATTAGTTTAGTAATAGTGTAAATAAATTAAGTAGGGTCTAGTCTAGTGTACAATTAGTATTGGTGTAAATAAATTAGAAAATAAACGTTACATTGGTGCCAGAAGAGCGGATCATGAAGAAGTTACGCGAATTAAAAGTGGCCGAGTTAAAAAAAGAACTTGAGGAACGAGAATTGGAAACGGGAGGGAAGAAGACAGAACTTCAGGACCGACTCTCAGCGTTTTTGAAAGAAAATGGCCAGGACCCGGAAGTTTTCGAGTTTGAAGACGACGACATCACGAAGCAAATCGTCGCCCAGAGGGAAGATATTACCGCTCAAATAGCCGCCCAGAGGGAAGAAATCGCCGCCCAGAGGGTCCAGAGGGAAGAAATCGCAGCTCAGAAGGAAGATATCACTGCTCAAATCACCGCCCAGAGGGAAGATATTACCGCTCAAATCGCCGGCCAGAGGGAAAACATAATTACTCATATTACTGCTCAAATCGCCACCCAGAGGGAAGATATTACTGCGCAAATAACCGACCAGATTGAGGCTCATCGTAATGAGATTGAACAGCGAATTAGACAATTAGAAGAATGTCTAGAAAAGGTCAGTAACGGCGAGGGGAAAGAAGATGAGATTGAACAAAAGGTGAAGCAGTTGGAAGAACGACTAAAGCGGGTCGGTAGCGGCGAGACGAAGGAAGAAGTAAAGGCGGTCGTTCAACAGAACTCGATATCCACCAATCGAGTGACGCCCCCGACGTTCGACGGAAAAATTCCGTGGGCTAGCTACAGGAAGCAATTTGAGGCAGCAGCGGAGGCTAACGCTTGGTCCCCACACGAGAAGGCTGTCTCCCTAACGGTAGCCTTGCGTGTGGAGAAGCGTTGGAAGTTCTTCAAACGCTATCCACCGAGGAAGCCGGGAATTACGAGGAGCTGCTGAGGCGACTGGAGATGCGGTTCGGCCAAACACATCTGGAGCAAGTCCATCAATCCCAGATGTCCAATCGTCGTCAGAAATCAAACGAGACCCTGCAAGAGTTCGAAGCGGACGTAGCCAGACTAGTGAGGTTAGCGTATCCCTCGGCACCGGAGCAGATGATGGAGTGCCTCGCAGTGCAGACGTTCGTGAGCGGGCTGCGGGACCAGGAACTGCAGAGGGTCTTGAGACTAGCTCGACCAAAAGCATTAATGGACGCGCTCGCCATTGCACTGGAACATGAGGCAGCGATGGAAGCCTCCCGCATTCACGGTCGTGCTCGAGCTGTTACCGAGGAGGTAGGCACAGGAAAACTCGTGGAGAAGGTCGTCCAGCAGATCATGGAGTTGCTGTTAGCAAAGAAGACGCGGCCCAAAACAGCGGTGCCGGCCAAGGCCCCGGAAAAACAAATGCGGATCGATAAAAGGAAGGGGGAAATCCCACGCCATGCTTGTTGACACAGGAGCTACGAAGAGGATCGTACGCCCGGAAGTTGTGAGGGACCGTAGGAAGATTAGGCCAAGTAGGTGGCAATTAAGAACTGCCACTGGGGAGAAGGCAGTAATTCACGTTGAAGCAACAGTTAGTATGACGTTGGGACGAGTAAAGTTTGACCATCCTGTTATCATAGCCGAAATTGAGGAAGACGTCATACTGGGGATGGACGTCATGAGGAATCGTGGATTCCAGTTGGATTTCGGTCAGCGAGTGTTGAGGATCGGTCAGGAAGAATTACTGCTACACAATCGTGACAATTCTGTGCTGGATGTAATACTGGCAGAAGATGTAATGCTTCCAGAACGAAGCGAAACGATCACCTCTACTTGTCTGAGGGGTGTTGTGGAAGAAGGAGTTCCAGCTGTAATCGAACCAGAAAACGATGACAATCGACTGGCTCGGGGGGTACTGGTAGGGAAGGCGCTCGTTACTCTCTCAAGCAAGGTGCCTGTGCGGCTACTTAACATCAATCAGTACCCGGTTACCATCAAGAAAGGTACGTGTATAGCCGCCTCGGCCATCATAAGGGGCGTTACTGATGAAGAAAGGTCCAGACACATGCCGCGAGACTTGAAACAAATTCTTTCCCAGACCAGTGCGTTTCTCTCGCCAACACAGAAACAAAAAGCCAACGATTTAATAAATAAGTACCAGGACCTATTTACCACCGAGGATGGGAAGCTGGGAAAGTCTAAGGTCGTGACACATAAAATTGACACGGGCGAGACACGACCAATTAGACAAACAGCGAGACGACTACCCTTGGCCAAACGGGAGGAAGCCGAGCAAATCATCAGGGACCTAGAGCGGGACGGGGTCATCGAGCCGTCAAGCAGTCCATGGGCCTCGCCGGTAGTGCTAGTAAAGAAAAAGGATGGGATCACTCGATTCTGCGTAGACTAGCGGCAGGTGAACAGTGTTACCAAAAAGGACCCGCTACAACGTATCGACGACACCCTCGATACTCTTGCTGGATCCACGATATTTTAGAGCCTTGATCTAAAAAGCGGCTACTGGCAAGTCGAAATGGACCCGGCCGATAAGGAAAAGACGGCATTTACCTTCGGTAACGGCCTGTGGCACTTTACGGTAATGCCATTCGGACTTTGTAATGCCCCAGCGACGTTCGAGAGGCTGATGGTGAGCGTGCCAATGGGGTTGAAGTGGAAAACGTGCCTAGTCTATTTGGACGATGTCATCGTGATGGGCAAGACCTTCGAAGGACATCTGAAAAACTTAGAGGACGTCTTCCAGAGACTGCGAGGTGAGGGGCTGAAACTGAACCCTAAGAAATGTCAGCTCTTCAGAAGGAAGGTCTCTTACTTAGGGCACGTAGTGAGCAGAGAGGGAGTCGCTGTTGATCCGGACAAGATAAGTGGGGTGAAGGAGTGGCCAATACCGGCAGGCAAACACCAGTTGAGGAGTTTTCTGGGATTCTGCACGTACTACCGACGCTATGTCCGGATGTTCTCCGACGTCGCCAAACCGTTGACGAGGCTCACAGAAGAAGGACGAAACTTCTGTTGGGATGAGAAATGCCAGTCTGCCTTCGACGAGCTGAAGCAGAAGTTGACCAGTGCCCCAGTGTTGAGTTTCCCTTTGCCGGAAGGACAGTTCATCCTAGACACCGACGCGAGCAATGTGGGAATTGGAAGTGTTCTGTCGCAGCGTCAGGAGGGACAAGAACGTGTCCTTGGATACTGTAGTAAGGTACTCTCCAAACCAGAGAGGAATTACTGTGTCACCCGGCGTGAATTATTGGCCATCGTCAAGTCCATCGAACACTTCCATAAATACTTGTGTGGAAGGAGATTCCTGATCCGGACCGATCACGCTGCCCTTAAATGGCTCCTCCAGTTCAAGAATCCCGAAGGACAGATAGCTCGCTGGATCGAGAGGATTCAGGAGTATGACTTTGTCATAGAACATCGGCCCGGACAGAGTCATGGAAACGCAGACGCACTCTCGAGAAGACCATGCCCTGATGAGTGTCCTCATTGTCATAGAGCCGAGGAAAAGTCCGAGAAAGTCTACCGAACTACCGTGGTCGCCGAGGAATGGACACCATCCTCGTTACGACAAGAACAAGAAGAAGACCCGGTTCTAAAAGAAATCCTGGGGTGGAAAGAGGGAGGACAGCGTCCGGAGTGGCAGAAGGTATCACCTGGCTCGCCAAAACTCAAGAGCTACTGGGCACAGTGGGACTCGTTAGTAGTTGAGGATGGATTACTAAAACACGTACTGGAGAGCCAGGACGGAACGGAGGAAAGACGGCAGTTGGTAATACCCTCCAGTAAAATCCCGGAGGTCTTGCGGCACCTTCACGACGAACCATCTGGTGGACATTTAGGAATCAAGAAAACGCTGCAGAAGGGAGAAATGCTGTACGGGAGCGATTCTACTGGATAAATTGTTCAGACGACGTGAAGAACTCGTGTAAGAAATGTACTACCTGCTTCGCCAGTAATGGGCCACAAAGACGACCGAAAGCTCCCATGAAACAATATAACGTTGGAAGCCCCTTCGAAAGGATCGCTATTGATATAGCAGGACCCTTCCCTGAGACCGAAAAGGGGAATAAATACATCCTGGTCGTAATGGACTACTTTACGAAGTGGGTAGAAGCGTACGCTCTCCCTAATCAGGAGGCAGAGACCGTGGCCGATGTGCTAGTGAAGGAGATGATCTGCCGGTTTGGAGTACCCATGGAATTACACTCGGATCAAGGAAGAAACTTCGAGAGTGGTCTATTCCAGAGGATCTGTGAGAAATTTGGGGTACGAAAAACAAGAACCACGACCCTTCACCCTCAGTCTGACGGCATGGTAGAACGGATGAATCGCACCCTCAACCGCTATCAGGAGAAAATGGTCTCGTCACATCAAAGAGACTGGGACGAACACGTGCCGTTTTTCCCGATGGCCTACCGCTCGGCCGTTCATGAGTCGACAGGACAAACTCCAGCCAAAGTCCTGTTCGGGCGAGAACTTAAACTGCCCTGTGATCTGGTCTTTGGTGCTAGACCGGACGAGGACGTTTCAGGGGAAGATTACGTCTCCAGGATGCAGAAAAGGATGAACGAAATTCAAGATCAAGTCCGGTACCAACTAAATATCGCCAGTGATCGCATCAAAGAGCGTTACGACATCAACGCTAAAGAGGGTGGTTACCAAATGGGAGATCAAGTTTGGCTGTATAACCCACAGAAGAAACGTGGTTTGTCCCCTAAATTACAGACAAATTGGGAAGGCCCCTACATCATTAAGAAACGGATTAACGACGTGGTCTACCGAGTGAGCAAACTACCAAACGGCAAGCCGAGAGTGGTGCATTTCAATGGTTTGGCACCCTATGAGGGGTCGCACGATGAGGCAGAGGTTCCCCGGGTAAGAAACACGTTGGCGCAGGAGAACGAACTTTCGTTCGAAGAATTTATGAGCGCTTACGGGGGTACCGGAAAAGCACGGTATGGGGTAACCTGTGAAAAACAACAAGAGTTGTTCAGCGTACCTGAAGAGTACTCGTTGGCCCATTGTGTGTCCGCCGACCTGGTAATGTCACGAGGTATTGCCACGGTTTTCAAGAAGAAGTACGGGCGCTTGGAACAACTCAGAGCGCAACTCCCGGAAATTGGCAAGATTCTGGAACTACGTGACCACGAAAGACACATCTTTTATCTGGTTACGAAGGAGATCGGGTCCCTTAAACCATGTTATCACGATGTATGGCGAACCTTGCATAGGCTACGAGACCGACTGCTGGAGCTCGACATCAGGAAGCTAGCTGTCCCCAAGTTAGGTGCTGGACGAGATCAGCTGGACTGGAAGGTTGTCCGGAATATGCTGGAAGTAGTTCTGAAGGATACCGGAGTAGAAGTTTTAGTCTGCTGTTTTGGGCCTGCACCATGTCGACTCGGGAAGACGGTCCCCTGTTATTTTGACGCCACGTCCCGCTGTAAGCGGGGGGCTAACTGCAGATTCCTGCATAGGCCTACCAGGGATACGTTCCGGGACGAAACGTCTCTAGGGGGCAGTGTAACGCAAATGTAAATTGCCGAGCGAAATGTGTTTACTCCCGTCTTACGTCGGCGGTTGTCTCAAAAGGATTGCCGCGACGCTTAATTGAATTCCATAAAAAAAGACAGCTCCATGAATACTCCCGGATTATTATTTAAGGAAAGTAATTTATGACGTTCTGGACATTTTCTACGTAAACATTATTAAAAGAACGGATGCGTTCTGGAATTATCTCGTAAAGTCGGGAAAACCACAAGAATAACTAACAATCAGAAGACCAACAGAAAGAGAGGTCCGATATTCAAGTAGGTTGTCGGTCGGACTTTGGAGGAACTTGGAGGAACGGGTGCTTACGGCGCTAATCGGCAAATATCGAAGCACGTGCGTTCAGGGTCATTGAGGACCGTATCGGACCTCTCTTTCTGTTGGTCTTCTGATTGTTAGTTATTCTTGTGGGAAAACATTATGAGGGACTATAAAAAGTGCACGCGGCGGACGAGAGATTATTATTAGTAGACGGAAGCCGCAAGAAGTAAATAGCGAAATAGTGAGAGCTTTTAAAGTGAAATAAATTAACGATTAAGAAGTGTGACATAAATTAATTGGTTAAGTTAGTTTAGTAATAGTCTAAGATAAATTAAGTACTGTTAAGTGTTTAATTAGTATAGTGTATATAAGTTAGTAAAATAAACGTTACAATATCAATATGGTATCGATCTAAAATGAATAACATCATCCGGTGGGTCCTCTAGGGTGCCCTGAACTACATGTCGGTCCAGCTCTTGATGTGAGAAATTTAATGACAAATTAGGTGAAACCACATCAACCTCTGATGGTTGGTGGGAATTATTGAACAGCAAATTCATTACTAGTTTTTCAGGATAAGAGTTAAGCAACAATATCGTTTTAAGTTTCTTCAAATCATCCATTCTATAATTAGGATGGGATAATCTCATAACTCTGTCTTTTAAGGCATTGACGAGGTTACGTTTCATTTTAAACGGATGGTGGGATTCAAAATGAAGATAACGGTTGCTGCACATGGGTTTGCGGTACCAACGTGTACGCACTGTGCAATCCTTATCTCTCACAAGTAACATGTCGAAGTATGGGATTTTACCATCCTCTTCCCTTTCCATAGTAAATTGCAAGTGTTGGTTGTAACCATTAAAAATATTCAAAGCCTTATCTGACCTGTCCACCAGTATAGCGAGAATCAGATCATCCACATACCTTTTCGCAAAGGGGATATTGAAAGGAACCAATTCTAGGCAACAAGTCACTAAGTCATCTAACACATAGTTAACTAAAATAGGTGACACTATCGAACCCATCGGAGTAACCATGATCTGTTTATAGACTGAATCATTAAAAAGACAATAATTTGAATCAAAAACAAATTTTAAAATGTCACTAAAAGAAGCCCAAGTAAGACTACATTGCTCCTGTATAGATTGCCAAGACTTTTTTAAACTGGTGATCACCAAATCTCCCGGTAAATTAGTAAATAAGGAGACTACGTCAAAGCTGACCAAAATGTAATTTAACGGAAGTTTTAATTCATTAATAAACGAGCTAAACGTAAAAGAGTCTTTCACATAAAAGTCATTGTTGAAATTATAAGCGTTTGTTAACATATCCGTCAACCATCTGGCCAACTTCGTATTAGGCGCGTTCAAAGTTGACCAAATAGGTCGCATTGATAAGGTCTCTTTATGAATTTTTGGTAACGAGTAAAAACGGGGTGCAACAGAGTTGTAATTTACAAGAGATGCCTTTAAATCAGCTGAAATTTCTTTCTTGTTAATTAAATTTGAAACCATCTTGTTTGCTTTAAGCTGAAGAGAGGTTGTCGGGTCACGACGTAACTGAATGTAATACGTTGAATCATTCAATAAAATCAAACTCTTTTCAATATACACATCTTTATACATGACAACTGTGACATTCACTTGTCACTCTTAGTTACAATAAGTTCCGGATATTCTTTAAGAATTGAATTTTTAACTAATCGTATACATTTTGAAGGACGATTATTATAAGAAAGTTATTATAAGGCAAGATTAATAATTTTAAAGAGATTCTGATATCATTACTACTAAGGCAAAATTAATATTCGTCGTTTGGTTAATCCGCCGTTCCTCGAGTTATTAATTTGATAAACAGTTACTTAACATTCGGGTTAATATTATATAAACATAATTAGTTTAAAAGTGTAACATAGGTATTAATATGTATTCGTTATTCGATAATATTATATAAGTATTATTATGCAGTGTTCATATACCGTTACATGAATGTGGTATTTTATTTCAATTAATTTTGGGTCTTGTTTGTGATTCCGGTAGCTATTCTTTAACATTATTTGTTATCCATACCATTGAAGAATATTTTTTACATATTACAAAAGGAGTTCATCCCACTACATAATATAAATCGAGACTATGTTTATAAAAATAACACGCGTCTCCTTGTTACAATACAAAACTGGGCAAATAAAAAATTATACTGAAATATGTTAGTTTACAGCTTTGTTTACAGCTTTGTTTAGATGGAAATTTTACAAGATGGAAAAATTTATTCTTAATTTGCATCTAGTTGTTGCATTAATCCCTTTATGTTTTGAAAATAATCACGAAAATTCGGCTTAACTGGAACTAAAACAAGTTTCTCCGTACGTTTGTCGAATTTACTCTCTTGGTTTTCTGCTTTCTACTACATACAAAAAAAACAAAAATATATCACTGACACTCGTCGATTTTTTTTCCTTTTTTTTTCAACATGAAGGACATAAGTTCATAAGAACATAAGTTCACTCGTTATTACTTAAAAACTTATTTTAATAATTGTTCGACTTAAGTTAGACAGTAGTGAGAAATACATATTTAAAATTACTCTCGAAATCGCCAAAGCAACGAGAGTTGCCACCATCCTAAGAGCGCCTTCGCCAATTACAAACAATTCAATACTTCCTCGTTTCTTTTTAATAAAGTTTTTCGCTGTTTTAACTTTATCTAAACCAGTCCTGAGCAAATGGTGGCCCGCGGTAGAATTCTCTCCGGTCCGCTAAGCATTGCATAAATTATTATTACAAGCAACAATATCACTGTAGGATCAATATAAATTGGCGCATAGAAAGGATTTTAGAAAAAAATTTTATTCAATGTGTTATTTAAATAAGGCGTTTGCAATAAAATACACTAAATTATTTTTAATTTTGAGTAATATGTCACTAACCGTCAGAGTTGTCCATTTGCATATTGTC
The DNA here is from genome assembly GCA_946251905.1 of Cryptocephalus moraei. NCBI lineage: Eukaryota > Metazoa > Arthropoda > Insecta > Coleoptera > Chrysomelidae > Cryptocephalus > Cryptocephalus moraei. The sequence goes on along the minus strand of OX276454.1, from coordinate 34,892,993 downwards.
CTTAATCTGTTCGGCGGTCTGCTCTCTGCTCCTATGTTCAGTCGGGTGACTAGTCAAGTTATACGACTTACTTAAACGAATTAGTAACATATAGTAATAGTATTCTCTCCGGCCCAGCATGGTTTTCAAAAGGGACGGTCCACCATAACTGCCCTGAGGGAGTTGGTAAACATAGCGACGGTCGCGCAGAAATGGGCAGTTATGGTGACCTAAAATGTGAGATTCATGATAGTTATGTGGATTTTAACAATAAATACAAGGGTGACTATTTCGGTACGAAGAAACCATTGCTCGATATGAAAAAATTTAAAGAGATGACACTTTTTGTTGTCGATTGCTGACGCCAAGATGAACAAATTAAATCATCGATCGTGGACATCTCCATCGATTTTCAGGCGAGGACCGGATTTCCTGCCAACACAAAAGCTTATTGCATCATTATTTACGAAAGTGTGTACGAAGCTACACCACTTAGCGAGATGGTTCGAAGCACATATCAGTCTTTATCCGATCATCAGATATGAAGGTTGGTACTCGTGGTGGACTTCCAAGGTTTTCAGTACGGACAAAGTAATTACTGGTGCAAAGAAATCGCTATAGTAAGCATCGATGGAGAGGACTGGGTTCATAAGTTTGTTAAAATGCCATCACCATTGGAGGTGTACAACTACCGTTTTCGCAAACAGGTGGAATGGTTAAAGAAAAATATACATGGACTCGATTGGAACTTGAACAGTTGGATAGACAAGCAGGACGTTCTGGAATATGAAGAAATTTCATCGTTTATCCGAACTTGGGTACCGTTGAATACTACTGTATACGTCAGAGGATCGCAGAAGAAAGAATGGCTCGAGAAGTTAATAGACAACGAAATTATCGACCTCTCTACAGAAAATTATCCGAGTTTTGATGAAATGAAAAAAATTTTCAAATCTTATCATTGTATGTTACATGAAGACAATAATTTAAGTTGTAGTCTAGAAAATGCGTATTTCATAAAAAAATGTTGCAAATATCATGTACGTTCTATACGTAAATAATAATAAATTTGTTTACTTAATGTGGTTGTTTATTAGTAGACCCTAAAACATGGTGACGTCAACAACTCTCGTACTACTTCATGTAATTGTACAAAACGTACTCTACATTCATCATCCGTTTAGTGCTCAAAGTGTATTCGTATGTTTCGATCAGAATGAGAGTTGGCCTTGGAATTGGCCAGAGATGGTGGCGCATGTCTTCGCTAATTACCTACCGACTATGAAAATTAGCTTGCCTGACAATGTTACTCATTACAAAATTAGAGCTATGTACTTTAATTGAACTCATATTGATTCAGCATGGAAGAATATTTTTCCTTCGCCATCACCACCACCGATTATCATCGAGACGAGTAGGATATTAACTATTTTATCGTATTATATAACTGTTGTCGTATCTATTCTACTTTTTAAAATTACTGTGAAATCCATAAGGAAATTAAAATGAGGAATTAAAAGTAGCTAAAAATATGAAGGAAGTGGGAAAACATTACAAATAGCTCCTCCCATCATTACCAATATATACACCAGTTCATTAGTACGCGGGTTAGTTTGGTACATTGCTCCAATTAGTACGTAATACAACACGTAAAAATGGCGCTGCATAAATTTTCTAATTGTTTGGGTAATATCGATGACGAAACGCCCTTCTTTGTTGATAGATTGCGGAAATTCCATAAGGAAGTGGAAATTGTTAGTGAGCAGGCAAGTTGCATCAAGTGCTTTTTTCAAATGCTTCAAGATCTCGAAGTACCCCTTCAACTGCTTCACAACCTGGAAATACCTAAAGATTGGATTGGACCATCCAACGACCTCGTTGCAGTGGCAGCAAAAGACGCCATAGTAGAATACAATTTCCCGATTTAATGTATGAACTTAAACCTATTTTAAACTGTGAAAATTGTTATTTGCAAATAGGTATTATGTTGGGGATATCAGAGTTATGGACATATAAACCCATAGAGATAAAAGAGAGAGGAGGTAACAATTAGGGAGAGGGGGTATTAAATTTTGTAGACGGAACCGGCCATATTGAGAAGCCACTTTTCGAACGCGTGTTTGCGATTGTTTTAGTCGGCGAGCTAGCTACATAAAATAGCATCGATAAGGTACACGACATTTTGAGTTCATAACTGATTATAAAAAAATAACCCAACACCAAATGGCTATTCTGCCGGTTTGCATAGGCCGGATATGTAAATGGCGGCCAGTTTTCCACATTGGAAAAACATGCCTGAAAAACCGATAAGGTACACTCGTGAAATTTTGTTCATGCATTGTTTAGACCTTGACTAAGAGCGGTATAACAGTGGCAGAAAATTAGCAGGTCGGAAAACCCTCGGCAGAAGAAACTGAAAGTCACGAAAAACGCCCTGTAGGAACTACATGGAACGCCCTGTAGGAACTATACATGGCGTTTGTCATGACACTCATGACCTTCAGTTCCTACAGGGCGTTTTTCATGACCTTCTGCCGAGGGTTTTCCGACCTGCTAATTTTCTGCCACTATCGCACCGCTCTTCCTTGAGGACCAAAGAATGTACGGAAAAAGTTTTTCACGTGTACCTTATGGGTTTTTGTCATGGTAATTTTCCGCGACTTTGAATCACTTCTGCAGAGGGTTGTCTGACCTACTAACTTTCTGCCATTGTTACACCGCTCTTAGTCAAGGTCTAGACAATGCCTGAAAAAAATTTCACCCGTGTACCTTATCGGTTTTTCGCCATTTACGTATCCGGCCTATACAAACCGGCAGAACAGCCATTTGGTGTTGAGTTCATGTTTTTACAATCAGTTGAACTCAAACTCGTCGTGTACCTTATCCGATACTCAACGAGGAACGTTCTTGGTCAAACCCCAAAAAATTAAACAACAATCGTTGTAAACACTTATCCGATACTGTTTTATGTAGCTACCTCTTGGACTATTTGAAGTCGGCGATATGCTGAAGCCACTTTAGTCTGTGCTTTGGTCTATTTGTTCCAACCACATTTGTTACCTCCTCTCTCTTTTATCTCTATGTATAAACCTCATTTAACTTTTGATGGTTGGGGGTTATGATGTTGCATTGGTTGAGTGGATAGAGTCGGCCGACCTTGTAGTCCTCAATAGTCTAAGAGCTAGCAACGTTTTCGAGTGAGAATTTTAAGAAAGCTGATTCTTTAATATATCTTTCCTTATGCTCTCACAAACAGCGTGTGGGGCATCTGGCTGCCGGCAGACGTTGCGTTCACTACTGCGCAGCTCACCTGTGCAGGTAAAAATATAGATTTGAAACTGATTTTAAGAAGATTATTATTTTTTCCACTAACTTTTAAACACTATGCAAAACAAAAAAATATTATTGCCAGACATATTCAATGTTGCTAACATCGTGCCAGACTTAATTTTTTATAAACAAAAAAAATAATTTCAACTCATTTTAGTATGGCTGAAATTTTAATATTACTTTATTTACATATAAAGAAGTACAAAATTAATTTGCCAGACATTAATTCGGTTGTTAAGTTACTGCCAGACTGATTTAATGTTGTAGAGTACCGCGGTATTATGCCGACTGTTAAAGAGAGATGGCTGCCAAGTAGATGGGTGGAAAAGACACAAGAATACATTACACTGTGTGAAGCATTAAAAGTAAAGTTTTTTAACTTGAACTCTTCGATTATTACCCGCGAAAAATAGCCGAATGCAATATTTTTAAGAGAGACATAGTCCAGGACGCATCTGTTTTGACGGAGATGTAAGAGGTAACCTCAATGTTTTTACATGAATACCTCTGGATAATGCCTAGAAGAAGGATTGACATATCCTCCAAAGCGCAGAGGTCGGGAACATTGTTTAAAATGCAACAATTTAAATAAGAATAAAAAAAACGCGTTTTTTCCGAATTGTCTTGCTTCTAATTTTTGAAGTATTGAATTTAGAAGAAAGTTGAACAGAGAAAAAAGTTGCAGAATCGCTTTTTACATAATATGGCATAGGTTAGAAATTGAAAAATTTATTAGCGGTTCTGCAAAATAGCAATAAAAAAAGAATCGGCCCAAAAAGTGTTTTTCTTAATTTATTATTTTAGGCACTTTAAAATGTAGTTAGGACTTCCATATCACAGGTAGAAAATCTTGAAGTTATAGTAAAAGAATCCTGTAAATTTCGTTTCGATCGGTTTATTAGATTTTGCACAATAATTTTGCAATCCAGAAAAATAAATGGAAGAATATTGAAAATTTTCAAAATTGGTTAATTTTTTTCTTCATTATTCGATTATAACAAAGCTGGCTGAGCATATATAAGAGGGAACAGGCTTTCATGTGCTTTTTTCAGAATTAAAAAATATTGATTAGTACGGTCACAGCAATTGTGTAAATTTGGTGTCGTTTTTTGCTTATAAACAAATAAGCGAATTTCTTCGCAGCGAAAAGCGGCGAATTTTTCGTTAAATGAAATTATGAAAACATAGCCGGAAAGTACTTCGAACTCACGCTTCTCTTCATATGATAAGTTACTATTTTGTTCATTAGCTTCTGAGATATAACTCGTTAAAGTTGATTAGTGTTTCCGGCAAATGTTTAAACAATTCCGAGTTTTTTTTTCACCATTGCATTTGTTGTTCCGAGTTCTTTGCGAGGTAATAGTTGCAAATGCGTAAGTTATCGGCAAGATAGGTAAAAATAATAAAAATAGTGATCCTCGCGCGTAAAAATACAGCGAAACGTTAAAAAAGGGTGGGGCGAATCAACATTACGAAGCCGAGATCGGAACTTCAAAACGGTGAAGCGCGAAAAAAATTTAATTATCTCAGCTTCTAATGGAGCAAACGTTATGTTTGTTTTTTTAACTGGGGTAACTCGAGCTAAAAACTAATGTCACTATGCCAAAGATGTAATATGCATACATTTTGTTACAAACAAATTAGTTTGTTTATGCATAATATTCAGTGCATATTATACATTATACTATTCGATTTACTTATCTCATACTTCGTTTACTTTCATACTGTGGTCATGTAAAGGCGAATATGTTTATTACTATACGCTAATATTGATTAAACAATGATTATTTAAACAAGAAAAATTCTCGCTACGAAAACTTTTTTTAATGTATTGTAACGTTTAGTTTATAATTTATTTACATTAATTGAACACTAATTTATTTAACACACTAAACTACTTGTACACTAGACTAGACACTACATAATTTATTTGTACTGCTCCGCTTTCGGATCGTATGTCGCGTTCACTTCTGCTTCTCTACTTCTAACTAACTCCCTCGATCACAAGCCCCGTTATATATACACTCCCAACCCCGATAAAGAACGTTCTAGTATATTCTAGAACACCTACGCAGGAAATGTTCATGCACCTGTCTTGTACGCGTCGTAGTTATTCTTTTGAAGGAGTAAACATGTGTCGCTTTGTTTACTTCTCGCATTACAGTATATTTCAATCTTTTTAATGTAAATTTCAACAAAAATATTATAGTGGTTCCTGTGAGAAACAATTATTTCTTAAGATATGAGAAAAAATATTAATTTTATTAACCAGTGATTTAAACACTAATCAACTTTAACGAGTTATATCTCAGAAGCTAATGAACAAAATAGTAACTTATCATATGAAGAGAAGCGTCTGTTCGGAGTACTTTCCGGTTATATTTTCAGAATTTCATTTAACAAAAAATTCGCCGAGATAATCTATTTGTTTATAAGCAAAAAACGACACCAAATTTACACAATTTCTGTGACCGTACTAATCAATATTTTTTAATTTTGAAAAAAGCACATGAAAGCCTGTTCCCTCTTATATATGCTCAGCCAGTTTTGTTATAATCGAATAATGAAGAAAAAAATTAACCAATTTTGAAAATTTTCAATATTCTTCCATTTATTTTTCTGGATTGCAAAATTATTGTGCAAAATCTAATAAACCGATCGAAACGAAATTTACAGGATTCTTTTACTATAACTTCAAGATTTTCTACCTGTGATATGGAAGTCCCAACTACATTTTAAAGTGCCTAAAATAATAAATTAAGAAAAACACTTTTTTGGGCCGATTCTTTTTTTATTGCTATTTTGCAAAACCGCTAATAAATTTTTCAATTTCTAACCTATGCCATATTATGTAAAAAGCGATTCTGCAACTTTTTTCTTTGTTCAACTTTCTTCTAAATTCAATACTTCAAAAGTTAGAAGCAAGACAAGTCGGAAAAAACGCGTTTTTTTTATTTTATTTAAATTGTTGCATTTTAAACAATGTTCCCGACATCTGCGCTTTGGAGGATATGTCAATCCTTCTTCTAGACATTATCCAGAGGTATTCATTTAAAAACATTGTGTAAGAGGTAACATACCTCTTACATCTCCGTCAAAACAGATGCGTCCTGGACTATGTCTCTTAAAAATATTGCATTCGGCTATTTTTCGCGGGTAATAATCGAAGAGTTCAAGTTAAAAAACTTTACTTTTAATGCTTCACACTGTGTAATGTATTCTTGTGTCTTTTCCACCCATCTACTTGGCAGCCATCTCTCTTTAACAGTCGGCAAAATACCGCGGTACTCTACAACATTAAATCAGTCTGGCAGTAACTTAACAACCGAATTAATGTCTGGCAAATTAATTTTGTACTTCTTTATATGTAAATAAAGTAATATTAAAATTTCAGCCATACTAAAATGAGTTGAAATAATTTTTTTTTGTTTATAAAAAATTAAGTCTGGCACGATGTTAGCAACATTGAATATGTCTGGCAATAATATTTTTTTGTTTTGCATAGTGTTTAAAAGTTAGTGGAAAAAATAATAATCTTCTTAAAATCAGTTTCAAATCTATATTTTTACCTGCACAGGTGAGCTGCGCAGTAGTGAACGCAACGTCTGCCGGCAGCCAGATGCCCCACACGCTGTTTGTGAGAGCATAAGGAAAGATATATTAAAGAATCAGCTTTCTTAAAATTCTTGTTTTCCCGACGTTGCTAGCTCTCGTACTACAATGACGGCTCCCCTACTTTTCGGCGAGGCTCCACCCGAAGTCATATTGACCTATCTATGTGCTCCAACCATCTGGCCGGGAGGGGGGTAAGGTGGTTCGCCGATTTCGGCAACCCCCTCACCCACCATGCTAACATCTGGATCGAGCTAGGGCGGGGACGTGGCGTCAGGGAGCAAAGGGCCGTCAGCATTGACCAGGACCGCCTCAGAGCTCTGGCATTGAAAGGTTAAAGGACTTACCACAGGAAGCTTTCCCGGTAGCGGTTCGGAAGTGCGTTCGTGATGCCGTGGTTCGAGACCCGCACGGTCGTGCTGGTGGACACCATACTGGTGGACCCCAGATATCGCGGTCAAGAAGGTGGAGGCATTAAAAGCAAGGAGGCGACTGGCAAGAGCCCAGCGTAAGAGGTATCCCCAAGCGGACGACATTAAGGCCCTTAAGGAGGAGTTTAGGGTAGCGCGCGCCGCCCTCCGCCGCGCGATTCGTGCAAGTAGGAAAGAATGCTGGAAAGAGCTACTCGCGGACCTTGACCGAGATATCTGGGGTGCCGGATATAGAATCGCCACGAGAAATATTAAATCGGCCCCATCTTCATTGAGTCTAGACCTCGCGAAGAAGCAGGAGATCGTGACTGCGTTGTTCCCCCGCAATGGGCGTGTCTGGGCCAGGGGGCAGGTGATCGCCAACCCCCCGGCGGTTAGTGCAGCGGAGACTGCTGCGGCGATCCAAAAATCCAAGAACGGGACCGCCCCTGGCCCATACGGCCTTACTGTCGCCACTCTAAAAGCTCTACACCAAACTCCTATAGACCCATATGCCTCCTCTCCGTCATGGGGAAGGCGCTTGAGAGGATCGTCAGGGACCGGTTGGAGGATGAATTGGAGGATCTAGGGGACCTATCCCCGGCCCAGCACGGCTTTTGTAAGGGGCGATCGACCGTGACTGCCCTCAAGGACTTGCTGAAGGAGACGGATGCACGGCCCAGGTGGAGGTGGGTGGTCATGGTCGCAATCGATATCAAAAATGCCTTCAACTCGACCTCCTGGTCACACATTGTGGAGGCCCTGCGGGGCCGGGGAGTGGCCCCCTATTTAGTTCGCCTCGTGGAAAGCTACCTCGAGGAACGGAGCATATCCCTGAGCAAAGGAGTCTCGTTGGCGCTTGATACTGGCGTCCCGCAGGGGTCCGTCCTGGGCCCCACGTTATGGAACGTCCTCTTCGATGGGGTCCTTGGTCTGGACCTCCCTGCGGGAACCCGCCTGATCGCCTATGCGGACGACCTTGCGCTTCTTGTACAATCGAACACCGTCGCTGGTCTACAAGACCCCCTTGATGTGGCTTACCAGCTAATAGACAACTGGCTTTCGAAACACCTACTAACCATCGCCCAGAATAAAACCCAGATAATGGTCCTGAGAGGCCCTAGGAGTGGGCGTAGATTCACCTTGAATATCGGGGGTATCCCCCTTGAGACTACTCGGACCCTTAAATATCTGGGGGTGGTCCTTAGTGAGGGCTGTGGCTTCCAAAACCAAATCTTGGAGGCTGTGAGGGCAGCGGATTCCCGCCACGGAGCCCTATCACGCTTAATGCCAAACGTCGGGGGGCCCACCGCTCGAAAAAGGGAGGTGATGGCCCACGTGGTACACTCCGTCCTGCTCTACGCGGCTCCGGTGTGGTGTGACATCCTAAAGGTGGCAAAGTATGCTCGTATCCTGGAGAGTGCGCAGAGAAGACCCCTGCTCCGTGTGGCCAGCGCCTACCGCACGGTATCCACGGCAGCCCTACAGGTGATTGCGGATTTTCCCCCCATCGAACTCTTAGCCAAGGAGCGCCGGTTTTTACACAACGTGGGGGGGGGGTGCGCTCCCCGGGACCAGGCGCATGGCCCGGAGGCGTACCCTTCAACAGTGGCAGAGGAGATGGGCGGAGAACGAATCTACCGCAGCGTGGACTAAAAGACTACTACCGGACATAGCCAAGTGGGTGGGCTGTCAACATCGGGCCCACAACCACTGGCTTGTGCAATTCCTCACGGGGCATGGGTCTTTCTGGGCTTATACTTATAGGATATTGGTAAGACGGAGGATGATATGTGTCAGTGCGGGGCAGTGGACACGCCGGAACACGCGGTCGTACACTGCCCCCTCTGGAGACACCACACCGGCGAACTAAGAGATACTATAGGAGAACCATGGACGGCCGAAAGGATTATGAACGAGATGATCGACAACAGACATGTATGGGACATGGGATACGAGGCCATCACCTCCCTGATGCGAAACAAGTACGCCCAAGAACTAAAGCCCAGGCGGGAGCTAGTCATAAACCTCACCAGGATACCGGGGCCCCGACTAGTAGTCAACCTCTTGCGAATGCAACCGCAGTGATCAGAGGATTCCAGATATGTACTGAGTAAGTAAAAACACCTTTTGTCTTCCCTTTTATAACCCACTAGCTTTCTCTCTCTGGTACCTCACAACTTTCACCCGCTGTCTTATAGCTAGCTTAGCTGCTTCTGCTTTATTTCTCGCGTTTCACTAGCCCTCTTATTATACACTAGCTTCTTGCACGCTTCTCTAACGCTGATGCTTTACACAGATTAACAGCTGGGGCCACCCGAACCCCTAATCCGGGTCTCAGTGGACGGGGGACGTAGGGTGACCCTCCCATTTCGAATCTATAGTCTTTCCATAGTCAGTTTGCAACGGCTCTGTTGTCATATTGATCCAGAGATATATTTAACAATTATAACAACTAATTTTTAGTATTCCTATGTTAGCAATTATATTGGAATTGTATCCTAGTATTAAAATCTACAATACAAACGGTATTATCCAGAGTTTCCGAACAACAAATACCAACATTAGCTAAACATACAACGGCAAATTATCGTCAACCTTGCGAGATAAATGTATTTATTCACATGTTGGCAACAACGCGAAATATGGGCTACTGTCGTAATTCCATCTCTTTCTCTCATGCAGGTGCCGCATGTATCTCTTTCTCTTCTCTCCGCGTACGTTTCATTTCGTTCCCTCTCACGTTGGGTCAGTGAAGTGCATATCGGTATTGTTTAATCCTTATATTGAAATGAATTTATGGAATTTATGATGAAAACTTACGTTTTCAATCTGTCGCCTGTGCAACAACCGAATTTAGAAGAAAACAAGGCACAAATTTGGGAATTTACAAATAAAGATTTACCTGTAGAAACTCAAAGAGTCATTTTAAATATTTATAGCCGTTTAAAAAGTGAAAAATTGTATAAAACACAACACGATGTTGTTAAGCGTATTAATAAATTCACGAATATTCCAATTTCCACGATTTATTGTATTAAAACGAGGCGATATTGTTTTAGAAAAAAAATTCAAAAACATTAGTTTATTTATGCCCGGTTTCTGGTACATTCCCTTATCGGTTCAATAACTATAGGTTCCATAAAGTTATTGAACACATAAAGCTAGTGCCGTTTCTGAAAGCATTCGTTCTGTAAGTTATAGATTCAATGAGTATTGGTTCGACAAGCAATTTTTCTATTGTAACACAGATGGCGATAATCTCGGAACGTCATATTTGCTTAGAAATGCGCGTTTTGTGAATGACAGAAAATACGGTTACTGTCAAAAATGCAATTTCACGTGTCACTTTAGTCGCTTATGGCAAGCGTCACAGATAAAGGTTAGCGAGCAGTTATTATTCTAACCTAAAATGATGCTGGTCGTCGTTGTTTCACATTCCACAATGCGCATGCGTCACATAATTTATCACACCGTAAAGGCGGAAACAGACTATCGTCACGTCACGTGAGCTCACGTGCTGTCACGTTAACTCACGTCATTTTGACGTAACCTCAGTCTGGTTCTAATACATTTAAATACCATGTGAAATATTACTCCGCACTTTTTATCCGTGACGTGAGTTAACGTGACAGCACGTGAGCTCACGTGACGTGACGATAGTCTGTTTCCGCCTTTAATGGTCCGATAACTTGTGTGAGCACTTATTGAATCGATAACCCCTGTCGAATGTTTCAGAAACTGTTTTTGGTACTTTATGGAACCAATAGCCTTATTGGTTCCATATCTATGCTTTCAGAAACTGGGCATTAGACGAACCGTGGTGTAATTGACACCCACGATGTGGTTCAGCAAGGTTGAGCAGACGATTCCAAAAATTGTGCCTTGAAAACTCCGTGTTCGAGGGGAAACGACTATTTTTTTGCACGCGGGGAATGAAAACGGCTTTGTTCAAGGGGCGTTACTTCTTTCGGCGAATAATATCAAGCAAAGTTTTGCAGATTATCATGAAGACATGTCATCATCTTTATTTGAGACTTGGTTTGCCAAACAACTTATACCGAACATACCATCAAATTCGGTAATAGTAGAGGACAACGCGCCGTATCATTCCCGAAGAATTAATAAATCGCTGACTTCAAATTCCAAGAAAGCGGAAATTTTGCAATTTCTACGTACCAATAATATTGATATCCCTGCTACAGCTAAAACAAAGGCTCATTTCATTAAAATCGTCAAAGAACATCATTTCACTCCTCAATATTTCATTGATTCATTAGCAGAAACGAGTGGCCATATTGTCTTAGGTTGCCACCTTATCAGTTGCATTTTTAATCCAATAGAAGAGGTTTGGTCTTCAGTGAAGAAGAGACTAAGGCGGGGCAATTTTTCTCCAACGCTCTCAAACATTGTGTTACAGAATATACGAAACTTGTGTAATGACGTTTCTAATACCGAGATATGGAAAAATTGTGTCCGTAACGTCATTTCTATAGAGCATCGAAATCATGTTACACCATCTGTTAATCGGCTAATTATTAATATAAACGGTATGAACGATTCCTCCTCGGATAATTCAGATTCAGAGCATTAACTCGTGATATCCCTAGATTCATTTAATTACTTTTCTATTTCTGATCCCAATCCGATTCCCAACAATCCCGTCCCTATCCATATTCTGGCAACGAGTACTCACACTTCTTCGTTGGTCTTTGCTGGACGATGAAATCTATGAAAAAAACCCCAAGGCATGCCAGGCTGAAAGGTAGATTTATGGGTAGGATATATAGTAATATAACACACGATGTGTCAAAAAAATGCATACGAGGTGTGAAAAAATACAAACTACAAAATTTTAAAATATTTGCAAATAACTTTTTCTCTGTACATTTCTCAAAGATATGTTTTATACAAAAGTTGTTCGTCTCTATAAGGGCAACAAAAAATCTAAGTAACATTTTTCTCTCAGACGCGAAATAAAAGTTTTTTTATTTTTTATTTTTGACAAAAATAACTTTATTTTTGTGCGTTTCTCGACAGATTGTTTTATACAAAAGTTGTTCACCTCTATAAGAGCAATAAAACACCTTAGTAACATTTTTCCCTCAGACGCGAAATAAAAGTTTTTCTTATTTATTTTTATTTTTGAAAAAAATAACTTTTTTTCTGTACATTTTTCGAAAAAATGTTTTATACAAGAGTCGTTCTCCTCTATAAGAGCAACAAAAAACCCAAGTAACATTTTTCTCTCAGACGCGAAATAAAAGTTTTTTGATTTTTTTTTTAAATAACAAGCCGCCATTTTGAAACCGCTAGACCGATTTGGCCCATTAACGAACTCGACCGACATTTTCGGCCAACTGATTTTTGTACCAAATTTCGTTGTGATTCTTTAAAAAATGCGACTAATTCCTATTTTTTCGACTTCGTTAACGAATGCAATACTAGATATAAATCTACCAATAATAAATTTATCGCAGTAAAATTATTTTCATAAATTTCATTGTCTAAGGAAGTACATGATTTATTAGAATTATTACTAATTTCTCTGAAGAACTTTTAAACGGCACGCCTATGGAGTCGGTCTCTTTGACGCAGGTGCAGTCGGAAGATTTCTCGTTGCAAACTGACTATGGAAAGACTGTACCTCTCGGGGGGACCTGCCACAACACCGCGGGTCCCCCGGATATCCCTGCGCACCTTTGGGCACCTGGAGGTGTTTTATCCTCCTGTTTTGTGATATCCCACCAGGTAGCCTATTATGCATCCTATCTCGACTTGTAGGACCCTAACACCGTCCGAGCCTAGGGGGAGCATGCAGGGTTTCACTTGCTTCCCCCAGGTGAATATACCCGGGGCGGTGTTCATTGCCCGCCTCAGAGGTAGTGCGTGGCCTCTTGGACTTATCGGGGAAAAAAAAGGTTATGATGTTGCGGGTAAATAAAAAAATGTTCATCCTATTTTTGTTGTATTTATTTAAACCTTATCAAAATACACGTATTAGCCATTCAATTTAACATAATCATTTAAAATTTCATTAATCTGCATTAAATTCAAAAATATTTTCTTTTCGCCCCTCTTTAAAAATATTACAGATCTGTGTTTCCTCCTATCGTACTCCAGAGTGCTGTTTTCATCTAACATGACGACGGTGGTGTCTCCTTCTTCTTCCTGCTCGGGTGGTTCGCGCAGCACTTTTAAAAATCTGTAATCTACCGGTCCTTTTTGAGTGAGGTTGACTTAAATAATGAAATCGACTTTGTGACTTTGTGTAATTTTCCTCGGGAGGCAGTGTCGTCGGCGGCACGACGACTCTGTTGTACATTGTACAGGTTACGTCACTTGTTGAATTGGGGCTTAGACGGAGTTCGGGAATTCGGGTAAACGGTTTTAAAGTCGGTTTTCTCGGGCGACTGATTTTTAAGGGTTTACTCCCTATAGCCACGGGTGAGTTTATACTCAGGAGAATGCCGCGGAAATATGAACGGAGAAGCTACACGTCTCTACGTCTCTATTTCAATCTATTTACAGAACGGAAGATCGCAAGCTAGATAATCGTAGGTGTGCAAATTCGGTTTAAAGCGGTTAGGAGGCGGAATTTAAATTTACGTGCATACCTGTAAAATTGTTAATGTTGAACATTTGGTGTTTTCTTGTGGTTTAAGTTTGATTTTCTCACGAACCTTAAATTTTGGTTCGTGACAAAAATTCACGATCCTTAGATCACGAATGTGGAAGTTGACACGGTGCGTGGTCCACGAATTCGGTATACGTTCGTGGTTCACTACCCGTGTCAACCCGCCTTTAGAGACGTTTCGTCCCGGAACGTATCCCTGGTAGGCCCATGCAGGAACCTGCAGTGCCCCTGCTTACAGCGGGACGTGGCGTGAAGATAACAGGGGACCGTCTTCCTGAGCTGACATGGTGCAGGCCCCAAACAGCAGACTAAACCTTCTATTCCGCTATCATTCAACACTACTTCCATCATACTCCAGACAACCCTCCAGTCCAACTGGTCCCGTCTAGCACCTAACTTGGGGATAGCTAGCTTGATGCATGTCAAGCTCCAGCAATCGGTCTCGTAGCCTATGCAACGTTCGCCATACATCCTGATAACATCGTTTATGGAACCGGATCTCTTTTGTAACTAGTTAAAGATGTATTTTTCGTGATCACGTAGCTCCAGAACCTTGACAATTTCCGGGAGTTGCGCTGTGAGTTGTTCCAAGCGCCCGTACTTCTACTTAAAAATTGTGGCGATATCTCGTGACATTACCAGGTCGGCGGAAACACTATGGGCCAACGAGAATTCTTCAGGTACGCAGAATAAATCCTGTTGTTTTTCACAGGTTACCCCGTACCATGCGCTCATAAATTCTTCGAACGAGAGTTCGTACTCCCGTGCCACCATGTTTTTACCAGGGTAACCTCCGCCTCATCGTGCGACCCCTCATAGGGTGCCAAACGATTAAAATGCACCACTCTCGGCTTTCAGTTTGGTAGTTTGCTCACCCGGTAGACAACGTCGATTATCCGTTTCTTTATGATATAGCGGCCCTCCCAATTGGTCTGCAATTTAGGGGACTAACCACGTTTCTTCTGTGGGTTGTACAGCCAAACTTGATCTCCCACTTGGTAGCTACCCTCTGTAGCGTTAATGTCGTAACGCTCTTTGATGTGATCACTGGCTATATTTAGTTGGTACCGGACTTGATCGTGAATGTCGTTTATCATTTTCTGCATCCTGAAGACGTAATCTTCCCCCGAAACGTCCTCGTCGGGTCTAGCGCCAAAGATTAGATCACAGTGCAGTTTAAGTTCTCGCCCGAACAGGACTTTGGCTGGAGTATGTCCTGTCGACTCGTGAACGGCCGAGTGGTAGGCCATCAGGAAGAACGGCACAGTTCGTCCCAGTCTCGTTGATGTGACGTGATGTGATGTGATGTGTAAAGGGCCGTGGTACTTGTTTTTCGTACCCCAAACTTCTCACAGATCATCCGGAATAGTGGAATAGACCACTCTCGAAGTTTCTTCCTTGATCCGAGTGTAATTCCATGGGTACTACAAACCGGCAGATCATCTCCTTCACGAACACATCGGCTATCTAGTCCATAACCACCAGGATGTATTTGTTCCCTTTCTCGGTCTCAGGGAAAGGTCCTGCTATGTCAATAACAATTCTTTCGAATGGGATTACGACGTTAAAGACGTTAAAGACGATAAAGAACGGACCACGTGGCGATCAAATGCCTCCTGCAATTTAAAAACCCGGAAGGTCAGGTAGCTCAGTGGATTGAGCGTCTTCAAGAATATGACTTCTGACATAGAACTTAGAGCAGGAACTAGCCACCGTAATGCTGACGCTCTTTCGAGAAAACCGTGTCCAGAGGGATATTCCTACTGCAATCATGCAGAGGTAAAGAAGGGTTCTACCTGCCGCACGATGGTTACTGATAAGGACTGGCTGCGGCGAGCGCAGGAAGGCGACCCGGAGCTTCAATATCTCCTGAAGTGGAAGAAAGACGTCGGCCGGACTGACAGGAAGTGATGACCCCATCCTCTAGGACCCTGAAATCGTACTGGGTACAGTGTGTGTTACACTGGTGTTACATGATGGACTGCTGAAGATGGTGCTTGAATCCGATAATAGTGCGGAAAGACTTCAACTTATCGTACCCAAGACCAAGGTGGTCGAAGTGCTACGTCACCTCCATGATGGAACCAAGGGAGGCCACCTGGGAGTGAAGAAGATATTGCAGAAAGTGCGTGAGCGTTTCTATTGGGTGGGCTGCTCCGAGGCTGTTCGTGAATGGTGTAGGAAGTGCAGTTTGTTCAGCCAGCAATGGACGTCACCGCAAGCGGAAAACCCTGGTGAGAGAGTACAATGTGGGAGGATTCGAGAGGATCAACCCTAAACACCACTGGACCATTCCCTGAAACTGATTGTGGCGATGGATTACTTTAAGAAATGGGTAGAGGCCTATGCAATTTCCAACCAAGGAGCCGCAACAGACGCAGGTGTCGCAGAACGAGCTCTTGAGCCGCTTCGGAGTACCGCTGGAACTGCATTCCGACCAGGGGCGTAACTTCGAGAGCGAGCTGTTCCAGGGAGTTTGCGAAACATTGGGAATTCGCAAAACCAGGACAACGGCGCTGCACCCTCAGTCTGGCGAGGTGGTGGACAGGATGAACCGTACCATGGGCAAGTACCTTTCGAAGGTAGTGTGAGTAGTGTCTCAACACCAACGCGACTGGGATCAACATCTTTCCTTTTTTCCGATGGCCTACCGTTCGACAATTCGCGTAGTGCGGGTTATTTCGAACTCGTAATACGTTACAGTATTCAAAATAGGACATGTTATGTATTTCTTATATTAATCGAGTTATAACGTGTTGAACGTCGTTTTTGACCATATCCTTCTCCCCATATCTCTCAAACTGCTGGACCAAAAATTTTGAGAAAAAGCCCCCAAAATACTTTTTATTACACTATCTTAATACATTTTTTGTTTATATAAGTTTTTGCATTCAATTTAATTTGCAACTTAATAAACGGTAATACACTGGAAACCTTTTTTTTTCCAATAAATCAAAGGGTAATGTGTAAAAGAAGTCGATTTATTGGTGAGTTTTCAAACCTATATAACACTCCCTATGTCAAATGGCATCTTCTTAAAATTATACACATTTTAAATCATAAATGAATTATCTTCTAAAATAATAATTGGTATTTTCAAATTAGGTAGTTATTAAAAATTTTCCAGTAAAATTAAAAAAAAATCAAAATTCATGGTTCAATAAAACGAAGTTGAGCATTTTGGGTAGGTATATGAATATTATGGATAGATCGAGATTTACAAATTTATAAAAGGTAATCATGTCGAGAGAACACTTTCACATCTACGGCACGACCCCTTGAAGATGTCGGTGGAGACAAAGATGCGTGTAAATGAACTTTCACATTTCACATCCACCTATCCGACCTATCCGTGCATCTATTGGCATTAACTTATCGGAGAGAAATACCAATATAATTTCATTTGTTGGGTGCTACTATTTTTACATTTCAAAACAACCAACCCATGCACTGACTTGTATGATATTTTATCTTTCTCGAAATTGACCAGAAACTTTTAGACTATTAAAAACAGAAGACAAATAAAATATTAGGGAGAAGTTGGTAAAACCATTAGTCATCTTGCAAATTGAGGTCGGTTAGACCCTTGCAAACAAACATTGATATCAACAAGAGAAAATTAAAGTAAAATAGGCACATACTTTCAGGAGGCTCAGGAAAGTGAATAGAATCAGTTAGTAATGAATTTATTTCACATTTCAAGTAAGACAGGATTAGAATGCACTTCCTGGGCCGATAGGTCATGGAAAGATTCTTATAATTTTTTTTATGTAATTACAGTTTTAAATAAGCTTTATATCCCATTGAGCATTTATTTTTTGAAGAATTGAATACAATTGAAAATTATTTTAAACCTATATATGTATTTGAATGTTACACTAATACTAGACTCCATTTGTCTTGTCTTGTCTTATTAAGTTAACGTCTCCTTTTCGCTGCTGTGGCCAATTTGGACGGGACCTACAGTTTAACGTGGGCTCCGAACCACGGTCCTCGAGCACGGTTGTACCCCTTAAGGCTCTCACCCCAGTTGATCCACTCCGTGCTCTACCGACTCAGAGTGTGTGTATCCTAGTCCTGCCCTCCTACAGGATATCCGATCCTATCCGGCCTGGTTACCGGCGTGAATAGGAACGGGATTTTGGATACATTTTACACACTTCCCGCAACAATCACAACATCCATGGATTACGTGGGATTCCAACCCACGACGACAGTGATCGCCTGACTCAAAGCCAACGCCTAAACCACACGACCACCGCCGCCCCTAGACTCCATTTACCTTAAGAAGAACCGTGGGCTAGAGTTACACGGAACGACATATTCCGTCGGCTATGTTCGATTTTCATAGTTTCATGTAATTCGTGTATAGGCAGTGATGGGGAAGTGAAGGTTTAGCGTAGAGCGTAGGCGCGTTTTTCAGCATTGTCGCTTGTCGCCCGGCGTTCGCGTATCTAACGTAACATAACGGTCATTTATTTTATTATTAGATTTATTAGTTTTGTACGTTGTGCATTGTGTATTTTGAGTACAGCGAAATTATTGAGATTAAATTATTCTTGTTGTTTACACAACATAGGCAACTAACAGTACCTACACGAATTAATATTATTCCCGCATTATCCCCTAATACGATTACTACTCAGACCGCTACTGTCCAGATGCCGATCGGGCGACTTCGTGACGGAGATGCGGCCTGCATGGAGCTCAAGGCCACGGTTCTTCTTAAAGTTAATGGAGTCTACTTTCATCTATAAAAAAAAACGGCTTATAGCATTTATAACATGCTTTCATGTTAACATGCTAACATGTTTCTTATCTGACGCAGGCGGCATAGTTTAAAGCAGGAGGCCGCCCGCTTAATTGGACTATAAAACTCATGGCGAATAATCGCAATATTCAGTTAAAAAAAGGATGATCTATTACTGTTGTCCTGGGGGTCTGAGGGTGTTGTAGGAATTTAAATATACACGTCGTTCTACTCTTGAACTGTATTATACTCCAACTTAACTTGCAACTTCTACATGTCGATGTACGCTCTCTAAGGATCTATACTCGGAACCGCTCGGAACACTTAACTACTATATTCTCTGCAGAGAACCACAGAACTAAAATATTGTTTTAACATTGTACACAGATCAACAATTACGTTCCGGGTTTTTCTAGAACAAACATTATTATAGAAAGAATTATCGAGTAAGTTCTTGAGACATGATTGAAGGATACAAAAACGAACGCTGCCGGTCGAAGAGACAGATTAGACGGGAAGCCGCCGACTAGTGAAAACAGTGCGATAAACCGACTAGCGAGAGTGAAAAAATAAATTAGCGCGTTAAGTGTGTAATATAAATTATTTAGTTAAGAAATAGTCTAAGAAAATTAAGTAGTGTTTAGAACTCTTGTGTGCGTTGCGTGCGTGCGTGCACGTGTGTGTAACATTATTGGTAACATTGGAAGAGCTATTGTTATGGATGCTACTAGCATTTTATATATTGGTAAATGACAAAAATCATGTATTATAATATAACATTATATTTATAACATATTTATAACATTATAACATGTATTCACGGCTTGTTATTTTTGAATTGTACAAAAGTCGTATGTCATAATTTTATGGCTTTTTTTATATTGAATGTGAACGACTACAAATATATTAACTTTGAAATTTATAAATCAGGATTGTTTTAGGACCTGGTTTTAAAGATATTATGATTTTGTTCTTTGCAATTTGAGGGTATTAACCAATTGTGTACGTACACTGAACCAATACATATAACTAACACGACTTATTTAAGTTACGATTAATTTCTACTAAGACATTGTGTGAATCACTACTCAAATTAAAAAAATGGAGTAATTACCAAAAACATAATGATAATACAAGTACCTATTATATCGTCATGTCAACTAGTCAGTTCTTTAATAAGAATATTTTGAAGATGTGTAAAAATGCACGCACCTCCCATGTCATGTACATGAGACATGGGGACATAAGTTGTATTAATTATTTAGCCTACCTATCAAGCCTCTGACCTCGGTATACTTGGTCAATTTTGCTTGAAATTTTGCTCATGCATTTATTCACAATCCATATTTTTCCTAACTCCATAACCCTACAATGCATTTAAGTAGTACCACGACAATCAAACAGCAACGTATTTAATAATATCTATAAATACTATACTAGGTAAGTACCCAACCGCCAGACTTATTATCATCGTAATGACAAAACATTAAAAAATATTTATACATTTTCTCGATCATATGACAAGTTGTAAATATTTGCGAGTAAACAGGTGCGATATTTACAGTTCTCGTTAACGTTGCTCGGGCATTAAGCGAGAGGAACGCGAACGAATTGTTTGAGTAAATTGCAGATCTTTTCATTTTCTTTAAAATGGTAAGGGCTTGGTTCATAGACGAGGACCCGAAAAACCCCAAGGAGGAACACCACAGGTGTCCCCCGAAGTTCGTCACTTTGGAGGAAGTGTACAAGACTACCGGAGTAGAGTACTTTCAGGTAAGTCATGTGATGGCGGAGTAAAAAAGTTATAGGAAATTTTGTAATAATTGTGATTAGGAATTATACGCCCCATTGCAGCAAATCGGTGTGGTTTTGTTGAAGTCGAACATATATAAAACTTAAATTTGTTCCAAATGTACGGCATTCGTGCTGTTTACTTTTAAATGAGTTCTCTTTTGAAAGAAGTGGTATCGTTAACGTCCCTTCTAGGTTTATATTGTTCTAGAAATATTTCACAAAAAGACGTAAGTTTAACTTTCATCTGAAGTGACAATACTGTTGACATATAACGGAATATATCGCACAACGACGATTGTGCGACTCAAAACAAAACCCAAATTGAAATAGAAATAATTATTATAAAGTATTTTGACATAATATCTATCCTAAATTATGGTTCACAAAAGGGATTGAAAGAGGAATTCTTTTGATGGTGTGTACCTTATGGTATAATATATATATATATATATATATATATATATATATATATATCAATCTTCGAAACTTAAGGCTATCTGATCTTGTAGGGACAACTGAATTCCGGTAGATGTGGCTAGCGGCGCAAATGTGAATGTGACGTGTATTAGAAAGATACAAACAGAACGATCACAGTCTTGGCTTAGAAATACTGAGAATCAGTTTTGCGACTTTCAAGCTAATCGACTGTATTTACTCAAAAGTCGTAGGAGGGGTTTCGGAGGGGCGTGATTTCGAAATTTCTGTCAATTCCGAAATTATTAATTAAAACTAAATATAGTTATCATTTATACAGTACGATAGACAATCAACTTACTCATTGCCCTTTGAAGCCAAAAATTGAGATTTGATGTTTACTTGAAACTTATAATAAGATTACATTTTTTTTCATTTTTGACTATAGGTTTAAAGAAAACCAAACATTTTTTGAAAAAACGTCCTTCAAGGTTCCGTCACAATACAAAGTCACAATCTAACAGTGCCAGAAATTTGAAAATTTATAGATCGGTTTCTCTTTTGACGTTGACATAAAATTGCATTGTGTGGCATATGAGTAAGTAAAGTATCGGACAACCTTAAAACAAGATCTGTTGGTGGGGATGCGGTCAAAAAACAACGCCAGTTATGCTATGTTGGACTCTTTTATATTTGTCGAGCTTTCGGAAATATCATTCGGAAATTTATCATTAATCGGATATATATATATATATATATATATATATATATATATAATTAATAATTTATTACTAATTAATAACAATAATTATTAATAATAATTAATAAGCCCAATTAATAACGCACCTTTATCAAATTGAACATTTTTGGTGACTCGTAATGTCGAGTTACCTGTCAAAGATATTGGTTATTACTGTTATTAGTGAACCGTAATGACTAAATGGTGAAAGACCATTCTCCAAGATTCAGTTTAGTGTAGTCTCTGTTAAATCCGTAACTATTCACGAAGGCTCACCCTCCTCAAAACTACTTTAATAGATTTATATATGCTTTAAAATTATATTAGACCTATGTAAAAAAAAATATAGCAATAATTCTTTACAATTTTCAACGAATCACTTTTACGAAATACATATTTAAAAATTTTGAGCACATATTTATTTAAATAGTACATGCAAGCATTAGTCAAAAAGGTTTTAAATCTCGATACATTTTTTGAAAATAATATTGTAATTTAATTGGTTTTTAAATTTTTATTTAAAAATGTTGAAAGTTTTAAACGTGCAACAGAACAGGGCAATAAAACTGTTTTTAAACATATTTGCCTCAAAAGTCGATAACACTATAAATTGAACTTTTGAAATGGAATTTGCTATTGTTTATAACAATTGAGGTGCAGAACATTTACATATCACTAATCTGAGAGAGTGTTCATATACCGTAATATAATAGTTCAACATGGAAGGCATTGTAGACATCCTATAGAATTTCAAATCATTTGCAAGCTTTGTTGTATTAGAACTTCGCCCAATGTGGAATTCCTGCGGGAGCCCAGATGAAAATTTCTCATGATGCAGAACTAGCGTATTAATTTATCTTTTAAATAGGCTTCGGACTCCACAAAATTACAACAAAAGGAATCATAACTCGTCATTGTGAAAATTCAGCTTCAAATGAATCTGGATAAAAATTGTAGAGACCGATTGTAACACTAAAAGGAAATCTGAGCCTCACCTCAGCACCAGTATAAACCAGCTAATTCCTTAAAAAAGAGGAATTTAAGAAGAGCATTTATTGAAAGACTGAAGGGAGAATCTAATGCTTAGGTTTGTTTTAACTGCAGTTCAATACCCATTCGCAACTGACGTTTTTAGTTCGTAAATTTCTAACATTTCTTCTCGTTTTCAGATAAATCCAGAGAATTACCAGGTGGACGCAATCCTCCGTGGTTTAATTGAAGAGCGGGAGATGAGCGGTCAGCAGGTCGTGGAGGATCTCGATGAGAACGATCTCAGGCAGCACTATGTCGAACACTTCCACACCTATGAAGAGTTTCGCATCTGCCTTGAAGGTTGCGGTTATTTCGACATCAGGGACAAGTTCGACGAGTGGATCAGAATCGAGGTCATCCCCGGGGATTTACTAGTCATCCCCGGCGGCTGCTATCACAGGTTCACCGTAGATAACAAGGTGGATTGTTCATTATTAGGATTGGTCGTTTTGAATTCTAAAGAACACAAAAAAGTCTAAAAAAACTGCTGAAATTAGAATAAAATCAACAGTACCTAATGTTAGGTGAACATACATTATTTCCTACAGTTAAAATATCGAAAAGAATTTCTTTTAAAACTACATACATTTTTTTCCTTCTAGAAAGTTTACAAGGGCGTGAGAATTCTGAAGGATAGCATCTACCAAGCGCACGTTCGTCCTTCTGATAAACTCACCTGTAGGAAGGAGTACATTAGGAAGCTCTACAATGGTGCTTTTGAGCCTCAGGATAAACAAGAAGGGGAGGGGGAGGTCGAACCTACTCTAATTCAATCGTAAAATTAGATGAATTTCCTAATTTGGAATTTCGTAATATGACATGATGTATTGGATGAAACAACAATAAAACTCTGTTATTGGGCATATTAGCTGCAAAATGTGTTTCCATAGTATTTCCTTGTTTAGGGCGCAAATCAACTGTTAAAATCAAACATTATTATTCAAAACTTAAAAAAAATTGTCTGACTCTTCTTCTCAAAATTATATTGTAGGATGTCAAAAGGGGTTAAAACGACAAAAAGATCACAACAGATTTTTTTAAATGGAACATTTCTTAAAAAATAAAAAAATAAGAAATTGAATTTAGAAAAAGCAAAAAGTTTACTAATTTTACAATTATAATACATTTTACATAATTTATGATGAGAAAAGATAGGACTGTTTACCTTTGTTTCTAATTATGTTCACATTCCTCCACATCAACCCTTCGCAACTTTTGACGGATGGGGGATGGTTGTGCAATTCACTGTTCAATCTTGCAACTACACCCTGGGTGGTCAGCCTGGCTTTGCATCTGGTCTTGTTGTAATTAGTACACTTCCAGTAAGTCCTGTCAGACATCCTCACGTTGATCTTATAGGCGAAATTGTCCACTACTACTTTGGGATTCGTCCTGGCGGCGTCAAAATAAATCACTCCTGAAATTGGTACTCACTATAATCGCACAAATCACTTAAGAACATCTAAATATTTCATTAGGTGGTTGAATTGAACTAAAACGACTGGCATGCACCTAAGGAACTTCTTAAATTAAAGCAACATTCATATGTTGTTGTTTTTAAGATTATGTTGAAATGTTACATTGTCGTTCCTAAAAATATTCCGAATTTAAGAAAACAATTTTTTTATTTTCAACGTCCCCTTTGTATGTTAACAATTTTACAAATCGCCCCAGCGAGGTTCTCCGGATTTTCGGTCGGAGGGTGGTTGTGATATCTGGAAAGTCTCGCGTTGTAACCGGAAGTTGTAATCCTGGCAGTGCACCTCGTCTTATAGTAATGGTTACACAGCCAAGAAGTGCGGTTCTCAAACTTTCTGTTGATCCCGTAGGTGTAGCCGTTCAAGATGATTTTCGCTCCTTTTGCATTGCCAATCACATATATACGGGCTTGCAAGGCACCTAAAAAAATATTATTTGTGACAGAAACAATGTAAAACTCACATTTTGTTCTTCCTATTGTCAATACAGTGTAGGGTTAGTGCAAAAATGAAATTTGTTAACTAAAGGCGGAATATTATGAACGTAATAAAACGTGTGAAAGTATCCCTACTTTAAAAATCTAAACAATCAGGAAATTTCAGACAGTTTAATTTTTCCAGTGTTTTGTTGATTGACTAGCATAGGATTTACGGTACAGCAATTGATAAAGTGAGATGTGAAAAACTGTATTAATGAGTAATCTTAAGCTTTCTGGTAATTTTCAAACTAATTCAATACGTCCTGGTCGAAATATTACCACTAAAATCATATGCTATTAAATAATCGCTCCTTTTTATTTCGGCAATTTTATTACAGAAACAATCTTTACATCATAAACAAAATACTTATGGTAAATACAAAATATGTTGGCATAACTTCTTTAAACTAACAAAATTTAGCAGTCCCAGTATTTTACTAGTACCATAAATTTATAGGGAAATATATTCACAAATATAGTGCCTTGACTTTGCAGGTTATGCAGCAGTGATCGTTATGAAAATCGCTTTGGAGCATTTACAGGACCTTTATAAATGAAATCGACAACGTAAATTCTGCATAATTATTAACACAATTTACATCAAAAATTACGTAGTACCTACATATATTTCTGTCTTATATATGTAAGTCTTTCTGAAATGTCATCAGTCTATTAAAATCTTCGGAAATTCCTCAAATTTCTTCCGGGCATACGCACACTTTAAGACAGTCCTGAAATAATTGTGTTAGATGTCTCAAAGGACAATAGAAAATTTAGCACATTTCTGTTAATTGCGCTTTTTTGTATCTACTCAAAATTTAAACCACCTCTTTTAATTGTTCTTGCACTCGCTCTTAGGCTAATGAAAGCACTATAATT
Organism: Cryptocephalus moraei; assembly: GCA_946251905.1. Taxonomy (NCBI): domain Eukaryota; kingdom Metazoa; phylum Arthropoda; class Insecta; order Coleoptera; family Chrysomelidae; genus Cryptocephalus; species Cryptocephalus moraei. The sequence goes on along the minus strand of OX276454.1, from coordinate 34,867,460 downwards.
GTGAATAGGACACACTAATTACCGAAGGTAGACATGATTAAGATACATATATATTTTGAATCAGATGGTCTATAAGACTTTCACCCTTAGTAAGGAAACTTTGGAAACAAATTAAAAAAATAACAAAATAGCAACCAAACCCTAGGACAAGACAAACCATTGAATTTTGCATGTACAAAAAAAAATTAACGTAATGTAGTGCAGTCACTTACGACGCAAGTGTAACACTCACTAAAGGATATGAAGGCGGATCCTTCAGAAAATACAAAATACTAGATAAACCACACAAACCACAGGGTTTCAACGAGAAACAGTACCCAATATCCCTCACTGTTGCCTAGCTATTGTGACCATTTGCGATAACATATTCTTGTATTTATTTTTCTTGGGCTTAGGTTGATGGTTATGGCAACCCTGAACATAAGCCACACGACCGCTGGTTTCGATGCGATTCTTACAACGATGCTCTCCTTCTGTAACATAATACTGGCTGCAAAGCCAGATCGTTCTATTTGGCAGTTTCCTGTACAACCTGTAATCGTAATCATCCAGCATGATCTTAGGATTCTTCTTGCCTACGTCGAAGTATATTAGACCTAGAATAATCAAAGTGTTATTTCAAATCTAAATGAAAAAAAAAATCACATATTTAACACATTCTATTACAGACTTTACGTATGGAAGTAACAGTAATGCACCTGCATCATATTTCAATGTTAAAATCGATAAAAAATTAAATTCTGTTATTTATATTAGAATTGCGCATTGTTGGTACTATAAATGGTACGTTCAACAATATTAAAATTCCTCGTAAAAGTAACGTAATTAAAAATATAGTATATAAGTAAAATGTGTTTAACCAATTATTGGCTAAACTTCAATAAAGAATCGTAGATGATTTCTTCAGGATCAAATTTATTGCACGAAGAACACAGTACTAAATGAGCACAAAAACCAACAAATTCTCTTATTTTTGAATATTCACTAAGATTGGTCCATTCATATCCCCGCTTGAACGTTTCGCGCTTCCTGGGTGGTTATGGTCTTCGTTGACAATCCTTAAAGTTTTTCCGGACGTGATCAATCGTCCCTTACATTTGAACCTTCTCATAGTGCAGCACCAGACGGTTCTGTCCGGAAACTTTCTCGTCAGTATGAACTCGTGATCGTTGAATATCAATATAGGATGTTTCTGGCCGCGGATAAAGTGAACAATACCTGAAATATTGGCAAAATCAGTGGAGGTTTTTTTTCTTGGCGGGTCTTTGCGATTGTTTCTTGAAAATATTATAAATGGTACCTCTTACAAAAACTAATGTTTGGAATGAATAACTTTATTTCCTCGTGTTATCATTCACAAATATTTGAATTGAGTTTAAGAAGTGTCTGTTTGCGCCGGTTTTTTATCTCACAGTAAGCACTAATACCCTCATACAACACTAACTTCATTTAATAATATGTAGAACACCACATTAACATTTTTATTCAAAAAACAAATTTTTATTAATTCAGATTTCTTAAATATACTGCAAACCTGCCACAAGTGACCCAGTAAAAATGGTCACATAAAGCATATCTCCAGTTTATTGGAAGCATTTAAAACAATTATATCCTCTGAAGCCATTCTAGTGTAGTGGACTTTACTGTACTTCTACATAGTACCTATCTTACTAAATGCTTGTTTGTCATATGTAACAAGTATTCTTCATTGACAAAATAAACATGCGACGCTCCCGATTACGAACATAAATATAATAACACTAAAAATATTAATTCAATTTCCAGCTCTGATAATTTTAACGCTTTTCGCTACAAGAGCGTTATAAGACTTTATATCAACATTAGGATGATTGTGTTCATGTAACACCGTAACCACGTTCCTGGAGGTCGATAGACTGGCTCTGCATTTGGTTTTATAGTAGAAGAGACATCTCCACCTAGTGTGATCTTTAGACTGCGATAACAGGCAATACTGGTTGTTATCCAGGACCAGTTTAGGATACTTCCTTCCGCTGCTGATGTAAATCATCCCTGAAAAGAAAACACGAAGTAGAGGGAGATTTTTGCGAGGATCTCCTTATACCTGAACATAAACTAATTAATCGACAAGGTAAAATAACAATGCTTTATTAAAAAAATCTACAAAAATTGACAATTCGATGTCTTGTGGCGATCAAATTATTCCCGAAACGGTTCATGGTTAAAGTGACCAAAGTCCGAAGTGACTCTGTAATTATTTGAAGATAAATTAAGAACACAATGCCAACACCTTATTAAAACAAACTCAATGTTTTCTTTCTTCCCTATTATTGGAAGGATCCTTGGGAGCACGATTATGGTCAATTGTTACAATCAATACTTTAGTCTAGGCGACCATACACTTTCAAAACTAGATTATACTACATTAAAACAATTAAGTAAAAATTTTAATATCTCTGAGTTCTTACAATGGTAACTTTTTGTTCTATTAAATTATCCCCGCTAGGGTCGATAGGAGCGTGATTATGGTCGCCCTTTATGGTCAAGACTCTACCATAGGTAACCAAAGTGGCTTTACATTTACTCTTAAAGTATTGAGTACACCGCCACCTGGTGCGACCATCGTCTTTTGTATTAATCGTGAACTCATTCCGATCCACGATTATCTTTGGATTTCTGATGCCAGCTCTGATCCAAATTATACCTGAAATCGAAAAGAAGTTAGGGGTAATCATACCACTTTTCTTTTTAAATGAAGTTGGATTTGAAAAAAATGCAAACTGATTATTAACGTCATTTATTCTACTGTAATACAAGGAGAAAGAAAAATTAGACGATTTCAGTCTTAAAAATCTAGATAGTAACACATTAACCACACCTTTGCAAGAAATTACTTGAGATAAAATCAGTTTATATGATAAATAATTTCACTACACAGTATTGAGGCTAAATTTCTATTGAAATACTTCGAGTCTACACATTATTTTAATACTCGAACTACTCGGATTTATAATCTAAAGACAATATTAATTGGGGGTGGAGATAGTGTCTAGCTTAAAAATATACGTTAGTTACAGAATGCTTGTTGTATGAAGTAATTACATATAATTATATAATTAATATAATCACTTAATTATATTAAGTACACTGTTGGGAAAGTCTTAGAAAGTCAAATTGATTTTAAAAACGTCCCAATTTTCTTCCAAAGATATACTTTTAACACTGGAAACTGGGCTATTTGGTAATCTTTGCATACATTTGATTAATTAACGTTCTTCACATCAAAATTAAGTAATTGAAAATAACAGAATACCATAAAGGAAACTGAATATCTCGCCTAAAAGAAGAGCAACAAACTATGGTTGGTGGATTTTACTTAATGCGAGTACAATTCTCCGTATTCTGAGTTTGCGATATATCGAAATATTTTCATTTTATCCTTGAATCACTATTTACAATGGCGCAAGCAAAAAAATCTATTTACTTAACAGAATACTTTTATCGAATGTTCAATGAGATTCAATTTTATGTTCAACTGTTTAAAGCTCTCATTTAAAAATTACATAAGTGCCAGAATGTATGTATAGGTGACGCCGAATGATATAGTTTCGTTTTTGTTTTAGCTCGGCGCAACGTTTACAGCTAGTGACGAACTCATGGCTAAAAAGTTCAGTGAAATGGTCAATATTACTCTTTTGTTTTGTTTTTATACACCTGGAATAACTGAATAGTTTGGATATATAAGAAAATAAAAGTGGGCTGATGGATTAATTTTATTGGATGCATATAAAAATGAGGGTAATTAAGTGATGTATTCGTTGTTCGAATTTGCAATATACATTCTAAAGATAAAAATCCAAACATTCAAGGAGGCATTTAATTTTTGCTGATATGAAATGAATAGCACAAATAATGTCATATCCAAATTAGATACAAAAATTTTTGGCAGTGCCTCTCAGCTAAGCGTAAATAATCTTTTCCTATAATGAGAATGTATTACTAAGAAAATAAATAACAAAAGTGAACACTTTGAAACGTATGCGATATGTGTAAAAATAATACAATTTATAATCAAGTGCACAGAAAACTTATAATACCAATATCACACTCTGCTCATCCTTCAATTTATTGAACTACCATAATACAATTACAAAACTGTACTAACACTTCTATGTAATTGTGATATTTATGAATTGATCATGGAATATTTTTTTACAAATCCATACTTTTCTCCATTTTTCAATGCATAATTTATTCCGATATGGATCACGATAGTTTGCTTTCATTTTCGGGCTTTCAAAGACGGTCCAAGAGTTAGGGATTTAAACAAATATTAATGTTAGGATGTGAAAGACTTTCTAGCCAATTCAAATGCAGGTTCATGTCCTTTTTAGCGACTGAGACATCTGCAGAATATCCTTACGGTAAATCGAGTGCGCCCGTCTTTCCACTCTCTAATAAAACCGTGGATCTGAATTTCAAATAATTTACATATAAACGTTGCATTATAACTCAAATCTACCTTATTGTTAAGCAGGATCGGTAAACTATTTTCAACGCGGTAAATCGTTAACTTAACGAGTTCGGACTCGAGTTTAAAATCTGTACCGTGAACTAGACATTCAGATGATCAAACTTCTACACCTCCGACTTTAATTTTTCGTATCGCCTTTGACTTTGCTGAACCTGGTGATGGTGACACACTGTGACGGCAACCCCTCGCAGGTGATGTTGTTCGGGGGATGATTGTGCAATTCTGTGTTCAATTTCAGAGTGTTACCATGCGAGACGATCCTCGCCTTGCAATGTGTCCTGTTGGAGACGCACTTCCAGTAAGTCTTACCGGAGCTGCGAGTGTGCAACTTGTAAATATAATTCTCCAAGATTATTTTCGGGTTTACTCTGGCCGCCGAGAAGTATACAATACCTGAAAATAGAGGGCGTAAGAGAAAACAGTATGATCAAAATATGGAACAAGTGAAATATATACAGCTGTAGAGGATCTTAATGGATTCGGATTTAGTGCATAGGTCTTAAAAAAAGAAATATCAATTCTAATTTTTCTAGGTCTTAAAGGTATCCATGTGCGAAAGACGAACTATTCTACCTTTTATTAATTTTAAGCACAGCAAGCTGAGCAAGTACTCCCCAAAACCAGCAAAACAGTACAATTTGAAGATGGTTGGCGTAGTTTGATAGCGATTAAAATTCGAAGATTGTGATATGTTTACTTTGAAAACACATTAACATTGCTCTAAAAATGTTGAGAAGTCCAGAAAAAATGATTGAAAGAAATTTGAATTCTAAATTTGGGGAAATTATTATTTTTGAAAAGCACTGTATTTACTGTTATAGAATTTATTAACAAAGTGAAAAGCGCATTTGATTTGGTTTGCAACCAAACCTGACACACAAATACTGTAGGACCTATCTCGATTGTTTATAGATGGGGTATCTATATTTAACTATGTACCATATTTGATTAATAAAGATTTAATATCAAGGTAGGTAACATCAGTAAAGTAAAGCTATGAAAGTTTCCTTATGTACAAGCAGCTTCATAGTTATATTCGTTTAGCTTAAAACCGATTTTAAAGTAAATATCAAACAGCTGCAGACAAAAGTTGGATCATGTGTCGTAATATGACTATTAAACACATTTATCTTACTTATCAAAATATTTATTTGTACTTATCTAGTTTATTTCAATAGAAATAAATGAAAATGGTACCACAACTAAATTAATTTATGAAAATTACACGAAAGATTTTGAAATATTAATACAACCGAGATTTCGTTAATTGCTCAGATACGTCAAGCATGACTTTTCGACATCATTAATTTTTTCATATCATATTATGTATATTAATTACATTACTATTAATATCATGATTTTTCTTTTATTTCATGTGTAGTAGAAACAACTTCGCATAGATTATTGCAACAGAATTTCAGAATAGTCGCAGAGCACACGTTTTTTTAGCCTTACATCATAGCTTTCCAGACAAGAAATTTAACCAATCACTTGGCATGCACTCACTATTAGATGGAATTACTGACTGACAATCTTTTTTCAACGTTTTCTTAGTATCTCTGAAAAAATATTGCAGATTTAAAGAAGTATTCAGTAATCAAATTTATCTCGTGGACTTAGTAGTAAGCCTATTTTAAGTAAAATAGTTGTAAGGAGGTTAATCGTTTAATGAAACACTTTACCTTCGTATCTAACGAATACAATTTCAGATTCAACATCAGTTTCAGACAATATGAAACAACTCACTACCCAATACCACTTCCGGGATCATCTGAACAGGTTCATGCTGGTGCCATCCACAGAATTTGATACTGTTCTCAATATTATACAAGCAGAGTCTGCCTCTGCACAAATTTTTATCATAGAGTACACACTTCCAGTAGGTAGCTGTTACAGAGCTCCTATGTTTCCTGTACAGATAGCCCCTGACGTACAACAAAGGGATGCGCGTGCCTATCTTCACATAGGTCACCAGCACTAAAATAATAACGATATCAGGCATAAATTACACAGAAAAGCGTCGCGGTATGAAATGATTTTTCAACGAGTAAGAAATAAAAGGTGAAAATTTCGAAGCTAACGATCGTTTTTTAATCAAAAATAATCACAATTTAACATCGACAAACATTTTTTATTATCTCAGGAAAGAAACATTTTCACAGTGAACACAGCATCGAAACAATACTGTGCACCAAATGAGTTTGAATTTTCTTTCAATGAATAAGTAAAATATTTTGAAGTACTTATACACAACTCTTCTTCATTTAATATCATCGAAGATCTTCCTTAATACACACACCCTTTTTGAACTGAGATTTGATATTTCGCATCTCTTTGGCGGGTGGTTGTGATCATTTTTCAGGATTACAATGTTCTGTTTAGTTATTAACCTCGCTTTACATTTCTTGTCTCCTTTGCAGCTGCAATACCAAGCTGAGGTGGTCAGGTTTCTCTTTTCCAAACAATACTCGTAATCGTTGTGGATGATTTTAGGGTGCTTACGTCCACTTCCAAAATAAATTAGATCTACAAAAAACAGTCTCATTTATAAAATAAAGAAATAAACGACATAACTGTGTTTCTCAGTGTATAAAGTCAACTGACATTGTTTTGGTTTTTATTACATTTAATGATACTAACTTTATAGATATACATATTACATACATAAGTAAAGCAAATTAGTATTATTAGTAAATATCCATTTGTATTTAAGACACAAAAGTAGGTACTTGTAATGAGTACTATAAATTACTTTATAATTTAAAATTTACATGTTCCATTAAAATATTTACACTGTGAAATACGTCTAAACTACAATTTATACTCTTTCTATAGTAATCTAAGATATACAAAAAAGTGTTACGTCTATTTTTAGCTACCTCACAACACCTGAGTGAGATCCTATCAAGGTTGGGGGCTGAAACTTAAAACTCATCAAAAGGATTGTCTGAATTATGAAGATTTATGGGATCGTAACGTTTTTATATAGTTATTAAATTGAGTTTAGATGACTGCCTTTTACTCCCATTACATTTATTATTTCAAATAACATGTGGATACATAGTAACAGTAAATAAAATTTTCTTCATACAAATCCGAAAACCCTCTACTTCAACGTCCTAATAATAACTTTCTGAGACTGCAAATCAGAAATTCTGTATCTGAACGTTGGCAAGTGATTGTGTTGACCAATGATGCCGGCTTCTCTCCCATAAGTCACAACCTTAACTTTACAACAGTTCTTCTTGTAGTAATGACTGCACAACCAGAAAGTTCTGTTAGGAACTTTTCTATAATACAAATAGTCATAGTCATTCAGGATGATCTTCGGATTCTTCAAGCCCACATCGAAGTAGATTGTGCCTAAAAAAAACAAAGTTATAATTAACATGAAGGAAATTTTTTAAACTAACATGCATACATACTTGTAACATGGATTTTATTTTCAAAATGTGGTAAGTTCAATTGCACTAATTGTTCACAATTCATCGTGGGTTTGATCACAATAGTATTAAAAATACAAACGTTAAAGCAAAATTAAACGTTTAGGCATACATTTATTTCAATAAATAACAAGCTACACCAATATTGCACTGAAAGTGCCAAAATCGAATTAGCATTTAATAAGAAGGTATATTATATTTTACATTAAAACAAGTACATAGTTTGTTATGAGAATAGCATTCTAGAACTTCACTACATATCAAATCAAATGTTATTACTAGATAAATTAAAAGAAACTTCCATAATACAGTTCTGTACAATTCAAACTAATTTCCTACATATTGCAGCTGAACAATAATTTGAAATAAGCAAAGGACAATGCTTAAAATAATAAAACATCTTTCGTCCAAAGAAGTTCTGGTTCCAATTAATGTAACTAATTACTATCTGAAACCTCCTAGGAGGACCAAAAATATTTTTACGGGAATTTATTAATATAATTATAAAATTGTAAGAAACTGAAGCTTCTGGGATTATCAAAATTTTAAAACTGAAAAAGTTGACCCCTTTTTTTTATAGTGTAAAAAATCTACACGACCCAAAATTTAGTTTTCCAATTTGTATTTAAAATACAAACACTCAATTAAAAAATACAGAAGGGAAATGTAAAATCTTTGTGGTTGATACAAGCTTAACATCTATGTGCATCTGAGTTTAAATATTGTTAGCAAATTGGTTGCTGAATTGATTTTGAGCCATTTGTTATATTTTACATCATATTCATAACCATACTTGTTGATGACTTCAGTTCTATTTAATGGAAAGTTATAAAACATACCCCCTACAAAATAATAAATATTAATCTGGGTGAGATATAAAACATCTTCATTCAGTTATTAACTAAATAAACTTTAAACATGTCTGACAATATGCACTTTTTGCGACAACATATCCTTGTACTTCTGTTTAGTCTTCGGTAAATGTGTATGTGCTCCATATACTTGAACAACCCTACCACTAGTGATCAGTTTCACTTTACAACGTACATCGCGTTTATTGAAGTAGTGATTGCACATCCAAGTCGTCTGATTTACTTCTTTTCTGTATATAAGGAATTCATGGCCGTCGAGGATTATCTTGGGGTTCTTCATGCCAACGTCGAAATAAATCGTACCTAAAATGATTTGAGTCAACAATTTATTTTAGGACCAGAGTTGGAAATTCCAATTTCAGTGGATTTGGAAATGAAGCATTAATCACGCGAGTTGCAAATAAAATGACATATACAAGCTTTATTTTTAATATCCAAAATTGTTTTCAATATTTTCTTTAATTTCAAATAAATATTAGACCATTTAAAGTATAGTTAGACCTGAAATAAGCAAATGTTTGATTAGATTGGACTACTTTGATTTTTCTGCGACAATAAAAATAAACTCCAGCTCTTGCCAGTCACAAACTACTTTAGGTAAACAATATGGTCACTGATTTATTGCTTTTAAAATTCATCTTCATTAGTTCAATCTTGTGAATACCGTCATCTTTTTCCCAAAGTGAGTCCAAATGTTTGGGTACTTCATTCAAACCAAGTATAAATAAATAATATTCCTCAGCAGGTTCATTCATTTTCTTCCTTCTCTGATAATAGTGACAGTTTGCGACAGTATATTTTTGCACTTCTCCGATTTTTGACTGCAAGGATGACTATGTTGGTCACCGCTGACGGTTACTATACGGCCTGTAGTGACCAACGTAGATTTGCATCTATTAATTTTCGAGCGGAAGTAATAGGCGCATTTCCATATAGTCTTGTTGGTCTCCTTCTTGTATATGAGATAGCTGTGGTTATCTAGAAGGATTTTAGGATTCTTTGTTGCTATGTCGAAGTAAATTGTACCTGAAAAATAAAAATGGTAAGAAAGAACGTCAAATTATCTCAAAAAGAAGACTCATTGTTTTAAAAACTTGTGATTTTAATTTATTACAATTATTATTCCAGAACTTCATCATTATTATTACCAAATACTATATCGAAATTGATCAAATACTTAATTTTTTTATGGACATTATCAAAATATCATTAATCATTCAGAAGCATTTAATACCAGTAGGACGTTGATAAGTAAATACATTATAATGAAACATATACGTTTACAAATATATAATATCTATATATGAAAATACTCAATGTTTACACCAAACGATTACATCAGAGTGTTGAATTGGAGACATCAGCGAAATCACAATTAAAAATTGGTGAATATTTACAATCTTCTTACATGTACTTGTGAGGAAACGGCAGCAAAATCATTTCTTCAGAATTCAAAAATTGTATTACATATTTTTAAGTTTTAGGATTAATCTTTGATAACAATGAACAAAATGGGAAGCAATTCTAATTTTTCGAAATCATTTTTCAGGGCAATAAGCTAAGTTATAGTACCTACTTTTAAAATTTGACAGTGGCATTGGTAATAAAATCGAATCTGTTATTTGTTTTCACAACACATAAGAAAAATGGTATTCTTAAATAAAACACATCGTTTTACGAGTCATAATCAAAACGCCAAACGTAGTAAAGAAAGCCGTTTCATAATGTTCATAAATTTAAACATTGATGAAATTATTTACGTCGGAAGTCCATGTAAAATAATGCAGCCTTTTTGTCATTTATGGAATACACTCATCATTAAATAATTATAGTTTGAATAAAATATTGTAAAGCTTTGTTAATAAGGCATAAGAATAATAATACAGAAACTTGATAATATATCTTCAGTATGAAGTTATCAACTGTTTATGACTAATTAATGAACTCACATTAGTTAGCATTAACATTTAATTGTGTTAATGTGATTAACATTAACACTCAACGTCAATAAACTCAACAAATATATTGGGGTCGGTACTAATTTTCCCATTCATTTTAATTTATTATCAAAAAGGAACTCTTAAAACTTTAAAAAGTAAAGATGGATTATCATACATCTTAGAATAATTCAAAACAAATTCTTCCTCTAACTACTTTTCTCTCAGAATAATTCACTTTGCATGCAATTTCCTTGTATCTCAAAAGTGTCAATACAGTGTATTTTAATATGAATGTAATGATAAGTTACTCATGTTAATTACAAATGATGCTGATATACCAAGAACTATCTAATACAACTTAAAGCAAAACTATAGCCCAGGGAAGTTCCAATATCTTCAATTACATTTATTTTATCAAATTTCTTGCTCTAGAGTATGGATAAGAGTAAGGCTAACAACTAAACCTATAATATGTACAATATATACACTTTACAACCTACTACTTAAAGCATATTTATGTTATACATCGAAAAATGCGTGCAGATGTTCTCTGCTGGTTCCATATTCAATGGCATGCATTATTCAGATAAAGTAGTTACAAAACTGTTAAGTTTACAAAACTTATAAGAAGATATTGGAGATAATGGCTGTAATGTTGGCTTATATGTAATGTAAAAAGTATCCAAAGGTAAGAGTATTCACACAAAGAAACGAAAAGTTCTCATAAATAAAACAAAATAATATTGCTTCCCCAAACAATCTATTCTCTGTTAGTCTCTGTATATAAATGAAGTTTTTGAAACATAAACAAATGCTTCATTTTTGAAATACAGATTTTGAAGTGGTGCTTTCCACCTTAGTTACATTTAGTACGTTTCTAAAACATTTCGTCTTAAAATAAATACAGTTTTGGTGTTGTTGGAAGACACTAAAACTTGGAACAATTGTATCTTTTTGGTTGACATAAATTGTTTGGAAAATTACAGTAAAAAGTAAAATAGGGCCAGCCCTTTTTGAGTAAAAATATAAAGAGATGCACTTGCAATAAAATTTCTAAGTGTCTACTCTACTTGTAAAAGTAAAGTGAAAACTTTTTCCTGCTTTCACCATATTGTAAGATATCACGACTAAAAGAAGTGTTCAATTGATCCAATGCCAATCCAATCATAATCCATATTTATTATGTGAAAACTTTCAGTACATCAAATATGTACTCAACAAAACTGAAAAAATAAAACATGAACAATGCTTCATGAATGAATTGCACATAAAACTCTGCATCTCCGAATGACGCATTTTTTGGTTCATATTTATAACATTATACGTTTTCACTTTCAATTATTTGACAGTCTGCATTACCAAACTACCCTGAAGTAAAATTAGTTTCTTTCGTATAAGTATCAAGTTCCATTAACTAAACTTCCTAAACATCTTCATTTGCAACTCCCCTCTCCTTTATAACAAGCACTTTCCGCGATAACATCTCCTTATAGCCTGGTTTCGCTTTCGGTTGATGATTGTGTTTTCCTTTCACTTTAACAGTCTCTCCAGTCGTCACCAATTTAGATTTACACCTGCTGAAATACCTGGAGCACATCCAGATGGTTTTATTCCATTCTTTCCTGAATACGATGTACTCATCACCTTCAAATATGATCTTTGGGTTCTTCGAGGCTACATCGAAATAAATCGTCCCTGAAATTATATCAAATGTTATGGATTGTAAAAGGTAAACGTGATTTTCTTCTACAAACAGGATTGAGGTGGTATCAAATTAGTATAGTTTCAGTGTGTGTAAATGAAGCATGTAATGAGCATAAATATAACAAACCAGGTTAGCACATAAAATAGTTCTAATATATAAGACAGACAGCAAAGTAGGTAGTTATCAATGTCATGTTCCTTTGTTCTATTTTTATCACTATATTATACAGAGTTAGTGATATTTACAGTTAAAATATTTTCTAAAAATATAGACTGAAATAGTCTCCAGTCCAAATTCCAAACTAATCAATAGGGTGTTCCACCAGAAATGACAAATAGTTCAGTACTTATGTTAGAAGTATTGATGACTGATTATAAAAAAGTTCAAATAAATGTGTACCCCACTTTCCGTTACTGATGTCCAACCAGATGTTTGCACAGTGTTTTATGAATTGTGATAACTGGCATATAAAATACAAAATAAAGGTTTGATTTTAGCGACGTGGTTCAGAAATCCCATTGGCAAGTCGCTATACTTTGTGTAGGTTATGTCGGTACTTAAACGAATTGAGCTATTCATATAGTGAATTAAAAACAAATATTTCGCTAGAAACACCATGTCTATTAAAATAGAGATCCTATTAAGAAATATGTAAAATCTAAGTACTAATTTACGTCGCATATCTAACAGTGATCATCTGCGACTTCATCTCCCCGAGAGGTTTACAGCTGGATTCATGGTTGTGCATCCCATATACAGTAGCCAATTTCCCTCTGGTAATCACTTTAACTTTACATCTTTCCGTCTTAGGGTGGAAATAACGCCTACATATCCAAGTTGTCTCGCCAATCTTCGTTTGTCTTATTAAGTACTCATGCCCATCGAGGATTATTTTCGGTTTCTTTTGGCCCACATCGAAGTATATTAAACCTAAAACCGAAAGACATGTCATTCAAGTAACAAAACCATGCCAGTCATATAATATTACCGGCATAGCAGCAAATTAGACAGAATTCACTAGTAACAACCACTTTTACTTTGACATAATCTATGAATTATCGGATCACCTATTTTTTCAGTATGAACTGTTACCTGAATTTGTGCACTTCACACTGAAGTTCGCCGACATAAAATCCAACAATAGAAACATTATTCCTATCATTTAGGATGGAAATAAAAAATGTTAAATGTGCATACTTCATTTTATTTTCACTTAACGTCTAATAAAATTGGCAATATATTGTTCCATACTATTAAAACTACTTATGACTGAATACACCGCCACACGGAACTTTATTGTATTACTTATTCAGAAAGTAAATCTTTTCAGAAGTTTCAAGAGTGGGCGATCACCGAAAGTAATGTTTTAAATTTCTTGAATTTTTCCACACTTCCATTTTGTTATTCTATTTTTCGTTTTTCATACCCCATTCTCCTCCCTTATTTAGCATCGTTTTATATTTCATATTGAAAAGTAGGTATATAGTAAAGGTACACCAAATGAAACATTGAACCAGAATTACATCAATAGATCCTCACATATCTGGCAATTTGGTTTAAACCAAATTGTGATTCAAGAGAAGTCATGACAACAAAAGGGTTTTGGATCACCAAAGCAACCTGAACGATGTATCGAAATATGATGATTTTCACGAAGAGAATATGAAAAATAGCAGTTTCTTGGGTACAGTCCTGGTGGGATGTTAACAGGATGCTTGGTGAAGCTAAGCAACACAAACTTAAAATCCCAGCATTGTGACATGTATCTTGTATATGAACATAGTCAGCAAGATGCTGGTACATTAATAATTATGAAGTCAAATTCAGTAGTCTAATCAGTGTAAAGTGAAAATCTTCGAAGACAATGAAAAAATCAGAGTTGGAACGGAATGTATAGAGTGGTAAATACAGGGGTGAATAGGAAAACTATAAAAACTATTACGAAAAATTAAATATAATTTGCATTACACAATTTACCCAAAAGTACCTAGATGATTGTACTCTTTCCAAGTTCAATCTAATACATAAAAATTTATTAACTGATAGACGTTCCTTCTGGCGCCTATGTACCCAGTTTATCCATTTAGTCATGATGAGTAATTGCTAACTCACAACATCTTGACATATTTGACCAGCTGTGGAAATCTTGAAGAATTATGGGATAACTATGTTAATAGTTCTTGGATGTCTTGGTACTATATTTGAGTGAATTTTTTTATGACTTTCAATTGAGCTTGGATGGAATAATTCTTTTTTTTTTGTACATAGCAATTATTCAATATTTCAAGTTTATGATAGGCAGACAAAATAAAACACTTATATCAAAATCCTAACATGATCTACGATCCAACTGGGATAATAATATCCTATTTGTAATATTCGACCCACACGACCTATTGTAATGACTGACGTGGTGTGTAACCATTCTTAGGTTAGATTCAAGCACTTATTTACAACATCCAATCCCTCTACGACTACGGTAATATTCTCCTGCACCCTATTCGTCCCATAATTTCTTCTCTTCCCTTTCTTTCCGGCCGGAACGGTCAAATCCTTCCACTTCTTGTGGAACGTCACAAAAACCCCTGTCAACTTGCTCGTGTCCGGGTTCTTTGGCTCATGGTTGTGACCGTTGCTGATGTACATGACAGAGTCGTCTTCGACGACGAGCCGCGCGTAACACTTGGTGCGTGCGTACGTCGCGCACAACCAAAAGGTCTTTGTGTCTGTGTTGCGGTCCAACCTGTACTCGTAGCCCTCAAAGATCAGCTTCGGGTTCTTCCTACCAATACCATAGTAGATGATGCCTGAAAATAGTGGAGTTTAGGAGACTTCACTTAAGAGGAACCTTTAGCGTGAAGATATCAACCAAAGTTCCCTGTGTATAGCTTCTTTTTGGGAAGTTTGTTAGGGAAATAACGCTTGGACGTTTCAATTTTTTGACGTGACAACGTCTTATAAATCGATGTGCGGGCTACACATCCCAGACAATATGTAATGTTCAGCCTGACCTATGCGTGGAAGCGAGAGCGAGAACAAGTGACAGAGATCAACATTCGTTTGGCTTGCGACGCATCTATCTCTCTTCCAATCTATCGGCTGATGCGTCCAAGTAAAAGAGAAACCGGCAGCACACAACGAATGTGAGCCATGCGTGCAAGCGAGAGTGAGAACAAGCGACAGAGAGGTACGTTAGCGTTTCGCTTCTGACGCATCTATCTCCCTTTCATTCCCTGGCGGTTGGGTCCGCGTGAAAGAGAGAGCGGCAGCACACAGCTTGACGTTAACGTTTTGCCGACTATTTATAAAGTGAAATGGATATTTCCTGTCAATACCATTGCTCATTACAATAACATTTGAGGCATTAAGGTAATTAATTGTTGCATTTTAAGATTTTGATTAGCTATATAATCTCATATATTTGTTCTTTCATTATTAAATCAAAGTAGCATCGGCCAGCGAGTGCAGTAATGATAGGTTATGTTACGATTTCGACTAAAAAATTATTATGAATGATATAAATGATCGTATAAAAAGTCGACTGCTTTCATTAACTAGGTATTCAATGACAATATCCTACGTAGCAATTCACGTCAGGTTCAAGATTAATGTTTAACTTCACAGATGTCATCACAATGTATCTAAAATGACAAGTTGGACCGGCCAACCGCAGTGCGAAAAAATCTTCTATAATATAAAACTGGTTAACGCGGGGTTTTCAAAAGCAGCAATTCAAAAAATATGATTTATTTGTCCAATTTGGACATTTCAAGTTTAAATTATTGACATCGATTACATTTCAGTCTATTTCTATGACTAATTGTTTGTGATTATATCCCAACAAATTCAATAAATTCATTTTGCAAAAACAGTCAATAATACATATTTGAGAATTGAAAAATAATGCTTTTCACCAGAGTTCTCAAATTATTCATGTTTTAATGACAAGTTAACGCAGTGGAAAGAAATATATCATTATATCGAGCAGGTGTTGGCGGGCTTTTCAAAACCACCAGTTTCATAAATTCCATTCATTTCTCCAATTTCATCATTTTCAATAAACACTTCATTACCATTATTTTGATTGAAGTTCATATCTCTTAATCAATGATAATTTAGTGATATAAATTCAATGCAATTCATAAACGTATGCAATTTTTCATCATGTTTTCTTATGACGTTATCACGTAAAATTATCGTCCGTAAACCGACTTTACAGACAACCAAATTTTTTTTCCATACAAAATGGGATTGACGGTTTCTGTATTACCGCAGTAATATTCCATGTACTAGGTATGGGTATTTATTAAAAAAAAATTTGGGTGTTCAAGCCGTAACACCTAACGCTGCAGTTATAAATTAGAAAATTTCACATTTGGTTGTGATTGTTTCTAAAAAAACTGATTCATTAAATTCATGGTAGGAGTAAAATAGAACCTGTAGAATGTAGGTTCTAAAGCTTTAATCACTTTTATTATTCATATTTTTTTCATATATGAAAGAATCCATAAACCGAGAGTTGATATGATTCACTTTCTTCCATCTCTTCATATAGATACAGAACACATCCTAAGAACGAACAAACTTTATGAAAAGATTAAGTAATCGTTTCATGTTCCGCATAAATCCAGGCATTAAACGAATAGAATTGAAATAAGACCAAATATAATGGTTTTTCTTACCAAAATTTGCTTCTCACTCTGTGCATATTACTGCACGAATTAACCCCCCTCTCCCTCACGTTTCGCGCAGGACAGAAATAATCAGATCTGCGTAGTTCCCTTCATGAATTTATTTATAATATATATATATATATATATTTAAATTTTTTATATTTATATATTTAAATATGTATATGTATATAATATATATTTAAATTTCTTAAAAAAAATATCAATACATTATTACTAGTTTGTTTCAGTCAAACTATTTGTTTTAATTTATTTTTCTTCTTTATTAAACAAAAGTTTTAAACTTCTTGGGTAATATATTAAATTGCATTTTCGTTTTCTTTCTCCTTACATAAAATAATACCATGCAATGCAATCCCCCTAGACGTCATTGTACATGTGCACTTCAAGATTGGTTTAACCAACTCAGTGCAGTAGCTAAATATAACAGGCGGGACCAATCAAAACCTAAAATTGACAATATTGCTTAACAACTAATCAATAGTGACCTACACAACGACAATTGGACCTTCGAGTGGAAGTGTATAGGGATGTCTTCTCCACCTCTCCACACATTTTACACGAGGATCTTTTGGAGAAACCAGAATGTTGTCTCGTCACTATACCAGTGATTGTAGATCAGTATCCATTTATTCTAATCTACGATGTAACAGATAGAACCTACAATTATATGAGATACAACTCTATAAAAAATTAATTCGTTTTCTTACCATTTTAATGACATGAAGAATATTCCACCAGGGAAGATTATTTCTCATGATACTAACTGGCATGGTGATCAAAAATTCTACAAACTTAGTGTTTTCAATATATTTGTGGGACAAAGTTATCATAACCTTTTAAAAACTGAAAAATACATTTCACATTTTTATTTTCTTACAATCGTAACACACTTCGACAATAAATTCTCAACATTTAACCCTTTCTTGGAGTGGTTGTGATCATTCCTCAAGATGACAGTGTTTCCTTTCGTGATCAGTCGAGCTTTACATTTGGGAAAGTTCTCTCTGACATAGCAAGTCCAGAAGGAACTTGTGCCGCGCGTTTTTTCAAAATGGTACATGTGACCGTCCAAGATTATTTTGGGGTTCTTCCACCCAGCGGCGAAATAAATTAAACCTGTAAAAAATCGAAGCAAATGAAATAACAGGTTTTAAATTAGAAAACACTATTATTTGTCTTTGAAACCAATATTTGCTAGCAATGTTCTTGATGTTAGGTAAAAATAATACTACCAAATAAGTGCACAATTTAACTGGTTGCTATTTGTAGATGAAAAATAATTATTCTCAAAGCAGAAAATGATAAACTTATTGCGACAAAATAGAAATAAATTGAATCATTTTCCAAGTAGTTCTACAAAGTTAATAAAAGTAACTTGTAAGTAAAACGCTTTAGTAGTATTCAAAATTATAATTCTGTGTTTAGGCTTATATTTTATAAATTGGAACAATCTTAACAGTAAAATTCACGAGAGCAGCGATTTCCCTTCATCACGTTCAATTTATTGTGTCTTGAGAGAGTGTGGTACCAATAATTGTTGTCTTTTGTATTATAATACTACAGAAACTTCCTCGTTTCCGGGCCCAAATAACCTGAATCTGTAAAAAGTCGTAAGAAGTAAAGAAAATCAGATTCAAAAAATAAAATAATCGATTCAATGACCAAACTCATACTTCACTACTATTCGCTATTGAACTTAAAAATCAGAAACAATAAGTTTACCAAATAAGTTATCCCGTTATGTCGATCTATCAAAAACTGAATTATGTGAAATGTATGTAATCACATTAAGACTTTAAGTAAAATATAAAGTTGTGACACAACAATGTATTTCTTTTTTAAGTCGGTCATAAGTTTAAATAAAGTTATTTACATGCTCATTTTTAATAGAAATACCCAATACACACCTAATACAGAACAGTAGTCGGTGCTAAAGAAATTTTTCCGTCATGTCTAATAATCTTCACTTGTCGACTATAAACTTTTTCCATGTCGATGACCTTTGGATCATGATTATGTCCATTGGCGATGTGCACCATGTTCGCTTTCGTGAGCAGTCTAACTTTACACTTCGACTTGCAGTAGTGCGAGCAAACCCAAGAGGTGCTCTCGCCTTTGTTCTTTTCCTTATTGAAGTCATAACCTTCGAGGATTAGCTTAGGGTTTTTGCGACCAATTGCGAAATAGATGATACCTGAAAACTTGCAAGCTGAATGAAACAGTTCGGAGGAAACAATTAGACATCACATAATACAATGTGTTTCAAAATGATTGTCATCGACATCTAGTCGGCTGTGGAATTCCCATGTAAAATAAAAAAAAACCGCCTTGCGCAAATAGGAGTTTCTACTTGCTATACATAACCTCAAAATAGCCTACTTAACAACCTCTTTTAACTTCTGGTTTTTCTCTGTCAAAAGAAAACGAATTCTGAGTATTTGTCTATTTGTAGTATTTGTTTTGGCCCTGAAAAGGGCCGTTAAGTACCAGCAGTACTGATTGCCAGTTTCACAATAAATGTTCGAAGTGACACTTGTTGTCAGAAGTAGATAGATTCAAATCAATAGAGCGCGACACATTTTTTGAGGATAATAAGTTCATCGCACACATATTTCCCTCTTTTTGAAGTCTGTTAAAAAAATGCTGGAAATTCATTACGTCGTCCTTCAACGGAGTTATAAATAATTGTTAATTCGAGGTTGAATTTCAAAGATTCGGTTCCGATTTTTCAGAGATTTCTGAAATTTTATGCTAAACCTCAAAGATCCACATGTCACAAGAAATTAAGTCACAAATGAATAAACTTAAAAAAGATTAAAACAACTTTTCCTGTTGTAGACACAACAAAATTCTTGTTTATAAATTACGTTTCTTCTTTAACACACGTGGATGTATGCATTAACTTCAAATTGATCGCCATCCTACAGTGTGAGGTCTGATAGAAGTAGAAGTCGACAGTTTTCTCGCAAGGGTTTCCACTAAGGGCTCCTATAACACACCATAATGTCTACTCCGCTAAATTTGAATAAGACCACCAGCATGCTACTAATAACCCTCTAGTTTAAAACATACAGCCTACACACCGGCTTCAAGATATCCACTTTAGTTATCTCTTCAGTTAATACATCACTTCTAAGACCACACAAAGCGTCCCACAGGTCTGGAATTGAGTTTATGGAAAAAAAAATTGTGGTAATCAGGTAAAAGATATGCGTGATTTGGTGATGCGTCTTTGATTTTTGGTGCTCGTCAAATGGCAGATCCCAGCTGATGAAGTCGGTTTAACTTGCCAAATCTTGATTCAAACCCCCCTGCAATTTCTCGGAGCATTCATAAATCTTGAGTGACGCATTGAGCCTAACCGTATTCAGTACACGTGTCTCGTTGTTTCTTTTTAGTCACACCAAATATTGTCTTCCCAATTTCCCAGTACCACCATATGCTGCCATGAAGTTCTTCAACGAGAGCTCTCCTTCTTGGGATCGTCTCCACCTTTGGGCCTTATAGTTGACGCCCCTGTTGGCCATTGTCCTGTCACTAGCGATTTGAAGATTCCCTGGCTTGGTGAACTCGGTCCATCTTCTTGCAAAGTCTGGTGAAGTAGTTCTTTCCGGCCAGATTTTGTCCTAGTCTGCAACCAAAGCGTACGTTACAGCATAGTCTCATTCTCGCTAGAATAGTACCCTTGCTGGAGTTCATCCCGTGGATTCGTTAATAGCTAAGTGGTATGCTATCAGGAAACAGGGGGATATCGATTCCAGTTTCGCTGATGTGGAGATACCACATTCAAAAGGTACTTCTCCATGGTTCGGTTTTTTCATTCCACCGTTCCGTTAGACTAAAGACTAAAAAAGTGCACTTCTGTTGACTTGGTTTTGGGAATTCGCAGTTTCTCGCGAACTTCTTTGGGGAACAGCTCGCTTTCGAAATTACGACCCTAGTCGGAATGCAGTTCCGATGGTCCTCCGAAATGACTCACTAGGGCATCTTCGGCATGTTGTAGCTCCTTAGTTGCGAATTGCGTCTGCTTATAATCATTCGGAGAAGTAATTCATCGCAACCATACACTCGAACCTCCTCCCAAAGTTTCCACATTGTGCTGTCTCAATGGGGTTTTCGACGATGTCCATTACTGGCCGAACGTATTGTATAAAAACAGTCCCACACTTTCTGTAACATCTTCTTTATGCTCAGGTGACCTCTTGAAGTTCCTTCATGAATATAACGAAGAACTCCATCACCTTGGGCTTGGGGACGAAAGTCGCAGTTGTATTTTCTCGCTGTTATCATATTCAAGCTCCCCCTTGTATCACCAGGAAGTCGCACAGAGAGAGCCCAGTGCGATTTCAGGGTCCTGCAAGATATTACTATTACTATTACTTGTCACGCAGGCCGAGATCCTCCTTTCTTCCAATTCCAAATATGTTGAAAGTTCAGTCACTTTTCTGTGTTTCTTCGTACCACCTCCGTACAAGTCTTGCAGTCTGTACAGAGGTCTTTTACCTCTGTGCGATTGCAATAGGAGTCCTGAAATAGGACTCGGGCCGGAACTGTCCCCTTCGAATCGATCCGTTTTATTTTAGGGTTTAGTGTGCTAATTTTCGTTTTTTGTACTTAACCGATACGCATTCCCGGTTATACGCCAAGAAACTTTATTTATACTTAATTCGACTTACCTTAACACATTTGTGAAGTAGGTAACGATCTATATACTGTAAAAAGGTTTACAAATATAACCATTTTCAAAAAGAAAATAGAGACAAATAAATAAAAAGTGGTCAGAACTGGTCAACAATAAAAACTTATAGGTATAAAACTTTACTGGTATTTGAGTGTATAATCTTTTGACCTAACTTCTACTAGTGGCGTATCTAGCAGTGTTCCGTGTGTTCCGGGAAAACGGGCCCGGGCCCCTAGGAAAATTTAAAAAAATTATCATTGTATGCGGCGGAAATGTTTGCAACACAGGCCAGGAGCTGGGTTAGTACGCCACTGACTTCTACAATGTAATATTCTTAAAAGTACATATTCCCAGTTTTGCGATTTGAAATGGTTGGTTATGGTTATGGAACATGCATAAAGACATTATTTTCCTTCATCATATTGTTTACTTTGCGTTTATTGTCTTGTAGCCGTGCAACATTAAGTTTGATGTCTTCTTGGTTTCGAGGACCCAAATAAATGAAATCTGTAAAAGTTGGAGAGTAAAATAACGGCATTAAATGAAAAAACGATTGATTAAATATTTAGAATGTATTTTATTACTTCTAGTCTAAATCTAGTTTATTTACAGATTACTTCTAAATTACAATTTTATGTCAAATTAACATTTTATTGAAATGCACACTAAATACAAATACACACCTAATACATAACAGTACTAGGCCCTGAAGATATTTTTCCGTCATGCCTGATGATCTTTACTTGTCGACAACATACTTTCTCCATGTCGATGCTCTTTGGTTCATGATTATGCTCGTTGTTGACGTGTACCATGTTCGCTTTAGTGACCAGTCTAACTTTACACTTCGTCCTATAGTAATGCGAGCAAACCCAAGAAGTGCTAGTGCCCTTATTCCTCTCCTTATTGAAGTCATAACCTTCGAGGATTAGCTTAGGGTTCTTGCGACCAATCGCAAAATAGATGAGACCTAAAAACTTTCAGGATGAATGAAAAGTTTACAGATGATACTAGACATCATACATGTTTTCTTCTGTATTTCGAGGATTAGTTTAGGATTCTTGCGACCAATCGCAATATAGATGGTTCATGGAAACTTTCAGGGTGAATAATAAAGTTCACAGTGACAACTAGACAAAAAAGTTTTAAAAAATACTGGGATTTCATTGGGTTTCGATTCAATGCAATTCTAAATATTCTTGTTGATACAACGTTCCAATATTTGCAATTTCTTATTGAATTTAAAAGATTTATTTTCAATATGCCTGAATATAAATAGTAAGCATTTATCCTAATAAACATCGTTACATTAAGGATTCCCAAACCAAAAAGAATCTAAAAGGCTTAGAAAACTATACATTCAAAGATACAAGTCTGTTATTAATCGTGATATGGACTTCTATAGAAGGTCAAGACTGGTTTCTTAGCGTCCAATAAAGTGTTGAAGTTTCAACTAGCACATAAAAGTCAGGTTCGTGCAGCCAGAACCTGAATTATTTCGTTAGGAGCAAAATTGTACCGAAGTACAGGAAATTCCATTAAATTATTGAAAATCTGAACGGCTTCGAAAAAGTTGGAAAAGTATGAAGAAATTTTTCGATTGTAAAAGATGAAATATATGCAGTATATTTTTAGAAGTTTTCACAATTAGCCTCTACTAGAATTGATAACATGTTTATCAACTAAATTTCTAGAACAAAATCGGAGTAAGAGAAATTTAAGTTGCACTTTAATTTATTTAGGTTTTGTAATTAACAATTTACAGTAACAAAAATTAAATATAAGTATCAATTTCGTCAAGTTACACATTTAGTTCAAATTTGCCACTATGCTTCACAATTCTCACTTGTCGACCACATACTGTTTCCATGTCAATGTTTGAGGGTTCGTGATTGTGACCGTTTGCGAAATATACCACATTTTCCTTTGTCATCAATCTTGCTTTGCACCTCGTCTTATAATAATAAGTGCACATCCAAGTGGTACGGTTACCCTTGTTTATAACCTTTGAGAAATGGTAGCCATCGAGAATAAGCTTCGGGTTTTTGCGGCCAATTGCAAAATACACGATACCTAAAAACTTTTATTCTAAGTAAAAATGTCACATCGACAAATATCTGCTTTAAAAACAAATTAGTCGCCAATCTTCTGAGCCGGCGACTTATTGAGCAATAATGTGAAAATGTTTTTTAACAATTTTGAAATTCTTGCATAGAAAATTATAGGTAGAGGCGGGTTTTTCACCGAAAGATTGTCGTTTGCTGACGATCATAGAGTTCCCCTTCATTATGAACGTCGCGTTGCATTAATCGTGGGCGTATGTGAAGCATTGCCAGAACGAGCTCTTCTCGTTTCTGGAATGGTAGTGAGTTATTGCCCCCCAGAATCAATTTCTAACTTTTGCGTTCAGAACCAAAATATACTAAGCCTAAAATACACCGTTTTGTAAACGTAACTCAACTAATCCCAAAATTCGTTGAATATAGGATTCACATACTTTAGTCGAAAAGGACTTCTTACGTAGGTACAATTATTGTATTTAGGAGTATTTATTGAGATAGTTGTTTGGACACATTATAACGCAAAATGTTGAATAAATTTCAGAGCAACACAACTTTATTTAATGAGTACAGATACAAAACCAAACTGGTTATAATATGGAATAACTTTCGAAATAATTTGAACGTTTAGCCTGACTAACATAATTAACAGAATATTATTAAAGAAATAAATAAATGAAATACCAAAATCCAAACCAAATGCTTCATATACATTGCAAATTAAGACGATTAACATTGTTTGTCGAGCGTTCCTGGTTTACTATTCAATACTGTTTGTAGTACAAAAAATACAAATTCCAGCACAATCACGAAATACCACAATTTAGGTAGTGTCTTTCCTAACGATAGTGACGATTTGCGACCTCATGTTGGTATGAACCCTCTTGGAGTTCGGGTCGTGGTTGTGGATGCCATTGACGAACACGACTTTTCCGCTAGTCGACGCTCTGACTTTACATCTCGTCTTGAAGTAACTGGAGCATATCCAGAACGTCTTCGATTCGGTCTTCCTGCAAACATTGTAATCGTAGCCGTCGATGAGAATTTTCGGATTTTTAATGCCCACGTCGAAATACACAACACCTGAAATATGCCAGCGTCAAAATAGAATTCGAAGAGGATTAGATTTCCAAAACTCACATTCACAACGGGTCTTGAGAGTTAATAGACTTGTTCTTAAAGCACCTCTTCTCAACGTTCTTTCAATGAAAATATTTGTTGGTGGTTCCAAGTTGCAACCGACTTTAAATATATTCAATATAGAATTGAAAAATGGAAAAGGGGAATTCTTTCCATAAAGAAATGAACGTTTATAAACGGTTTATTAATTTTAAAATAAACTCTCACGCTGCGCACGGAATGCATTGGAAGTCGTTCAGTTAGAAACAAACAGGATATTTGAACCTAAACAAACTAGATAGGTATGTAATGAAAACAGACAATTTTAGACTTGAAACGTTGACAAACATATCATAAACATAGAAAGCTTACATTTTCAATGTTCATAAAAGTATGAACCCCTCAGGCCATTATTTGTGAATGTTATGTGTGATGCATGCAATAGTAATTAAAGTGTGAATATTGCAAGGGTAAGATACATGACCATTTTCGAATATTTTCAAACTTATGTCATTCAATTCTATTTTTCTACTCTATTTCTATACTATTCAATTCTATTAAAACGAAGATTTTTTAAACCCGATATTGAACCCGTGAGGCAAAAAATGGTTTCTTCATTTAGTGATTTTTCTCCGTTGTTTCATACTGGAAAATTTAAAAAAATACGTAACCTGGAACTAAAAGCGGTGACCTATAATTTTTTTCTAAGTGATAGGATTGGATTTTCCTAACATAAAAGAATCTTGAAATATTTAAACTGCTATAACTGTTAAGCCCTGGAGGATTCAGGTTCTATTTTTGATCAAAAGAATCAAAAAAGAAAACTGTCGAAATGATCAGTGCATTTCTATCTAGAACTCAAACCGGTTTTTGCTTCTGGTACCTAATTATTGAAATTTAAAATTTATCGTTAGTTTCATGGAATTCTGCAAAAAAATACACTAAAACCCCGATTTTTTTTTTTCTATTTTTCCCCAATTTTTCAAATGTGGAGGGCTCCTATCACCGGTGGAATCTTTCTATAAATTAGTGTGTTCCGTAGCAGCGCGTACTGCAGAATATTAAAACGAATTTTTGAAGTGAAACTTCCATCTTCTCTTGCGACAAATATGTTTCGTAGGAGTAAAGCCAAAGTGTACGCCAATGTAAGGGTTTTATTTGCAAGGCTACCGGCTTGACTATTTTGAAGTTCCGTCTTCGCTGCGATACAGCGTTCATATAAGAAGAGCCATCTGGGCGCTGTCAAAAAGCTTTTACAGTTTTAAACTTGTCTTCGTATTAAATACACAGTGCGGCAAATAGGAAAATAGCATTTTCAATTTTTGTACAGTTTAAAATATGCATTTATAATTATGTAGATATATATTTATGTAATAATAAGTATATATTAATTGTGTACATTTTGGAAAATATGTTAGAAATAATTATGCATTAATTTAAGACCAGTTTATATTTAGTAATGGAAGCAATGTTTACGTACGAATAAAAATCAATATGTAGTGTTATATTGACATTATAATAATGAGTACCTATCGTAACAGGGTGACCACAAAATTTTCCGTTGGAAATTCCCTGACTTTTCGCCAAATTTTAAAATTTTCCCGACCCTACTTTTGTAATCAGCGGTCTTTCAGGAAGTATTTTCTTAGGAAACTAATGGAAGGAACAGGAAAAATATTGAAAACTTGTGAAAACGGGAGAACTAAAGTTTCTTAATATTTATTGTGGTTCATAAATAATATTTTAAATTATCAATGTTACGTCGAAGTACAAAATATTAATGTTTACTGTATTATGCCTTGTGAATTTCTCAATTAAACTGCCTTAGCTTATCAGGTCTCATTTGGTTTGGTTTCTTTTCATTTTTGATGTTCAGTCTTGCGTGTGAGTTAAGATCTCGCACTTTTTTCCCAATAGCCCCAAAATTCCCGAAATTTTTTCCAAAATGCTTGACTTTTCCCGATTTTCCTTACTAAATTTAGAATTCCCTGACTTTTCCCTGATTTCTCGACTGTGTGGGCACCCTGCGTAAGGATAAAAGAGATGTTAAATTATACAAAAACATAAAAAGGTATCACACAAGACACTAACCACACATTTGTGGTTTTGTCAAGTGTCACAAGGGGATCCTTGCCCAGGAGAAGACTACAAGAAGGGTGCATCGTGCGGTAAGAGAATATAGTGCGCAATATGTCGAACTGTGAATACCGCACCTCGGTTGTTTGACCGAAACAGTAAATGTCATTTTATTATATTTCAGCATATAGGTACATCTAATGCAGATTTGTACACAAGCGCAAAACTGGGGAGAAAGATAAAACGTGGTTTTTCGGATTTTGACCAATAATCTACATAATGTTCTCTTAGTACATGTTATTCCTCATTGAAAAATGTTTACAAACGTGATAAACATTTATAATGTATTTATTTTCGTAACTCCGATGAAGCTTTCAGTTTTATCTTAAATTTTAATGAAGTGCCGGAAACAAAAAAATTAACAGTCTAAAAATTGCCGCACTAATCTAATTGCAACACCTCTACTTTTTTCATCGTATTATTCAGAGAAAAAAAAGATACAACTTTTCGCACAAACCTGCTGCTTGAAGCACCAAGGCCTAAAAGTTATACAAACGGTTTAAGTATTCCAAAAAACATTTTAAGATAGAAAAATTCAATGAACTTGGAAAAAACTTATACACCATAGATTTTAGTTACAAAATAAGTGATCGTTTTATAAAATTTCGGTATGAAATGGCAAAGAAAAAAAAACATTAATTAGGAAAAGCACTTTTGGATCTCATGGGCCCAAGATATTGGGATCTGGACGACCAGCTAATCTAAAAAAATATAATTGTTTTTAGAATAGAATCGAATGACCGATTTTATTTGAAAAACTATCTTAACAGAGTTGCAGCTTTTATTATTGTTGCTACACTTTCAATTATTATGTATATATTAGTTTTTTTTAAGTATTTAAGAATATTAATCAACTCTTACTTAATGCTTGGAAAGTATCTGAACCAGATGGTTACTACAGAACATTTTCATGTCATTTAAATTTGTAGCTTAAGTTCCGTCTTAATTACTACACTTTAAACATGGGATAAAACTAGAATCTTGTTCTGATAACTGTATGGTTATTAAGGCATCAGGGCCAGATTTACACGGAAATGGTTAATGCGCAGTAGGGGTCGAGCAATGTTTGGCTTTGACTGGTTTAATGGTGTTGTGAATCCGAAAAGTTGAGATTCACGCTACATATTATGTCAGTCAGAAACCGACCGCTTCTTTACTGCTACTGCACATGAACCGTTTCCACGTAAATCTCACATCAGTTGTAAAATTTTTTACATGATCCCGGAAACATGATTTTTGAAATTTTAGCTTGCATAAATGCTTTTAAAGCACTTCATATAACTGGAGAACGTTAAGATTATTTTATCACGTGTATGACAAGGGCAGAGTGTGTTTATGCAGGCACAATTTAGTAACAGCATGACTAGTTGTAGTAGTCACTAAGGGCCTTGTCCCACCAAAGCGGAGCAACAGCGACACGGTAGCTTGGGTGTTTGTTTGCTGTAGCGTTGGTGGGTATGCTGTGTATAGAAACTATAGGTTAAACACGGTGGCAACATCGCGTCGCGATCTGTCGTGTCGCTGTCGCGTCGCTGTTGCTCCGCTTTGGTGGGACAAGGCCCTAACTTTTACATGTCACATCACATAATTTTCTTTGTAGGGAGGATCAGTTAATCAAAGCGCTTTGCCTTAATATGAATGTACAGAATAAATCAAATCTGTACACTTGCACATTTCTTTAGATAAATGATAAGGATATCGAAATAAAGTAAGTGTAACGTTACACTTATTAATTTTTATTTTATTTGTATTATTTTATTTACATCAAAGTACGGTACAAGTACAATAATAAATAGTGTTATTATTAATCGCTAGGTATTAATTGCTCTTTACTGTAACTATGGCGTTTCTACAATAATGACCTCAAAGTTGTCATTGACTTTTTTCCATTCGGGGTCCTTCTTTTTAGTTCCGCCATTCTTTTTCGCTTTCGCCAAGGACTTCTCTATCATCACGTATCTCGGTACTGCGGCTGAAAAGTCGCCCCCGAAGGTTTGGTCGTGATTGTGCATCATGTGTTTCAGATAGATCTTGTCCTGTTGGACGTTCGCGACTATCCTCGCTTTGCACCTATACTTCTCTTTCCTGGTGCAGCAGTACATTTCGCGGTTTAAGCTTCTGCGTTCTAACTTGTAAAGGAAGTTATTGTAAACTATTATTTTATTTTTCAAGCCAGGTATATAGTATATCCAGTCTTCTGAAATCAAAGGGTATCATCAATAACTGGCCCGGTACAAGTCTAGTGTTAAAGTGTCACCAGGTTTATAAATATTTGTTTCCACGGCAGTTATTCCTTAACCCAATAAACCAAAAATTAAACAGCTTTTAAAGTAAATAAAATTTATTACAACACATATTTATAAACACACGATAACATGACGTTGAACATAAATTGCACAGAGGAGCGTTCGTAACTAAAATTAATTCATGAAACGAGCTTTATAAATGAAAAACAATTAAGACCAGTTGACGCCTAACTGACGGATTTAGATCAGTAACAGTGATATGTGTTTTGCCCTCTGCTTACTGAAACATATTTAATTGGTAGGGATGAATTTCCCTATCAACCAAGTGTTAATAGGTTAATAAAACTGGCTTGTGCAATTGCAACGCTGTAACATAGTATACTTAAAATGGCACACTAAAAATCTTAAAACACCCTCTAGGGTCAGTCTTCAAAATCTTTAATTTTATGGAATAAAAAAATAAATAATATCTAGATAGACAGTTTTTACGAAGATAGCCAGAACTACAGTTTTAAATACCTCACTGAAAAGTAGAATCAATTACGATAACACAATTTAATATTATTGATTCAGTTACAGCTGTAATATTTGGTTAGTTTTTGGAAAAATTGTCTGTATACAGATTGTCGAGAAAAGTATCATGTTATACATTTTGTAAAAAATCCACAAAAAATTTCGATTACCTTCTTAAGATAGAAATGGAATGTCATTTCGAAAAATCAACGTGAAAAGAGTCGAATATCTATGTATTTATGTAATATCAACAATATCAAATCAATATTTCGAGGCTACAAATGCATTGACATTTAATTAGCCCAACTGTCACCTACCTCAATATTTTTAAACAACAGCTGTTTGTACTGAAATTACTCTCAATGAAATGTTAAAAAAAATTAGCAAGCTGGTTTTCTGTAGTAACAAAGCTCTATTTAAAAACTGATGGGTTTTGTTATAATTTTTCCATGCTTTCTTCTGAGACCTATTAACTTCTTTGGTGCCAAATGCTCGTGCAACCCAGACTTAAACCATATTTTTCCCTGCTTCGTCTGACATGTGGCGGCGCAAGTCTTTTTGTAGCATCTCCAGAAAGCTATGCCGTTTTTTATTTGGTGCAACTCGTACACATGTCCATGAATAATTATATTGTCTGGTTTACCTTCATTTTGTATAAACTGAAAAACTGAAAGAAAAAAGGTAAATTAAAGATTTCCCTTACACACTTTCTAGGAAGGAAAGAGGACAGGTAATAAAACTTATAAAAAATGTTTTACTGTTAGTCATTATTTATATATTATCAACGTTGTATGATGCACGATATATCACTATTAATCTCTCATCACTAGTAGTACGTTTACAACTGCGATTATCTAATCGAAATTTAAAAAACGAAAAAAAGGAACTTAATATAAATTCACTTCAATGAACATTTCACTACAAATTACAAGGTTATGGATCACAAATTTCATTCAAACTAATCACTGATGATTTCTCGCCGCCATCGATTTATCTTGTTGCGTATTAACCTATATGGAATCTCCCTCGCAGCATTCGGATACCTGAAGCAAAATCATATTCACTCTTAAAAAAAAACGGAAGCGTCTCAATACTCACGATTCGGCAATTAGGCTGTAAATGTGTTTGCTGTCCAGATGCCTACTAGTCATCATGACCTCCTTTAGCTCCCTCATGAACATGATTTTCTCTTCAGCAGCATGATCTGGTGGATGATTGTGAGGTTTATTTACTTTGATGTCCTGAACAGACCCGTCGTGAGGTATTACCGCTCTAGCGTGACAACCCAGTCGTTTGTATTCCAAGCAACGGAGGTAGCTGGACAGAGAATATTTTATCAAGGGTATGGTGATTGGCGAAGACAGATATTTTAAAACTTCATACCATGATACGAAAGTGAATGGAACAATTACAGGATTGTTTTAAATTCGAGAATCGTACCCACTCGTTACTAATCAGAAAAAAACATACTGTGACTATTTAACCTGGCAAACATTTTAAACGATTGCTACAAAATAAACATACTTTTTTATTTATACTGTGGAAAGTGCTCTAGGCAGTCAGTCCTCTCTCTTGCGCACCAATGCTGGACAATTGCAGATCAAAACATAAAAGTTGAAAAGAATTTGTCTGATTAACTCGGATTTTTCTCCTAAACCGTTTTGTTAACAATACCAAACATTACAAAACTTAAATCGAACAGACAAATAAAGTGCGTGGTAATTTTCATTAGAAATGATTAATCGTTAATCACCTCAATTCGTCTGATTCTCAACTCTATGGTGAAAATTTTTCCGTATTTAAAAGACGTCCATCCAACGACTTTAAATGAGGTTTAAAAAGTATCTTCATTAGATTAAAAATAGTGTTCATCCTAGTTTATTTCATTGATTCCATGCTGGCCCAATAACATAGAGAATATACCGTAATTCTGTAATGCATATAGTAGTTTTAAAACACTTGTGTTGTCTGAATTTGTGTGCTTAAATAAGCTGCACAAACGTGTAAACATTTTAAAATAAAGCGTCCAGTCATAATCCAAAGTAGAAAAAACATTTCGGCAAGAGAATCAAAACCATTACCACAATAGCAACTGAATTTTATTATGCTCATCATTTACGACAGTCACTAATCTATAATCGTGAATCTTTGTTGTGAATAATTCCAGTGGCATTCTGTTATCTTAATACAAGAATGAATGATAAGTATATAGACCAATCAATTAGGGATATCGCCATGACATCGAATCCTCGAGCAGGAGACCCGGGTTTTTAGGTAATATAGGCCTACAGAAACAAAACGTATAGGAAGACCCCACGAGACTATAAATATTAGGCATTGTTATTAACAATTAAACGTCAAAAAATGCACTTTTTTGACTATTTTTGTTCTCAATTAAAAACTAAGTTACTTTTGGGCAAAATGGGCTCACCATCCCTAAGGAATTAAAAGACCTTTAAAATGTTTCTAAACCGACCTCGATATCTTTATTTGTTGCTGGGAAAAATGGTATAGAAAGTCAAAATCGACAAATTCTTTGTTTAACAATAATTGTTATTGCGAAATTGAACCTGTCACTTTGTTATTTTGTAAAAAGTCGGGGATTATAGTGCTTAATATGTGGTAAAAATTTCAGATCGATTCATCAAATAGTTTATTGCAAAATTCCATTTATTTATATTTTTGCTATACCCATCTACGCACAAATAAAAAAAAATCGCGATTCTAAGATCATAGTGCCCTAGAGAAACATATTTTCTATCGATATCAATTGTTCAATATGATAAAAAGCAATTTCAAAATTGCTTAAAAGATTAAGGAAGAACACATTTATTTTATTTTGGCACATTATGTGATATGTCATAAGTCCAATGTCCAAATATCTTTGAAAATTGTTGACGAATTTTGATGTTTCTTCTTTTGATTTGGGGTACCGTTCTGATTATTTTCACATTATGTGATATGTCATAAGTCCAATACCTTTGGAAATTGTTGACGAATCTTGATGTTTCTTCTTTTGATTTGGGATACCGTTCTGAGCACATTACAAAGATGCAATTTGTTTATTAATTTATTCATTAATTTACCACCTAATTTGTTGAAACAATTTTTCGCGAAAAATCCTTTTTTTGTGCGTTTTCAATTGTTAAACATAGAAAATGATTGAATAAAACGTACATTAAAATATTATTAACATATTTTGATTTATCGTTATATCAAATGGTATGAACATAGTGTATTTTTCATCATATTTTTATTAAAAAATAAATTTAAAAATTATTTGTTAATGACAATAATTCATGTATTATAGTTATACAAGTAATTCCCATGTTTAACAATGAAAACCGCACCAAAGAAATGGATTTTTGGCGAAAATTAAAAAAAATTGTTTCAACAAATTAAGTGGTAAATTAATGAATAAATTAATAAAGAAATTGATATTCGTAATGTGCTCAGAACGGTAGCCCAAATCAAAAGAAGAAACATTAAAATTCGTCAACAATTTCCAGAGATATTTCTAAGGTATGACATAAGGTGCCAAAATAAAAAAAAAGTGTTTTTCTTCTTTAATCTTTGAAACACTCTTAAAATTGCTTTTTATCATACTGAACAATTGATATCGATAGAGAAAATGTTTCTCCAAGGCACCATGATCTTAGAATCGCGATTTTTTTTATTTGTGCGTAGATGGTTATTGCAAAAAATTGCAAAAATATAACAAATGGAATTTTGTAATAAACTATTATTTGATGAATCGATCTGAAATTTTTACCACATATTAAGCACTATAATCCCCGACTTTTTACAAAATAACAAAGTCGCAGGTTCAATTTTGCAATAACAATTATTGTTAAACAAAGAATTTGTCGATTTTGACTTTCTATACCATTTTTCTCAGCAACAAATAAAGATATAGAGGTCGGTTTAGAAACATTTTAAAGGTCTTTTAATTCCCTAGAGGTTGGTGAGCCCATTTTGCCCAAAAGTAACTTAGTTTTTAATGGAGAACAAAAATGTCAAAAAAGTGCATTTTTTGACTTTTAATTATTAATAACATTGCCTAATGTTTATAGTCTCGTGGGGTCTTCCAATACGTTTTGTTTCTGTAGGCCTATATTACCTACAAATCCGGGTCTCCTGCTCGAGGATTCGATGTCCGCAACAAATTGCTATAAATAACTCCCTTAGCTGTCATATTTTGTATTTTTAATTGGTGTGGATAAATTTTAGCATGAAGGGTGCGCCAGGAAAATAAACTCTGTCGAAACATGTTCGATAAATTTTAACGTTGATACCGTCATTGCTTGTAATTAATTTTCTGTGTATTACGAGAATAAGTAAGAATTAGTACTTACATTATTGGCGGATTTCCTTTGGTGATGTTAACGTGAAAAACGAAACCGTCGACTATATAACGAGGCACGTTTCCTTTTCTTTTAATTCTTTGCAATAATTCTACACCTTTAATATCTGGAAAATATAGCGTCATTTAGAATTGCTAAATCGGACAAAAAAATAAAACAAATTTCAGTCAATTTAAATAATTATTAGAAAAACTATACTTTATTCGTTTCAACAAACTATAACAATGTCATTCAGTGCCGCTCTTTGTTCCTTTTACGGAAGCCTCTAATGGACGCTTCGACTTTCTTGAATGGGTAAAACTCTTCAGTTTCTGGATAACTGAAACAGGTACCTACTGTTCAATGTCTCTTCATAAAGTGTACATGGAAACTTACATTGAAACCACGCTGCTGTACACCTGCAAAGGTTTTCCTGGCAGATTCTCGGAGAAGAGTTTGAGAGTTTTCCATATTTCGGCTTTCCTTTCAATAAGAAAATCTGGAGGATGAGAGTGTGGCTGGGTCAAGTAAAGGTCATCTGTACTACCATTAATTGGAAGAAACGCTCGAGCTTTACAATTAGTCGTTCTTCGAGTTGAACAGCACAAATAACTAAAAATATTTATAAATTTACAAGTTGATAATTGCTAATCACATCGAACCTTACATTTTATCAATTTTTTTGTAAGTTATGGCATAGGAATACCCATCCTTATAAATAGAGCTTCGTTTCAAATCTGAACCTAAAAAAACCCACAAATCAGTTAACGTGTATAAATTAACACTCCTACCAATAAACAAAGTGAGATTTCTACACAAAAAATCTCCATCTAACTAATTAAACGCTATGAAAAACCAGTTCCAAGAACAATTTTATTAAAGGATTCTATAAAAGTAATACAGAAGCTTATCGGGTCACGTACGGAATTTAATTATACATATAACACAACGTTTCACACACTTTATTGACTATTGGTTCAGTTTAAACAACTTAATACAAGCTTCAACTAGATCTTTGGCGTTGTCATTGGCTCTGTGTATCAAAAAACGATTAATCTATTGTATGCAGCGCTCTAGAAACCTTTACTTACAGATGGTCTGGTTAATTTCCTCGGAAAACTTCTTCCACGTCAATCTTTAAGGACTTGGAAAACCTTCGATTGAGCTTTGTACTAGGTATAACCAGGCGAATGACTCCGAAAGCTTTTGATATATACTACATTTATTGGACAGGTTATTTTAGTAGTTGTGCAATTTCAAGCTTTTGTATTTCATACTTTTCTTTTCATTTTGAAATTTTTTAACTTAAATTTGTAATTTAATTTACTTTTCTCTTTAGTGAACAAGGCACCTAAGAAAATTTTTGAAACTGTAACAAGCAAATGGGTTTGTTAGGGTGCAATCATAAAAACTGATCATTTTGTCGAATTCGTTTATTAATATAAAATTCCAAATCTTTAAAATTAAACTGGGTCTTAACTTTTCCCTTACACATTCTAAAGTATGGATAACTAGTTATAAAATATTAATAACGTTTTCTTAGGTACGGCAGATTAAAAAAAACGGTGTAATAAAGATAAACACTACATACCTTAATTTCAGTAAAAAATAATGTAATCTTAACTGTAAATATATGGTGTATGTAGAACAGTTTGAATAAACTGAATAGAATAGTTGAGAAACTTTTAGCTAACAATGGAGAGCAGGAAATATTTTTTCACTCATT
Organism: Cryptocephalus moraei; assembly: GCA_946251905.1. Classification (NCBI taxonomy): domain Eukaryota; kingdom Metazoa; phylum Arthropoda; class Insecta; order Coleoptera; family Chrysomelidae; genus Cryptocephalus; species Cryptocephalus moraei. Next base: position 34,831,469 of record OX276454.1, on the reverse strand, counting down.
TTATGCCCTATTACAAAAATTAGTATCCCTTTTGACGTAATAACGTCTTATAAATCGATGAACGCCGGCTACACACACCAAACTCTTTGTAACGTTACGCCTGACCCATGCGTGGAAGCGAGAGCGAGAACAAGCGATAGAGAGGTACGATCGGCCTTAGCGTCCTTAGCGTTTGGCTTGCGACGCATCTATCTCTCTTCCACTCCATCGGCCGATACGTCCGAGTGAAAGAGAGACAGCAGCAGCACACAACCTTGACGTTAACTGTATTGCCGACTATTTATAAAGTGTACTGAATATTTCCTGTGAATACCATTGCTTATTACAATAACAATTGTGGCAATAAGGTAATTATTCTTGCATTCTACGAATTTGATTAGCTATACAATCTCATATATTTGTTCTTTGATTATTACAAATAAATAGCATCGGTCAGCGAGTGCAGCAATTGACGGATATTGATGTCGATGTACCAATTCTCTTTTTGCGGTGACTTCTACACAGATGTGAAAAATGATGACACATTCCTCAAATACATGGACAATACGTACAATCTCGAATGCATATCAAATGTTAATAAGTTAACAACCATCGATTTGACTTTCTCATGGCACATTACACTTGAAACAGTCCCTTTGATTTCCTACTTTTCCTATCATCGTCCAATCCTTAACAAAATAACGCAGATTGGAAGATCTTAAATATCACACATGTATACAAAATGTTAATTGTGCATTGTTACTTGTAATTGATCTGTAGAATTGAAGTAAAAAAATATTTTGAATTAACGAGTGCAAATATATGTTAATTCATAGAAAAAAAATGTAATTTTCCATTAACTCCTTTGTATTATTTAAAATAATGATAATTTTGTGATAATAATTGAATTCAATTCATAAAAGTATGCAATTTTTCAACAATGTTTGCTTATCACCAATGCCTATTTTTCCAATAGGCCCTATAGGTCCGTGCCTGGGGGCCCCAAGATTGACCAAGTATCCCTACGAGGGACCCCCAGATGGTATATGGGCCTAGGGCCCATTTGAACCAAAAATAGGCCCTGCTTATCACGTTATCACGTACAATTATCGTCCATAAACCGACTTTACAGACAACCAATTTTTTTCTATTCATAAGCGCTGGAATTTCGCAATATTATTCTGCTGAAAAAGTACAATTTCTGAAATGTGGTTAGGTAAATGCTGGTTCTTTTGTCTTTATATGTTTTATATTAGTCAGAAGTTCATGTGAATAAAATATATATATTTCATTTACTATCAGTGTAAAGTAGGAAGTTATTGTACATCAATAAATTTCTGGAATATCTGAAAAGATTTTCTGTTATTAAGACTTGATGAACGAAGGAAACGGGTCGTTTCTTGAAAATACATTTAGACAAGGAAACTACTTAAGGAAAAGTTATAAAAATGCATTTAAATGGGATGACATACCTATTTCACAAGAGTGTAAACTAATCTGTTCAAAATTTACCAGAATGGAGAAATGTTAAGATTTTCCAGTTTTCCAGAAGTAAAATGAGATCTGCTGAAGGTTTGACATTGTGCAAAGAACACGAGCCCAATATTATTTGAAATAATTACTCAAATTTAGGTACTATAGTGCATATGTAAAGTGGTTTTTCCCACTAAGTTTCATAAAACTAAAATTATACACTATCATGCGCACCAGACACATACTATTTATGCAGAAAGCGACTAATGCTCAAATTCTTTTTTTTTCGAACTTTACTCTGATATGATGTCGTACTCACATGAAAGGAAACTGCAACCAAACCAATAATTAAGCAGTTGCTGTTACATTATAACATGTTTACAATGTAGATGTAGACAATTTTAGTTAGTCTTAAGTTATTCAGAGAAGTTTCCAACTCAGATAAACACCATCCATAGTTGAAACAGTCTTAATTAAAATACTGAATAGAATACACAAATTTTAAAACTTCATCGGAGGCCTGCATATTCTCTTACTCTGACATTTTGAAAAATGAAACGTTTGGAAAAACAATGAAACCACAGCAAAACTTTTAAGTTGTAATGGCTGCATCCGCAAGTACAATATAAACCTCTAATAGCGCTTTCTCAAGAATTCCAGATCTTGAGAGGTCAGACTTTTGACTAATAAAATCCTTATTAGAAATTGATTCCATAATTATTGTAGAAGTGGCCGTTAATGAAAATAAATTTAAGACTTCTGTATGACTATAACAGTGAGTAATATTGAAAAGAACTTGATCCACAAAGATGGAAAAGTTATAAAACGTTAGAAAATTGGATTTATTTTACAATGTCTTTTAGTAACTTCTTCTTCGCTACAAGTATTAAGCAAATTGCCTGTTACGGTATCCATTTTTTGGGTGGTCGTTACACACTTAGTAACTACTTATTGTATTTTTTTGTATATCTGTACCTAATATCAAATTTTCTGTTATCGAATGTAGTAGTTCTAGTGTGAATGTACCGAAAAGTGAGTAGTTAATAGGCATTAGTTTAGTATAAATTATTTATTAGAAACTACTTAAGGACAAACACCCCTACAGACATGAACTCCCTCCTGTATACTGTAACCCCGATGGTTTATTTTTAAATGGAACTCTAGTATTTACTACTTAGTTAAACTATATGCTGACTCCCACTTAGAACTATAAAACCTCTTAAGGACCAATGGTTGCTCTATGCAGCCAATGGAAAGTAGGTATACAAAAAATCGTTACGCCTATAATACAGTACAATTTAGCCATCCCTATGATGAGAAATGCCTATTGCACAAAACGAGAGTGGGATCACTTTCTCAGGTAGAATGAACATCAGACGTGGCGTACCGCGTCCATCAAGAATTACCATACTACTATCAAGAATTACATTTTGTTTGTTTTTGTGACTTCTTAAAAAGACTGAAAAAAGATAAAGGTAGCAGGCAAAGTAAGGTGTGTCATTGCATGTGTAATTGTACTTCTATTCGATATTACAAGAGCATCAATGCAAATTTTCGCGACTCACCACTGAAGCAATGTAAAACTAAAAGTATCTCAACATTCATAACAAGATTTCGTAACGTCCAAAACATTTATTTAGACAGTGCCTTCTTCACCAGGTCTCTCCGGTTAACCCTACCGCAAGAATTACACAGATGTCCGTACATCGTGCAATTTTCGTGCATCCAGTTTTCACATTTAACACACTGGACCCAATCTCGTTTCGATTTCGTCGTGTAGTAGTAATCCAGACATTCCATGCAGTAGTCACTTTTCAATTTGGATCGTTCAGGATTCGCCCCGACAGTTTTCCTCTGATGGTGGGATCTTTTTCTCTTTGCACCTTCAAAATTTGGCACAATTTGTAAATGGTAAATATTCAAGGTACAAACTACACCTACTAATGTATTATCTTTTCCAAACAATATTAATTCATCGTGGTCTCATGCAATTCGAAAATGAAACAAGTCATCTAACTCTTAAAATTTTATTCAATCCCCTCCTACACAGACGATTGATACAGCTATTGATTATTAATCCCCGTTCAATATTAAATAGATTTAAAATTACACTCCTGCATATACACTTCCATCGTAACAATTTATTGTGTACCAAGCTCAGTACTTAAAAAAATATTTCCACATTAACACAAAAATGTTTGGACCGAGTAGATTCATCACAAGTAAAGGTGAGGACGACAGAGATCAGACGATATCAAGGCAACGCGACAAGAACATGATAGAAAGTTGAGGCACAGGTTGAGGTATATGTTGCATTCCAGCGATCGCTAGGGTCACTTGTTTCGTAATGTGTCTTATAACGATGCTATTCTTTCTTACGACTTCTATTTAGTTATGTAATAAGTACCTACCTCTAGACAGTTTCGGTAAAACTGATAATACTTTCTCACTGACCTTGGTCTCTTGAAACTGGATGTATGGAACAACACAATCGCAGTGTTACAATTCAAAGAAATAGGTCAGGCTGATTTTGAATGACAGTGAACAATTGTTAATATTGTATACATCATATGGTAGAACAAGTAGTTTATACACCTGCCTTTATGAAATTCATAACTTTACGCCTTGCATACTGGTTAGCTGATTACAATGTGCGCTCGACGATTGACGCATTTTAAAGTGGCAGCATGACAAAATATTATTGCATCATTTAAAATTTCAGAGCAATATATTTTTCAAATTGCTTTTCAATTAAAGTCCTTTTCACAGTTGTCTTGAAGGCACTTTTCCCTGACGAAAACTAAGGCAATTCTATTTTCAATATCTTTGCTATTCAATGTTCTATTCTATTAAGCGTCTCGTAAGTAAAGGGTAAAGGTAAGATATTAAATAAGGTGGTATGTTTGTAAATATATTGAAAATATCCTACCTTACTATAGGATCTTCGAGCGATTACCTTAATCTCCCAAGTTGTTTTCCAATTAATTCACACAGTGAAATTTTGTTAGAAATGGGCATTTTTGAAGTGGACAACCAAAACACCAATAACGCTACCGCGATTGTTGCTGCATAATAATTAGGCGTATAATAAATGTCTACATAATCTTACTTGTAACGTGAAACACCCTTTCAACAAAACAACCACAAAGCACCCTAGTAATAAATTCGGATAGAAAATATTTCTATCCGTTTGGTAATGCGTTTTGCGGATAGAAACCGATACGTTTTATCGTTCCCTACCCGATTTTTTGGATAGGAACTCAATACGGTTCTATGTAGTTTTTAACCTCACACGCTTATTGCTTTCTATCGCGTATTTTAACAAGGTTAACGACAAATTTTAACAAAAAAATCATTAAACTGATTTTACTTATGCTTCAAGATGTGATAATGAACAGCATTATCATTAAATGCAACGCATAGCTACTGGCTTATTAGAATTATGCTTTTAAGCTATCATGCAACACATTCAATGCTTTCAGCATCCCTAGATTATTGCCTCGTTGACAGTCATCTTCTACTCTCCTGAAGAACCCTCTAAAATACCTTGCTGACACAAAATGCAGCTTCATAAGATCTTGGGTAGTCAACTTCCGGCTATGCTTTTTCTCGCTCAACAATTTCTTTTCTATCCACACCTATGGTCCCATAATCTTGACCTGGCCAGATTACTACGCCAGTCGGTTACAGGCTCGGCAGGCACTTGCTCAAACTGCTCAGTCGTGTTTGACAATATTCCATCAAGCAGTCATTGCTGTCTTGGACAATATCGACATTGATCGTTTTCATTAAGTTATAAAAATTTGAACAGCGTTTTCATGGAATAATGGCTTGGCAATGCTTTCTCTTCTGATAAACGTTCGTTTCAATTCTAATTAAAAACCTGCTGCATCAGTTCACTCAAATATATAGCGAACCTAGACTGCCTTTATGCTTCAACATGCTGCTTATCTGTGCTTGATAATGCGTTTTTCTATTAAACTTTTTAAACCACCCACGACTTACATTGAATGCTTCTCCGTCGGTTGATGACGAGCATCTTATTAATGAGATAAGCAAAAATTAGCTTTGCCTTCTCACAAATTATATTTTCGTTAATAGGGTCGCCTCTCATCTATCCATATGAGCAGCAATTTTTTAACTTCAAGGATTCGTGGTGCCTGTGAAGAAATTCGTGTGACATTTGTGAAGCATCAGTCTCCTTAGTCGCATCATCGTTTATGAGGATAGTGCAAATCGTCATTCTTTCTTTTTTAAATTATTTGGCGTTTGACTTGATTCATCTTTGAGTGATTCTTCTATTAATCCGGTCTTCTTATGGCACTTTCTTTGAGATCAAACATTTAATCGTGCTTAATTTTGCACTAAAAAATGCGTACGTAGTTTGTCTGAAACCAATTTCATAAGACAGTAAAATTTTGGCCGAACGGGCGTAACCACAACTGATAGTTTAGCCTCTGATTGTTTAGTAAGACATTAGAGATTAGAGCATGTGAAATTAGGATCCATCTAGGTTGAGGTTGAGTGAAAACATCGCTCCTTCAGAACCATTGTTTGATCGGTACAGAAAGTGCTCCTCTTGCATGTTTGTTTTTACCTTTAAAACTGTCGAGTATTTCACCCAAAGGGAAACAATTTTGGTTTATACCAACGCCCTCCTTGTTTATCAGCAAGTAACTTAAAGAGCCCTTCCCTTCTGAATTAGTGGGAATTCGAGTGATTAGCTAAAGACAAAGAGCAAACTGACTAGCAATTAAGCATATGCAGTAGTGTGTTCACTTTGACCAAACGACCTCCACACTAAAATAATAAGGAGCATAGCACGGTCCATGCGGAATTGTAATTCAGAGATGAGAAAGTTTAAGTGAGTTTTCAATCTTTTCCTTTGTTGTGCAGAATTTATAGATTTGAATTAAAATCAGATGCAAAATATGTAGTAATTACCACGTTAATTAATTTAGTCTCCATTTTATATAGATTAGTTAAAAGATTCCTACCAAATTAAATTTAAAATGTGATATCTTAATTTCCATCAAAGAAAAGAGAAGAATGGAAAAGTTAGAGATCATGTCCACACTCCTCTCACATGCGACTCTGATAATTCGGCAATATGTTGAGGACGATGGTTGAGGTGAATAAAAGTGCATTTAGTAACGCCAATGAATTTTGACACACCATAATACGATAACCCTGCCACGATTTATTATTCACTTTTGTTCTTTATGATAATCAAAGAAATATGACAAAGTTTCGATTTCCACAGTTCAAAATGCAATATTTTTGATAACAGCAAAATTCATACTAGGGACAAGTTGTGCAAAACAATTAAACAAGAGACCGAAATTGCACCTGCATAATTTGTTCCATTTTTTACGATTATAGTCGCCAGATTGTAATACTGGATATATATGTGCCAGTTTTATTGTTTATGCATGTGTAGGAGACTGGTGGCTTTTCACAAAATTATAGGGGGGTCGGTCATACCAAGTATTGTATGTAAATACTGTGCTTTAATATAGGACAAAAAGCACTTTTTCAATGCGCTCAGTACATCGACATTTTCTTTTTCATGCAAGCCACTTTGTAAAAACTATATAAAGATAGACTGGATACCAACTGAAACATAAACAACCACCCCATATTACATGAGTATGAAGTAGTCACCTTATTTACTTTTACATTTAATCAATTTATACTTTTTCCAATGGTAAGCAAGATTAGGGCAGACAAGACTTGCATAAACATCCATCCATACAATCATTTTTTTGTTCTCAATGTATGCAGTTCTTGTACTTTAATATCCTGTGAATAATCAGAGTGAATACATAATTTATTCGCTCTGATCAATCCACATGATAAACAAAAAAATTTGAACATTAAGGCGGAAACAGACTATCGTCACGTCACGTGAGTTCACGTGCTGTCACGTTAACTCACGTCACTTTGACGTAACCTCAGTCTGGTTCTAATACATTTAAATACCATGTGAAATATTACTCCGCACTTTTTATCCGTGACGTGAGTTAACGTGACAGCACGTGAGCTCACGTGACGTGACGATAGTCTGTTTCCGCCTTAACAGGATTAATGTGAGTCACTTCTATAACTACCACACTACTGATAAACAAACACTACCACCAATTGTTTCCTAACAGAACCAATAGCAAACTTGGATTCAATTACTCAATTAAGAAGTTTCTTTAAATGCAGACACCTTGAAGTTCAACAAACTCTTCACATTTCCAATGTGAAAATTTGTTCAATCTAGTTTTACCTTTACCCTTCTAAGTAAATTCAATTGACCAAAAATTACTGCAAATATTAAAATATACAGAAACCCTGCTAAATAGCGTAATTAAAGCACTATTGCAGGCAAAAATCTTAAAGCACTATTGTAGGCAACAATCTTAAAGCACTATTGTAGACAACAATTGACGAATCGTTCCTAATTCTTTTAACGGATCATATGAAAAATCTGCCTTACTAGATACCTGCAGTCGGACGAAGATCTCCTAGTACACTCTCTGACAGCAGTGGAAGATCTCCAAATAACACAGCATTTTCAAATCAATATTGGTACTCGAGCAGATTAAGACTAGGAAATTCTCAAAACTATTCTCATTTGTAAATTTCTACAATTTTAAAGAATACTAACCAATAAACAAATCTAATTCTAATCCAAATTTAAGATAGCATTAAGATTGCTGTAGAAGCTCAATCGCTTTCAGTTTTTTTTTACTTCTTATGTTTTAATCTATTCACTATTATTAGATTAAGTTTCATCAAGAATAGAACCATTAAATAAGTAATGCGAGATTCTAACTTTCTTTAAGATATTTTTTCCATTTGTAAAGTTCATAAAACAGGAAGTTAGGTGCTACAAAAATTGGAAACCAATGTCTACTTTCAAGAATTAGGGTGGTGAATAACTGACATTTGTAATAAAATTTATTTCTCTTCAAGTACAAAAACAAAAAGATCACGTTCGTTTGTTCTTCGACACAATGCTGCGCCATCTTCGCATCGAAGTATGAAGTTGAACATAGGGACACACATCTGGACCTTCAGGAACACTATTGGAGACTCAAATGCAGTTCACAAAACACCAAAAAAAATTACTACTAAATCATACTTACAATGAAGCAACGTAATTATAAGTCTCTCTTAAAGGTCTGTCCGGCTGATTGGCGATAGCGTTTTTAATTTCCCTAATAAACAAATCTTTAACTACAGCTGTTGCATGAGGCGGATGGTTATGTTTGCTGTTTAATGCTATCGTAATTGGATTCACATTTGCCGAGAGAGAAACTCTGGCTCTGCATGATAATTTCTTGTATTCCGAACAAATAAAATATCTGCAAATGTTACAATATTTTCGATATTACAGGGAAACGCGTGACAGAATTGGGGAAAAATATACTTTCGACCCTTTTCTTACCTATTTCCATCCTTCTTTGTTGTGTTTTGATGGTAAGTAAAACCATCAACAATAATACCACCTGTTCTAAAAAGTCCTTTCCAATCTATTAAAAAAAAATCTGTGAGTAGGGATTCCGAACAACTCGCGATTGTACGACACTTCAAATATTTATTTCAAAAGGAAATGTTCAAAAGTTAATGTAATTTAAATCATTTAATGATGATGGAGGCTATAGTATACTTACCAAATTTAACAAAGACACCAATATGAAATCACTTTCTAAAGAAAAAAAGTGAAATATACCACTTATTCAACCCATGTGTAAAACTCAGATGGCAATGATGAACATAAAAGCATATGTCACAGCAATAAGACACTCTCCCCCCTCACATCTCTTCATTCTAACTGCTGTTGATAAAACCAAACTTTTTGGATTACCCTCGACAATGGCCTACTGAGATTCAATAATTATTGAACGTACAGTATATTTAATGCGCGTTTTCCGCAATAAATGCACTCTGATCCAATATATTTAATAATGAATTTTGTGCATTATTAAATAAATAATGACACTTTTTCATCATTAATAATTATAGCAGATTCATGTGTGGCACCAACAACACTAACCAAACTTTCCACACTTTTTTAAGTATTTTAATTTACTCAAAAGACACAATAAAATGTCAATTCGACCTAAACAACAATTACAACAATTAAAATTATTAATTGTTGCAAATCAAATTTGTTTATTTTTGGTCATCTTAACTGATCATCTTTAATTAAAAACGACCATATTTAATTAATAGCGATTTAATAAATTTATGAAATCGCAAAAATAAAAACAAATAAACGTTTATGAAAACTATCATAAACGTTGAAAACAGTGTTATATATTATTAATTAATAATATATTTTGAAACATCACATATCCATAAAATAAATACAATGTCGTAAAATCGCTAAATTTAGCAAGAATAAGATATTTCAAAATCTCAAATCGCAACATAGAACTATCCATCATTTAATACTTATAATGAAATCATAGACAGAAATAGACAACAGAAGATTTAAGATTTTGTTTGCACCAAAGAATTTTTGGAGGAGTTGATAGCTGATACCAGTTTCCTCCAAAGAGTGATGGTGAATACTTTAAACAAGTGGACAAACCAGTTAGTTAGGTAAACCATTGAATGAGTTACCACTGTTATAATTTCTTTGCAATTAAGTACTACCAGAGCAGCTTTTCTCCTTCAAATATTCTTCATCACAATAAAAATAAGCTATCACCTACCTTGTCCCTCGCCAGTGCCATCTGTACTCGTACCAGCTTGCGGTTCGTCACCATGACTGCTCTCCATCATGGAGTAATCCTCCCCATCATCAACAGTATTCTCATCCATAGTATCGTCACCAAAGTTTTCTTCTCCCAGTTCTTCCGGTAATGATTGAGCTTGTTCGTAGGGTTCCACTTTGAATTGAGGCGTTTCTGCCGAGCTAGTTATAGGCTCCGATTTGCCTGCTATGGCCGAAGAAGATAAGGGCTGAGATTCATTAGAGGACACACTCAAACGTGAACGCTTTGGTTGGGGTGCAGATGCAATAGGCATAGCTTGTTTTTTTGGTCTTGAAATGTGTTTGTATTCCTCGACATGGGGCTTGTCTGTATCTTGTACTTCTGTCTCGTTGGTACCCTAATAAATCAATTACATCAATATTAGTATTTCTTTAGAAAGTATGTTTGAGGTGATTAATTATTTAAGTTTAATTCAGAATTACGTCCTCTAGTCATTCATTGTTAGGAAACTCAGAAGAAAAATTCATCATACCAATTAACTTGCAGTACATTCTAACTTTATATGAAAAACTTACATTTCCATCACCAGTCAGTCCCTTGATTTGTAATGCTTCAGCAGTCTTAATGAAAGTAGTTAAATTCTCCTGGCTAACTTGTACCTCCCCTTGATACATGAATGTCAACAAATCCTTCACAGCCTCATAGCTGACGTCCTTCATAAATACTATTGGGTGTTTACACGGGTTAGTCTTGAATAGCTCCTTAAAATAGGGACTGCATACTGATAGCACCATCTTGTGGGCTTTCAAGTGTTTGCCTTGAACTGCGAGAGTCACATCAACCAGATCCTCACTCTCCAGCAGGGAATTCATGCCTGCACTCATGTTTTTGAGAAAATTGTCCCAACAAAGGGAAAACTGTTCGGACGCCGCCATGGTCGGTCCTGGAAAAGAAAAACAATATAATGAAACATGAACCGTCTATAAAACGTAATACCATCAATCAAATCGGAATTTAATTATATTTATGTTGAGGATGTTATGTTTTTGTTTAATATGGGATCATTCATCAATACTGGAAGAAGTTCAAAACTCAAAAAACAATTTTTGCGTAAATATGATTAAAATCATACTTACATTAAAAGGATTAATGCAAAGAATTCATTTTGTTTTTATTTTATTACATACTATATTCTTTGGCTTGTAAGCAGTGAATTGTGCTAAAGAATGTAATTAATATTTTTTTAAATGAAGGGAATTAACCATTGCATTTAAAAAAAATTGCAGAAATATTAGTTATGTACACATATAGGGATATTTGGTTACATAGATATAATATTAACAAATAAATATTGCTGGTAATTTGATATAAATGGTTTTACATCACAACATAAAACTAGTGATTTTGAGTAATGTTTGAAATCCTCAAATTTTGTGTAATACATTGAATATGAGTTTTGAATTTCAGGTAATCTCTGTCTTGATAATAATCATGAATGTTGCTTACGGGATAATGTAAGTTATATACAGACCGTTTCTAAGGAGTCGCAGGATGGAATCAACATAAGAGCGAAAGAAAAGCCATATATTTCCCATAGGCTAATCAGAGAAAGAACTTTTACGACGTTGCGAAACATTACAGTCATTGCCACTCTACCGGCCGGCATTATGATAATATGAGAAACACACGTACGAACGTGATCATCTGTGTTGATCATTCGCTGTGTAGCCTCCGACGGGAATATCTAGAATGGGTTACGGACCGAATAAAAGGTGTTTTTGTAAAGTGGTTTTACATGCACTCTGTGGAGTGCATGCACTTTGCACTCTACTGATCTCCGAAAGCGATACGCCTGGTTAATGCCTGAACTGCCTGGTCGGCCGGCAACGTTGCAAAACTTGCTTCTGTCATACCAACGGATTACTATTGTTTCTCTTTTGCTCGTGCTAATTTCGGACCACACGTTTCAATAGGAAAGCTCCGTATATATCACTGTTAGTAGGTAGGTACTTGCTAGGAAGTTAGTTTTACTTCTACTTTTTATATAAAGCTTCATTTAGAAGACAGTGCCATAACCTTATGAATTAATAAATTCAACAGGAATTAATGTGTTATAGAATTTTTGTCACATTTCAAACTTCAAAGTTTCTTCAAAACAATTCAGAAATTCCAAAATTTATAAATACCTTAATGGAACAACATTTAATAACTTTGGAAAGCCCAACGAAAACCAGACTTTTAGTAGTTAGTTTAGTGGTTACAAGTTTAGAGTAAAGTTAAAATATAACCCATTGTAACTTCATTAAATATAATAGGACTTTAGCATTTTTATATTTAGCAGGATTCAGCAAGTGAGTTTTAGAATTGTGGTCATAAAACTAACAATTTGGTGTCCTTTCCACTAACTCGGTAAGAGCTTCAAACTTTGATTAAACTCTTAAAAAATAATCTTGTAGTTTCATTTTATAGAATAATCAATAAACAAATTTTCTTTCAATTCGATGCGACTTCATCAGTGAATCAAAATATTATTAAGGCAAATTTAAATGAGCAAGACGCCGTACTAATTGTACATACATTCGACAGCTGAACAATTTAATTCAGCAATGTTTCCAACTATTTCTAGAGACGCCAAATCGTAGCCATGATGGCGTCGATTACCGCACGAAGCCAACATAGAGATAAGCTTATAGATGCGAAAGAACATATCAGTTTCCCTTACCTTTATTTAAAACGACTCCCCGGACTGACGCTTAGGTTTTCTGCACTTCTTTCGAGAAAAAAAATTAATTTCACCGGTGTTTTATTCAGAAGACGTGAAGAGACATTCACAATTCACCATATCCCACCACGCCGTCGATTTTTAGGAAGAAGCCGGAAGTTGATCGTTAATCGAATAAGATGAGTCGGAGAGGGGATACGAAAGCGGAAGTAGACGATGCTGCCAACGTTGGGTCATGAACAGCGCTGCGACGGTTCCACCCACAAGTATTACTATTTGAAGTTAGGTTCGATAAGAGGTTTCTTTGCTTTAATCGAGTGAAATTAATAAACACCCATCCCCTATTTAGGTGTAAATAGCGTAGATATAAGTAAATATAACAACATCTTTAAAAATTCTTTATTATATGTTTGCTAGTGTAAGTAGATTTCGTATGTTGGCAGCGCCGAATGTTGAATATTGACCGCACGAGGGTCGAGGCACGCGCAGAACGTTCGAAAACAAAAATGGCAGTTCCAGTGGGGAGTGTAATTTTCCCGCTAAATAGGCGGATAGTTTTCGGGGAAGTAAAGGCAAAAGAAAAGTGGAAATATGGATAAGTTAGATCGATTTCTGACCCTCGCGAAGGCTGGAGAGGGCACGTACGGCGTCGTTTACAAGGCGAAGAACAAGGTGACTGGGAAAAATGTTGCTTTAAAGAGAATCAAACTGGAAAGGTAATTATCGGATCCTTTGTGCTTGGCAACGAAACGATCGTTATTTTTCTCATTTATGAGGAGCGGCTAAACGTTATATCTAATTTAATGTTTCCATGTAATGCTGAGGTTGCACTAGTTGAAATTAATAAACCTCGCACTATGTATAATCAATATTGACTGTGCGCTCACTAACTGATTTTTTTATTCATCTCTACACGCTTTCCACTATGGGATAACTAGATGGGATTCAGAGCGGGATCTGGTGGTACTCTACGTTTCTTTTTCTATTCGTAGCACCACAAGATTCAGCTTATGATCCCGTCTGCATTCATCACTAACTCTGCCTGCTGGTAATGTGGTAATTTTAATGTTCTTTAACATTCCCTAATTTCATATTTGAATTAAATATTTTAGAAGTGCCCTAGCAGCATTTTGCTTGAGCATTTTTCAACCATCCCTGCTACAAAATTCATTCACAATTATAAGTGCTGAAACATATTTACAACTAAAAATGCTGCTTCGGGTAAATGCTTTATGACAATCTTTGCTGGATGCCTGGATGTCTGGTCCTGGTGATAGTTGAGTCAATTTAAATTTCATAAGAACATTGTCTGATTCTGCTTAGCTTCAACTTACAAATCTGAAATGAAGTTAAGAACAAAAATTTTGCTTGTACCTAACTGCTTTGATAAATATAAATACTTCTCAAGTATAAACTGTTTTTGCAAACCGGGGATGAATTTCTTTGCTAATTTAAGTTAAAAGACAAGAGACACTAACTAATTTTGGCACAGGAAGTAAGACCAAAAATACACTAAAGAAAGAATTTTAGGTCTATTGAGTACTAAACTCCAAATAGGTATATGTTCATAAGAAAATAAATATTTGTAGTTATCTTGTGTTATCCTGTTCTAGCCTCATGGTTTTCAGTAGTATTTCACTAAATGGTACCAAGCTCTGATAAAGTTTGTCAAAAAGCTTTCTTTTGATTTTAATGATGAAATGAACTTAACTTGAATCTTTATTCCCATAATTTTTGTTTGTTTATTGTATTTTGTACTTATTTCTTGTTCTGATTGTTTAAAATTTTCTGCTTTTTGGTATTACTGTTAGGTTTTACAACAAGGGTGATCTAGAGAGCACATGTGAAGGAGTTCCGCCGACCGCTATTCGAGAGATCAGCTTGCTGAAGGGCCTGAGACACTCATCCATTGTTGAACTCTTAGATGTAATGCAAACTACAGATAAGCTTTATTTGGTTTTCGAGTATTTAGATCTGGACCTCAAGAGATACCTGAGTGGGACAAGTCAACCACTACAAGCTGAACTCATAAGGGTATTTAAGTTTGTTTTATTTAAAAAGAAATGTGGTAAAGTATGGGGAAATGGCATCTTAATTAAATTTTACTTGAGATGAAATACGGTTGAAAGACTGTTTTATAATATTAAAGGGTAATAGAATCTACTCACCTAAATTTCGAGATATATTTTTTTAAAAAAACATTAATCTGACGAAATTTTTAATGTCTTTGTCTGAGAACAGGATATAAAATAAGATGTAATCAATGGTAAAAAATCTAGTAAGCCATACTGAAATTAATCAGATAAGCTTTATTTAAAAAACTGCTTGTTTCTTAAATTTAATTCTTTATAGAGTTACATGAAACAGTTGTTAGAAGGACTAGCTTACTTACATTCCCACCGAATACTCCACAGGGATATGAAACCTCAGAACATGCTGGTCGACAAGGAAGGACACATAAAACTGGCAGATTTCGGTTTATCACGAGCTTTTGCATTACCAACAAGGACTTACACACATGAAGTGGTAACAATGTGGTATAGAGCTCCAGAGTTGTTGCTGGGTGCAAAAATGTACTGTACTGGAATTGATATTTGGAGTTTGGGGTGTATTATGGGTGAAATGGTATGTTTTTTTACTACAGTATACTATTAATGTAATATGGCTTATCAGAAACCATAAATCGCATCAATTAAATTACTATGGTTCCATTAAAACAATCAAAATTTATGGTAATTGTTACTATTGTATTGTTTTTGGTTTTTTTTTTCTTCATTCAAAACAATTTAACACAGATTGGAAGAGTTTTAAATCTAATCTATCTTGTAAAAGCTTTAATTTACACATGATGTTTGAAAAAATTTAAAATAGGGTCATACTTTCAAGTATATAATAATTTTTTTCTAGCTTACAAAAAGGGCCATTTTTCCTGGTGATTCGGAAATAGACCAACTCTATAAAATATTTAAAGTCCTAGGTACTCCAACTGAAGAAATCTGGGAAGGAATATCAAAGTTTCCAAGTTACAATGCAAGCTTTCCAAAATGGAATGCAATCAATCTGAAAACTTTGTTCGATTTTCACAGTGAAGAAGAGGAACATTTTCTGAAGGTAGGCCCATTGCAAGAGTAAGACCATTCGGCAAGACTTTTTATTTGTTTCAGAGTATGATGGTCTACAACCCGCTTCTCAGGAAAACTGCTAAAGAATTACTGAAGACTAATTACGTAAGAGGTGCTAAGCTTACAGCTCCCGACATGGACGCCTTTCCTCAGGATAAAAATGAGGATTCTGAATAGCTTATTCGCTTATATCAATATATATTTATAGTAACTCAAAAAGCGTTTTTTTACCTTCTTTTATTTAACAATTATAAAGATGGTATAATCTGAATATGCAATATGTATGAAATTCAGCTCACCTCTACAGTTCACCAAAATAAAAACAAACAGGATACAATAAAAAAAATGACAATCTTAAGTAAGCGAAAATATCTAAATTAACTTCAAACAATGTAATTGAGAGATAGGAGTAAATTCGAATTTTCAAACAAAGCAATTTGTAAAGTTCTCATTTAACATTAGATCTAATGACAACTATTGCTTTACTAATACTGTTTTAAGCAGCTTTTAACTGCGTTCACGAGAAATTTTAAAAGTATTTGAGCAAATAACTGCGTTTTCCACTATATTACCTTTACAATACAGAACTATGGAATTTAAGTTACAAGTTTTGAGGATTTGTGAAGGCATATTTAGGACAATGTGTGCACATTAAATACTTCAATGTGTTAAATGTAATCTATTTAGGTATTCTGTAGATATGAAATTAATAATAATAAGATAATTCTCATTAGGACAACTACAGTGTATTTCACTGGTAATTTGATCCATAAATATATCCTAACAATATGACTGTTTTTGAGGGTAACTTTTTAAAAACACGAAAAAGGGCGTAGTTAGCACTGGCGTAAATATGAGATTCTAGAAATTTGGTGGCCAGATTTTCGATTAGTCAATCACAAATATAAAAGCTAAGCTTCATTTTACATGTTGCTACTTTTTTGGTGAATTGCTTTAAGGCTAGTGTACGTACCTACCAATCAATTTAAACAGTAAATAGTTTAAAAAAGCACCTTTGACAGTTCTGCATTGTACTGATAATATGTATAGGCTGTTCTTTATGCCAGAAACATTTACACTCACATCACTTACATTTTGTAAACAATATTCTAATGAAAATACATGTAAATATTTGTTTGCTTCTGTACCAACCAAAGTAATAACAAAGTTACAATAATAATAATAACAAACACTCCCAGGCTATTCGTTTCAAATGACGCACCCTGTGATGAAAATCAAACAAAATTAAAGTAGGCTATGACAGACAACCAAAAGATCAGGCTGGATTAAACTACATAATATTCCAGTCCAAAAGTGTGAAGTGAAGGAGATACTAAAATTATGGAACACAAATGTGTTTGGACGGAGATACTGGAAAAGTGCAAGACAAAGTATTCGATTAAAGGCGTGTGCTTTCTGCAGAACATTTACATTTCAACAAGCAATACTGAAGACCACTGAGGAATTGTGGAGACATTTTAAGTGAATACTTATGAGCACTGAAAAATGAAGCCAACGATTTCAAGATGTCGTTACGTGCACTAGTTATGTTATGTGTGCACATGTTATGCACTAGTGTTGTTAGGGAGCACATGATTAAAGTGACAAAACTAATCTAGAAAATTAATAAGTATTGTCACCAAAAAGAAAGCTTTTGTTCAAGCAAAACTACCACATATTTGTACTTATTATTTTCAAAACTGTAAGATAGAGGAAGGTAAGATTCGACAGATGTATGTGTACAGTGAAATCATGAGAAGTTACATTACTTAAATAGACAGGTAAATATTAATAAAGTGGAAGAACATTTGATAACAGCTGGAAAGCAAATGAATTGTTGAGAATGTATCCATCATTCTCTCTAAAACCCAATTTCTTTACTTTAAAGAAAATGGAAGTTGATTAATTTTAATTAAACAAGTAATAGTTGTAAATGATACAGCATTAAAATATTTAGGCTGTGACACATCTTATGGCTGAAGTAAAGACGGAAGAGGAACAACAAATTATCAGCAAGACACCGAGAAGATGCCCAAATAAAAGATGTGCTTGTACATAGCAGTAAAGATAAAACATGGATGGATTACAATAAAAAAGAAAAAATGAGAATATTGATGACTTCCTAAGAATATAACAAGTTGGACAGTTGACAAAACTTGCCAAAACAAAAAGCAAAGATAAGAAGAGAATTTTAACATTTTGGACATTATTGAAAGACTAAAAATAAAGAAAAGTGACTTGAGGGAAGATACTGAGTGAATGCACAAAAAGAGTGCTTACCAAACCGATTTTTGTAAAAATTCACTACAAAATTCTATCCAGCACGACCCTGATTGATTAACATTACTTTTATGCATACTTTTATGTTCGAATTGACTTAACTAAAAGTATGTTGGACGGTTCCACAAGGTTGCCAATCAAAACCTAGTTCAATGTTTTGTTTTCAACCAGAAACTAAAGAAAAAAATATTTGACACATCTTCCACATATACCTCATAATGAGATCGATCTCAACAGTTGTTTTGTAATATCTTTTACTCCAAAATTTTATATGAAACACAATTTATTTAGTACTTCCATATAAAACAACTGTTTCAGTAGATCTCTATGATAAACCTAGATACATTTCCTTGTAAAACGTATCAAACAGATGAGATTCATTTTTAAAAATACACAACAGGGGCCGTTTTCGTCTTCTTCAAAACTGTCCTTAACGACTCAGAGGTGTTGAGCCCCCATACGTCCAGCGGCGCCCTGCTCATGCAAGCGATCCGACCGCCAGAGATGGAATGTAAAAACTTCCAATAGCTCGGTCTCAAATTGGTGGGTTCCATGATCGCAGCATGAAAAAGAACAGCGGTACTGAAGCAATATAGAAATTCTGTGAAGCCTGGTACATGGGGAAAAACGCCCTTCTCGACACCTAAGTTGTATGTGATTTGTGCGGCTTTCCACATGACATACAAGGATATGGTAGTATCTGGATATCTAATAAAGGCGATGCCAGCCAAAAGTCCTGCAGGGAAAGCGTGGTACGCGCGGTCTTTCCCACTTATCCGTCTTAACATACACAGGCTAAGCCTGAATATGCCACAGTAAGCTCCTAGGAATGTGCCTAAGTTGAGTAACTCTTTATTAAAGATGATTTCTTTTAAAGCTCTTGGAGAGCCCATTATTTTTTTAGCATTTAGCACCAATTTGAGGGTAACTTGGAGACCTAGGCCAACGGTGAACATTTTAAGTGCCCCACCTGTGGTGTAATACAGGCAACTAAATGGGTGGGGGCACGAGTTATGTCTATCACAGCACTTGATTTTGTATATAGTCTTCTTGTAGATTCGCAACATTTGATTAACGATCATTAAAATGGAATTCTGGGGCTTCCCCGTTCGCCAACTCCTACCGTTACCATTTGGGTTGTTCTGTGACTGCTGGCGGTGGAAACTACTTTGACTAGATCGGACGCTGTAGTCTTTCTCCTCATAAGGCCCCATCACGAAACGAATGACGCGGAAAACAGCATCCTGTTTGGTATTGCTGTGCCCTTTCTTGAAGAAAGTCAACAACAATGCCATGCTGACACTGTAGATAGCTACATCGCCATATTTGACATTGCGAACTAAATTTCTGGATTTAGCCATGTTCCAAAGAGTCTCTGTGGCTACATTGCTAACATACAAGCACAACAACGGTCTTCTGCTTGGTCTTTCAATTATTATGGAGAATATGCTCGATAGGAAGACTGGCACGGCTGAAACGGTGAGGATATTGAAGTGGCCGAGAAGTCTTCTTAGAGAGCACAAAAACAAAGAATATCCAAAGCCTGTCCCGCTCAGGAAAGCCGTCGACTGTAATATTCCGAAAAATGTTTTCTTGAGATCGTCGCTTGTAGGGATCTTTCCCTTCATCAAGAGAGCCAAAATATACACCGTCCCATAAATCCTTAGGGAATCATAAATGCAATACAGATACAAACCAGAGGTGGCCTGGAGACAACTGTTCGTCCACGGATGAACATATTCCGTGCAAGTGCAGGAGATTGTGCTTAGTTTCGGGAAGAACTTGCTCAGGATTTGACTCATCTTCGCTCAAGCACCAACTAATACATCATTACGTTCGATTGCGGTATATGTTTTCAAGAACTTTGAACTGTCGGAGGCAATATCATGTTAAATGGGTCGTTAACGAACGCAATTCGTGAACGTAAACACTGATATCAAGGACGGAAACGAACGAGGTTAAGTACGAGAAAGTTTGACACGGCACACCGAAATATCGATCAGGCCAATGGAATGCCCTTGTTCGACAGATCACGTGATTATCCTGTCACGTTTCATTGGCGCCAGTGTATTTATTGTTTTACGATTTAATTACTTGTTTTGAAATTGAAGAGTTCTGAAAAATTTCAATATAATAAACATCATTAACAGAACTCATTTGCATACCAGTTTTGTTATCTACGACATGTAATCATTAATACAGTGGTAACGCAAATTTGTATTTATATTCAAAAAGCGCTTTTGAATGTTATATTTATTCAACCATTACATAAAGTACTTAATTCGGCATGGCATCAGCTAAAGCGTAGTTTGATGTTCTATTTCTTCTATCACCTCTTCTTCGGAATTGACTGTAATAAAAATTATGTACTCTTTCATTTTACCGATACCAATTCACCTACCCTAACGGCAAAACAATTTTAGAAATATATGTCTTGATTGTATATGGTACTGATGGTACTTAAAATTACTGAAATATTTTTAAAACAATTGTTGAACTATTCTCTAGAAATTTGTTAAAAGGTTTAAATGCGCCACCAGGACAATTTTTGATGTAAAACATTTCATGGTCAAATTCATTTAAAAAAATAATTTAAAATATTTAAAATTTTTCAAAATATTTTATACTGTTAGGGTAAGTATCCAGCATTAACTTACGTGCACTTCCGGTTTCTTCAAGGTGGCAATTTTACCGTTCTCTTTCTTAAGAAACTCGTAAAGTGGTTCAAAATACTCCAGTAAAGGTTTGGCGCTGATGTTCTTTGAACCTGTCAATATTTCCAATGTCTCACTCCAATGTTTGCTTTTACCCAAAGAGAGTCCAGCTCTAACAAGTTTAAATAAACGTTAGTAAGCATTCAAGATACTACGTAAGATAATATTTACTACTTTATCTTTTATGAGGTAGAAATAGAAAAATATTAGGAACAAAAGAGATACGTGTAGGAAACCTACTCTATAATGGGGGAAACCCCTGCAGTATTTCTGGGTTAGCTGTCTTATTTTATTACCGTAACTTGTCTCCAGCTGCTTTTGAATTGTAGAAATCGCATTTGTGTAATGACATTTCCTTGGTGTTTGGATCGTACTGTCCAGCTGTGACGCACAAGCTGCGGTAGAACTGAAATTGGAGAATGTGGGCCAAAAAGTACCTGAAACGATTGAATACCTCTGTGAATTTCGCAATTTACCTTCAATTACAGCAAATTACGCGTAACGTAGAATTAAGTGGTTATTATACTGGAAAAGAATACAAAGTGCAAGGACAATTTTTTACCATCGATTTATAAGAGTGGTAAAGTAATAGTGCTCGCACATAATCGTTTTCAATTAATTTGATATGAAAAACTAATTCAAGCACTAATAGTGAACGGATGTAAACCGCATCTCAGATCAGAATCCCTAGCTGTTAATCATCCAACCTACGTCGATTTTTGAATCAACCATATTACTAAATTATAACATTCTGTTATTGGCTAGAATCACTTGCCTTTATCAGGTTTGAAGCTTTGGCCATTGTACCTATTGTTTATGTATTCTGATAGCCGGCTACACCTAAAATATTGCCACCTAGCGTATATTAGTGTATTCTGGGAGCATCCGCGAAAGTCAAGTTGATTTCATACTTCTCTAACTCAAACGTGCGAGTTTTCGAACGAGAATCAGGTGTACCGTGTCGACGCGAAATTATTATCAACGTAGTATTTAACGTAATGTAAATATGCCGTTAGTTAATATTTTTCTTTTAGAAAACTTAT
The DNA here is from genome assembly GCA_946251905.1 of Cryptocephalus moraei. NCBI lineage: Eukaryota > Metazoa > Arthropoda > Insecta > Coleoptera > Chrysomelidae > Cryptocephalus > Cryptocephalus moraei. Next base: position 34,809,422 of record OX276454.1, on the reverse strand, counting down.
TTGTTTCGTTTTTCTGTTAACGTCTCTTTTTGTTGCCAGGGCTAATTAGGTATTTTCACATTTTTTGAAAACTGGCTAAATGAGAGATTATATGCATATAAATCTTAGGTTGATATTAAAAAAAAATAAAAACATTCAAGGAAAAAAGTCATTTGAAATTCAAACGCTAGGAATTGGCGTCAAAACGTCAACAACAATAAAATCCAAAATACTACTCGAAAAATCTATTTGTGGGCTGCAGAACGGACTCGTGTTTTTATGCAGAGTGACGTCACGATGAGCGGTCGTTTCGCTGGTCCTCGCACATTTACTCCTTTTATACCTGAAATACTTGGTGCTGGGCCTATAATACGATGTTTTATGATTATAAAATTTGTCTGAGGGTTCGTCCCTATGAATTTAGATATATTTCGTTTAATTTAAAATATATGGCAAATATCTAATTGGACGGGACCAGCGGGACCCACAGTTTAACGTGGGCTCCGAACCACGGTCATCGAACACAATTGTACCCCCTTGAAGCTCTCACCCCAGATGATACACTCCGTGCTCTACTGACACTCAGGGTGTGTGTATCCTAGTCCCGCCCTCCTACAGGATATCCGATTCTATCCGACCTCTGGTTACCGGCGTGAATAGGAACGGGATTTTGGATACATTTTAACACACTTCCCGCAACAAACACAACATCCATGGATTACGTGGGATTCGGACCCCACGACGACAGTAGCCACCTGACTCAAAGCCAGCCCCTTAAACCACACGGCCACCGTCGCCCCTATTAGAAAACTTATATAGGTAAACGAATTAAGAGATTGCGATGTACCATACACTAGGTGGGAGCACTTTGGTTACGCAAGATATTTCATGGGCAGGTTTGGAACAGGATGCGTGGGTAAAAATATAGGATCCTGTCGGTTTGATACACAAACATCGAGACATTGTTTTCTATCCATATGGGTGTATACTGCCGGCTTTTGGATATCTGGGGTACACGCTTTCGTCGAAACTACATCCAAGATACTTTACCTATATAGGTAGGTACATAACAAACTCGTTAGGCGTATAAATACCCACAGTTCATCAATTTAGTTATCACTTTGATGGGAAATTACTCTCAAAACACGAGTGAGATTGTGACTTATTTTGTCGGCAGACCTGGTTTCTGTGATGCGATCATAAAATTGTTTTAGATTGTTACAAATTGTTATGTAAATTGAGTTTGGACGTAGAATACACACGTCTTACGCTATATATTGACTGTCGCCGGGTATATGGAATTTCGCTCCTGGATCGAAATCTGTGGAATCCGAGCGCGGAACAGGCGCTTTCACTTTTTGGTACTTTTCTCTATAATGCCACCAATGGCTATTCCATTTGTCTTCGAGTATGGTACCGTTGAACACGTCCCACCTCCATTTATCGATTAAGAGACCGAAAGGCAGAAATGCCACCTTCTGCAGTGCAATGTCCATCAGAGAGTTGATTTCTGCTTCATAACTAAAAAGAAATGGACTACCTATTGAAATTTGTTAAGAAGGTAATTGTAGTGACTGGTAAATTAATAGTGTTTCACCAATTTGAAACCATTGTTCAAAAACTATAGTAAAAGTCGTTCTTATTACAGTGAGGCTATTCTTAAAATTTGACTGTAAGATGTCTAACTAATGAAAGTAATTCATCTACCAAAGGGCTATATAATTTCCAAGTGTGCTTTCTATATACCTACCTGTAAGAAAAGTTTTTTAGCAGTTTAATCTTTTGGAGATGTGTAGGTGTTGATACAGATAGGCCAATAGTATCACCGACAGCTTCGTGGAATCCGGGATTTGCACCCTCCCTGAACTTAAATGGTTGATGTTTATACAAAAGGTAATATTGTATGTGTCCCATTTCGTGATGGATCGTTATGAAGTCTTCTAAGTCGATCCCAGTACACATTTTTATCCTAAAAAACGTAAAGAAGTGGTAAAGGTATTTAAAATAAGACTATAAGACTAATAAGACTAAGAAACATAACAATGATTTGTGTTAAAACAAAAAGAGCTTCGGTGTTTTTTTTTTTTTTTTGATAAATGCAGTTCATCATTGATTCTCCAAAATGCAAATTTTAATCCCTTAATGCTATATGTAAAGGAGCCTTCTTAAGCATTGAACAGACTGTGAAACAAAGTAGCACCCTTAATAAGTATAACGACATTACATTTCAAACAACACAAGACATTACATTTGCAGCCTTTCTATGTTTGCACGTAGAAAGTCTTCATTACGTCAACGTTTCTGAAATGTAAAAGATAAAGGCATCTCAAGTTATCTTATACAAATGCTAAACAGACATGTAAGTAAACCATGAACAATTTGTGCGCGTCTATTAACGATCGAGCGTATATCAATGTTTAGTAGACATCTGTTTCACTGTTTTCCACTAATTTTCCTTTACATTCATACTCTCCCTATGTCCAATCAAAACACGACCCTCATCTCGTCTATTAGTTCTGGTCAAAAAACAGAGCTAATTCGTGATTTGATTAGCTGTAAAGAGTACCTACCTTTATTACATGTGCGCGAGTTACGAGACTAGCACAAATTGTCTTTGTTTTACTTATATGTCTGCTGGAGTGAAATGATCGGATATGAAAGAACCTTTTTTCTCGACATACATCGTGAAATAGAGATAGTTAAATTAGGTACGTTACTTTTCATAACACATGACTTCTTAAAGACATCTTTTAAAATATATAATCGGCGACGTAGGACATCTTTTACATATGTGACAAACGTCTCAAAGATTTATTTGTACTGTTCAGGAGACTGTTTTATCTCTACCTGTAAGTCTTCCCATCGCAAAAGTCCCAAGCGCTGGCATGGCACAACACCTCCCTTCCGTCTGTAGGCTTATTTATCATAGCACCAGCACTTTCATTGTAGCACATCCCCATAGGCTCAAGGCCCATCGACTGATAGAACTCATCGGCTTTTCTAAACAAATCGAGGACGGTGTAACCTTGCGCTTTGAACTCGGCATCCACATCGACCTGACTGGCGTTCGGGAAGGGCTTAACAGCATTCGAGATGTGATCCCAGCCTTGAGCCCACATGTTCCCTAGGATATGAGCCGGAATCAGGTCGTCCGAGATATCCAATTTTTCCCCGTACCGGAGCTTGAGTTTGTTCGCTACGAATGCGTGGAGTTCTTTGTATAAAGGTTCGACTTCCGTCCAGAGGGCGTCCATGTTCTCGATGAAGTCGGGGTCTTCGTATGAGTGGCGCCAAAAGGCTCCCTTGTCTGAGAAGTTGTTCGCTTTTGCCATTTCGTTGGATAACGAGACGTAGGTCTGGTAGAGACCTTTCATTTTGGCCCCGGTGGCGTCGCGCCAGGATTTCCACGCGTAGGTTAGCTCATCGTAGTCCGTCGATTTCGACATTATCTCTTCGATACCTTCAATGTAATATTAGCAGTAATGGAAATAAGACTCGACATTGAGACTCTAATATATAGAAAATCGTTTGTTAACAAGCAATTTACAATTGTTTGTAAACAGAGCTACTATAGATTGCCCTACAGACCGACAAAATAAAGCAATTTTTTCACATATAGATAACCCACAGCTTTGCCTAATTGTTTCTGATCTGACGTTAGAATTACTCAGGCACGTTAGTAAAATGTTTCAGCGTGTAGCAAGTTCAAAAAAGTATTTATTTTTTTATTTTTTATGTACCAGATTTTTCGAAAAGAACAGAATATATTAGTAGGTAGGTAAATTATTGTAGGTAACTTGCACACTTAAAAGCTATTGGCCAATAGTAAATCTAAAATGTAAAGGCTATACTCTTTGAACTAAATCCAAGTAATTTAAGGTTTACGTTGATCGAAGAGTTTTAATAATAAATGAGATTAGGCCAATTCCGATCTAAATTGTTTACATTAAAAATTATCTCAAAATGGTTGCAGGTTGACTTTAGAACATACCTTATATTGAAATCTCGAAACAAGTGATCTGGTTTGGTTAAATTGACTTAATCTGGTTTGAAGAATCTATAGTAGCTTTAGCTTGGGACGTTTAATTAATAAATTAATTTCAGTTAAATTTTATAGCACCTGGTTCAAGGTTGAGTCCTTCGGTTTCCACGTTGCATTTTCTATTTGAATAAGGACATATTTTCGCCGTACTGTATATTTCCGTTAATTTATTAGTCACGTCTGTTAACTGAAAACAAATCAAAATGCCAGATTAACACCAATTTCAATTCCATTGACTATTAAATCGGTTAATTTATAAAACCTCCTAATCGTTGTTATATTTCATCATAATCAATCAACATATTGGTAGGAAATATCGATTAATTTTAGCAACCATCTGTTCATATTGAATTTAAGTCAGAATCAAAGAGTCAAAACATCATTGTGGATTATAATAATAAAAAAAATATAATAAGCAAAGGTCTAAACAATAGACATACGAGTACATTCAATAAGAGAGCTGTATCAAAGAAAGTTCCAATCAGAAATGGAAACATAAACCCAGCAGATCGAAATAGAAGGAACAAGCAACCGTATCGTGACATCGGCAGATAACAGGTAAGTTAATACAGTGAAATCTCGATAATTCGAAGTGTCAAGGGACCCGATAATACATTCGAATTATCGAAAATTCGAATTATCGAATCGAATACCACATACGTATGTATGTATGTATTTTTTTGGGATAGACTGATAAGTTAACAACTTCAGTAAGTTCATATTAATTTATTTGTTATAATATAATACATTACATATTTTAGTTTAAAAATAATAGTCATGTCATAACACTGTGTTTTTACTTTCCTGATTGTTCTATAATTGGAAAAAAATTTGTTATTTTTGCTTGCAAACAAGGCTTATTTACACACAAATCTTCAATAAAATGTAATGCTTGAAATATATTATCTGGAATATCATTTTGTTGAAGGACAAATTTTCGAATAACATCAAGTGACAAGGCGGCATTCTTCGCTGATATACTTGGCGTTACGTCAGTTCCTTCAAGTGTTTGATCTCCATCTTCATCCGAATCATTCAAAGTATTATTGGCCATTTCTAAAATATCGGAATCACTAAGGCTTTCTGCAGTAATTACTTGCTCGTCAATATTCATAAAATCATCAAAACTGAAATTTTCGCACTCGTACTGTTCTTGCATTAGAGTCCAATCGTGACACTGTAATGGTTCTTCAATGGTAATTTCAATGTCGTTCAATGCTGATTTTAAGAAGCCAGCTTTTCGAAAGCAGTTTGAAATTGTTGTTGATTTTACTTCGCTCCAAGCTCTATGAATTTCCATAATACCATCCAGCAAATTTATTTCAGGGACACATCCTTTTTCGTCAATTGTGCTGATTATTTTCTTGACCAACCTGCTTCGATAATAAAATTTTAAATTTTTTATTATCCCCTGATCCATTGGCTGAAGTCTCGCAGTCATGTTAGGTGGAAAATGACTGACCGTAATAGCCATAAGTTTTTCGGTCAATAGTTTTGGATGTGCCGGACAGTTATCCACAAATAGTAAAATTTTTCGTTTTTGGCGATGAAATTGATCGTCCATCTGCTTCAGCCATTCTTCATATACCGAAGTGGTCATCCAAGCTCTCTTGTTATTTTTATAAATCACTGGTAGTGATTTTATCCCTTTGAAACACCGCGGCTTTTTGGATTTTCCAATTACCAATAATTTTAATTTCTCTGTCCCAGACATATTAGCAGCCACCATCACAGTTATTCGCTCTTTACTCTTCTTTCCTCCACGGCAAACTTCATTTTTAAAAGCTAATGTTCTGTCTGGCAAACATTTAAAGAACAATCCGGTTTCATCCGCATTAAAAATATCATCTTCGGAGTAATCTTTCAATAAGTTTGGAAGGATTTCAGTGCAATATCTTTCATAATTTTCTTCTGAAACGGATGCACCTTCTCCAGCTAAAGTTCTGTGAACAATGCCATTTCGTGATTTGAAGTTATTAAGCCATCCTACACTTCCTTTAAAATCGTTATATCCAAGTTGCGAAGCAAACGATAACGCCTTTTCTCTAAGCATTGTACCTGAAAAAAATGATATTTTATGATAACATTATTTAATCATCTATCGTGAAAGAGCTATAAATCAAATTCAATAAAAATCGACTTACCAGAAATTGGTACATTTTCGCTTCGCAAATTTTTCGTCCAACTGACCATAGCTTCTTCGACAACTGATACAGTAGATAGTTTCAAACGCTTCCTATTTGGTTGCATATCCGTTTCAGCTGTACTTGACAAAATAACATCTTTCTTCTTAAGGATGCTTGTTAATGTATTTGCTGGAATTCCAAACTCTGTTGCGATATCCTTTTTTTTCTTCTCCCCTTTCTCAACTTCGCGAATAAGTTTAATTTTGTCCACTAAAGTAAGGGCTTTGTATAATTTTCGTTTTTTAGATTGCTCCATTTTGAAAGAATTGTTTTATGTACCGAATTTTTTCTGTAGTGAACGTACCGAATACTAGACTGGGAATAATTTCTTTGCGAAGAGTACCTCCCTTTTATAATAAGTAACATATGTACATACATAATCTACTCAGTATCTTTTCAGCTAATTAGAATATTGACGTATTCGTTACTAGTTACTAGGATTAATCCTCAAAACTACTGTAATTATGTATGTTTACCAAACGACTTTATTTCCTTAACTCATGAACTTACCGACTACGGTTCGGGATATAACGAGGGGGATAATCATTTGGGACATTTACCTGCTTGCGTAAATTAGCATTAACGTTTTAAACCCAATTTTAAAGATGTTCTTGCAAATCATTCTTGGAAGTCGTCGTGATTATTCTCAGAAGTATTAAGCTAACTAAAGACACCTAAAACTTCGATTTATCGAAACATAAATAGCCTTTCGGCACCGTTGATTCACTTCGAACTATCGAAAAATTCGAATTATGGAAAGTTCGAAATTCGAATTATCGAATTTATTTAACATTGAAAGTATAATACCCACGCCGGGACCGAAAAATCTATTCGAATTATCGAAAATTCGAATTATCGGGTATTCGAATTATCGAGATTTCACTGTATATTGTAACGCGAAATGTAAATACCAGCGGCAAGCGTGTGCTTCTTCTTATCGGACGAAGTCGGCCCACTCTGAAGTGGGCCGACCGGTTCGGAGAATTCATTGAAGAGCGCGATCATAAAAACACCATTCGCGAACGTTCTGGAAACGTCAAATTAGGGAAAAGAAGAATCGAGTACTATGAAGAAGGTTCCGGAATACGTTATTGAGGATATATAATGACGGGTCTGTGGTCGGAGATTAGGCGAGGAGTTGCCGGTAGTCGTCAACAGTCGCCGGTAAACTGGTCGACGGAGGTCGGCCAGGCCGGCCGTATGACTAATAAATGTGGTTTATCTAAATTTAATGTAAGTTCGATAATATAAATTAGATTAAGTGTTAGTAGATAAGTGCTAAGTGTAAGTGTACAAATAAATTAGTGTAAGTGGTAACAATAAATTAAGTAAGGACAACTCGTGTCGTGTAGTAATTCTCGCGTAAGTAAAAACGTTACTTTGGTGTCAGAAGTGGGACAAGTTACTAAAAATAAATTAGAAACAAGAAAGTAAATACGCGAGTGGAAAGTTACAGAGCGACACGAGGAGGATCGAGGAGACGTGGATGCAACTGAGTCACAAGGCGGACAACTGGAACAAGCAGAAGAATAGCAAAACGATCGGGGAGAACATGAAGAAGGAGGGGCCGCAGGGTGACCCGGATCATGGGGTACAGACGGGCGTCCTCCGCCATCTCGAGGGGTTGACGACGGATGCGTTGCGGGCGTTGACGGCGAACCACGTCAAAAAGGTCGGCGTCCTGATGTGAAGCGATTGTCAGGAACAAGGAGGACCTTCAGAAGACGGAGAAGTTACGCAATGAAGCTCAGGGAGGTCGGCAACGATGAGGAACATAACAAGATCGAGGACGTTCGGCACCTGCAAATCGAGAAAGAAGCATTCACACGTGGACCTGGTTCATGTGATTGACGGTATGGACGGCGAGAGGGGCATCGTCGTACCGGGCGCCCGGGGATACTTCGTGACAGGGCCGCTGTGTTCCTCGAGCAGGCGCTTATACACGTCGCCCTCAAGGTGCTGCACGGGAAGGGGTACAAGTCGTTGTACACGCCGTTCTTCACCAGGAGAGGTAATGCAAGAGGTGGCGCAGTTGTCGCAGTTCGACGAAGAGCTCTACAACGTGTTGAGGTACGGGTTTATCGCGATAATGAGGGCGCTCGGGCTGCACGGCTGCACTGCGGGATCGTGCTGTCGTTGAGGAAAGAACCGTTGCGGCCGCCCGCAATGGAAGGTAATAAGAGAGGCGATGCGGAGACGGGACCGTCTTCGTCGTTGGGCAAGACGGGGGCGAAGGAGCGAAATGGAGTCCTTGTTTCCGAAGCGAAAAGTGGCAAGAGACCCGAAGAGAAGAAACCACCAGCGAAGTGCAACTGTATCGGCATCTCCGACGTCAAGAAAGTGAGCAGCCCTAAACTCGGAAAGAAGAACGCAGCAGTAAAGTCACCAGCGAAGCCGACCCGTAATGACACCACCGACGGCAAGAAAGAGAGTAGCCGTAACGCCGTAAAGAAGAGCGCTCACAGTGGGATTCTCCCAAAGCCAACGTGGGAGGCGGCGAAGGTGCCCCAGCTCGACGAAGATCGCGACGACGATGAGGAAAACCCATCGAAGAGAAAGACGAGGAGTTCCGGGATCGACTTCGGGGAGTTGAGGGACCTGGGTTCCCGGACGTTTGAGGACTAGTTCAGGCCGACGGTGAAACGGAGGAAGCCGGCGAGGATCGTGACGAGCGACGACTCGAACACTCAGAAGAAGACGGAGCGCGACGTCTGGGCCAAAAGGTGCTCCTCGAGGCGGAGGAGCGGTGAACGTGCGTCGAGGTCGTCAGGGCACAGGTGCGCTGCATTAATAAGATCTACAGCTGGGCCGCCCATCCGGGGACGTATGTCGTCGCTTGGGACAGCCACGGCGCCAACAAGGACGTGATGGCGCACTACTGCAAGAACTCCGGTACTGCAACGAGGAAGCTGCACGTCGACCCGAAGTGGTGGGTGGAGGGGCTACGCCGTTGCAGGAGCAGGGACGCCGTCATGGATGAGGAGGAGGACGACGACATGGTGAGGCAGCAGCTCAGAATTGTGGTGGAGTTCGAGGACCACCCGTTGTACGCCCTAAGTAGGCACCTGTTGAGATTCGAGCTGATCTACACACCGGACCAGGCCCTGTTGGGTTACGTGAGGTCTGAGCCGACCTACCCGGGGAACAGCGTGTACGGGTGCAAGTAGCGCGACATCTGGACGAAGGGGGCCCGCGTGGTGAAGCCGGGAGAGTAGCCCTACAGGGTGGTCAAGGCGAGGTCGATGTCCCCGATAGCACGTAATATTAAAAAAATATTTTGTCAACATTTATATCTTAGTTAAATATTTGCTAGATAATATAAATATTTAAAAAATGTTTGCTTTTTAATATTCATTTGTCAAGATTAATATAATATTAAATAAACATTTATAGTTTATATTATTTACCAAATATTTTATTGATGTTAAAGTAATATACCGATGTTAATGTTTATAACTAGATATTTATCTCAGATTATTATTATATAAAATGATGTTGATATTTTTTAACCTTCATAAAAATATCGATTACTTTAAAACATATTTTTCTTGAACTGACTGACTGCTCTATATAATTGTTCGTCTGTATCATTAATTATAGTGTTTAGATGTTTATTTTTTAATACCTGTCCGTAGACATGCCACAATCCCATCATTTTGTGTTTTGTGTTTATTGAAATTCATGAATTTGTGTGTTGTGGTTGTGAGTACGTAAATCAATTGCACATGGTAATAAGTATATCGTTATTCTTCTATATAAGCATTATCCGCTTTATGTAGTATTTAATTCCACGCGATAAATGAATGTATAAGTGACCGTACTGATGTCCCAAGTTGAAAGGAAAGAGGCTCGGTATCTTTACATATCCTTAGTTTAGTGAGAGTTAGTTTAGTATTCTGACCTAACCTAACTTGTTTGGCGGGATTTATATCACCTGCAACCTGTAAAAAGTAAAAAGATAAGTAATCTGTTGGTAATCTCGTGATATTTCCCTTGAGAAGATGTTTGATTACAAATACACATAATCGTATTTATTATTTTAAATTTTATTGTGAGGTTAAGTACAGGCTAAAATCCAGGCCCATATTTGTAATATCATATAAGTATTTGCTAAGCAATATTATATTTATATGTTTAAATGATATTTATTTAATATTATAATCAAATATTCATGAAATATTTGTCAATCTGTCTCTCGCAATATGAAATAAATATTTTTTTTTAATATTTAGTAAATATTTGTGTGCTATCTGGGGTATGATGAGTTGCCAAACAAGATGGTGACGTATCTGATGTTCGAGATATTCGGCCCGTGGCTGACCATGGACTACGGACCCGCCGACGGTTGAGAGCACGGTCGTGCCGATGAACGTCTTCGGCAACGTGGAGCTGTTCAAGCCGTGCATGCTGCCGAAGGGAACCAGCCATAGGTTGCTACAGGGGCCTAGTAAGGATACGTTCCGGGACGAGACGTCTTTAAGGCGGGGGTAGTGTAACGCGAAATCTAAATACCAGCGGCAAGCGTGTGATTCTTCTTATCGGGCGAAGTCGGCCCACTTCAAAGTGGGCCGACCGCTTCGGAGAATTCATTAAAGAGCACGATTATAAAAACACCATTCGCGAACGTTCCAGAAACGTCAAATTAGGGAAAAGAAAAATCAAGTACTATCAAGAAGATTCCGGAATACATTATTGAGGGTATATAATGACGAACCTGCGGTCGGAGAGTAGGCGAGGAGTCGCCGATAGTCGTAAACAGTCGCCGGTAGACTGGTCGACGGATGTCGGTCAGGTCGGCCGTATGACTAATAAATGTGGTTTATATAATTTTGATGTAGGTGCGATAATATAAATTAGATTAAGTGTTAGTAGATAAGTGCTAAGTGTAAGCGTACAAATAAATAGTAGTGTAAGTGGTAAAAATAAATTAAGTAATGACAACTCGTGTCGTGTAGTAATTCTCGTGTAGGTAAAAACGTTACAATATGGTCCCTTTTACAATGCTGCAAGACTCAAGATTACCAAAACCAAAATCAAATTAGCATCAACGACAGGAAGACCCGGGCTGGCTTAAACCGGCTTGTAGATACATAATAAAAATTAATAATCAACCCTTAGATATACCATCACAAAGTAAATTTTCACATATTGAAATAAAAACAACTGATACGTATACGTACATATGTAGAAAATACTAATGTGTATAAAATAACAATTTTAATTTTTTCTTTAACTAAATAAAACACCCACATAAGTATGCATGTGGTCTTTTATCTATAATTAATTCGCATATTTAAAATTTTATCGCCATGCGTTGTTGTAACAATAAGATAAAAATTGCAAAAAAATACCTACCTTGGCTAATTTTTCTGGTTCTAGAGCTGCTTCACCTAATACTCTAAGATCATTCACTTGCCTCCTTATTAAAGGATCATTATAATCCTCTGGCTTCAAATCCTTGAAATATTTCCTCCAGATATCCTTTTCCCAAGCTGCCATTTCTAAAGTGACATTAGTCTAAAAAGAAACTATCCATAATTCTGCTACAACCGAAAGGATGTCATGCAATTACACTTTTGATTTCCTTTTCTTTATTTTTCACGTCAGTTGCAAACGCGAAAGCAGCAACATTGATTTTATAACACAAATCAGACGCTTCTCTTTCGTAGACATTGCTTAAGAATTCCTTGAGTTCGCCTTCGGACTGTTTCGCTTCCAGATGAAATATCACAGATGTTAGGACACAAAATATCTGGAACTGTAAATTTCGATTTTTAAAAGTGATTTTGGTAATCCTGATTTAAGAACGACCATGACCCAATCGTTTTATTGATTTTGTACAAATTGATTTGTTTTATTGAACATGTTTTCAATGTTTATAATGCATTGAAATGAAAAATCTTATCTTTTACCCAAACAAATGTAATTCATCGCTGGCTGTAAACATTTACCAATACTAATTTGTTATCTTCACTTATGATTTAATTTAACCCTACGATAGAAGCCGTATTACGAAATATTGCCTAAAGTTTACGTTTTCATTATAAAATGTACACGATATTATCTAATATAGCAAACCGGACCCGATAAATCGGCGGATAAAACCTGTTTTGAAATTATTTTAAAGAATCTTACGTCAAAAATATCGACCATATATCATCAATGATAAATGATAATAACCAAATTCAGTACTATTTTTTTTATGAAAGTAATATGACTTACCCTCAATCTCGACATTTTTGTATTTTATCTCACCAGCATCTACGCACGTTCTTGATCTTACTGACACTGTCGATGTGGAACTGTTGGCTTTTATTGTAGAACTGTTGTTATATGTGACATAAAAACAGACGCCCGTTTCGGCCGGTTGATCGTAAAATTCGCGCTTGTGAACTAAAAAGAGATTAATATGCTAAATAGGTATGCAATGTTTCCATTTCGCGGTCAGCGTAAGTTCAATGAAAGGACGAACCACACGGACTTGTGTCGAAATGAAAACTTTGATTGATTTTATAACACGACACGTCATTAAACAGGTAATGTAAAAAAGGATTATTTATGTATAATAACGGTTTCTAGGAAATACCGTTACTATATCAGGTTTTCATAAATACGCCTTCCTGATCTTATCTTTGATATTCTCTAGCGATCAATTTGATTGTTACGAAATACTAAGAATAAATTAATTCAACGTCGCAGTTGGATTTATTAACAAAATTTAAAAACTGACATGATGTCAATTGTTACCTATTCATTTCATCAAACATAAATATTCTTAAGTAACATTTTTATTGCACATAGTACAGAATTCAAAATTAGCGCTCGCATTCAAATATTCAAACACGTGAAAGTGCCCGTACAAGATCGTTCGTCGTCTTGATACACTCGCAACGGTCAATTACGTGTTGATTACTGTTACCAACTTGTTTTCAACACTTTATTGGAACAGACCCTATCACTCCATGATTTTGTTTTTGTTGTTTGAGGTTATGTAAAAGCTTCATTTGAAAATTACAGTTCAGTTTTTCTACTGATATGAACAATGTCCGAGTTTCCCAAGATGTGTCGCCTTTGTCTTCAGGAAGAACAGGACGAGACAGATAAACAGCTCTATGAGGTGTTAAGTTTCGAACCGAAGCAGGGCTTGAGTCGAAAAATTGCGAATTGTACTGGAATCCTGGTAAGCTCACGGTTGAATTTTTTCCTATCGTTAAGACGTGTAAACATTCTACAAACTAAAACATAAATAGATATCAGAAATAAAGAATGCGTTATTGAAGAATAACACCCTTTTCTTCATTGTTTCCAAAAAACTAATACTAAGAATGCGGGAGGTTAAGCAATGTCAAAATCTGTGGTCAAAATCACATACGGTTTGTCTGAAAGGAAAAACTATTCACGAATTGAAAAATTTTGCGGCTCTAAATTCAAATTTGGATTAAAAAGAAAACAAAGGAATCTGTAGCAATTTAAAGTAATAAACATGCCCCTTCCATATTTAAAAACAAGGAATGCAAAATGTACTCCTGGTTGCATCTTAGAAATTAAACGTTGTAACTAAAAGGAATTTGAATTAATAGAAAGCCGATATGGGAAATGTTTGACCAATACCTATTAATTTGAAGGAATTTGTAAAAGGTGCCACATGGGGTACGATTTTAGGATTTCGTGTATACCTAAAGGCGTATTTGTCATTTAAAGAAATATTTTTGAACCACATTAAAATAGAGCACACGCCGTAAAAAGTCACATATTTTTAAGTTTGTTTTTTTGGTATTGGTGCATTGGTGAACAAGTTAGCATATTTTAGCTGTTGTGACTTGCATTTTGGTATATTTCCTCAAAACTTCTGTAAATAAAGCGTTAAAAGGCTGTTCTCCCGATATATATGTCATACCGATGTGAGAGGTCCACTCTCCATCCCGTAAGAAACAAAATTCACGTGGCATTACCCACTTATTTCTTTACTCGCAAGAGAAATCTAATGCTATCTCTTTCTATGGCACATATTTTTCAGTCGCATTTATCAGGGCCGCATTGTGTTTACCGACTCAAAGGGGCGTCTAAGGGAGCGAGAGAAGTTGACTACGTTTTATGTTATCACCAAAGCGGCTGTCCACAGTTTTTTCATTTGTTTGCTCTTGCGACTTGCGATTGAAATATGTATTCGGCGGGCGTAATTTCGGCCGGTAATCCCTTATAGACCGTGGGCCCATGACACCAAAAGTGTCGATAATCTACTATGTTCGTATGCCCTTTTAGGGACATACTCAGACAGCCCGGGAAACCGGGAAAAAGAAACTCCGAGCGTCTGTGACCAGTCCTAGCACCTGTTATGACCTCCACTTCTTGTTGATGCTGGCATAAATCGAGATGCCCTCTCCGGAATCGTATGCAAATGTCGGAATATGGTTAATGGGTCGAAAGGAGTCGTTCCACCAAAGGGCATACTTTCCTCGATCATCGTCTATTACCTGTATCTATCACCATTTGGCGATACGGTGGTAGACTGTTGTTACTCCTTTTAAATTTTAACTTGTCAACTGGAAAAACATTAAAATGTCGATAGTGCGTTTGGAAATCAATGTATTTTTGTTTCGTCAAATCTAACAATTAATAATTAAATCGTTTTGAAATGGGCTGAAAAGTGTTCCAAAAGTAACTACCTATATACAGGAATGCTACTTGATATATAGCTAAATAAAATTACATTAAATTTTCATATTTTGGGTTCCCCTGTATGTCAACGAGCAGTCTCGGTTCTTATTCGGGACCACCTGTATACATTGTCTTTCCTCGCTGCTTCGCCAGATCTCTGCTTCTCAATTGTTTGCGTTATTTCTTCTTATGATGTGACATTTTATCTTTGCTTATCTTGCTCGTTTAGCAATTTCGTTCTTTTCGCTTTGTTCTCCCCAAAATAAGTTATCCTCATAAAATTTTCTTAAAACCACTAACATTTCTTCAGGTTCTATTTGGAGAATATTGTTTCTACGTTCCATAGGTATCTACACTTGGATCATAATCACTGCTCTTTAATGGTCCCTAATGTTTTCACGATTTGTCTTTATTCCGACGCTATTCCTTTTCTAGTTCTTTTCCTATTACTTTCAATCGCGTCTCCTAATATGAAATTAATATAACTTCGAGTTATTGCTGTCTTTAAGGTTCTCCCTGAAGATCCAGTCCCGTCACTGATATGTAAGACATGTATAATTACAGTGGAGAAGTTTGACGACTTCCTGGAGAAAGTAAGGAACTCAGACATGTTTCTCACTTCTATCTATTATAGAAACGAGTTGGACGAAGACAATGAGAAGAACGATCATTCGAGCAATAATGGGTATTATTTTGTAATCTAATGTTATTGTTAAAATAATCTTTTGTTTGTTTAATTGTAGAAATGAGGATGACGACGATAAAAGTAACAAAGTCAACGACGAATCTGATGAATATATTAGTTGCGATTCGAGTTCGACTTTGAACGAGGATGAGGTTAAAAGTCTTAATGAACTTCCTAAACCAGCTATAAAGAAAACGAGCGGCATATATTTCCCTGGAGGACAGTTTGTTCCTATTTCTGATAAAGATGATGATGTATGATACCTGCATAAATATATAAACGAATAAAAAATATGAAATAAATATAGTTACAGGAAGAAAACATAAAAACGCCTTACTTATGCGGCATATGCAACAAGTCCTTTGATACTTTCTTGAATTACCAAGATCATCAGGCCACCCATAATGGACAGTTCGTTTTTTGTTGCTCGAAGTGCGAGGAAGTTTTTTCCACTCGAGAGCAGCTACTTGAACACGAAAAAAATCATAAAATCCCGTGTAATATTTGTCAAACGGAAATGTTGCCAAGAAGCTTATCTGCACATATGCTGAAGCACACAGACAAATTTAAGTAAGACAAACTTTTTCTCTTTATAAAAAAAATAAATAAATATCCTTTTTATACATTAGTTTGAGTTAGGTACATAACATTTTAAATTCTTTTAGGTGTACAGAATGTGGAGCAAAGTTTTCTTCAAAGGCCATTCTTGAAAGACACATCAATGCTCTTCACATGAAAGTTAAAGGCTATGTTTGTCACATCTGTGGCAAACAAAACAGCTGCCAATCTTCAATGAAACGCCACATGGCTTTCCATAGCTCTAACAGGCCTCATAAATGTAAACGTTGCAATTTTACTGCTAAATCAATTTCTATATTACAAGTACATACCAAGAGGAAACATACAGCACGGAAGTGTATGTGTGAAATATGCGCTAAATCGTTTAAATCCGAACTGAGCCTACAGAAACACATGAAACGTATCCATAACACCAAGAAGCACAGATGTTCGGTATGTGGTAAGACTTTTAGTGAAAAGTTCGACTTGAACACGCACATACAAAGAAGACATGCAAAGCAATGGTAAAAATAATAGCGAGTTGTTTCTATGAATAAAAACGAGTATAGAAGCACTTTGCTTGTAAATCGTGCGCATGAATGAAAATACTAAAATATTTAAAGCAATACAGCTGCAATATTGAAACAATCTTTATTTCTAGAATCCTCAAAGGGTTTAGAATTCCTGACAGCTTTTATCGATTTTGCGATTTCAAGTACAGCTTAATAATAAATGGTCATATTCTTATTTTATTTATATACCCTTTATTTACTAATAAGCTTTACTTCAACCGCCTGTTCATTAAACATAAAAAATACGCTTAATTACCTATGCTACTTGTTTTTATTCATACAGCTCAATTGGTATATGAACTTTAACTCAAAAGACTTATTTAAAGGTTCCACGAGTGCAAGGTCTGTAATTGGGAGTTTTTAACGGTAAGGGAATTGAAGCAGCATATGCTTACCCACAGACAAAACTACTCGAAATGTTCGAAATGCGATAAGCAGTTCGCTTACAGGAAACAATACGAAAAGCACTTAAGTAAGTGTACTCAAAAGTTGAAAGGAGGCAAGTACTCCCTTAAAAACACCATGTCAATGCCTGAAGCTTCTGTAAACTTCAAATAATAAATAAAAAATTTAAGATCCATGTTTTATTGAAACTTTCCGGACTAGCTTTTAAAACTATGATTACATTAGCAAATGTAGTTAACCTTATTTACAATTAAAATCGACTAGAGCAATTAATTAGATACTGGCTAGAAACTACGAGCTTCTGTCGCTTCCGGCGGGAAGTTTAGGGCTGTCAGACGACGTACTTGGTTGTGGAGCTAGCGAAAATTGGGACTGAATAAGTGGCGAAGCGTGGAAACAGGGGCCGTCTACGCAGATCGGACACAGGCTGCCCGGGAAGGCCCCCAATAATTTTCTGAAAATGTAACAAATTAAAAGAAAAACAGAACTATCTCAATAATCTATTACTTTCTAATGTTAAATTTAGGTCAAAGTTGTTGGGCTGCACACACTACAAAATGAATTGACTGCTGGAGCTCGTCACCAAGTCGACTAGTTTAAATATTTTACCACAAAAGCAGTTTGAAAAGTATCATGAAATACTTTACAATTTTGAAGGCTATTTATTTATGTCAGAAAACGTGAAATTCCGTAGGAAGCTTGCTTTCACTACATGAAAGTTGTGACATCATTAAAGAACATTATATTGTAATGCGAAAAGTAGACGTGAGCGCGATACAGTAAATAAGCGAAAGACCGACCAGTGAAATAAATTAACGATTAAGAGTGTGATATAAATTAATTAGTTAAGTGTGTTATATAAATTAGTTTAGTAATAGTGTAAATAAATTAAGTAGTGTCTGGTCTAGTGTACAATTAGTATTAGTGTAAATAAGTTAGAAAATAAACGTTACATTGGTGTCAGAAGAGCGGATCATGAAGAAGTTACGTGAATTAAAAGTGGCAGAGTTAAGAAAAGAACTCGAGGAACGAGAATTAGAAACGGTAGGGAAGAAGACAGAACTCCAGGACCGACTCTCGGCGTTTTTGAAAGAAAATGGCCAGGACCCGGAAGTTTTCGAGTTCGAAGACGATGACATCACGAAGCAAATCGCCGCCCAGAGGGAAGAAATCGCCGCCCAGAAGGAAGATATCACTGCTCAAATCGCCGCCCAGAGGGAAGATATTTCTACTCAAATCGCCGCCCAGAGGGAAGACATTACTGCTCAAATCGCCGCCCAGAGGAAAGATATCACTGCTCAAATCGCCGCCCAGAGGGAAGAGATAACCGATCAGATAAAGGCTCAGCGTAATGAGATTGAACAGAAGATCAAACAGTTGGAAGAACGACTAGAACAGGTCAGTAGCGGCGATGGGAAAGAAGACGAAATTGACCGGAAGATGAGAAGCAGTTGGAAGAACGACTAAAGCGGGTCAGTAGCGGCTAGACGAAGGAAAAAGTAAAGGCGGTCGTCCAACGGAACTCGATATCCACCAATCGAGTGACGCCCCCAACGTTCGACGGAAAAATTCCGTGGGCCAGCTACAGGAAGCAATATGAGGCAGCAGCGGAGACTAACGCTTGGTCCCCTCACGAGAAAGCTGTTTCCCTAACGGTAGCCTTGCGTGGAGAAGCGTTAGAAGTCCTTCAGACGCTATCCACCGAGGAAGCCGGGAATTACGAGGAGCTGCTGAGGCGACTGAAAATGCGGTTCGGCCAAACACATCTGGAGCAAGTCCATCAATCCCAGATGTCCAATCGCCGTCAGCGATCGAACGAGACCCGCGTTTCTCTCGCCCACACAGAAACAAAAGGCCAACGAATTAATAAATAAGTACCAGGACCTATTTACCACCGAGAATGGGAAGCTGGGAAAGACTAAGGTCGTGACACATAAGATTGACACGGGCGAGACACGACCGATTCGACAAACAGCGAGACGACTACCCTTGGCCAAACGGGAGGAAGCCGAGAAAATCATCAGGGACCTAGAGCGGGACGGGGTCATCGAGCCGTCAAGCAGTCCATGGGCCTCGCCAGTAGTACTGGTGAAGAAAAAGGATGGGACCACTCGATTCTGCGTAGACTACCGGCAGGTGAACAGTGTCACCAAAAAGGACAGCTACCCGCTACCACGTATCGACGACACACTCGATACCCTTGCTGGATCCACAATATTTTCGACCCTTGATTTAAAAAGCGGCTACTGGCAAGTCGAAATGCTTATGTTTATGCTCAGTTTATGCTCTGAATCTATTCGGGATTGTCTCCGCGAAAACAGCTATTGTGATGGGCAAGACCTTCGAAGGACATCTAAACAACTTAGAGGACGTCTTCCAAAGACTGCGAGGTGCGGGGCTGAAACTGAACCCTAAGAAATGTTAGCTCTTCAGAAGGAAGGTCTCTTACTTAGGGCACGTAGTAAGCAGAGAGGGCGTCGCCGTTGATCCGGACAAGATAAGTGCGCTGAAGGAGTGGCCAGTACCGGCAGATAAACACCGACGTCGCCAAGCCGTTGACGAGGCTCACAGAAGAAGGACGAAACTTCTGTTGGGATGAGAAATGCCAGTCTACCTTCGACGAGCTGAAAAGAAGTTGACCAGTGCCCCAGTGCTGAGTTTTCCTCTGCCAGAAGGACAGTACATCCTGGACACCGACGCGAGCAATGTGGGAATTGGAAGTGTTCTGTCGCAGCATCACGAGGAACAAGAACGTGTCCTTGGATACTTTAGTAAGGTACTCTCCAAACCGGAGAGGAATTACTGTGTCACCCGGCGTGAATTATTGGCCATCGTCAAGTCCATTGAACACTTCCATAAATACCTGTGTGGAAGGAGATTCCTGATCCGCACCCATCACGCTGCCCTTAAATGGCTCCTCCAGTTCAAGAATCCCGAAGGACAGATAGCTCGCTGGATCGAGAGGCTCCAGGAGTATGACTTTGTCATAGAACATCGGCCTGGACAGAGTCATGGAAATACAGACGCACTCTCGAAAAGACCATGCCCTGATGAGTGTCCTCACTGTCATAGAGCCGAAGAAAAGTCGGAGAAAGTCTATCGAATTACCGTGGTCGCCGAGGAATGGACACCATCCTCGTTACGACAAGAGCAAGAAAAAGACCCGGTTCTCAAAGAAATCCTGGTTTGGAAGGAGGGAGGAGAGCGTCCTGAGTGGCAAAAGGTATTACCTGGCTCACCAAAACTCACGAGCAATTGGGCACAGTGGGACTCGTTGGTAGTTGAGGATGGACTGCTAAATCGTGTAGTACTGGAGAGCCAAGACGGAACGGAGGAAAGACGGCAGTTGGTAATTCCCTCAAGTAAAATCCCGGAGGTCTTGCTGCACCTTCACGACGAATCGTCTGGTGGACATTTAGGGTTTAAGAAAACCCTGCAGAAAGTACGAGAGCGATTCTACTGGATAAATTTTTCAGACGACGTGAAGGACTGATGCAGGAAATGTGCTACATGCTTCGCAAGTAATGTCCCTATGTAAGTCCCTATGTCATAAAGAAACGGATCAACGACGTGGTCTACAGGGTAAGCAAATTACCAAATGGCAAGCCGAGAGTGGTGCACTTCAATCGTTTGGCGCCCTATGAGGGGTCGCACGATGAGGCGGAGGTTCCCCGGGTAAGAAACACGTTGGCGCAGGAGAACGAACTTTCGTTCGGAGAATTTATGAGCGCCTATGGGGGCACCGGAAAAGCCCGGTATGGGGTAACCTCTGAAAAACAACAGGACTTGTTCAGCGTACCTGAAGAATACTCGTTGACCCATTGTTTGTCCGCTGACCTGGTAATGTCACGAGGTATCGCCACAGTTTTCAAGAAGATGTATGGGCGCTTGGAACAACTTAGAGCACAACTCCCGGAAATTGGCAAGGTTCTGGAACTACGTGACCACGAAAGACATCTTTTATCTGGTTACGAAGGAGATCGGGTCCCTCAAACCATGTTATCAGGATGTATGGCGAACCTTGCATAGGCTACGAGACCGACTGCTGGAGCTCGACATCAGGAAGCTAGCTCTCCCCAAATTAGGCGCTGGACGAGATCAGCTGGACTGGAGGGTTGTCCGGAATATGCTGGAAGTAGTGCTGAGGGATACCGGAGTAGAAGTTTTGGTCTGCTGTTTTGGGCCTGCACCATGTCAACTCAGAAAGACGGTCCCCTGTTATTTTAACGCCACGTCCCGCTGTAAGCGGGGGGCTAACTGCAGGTTCCTGCATGCGCCTACCAGGGATACGTTCTGGGACGAAACGTCTCTATGGCGGGGGCAGTGTAATGCGAAAAGTAGACGTGAGCGCGATATAGTAAATAGGCGAAAGACCGACCAGTGAAATAAATTAACGATTAAGAGTGTGATATCAATTAATTAGTTAAGTGTGTTATATAAATTTGTTTAGTAACAGTGTAAATAAATTAAGTAGTGTCTGGTCTAGTGTATAATTAGTATTAGTGTAAATAAATTAGAAAATAAACATTACAATATGTTGTGGAAAATACGTGAACTTTCTTGTAAACCTTGTATAAACCCTAACAAACCATTGCCGATTTTCAGTAGTATTCTAAATTTGACTCGTTGCAGGTAACAGAAAAGCTGTGATTTATTCACAACAGTATTGCCAGCATAGGTCACTTACACCGCTGTGATTTTGACGTGATAACGTCTTATAAATCGATGAGCGGGCTAAACACACCAGACATTGTAACGTACATATGTAACGTTCCGCCTGACCCATGCGTGGAAGTAAGAGCGAGAACAAGTGACAGAGATCGACCTTCGTTTGGCTTGCGACGCATCTATCTCTTCCACACTATCGGCCGATGCGTCCGAGTGAAAGAGAGACCCCGGCAGCACACAACCAATGTGAGTCATGTGTGCAAGCGAGAGTGAGAACAAGCGACAGAGAGGTACGTTTCGTGACGTTAACGTATTGCCGACTATTTATAAAGTGAACTGAATATTTCCTGTCAATACCATTGCCTATTAAAATAACAATTGCGGCAATAAGGTACCTAATTAATTCCTGTACTCTAACAATTTGATTTAGCTAAATAATCGCATATATTTGTTCTTTGATTATTACAAAACAGTAGCATCGGTCAGCGAGTGCAGCAATTGACGAATATTGATTCCGATGTACCAATTCTTCTTTGCGGTCACTTCAACACAAACGTAAACAATGGTGACACATTCTTACAATCTCGAATGGGTATCAGTTGTTAATCACAATCAGTCAACAACGCGGAGAGGAACAACCATCAATTGGACTTTCTCAAGGCACATTTACACTTGCAACACTCCCCTTGATTTCCTACTTTCCCTATAGACCAAGAGCTGGGCACGAGATTTCAACATCATCAGTAATATGGAATTCGTAAACAGGAATAAATTCTATTACCATCAGTTATTAAAGTTCCGAGCAGGCGGACAGCTTACTGGTTGCGAAGGGTAGTTATAAGGGGTGAAAGTGATTAATTTTTAGGGGAAGTTTCGGCATAGATAATAAGCTTAAAAATCTATGTAATGATAGTTCTTACCATACCAAAACTAAATTCCAAGCGGCGGACACATAAGTAGGTGTCCGCCTACTTATGTGTATAAGCTCCCTACTTATAAGGAGCTAGAGCCGAAATTTCAACGTCACCGTCATCAGTAATATGGAATTCGTAAACAGGAATAAACTCTATTACCATCTGTTATTGAAGTTCCGAGCAGGCGGACAGCTAACTTGTTGCGGAGGGTAGTTATAAGGGGTGGAATTGGTTAATTTTTCGAAAACATTTCGACTTCGATCATAAGCTTCAAAATTTATGGAATGTTAGATCTTACGATAAATGAAAAAAAAATCCAAGCTGCGGACACATAAGTGGAACAAAGGGGGCGGCAGACAATGGTTAAGGGGGTGAAAAGGTGGAGAGCTAGAGCCGAAATTTCAACGTCATCAGTAATATGGAATTCGTAAACAGGAATAAACTCACTAATTTTGCCATTCCAATTTTCATCCCCTTTACCCTTATCCGCCGCCCCCTCTGCACCCTCTCATGTGTCCGCCGCTTGGAATTTCATTCATTTATGGTAAGATCTATCATTACATAAATTTTGAAGCTTCTGATCGATGCTGAAATTTTCTCGAAAAATTAACAACTTTCACCCCTTATAACTACCCTCCACAGCGAGTAATCTGTCCGCCTGCTCGAGACTTCAATAACTGATGGTTTAATAGAGTTTATTCCTGTTTCCGAATTCCATATTACTGATGACCTTGAAATTTCGGCTCAAGCTCTCCGCATTTTCACCCCCTTTACCCTTGTCCGCCCCCCCTTTGCACCTACTCATGTGTGCGCCGCTTGGAATTTCGTTTAGGTATGGTAAGACCTATCATTACATACATTTTTAAGTGTATTATCGATGCCGAAATTTCCCCTACAAATTAATCACTTTCACCCCTTATAACTACCCTCCGCAACAAGTAAGCTGTCCGCCTGCTCGGAACTTTAATAACTGATGGTAATAGAGTTTATTCCTGTGTACGAATTCCATATTACTGATGACGGTGACGTTGAAATTTCGGCTCTAGCTCTCCGCGTTTTCACCCCCTTACCATTGTCCGCCACCCCCTTTGCACCTACTTATGTGTCCGCCGCTTGGAATTTAGTTTAGGTATGGTAAGAACTATCATTACATAGATTTTTAAGCTTATTATCTATGCCGAAACTTCCCCTAAAAATTAATCACTTTCACCCCTTATAACTACCCTTCGCAACCAGTAAGCTGTCCGCCTGCTCGGAACTTTAATAACTGATGGTAATAGAATTTATTCCTGTTTACGAATTCCATATTACTGATGATGTTGAAATCTCGTGCCCAGCTCTTGGTCTACTATTATCGCTGTCCTTAACAGAATAACGCAGATTGGAAGTTCTTAAATATCCCACACAAAATGTTATTAATTTGTTAATAGCGCATTGTTATTTGCAATTCATCTGTATAATTGAAGTACAAAAATATTTTCAATTAGCGAATGCAAACAAATGTTAATTTATCGAAAAAATTGTAATTTTCAATTAACTCCTTTGTATTATTCAAAATAATGATAATTTAGTGATAATAATTGAATTCAATTCATAAACGTATGCAATTTTTCATCAATGTTTTCTTATGACGTTATCACGTAAAATTATCGTCCGTAAACCGACTTACAGACCACCAATTTTTTTTAACGAAGTTTTGTAACTCTGTGTTATAAAAACGATTCCTCGGCGCTAAGAAACCTCAATCAAAGACGATTAAATTGAGGAGGACCTGCAGAATTTCTTGGAAGACTAGAAAACTTTGAACGAAACAATAACCTTTCAAATTATTTTCGTAAGAAAAAATAAATTTAGTAGAAAATCTGAATAATTCCTGTAAGTTTTCTCAGGATTCACCCAATTTGGATCAATATATGAAAATCACTGTTTTTATAGAGTTTCTGGACACCCTGTATTACAGATACGTAAACCCAAATCGACCATCCTTTTTTTAGAGGCCCAGAAACCATGAGAAACGAAAGGTGCGCATGAAGTGCGAACACAATAGAGTATTCCACGTATCCCTTCCGATCTCCCTCCAATTACAATTATCATCAAATAAAGCTTCACGACAAATTAATTCCGCGTATATAGTATATACAAATACCTAGATCATGCGATTAGATCTTATCTGAACATCACCCGAATTATCCCTTCAGGACCCTGGATACGTTATCGCCGCAATAACTTATGTACATTTTGTTTCGTGAAGGTTTTATGAAATTGTCATTCGCGTGGTAAGGAACAATAAAAATAACAATTATCGGATAAAGTTCTTGGAAGACGTACATCATTTTAATGTACTCGTGAAATACATAAAGTGAACTCAAATGAAGCAGGTTTTAATATAAAAGGAGCTTACGGTATGGGTTTTTTAATAAATTTACTACCCAGGTACAGGACTCGTTTCCGCCAAAGGTTGTTACTTCACCGCAAACTATATGAAATGTGTTTCGTTAATACTGCATTCAAATGTAACTTTCTACACTTTTATTCTCATATCAAAAGAAAGGGCATAAGAGCCTATGATGACCGTAGTAGAAGTTTCCAAAAAATGTTAATAACCGAGCTATTTCCAGATTTTCGATTCTGATTCACGCGTATTGGAATTCCTTAATGTACCCCTATCTATAGTATAACTTTTTTTATATAAAAAAAATAAAGGACATAAAAGCCTATGAATTGGTCATAATAGGATTTTCCAAAAAATGTCAATATATGAGATAATGCGCGAGAGTCGATTCAGATCCACATGTAATGGGATAACTCCGGAAGTAGAACATTTACATTTTTTCTTTACAAAACAAAGGAGTAAAGGACACAAGAGCCTATAAAAAGGCCGTAATAAGGATTTCTAATTTATGATCTAGATGTAATATTGAAAATTGACATTTTGAGAAATTCTTACTATAGTCACTGTTCCGTCTCAGAGAAGTGACATTTTTTAAGTTATTGTTGAACCAATGATGATTTACAGATATATTGCTGTCACCTCGAGTACCCGATACTTCTTCGAGATTTATTTCCAATAAATCACAGTTCCAGTAGACAATTTAACCGTAAGGGTAATAAAGACCCTCCGGGAAAGTCATCGAGCCTTTATGGACAAGTTATGACCGCATTTCGAGAAAGTAGAGGGTACCTCGCGATTTAAAACATGTGTTCACCATCTGTATAAGATGAAAGCGAGGATCTTCAGCAGTGGTCAGCACGCCCTCTACTCATTACCGGTGTGATTTTCAACCAATAAGCGACGAGTAAAGAGGGCTGCAATGCAACCGGCCAATAAGCGGAGATCGCGTTTCTCGTCTCTAATTTTGAGTACTTTAATTTTAAGAAACACTCTTCGTCTAACGGCGAGAGAATCACTATCTATCTTCACCTATTCCATTGTATTTAAGTTTGTTGCATTTAAATAGTTTAGTAAATCCGAAGTTACAATTACGTGTTATCATTTCCCAACTGTTCACGCAATATTAAGTTGGCGCGTGAAGTGTACCGGTCAGTTATAACGATCTAAGACAATCGAAATTTCTGATTCGTACGCGACGTTACATGATGGTCCTTCGAGCCGGATCTACAGTGTTAAGTGTCTAATCGCAAGAAACGATTACACTAGAAAGCAGCAACAGACAAAGGTTAAGGTGCAAGAAGAATCCAAAACAGAACTCCAAGACCACGAAGCAGCCGTCTGGACACCACATAGGGAAGCAGCCGCCTGGACACCACTTAAGGGAGCAGCCAGCTGGACACCACTTCGGGAGCAGCCACCTGGACACCACTTAAGGGAGCAGCCTTCGGACACCTAGTAGGGGAGCAGCCGACGGAACAGTGGATCTTAGCAAGTTTTGCTATTCAACGAGGACATCGGAATCAACAGGTACTTGTTATCATTAGGAATCATCGTCCTGTTATTGTCCCATCCTTTCAAATTTCTTTTCGTTTCGGTTATAATGGAAGATCAAAGGGCATTAATTAAAAACCGTTCAACTCTTAAAGCGCAATTGACTCGTTTGCAAAAATATTTAAATGAAAATTCAAACCTTGATATTGACGAACTAGAAATTCGTAAGACTAAATTAGAAGAAATTAATAAATCATTCCTAGAAGTTCAATTACGCATCGATACAGACGAATCTATAGATGAGGAGGAAAGGTCTCAATTCGAAAACCAATATTTTTCTTGTGCAAAAATTATTAATAAAGGTTTACGTGAACAAAGGGCTGGAACGAATGTTCATACAAATCAAAACCAGTTACCTGTATTATCTAATGAAATAACGGTAAAACAAACAAATTCGGTATTACCAAACATTCAAATACACCCTTTTGACGGAAACCCGATTGAATGGTGTTCCTTTCACGACACGTTTAAGTCGCTAGTACACGAAAATAATGATCTTCCCTCAGTACAAAAATTTCACTATTTAAAAACATCACTCAAGGGAGAGGTAGCTGCAGTAATCACGTCATTTAATGCCTCAGAAGAAAATTACCTAGTAGCCTGGGACTTATTGCAAAAACGTTGTAATAGACCGCGGCAGATTGTGCAAGCACACTTGAAAGCCTTTTTAGAATTGCCGGAAATTTCTCGAGATTCTCCGTCACATTTACGAACATTATCAGAATCTGCGCAATTACACATTAACGCATTAAAAACTCTTAAGTTGCCTACAAATCAATGGGATGCATTTTTAGTTTACGTCTTAACAAAAAAATTAGATAAAACTACGCGTAGAGCCTGGGAGCGTACGCTAGAAAATGATGAAATGCCCACTTTCGATCAATTTATTAAATTTCTAAATAAGCAATCTCGCGGAGAAGAAATTGAATTTAATACTAATAACAAATCAAATAACAATAACTCATATGAAAAACATTCTTTTAATAAACAATCGAGACAAGTGCAATCACATTTGGGGACTTATGCACAGAATTGTCCGATCTGTAATGAAAATCACAGAATTCTCGCATGTCAAGAATTCATGTCGTATTCAGCTCAGCAAAGAGCAGACGCGGTTAGAAAGGCGCGACTCTGTTTAAACTGTTTCCGAAATAATCATTCAACAAATAAGTGTTATGCTAAGGGATGCAGAATATGTAATAAAAAACACAACTCGTTACTGCATTTCAAGCAAGAACCGAAGAATACAAATATTAAGGACACTAATACTGTGCCTACTCATTCAAATTTAAATAAAGAGCCTAAAGTTGTTCCTTCCGAAAATCAATTGGTATCTCAACCATCGGCAAGTTCATATGTTTCAGCATTTGATTCGGAGGTTTTGTTAGGCACAGCTCTTGTAAAGATACTAGATAAGTACAATAATGAGCATATATGTAGAATTTTACTTGACAGTGGGTCTCAAACACATTTCATAACAGAAAACTTAGCAGATCGTTTAGGACTGCCAAAACAAAATATTAATTTACCCTTCTCAGGTTTAGGTCAGTTGAAAACAACGGCAAAATATTCAATTAGAGCCCAATTGGCGTCTAGGATTTCAAACTTCTCTTCACAATTAACATTTGTAGCTTTACCATCAATAACAGGACTGTTACCTTCGCGACAATTGAATAAAAATTTCTTCGCTATACCGAAAAATATGACATTAGCTGATCCAGATTTTTATAAATGTGGAGAAGTTGATGCTTTGATAGGTAATACAGTGTTTTACCGATTATTAAGCGTAGGACAGTTTAAATTACACAATTCTGTAGTATTACAGAAAACATTATTAGGCTGGATTGTGACGGGTGAAGTCAGTATTCCTACCAATAATGCATCGTCAAATGTTAATAAATCTTGTCACCTAGTAACAACATTGGAAAATCAAATCAATAAATTTTGGGAGGTAGAAGAAGTGCCATATAAAAAATATTTTTCTGAAGAAGAGGTATCATGTGAAAATCATTTTTGTGAAAACACCGTTCGGGATAGCGATGGAAGGTATATAATTAAATTACCGTTTAATGAAAATAAGGCACGAATCGGTGATTCATATAATATCGCTCTAAAACGTCTTTACTCATTAGAGAGAAAATTAGCAAAAAATAGCGAATTACGAACTCATTACATAGAATTCTTAAGAGAGTATCAAAATTTAGGACATATGACAGATATAACACTAACCGATAATGTTAATGAAGGCTATTATTTACCACATCACGCAGTAATCAAGGAATCTAGTCTAACCACAAAGGTTCGAGTGGTTTTTGACGGTTCTACTAAGAGTTCAACACATATATCACTAAACGATGCATTAATGGTAGGACCGACTATTCAAGATAACTTGACTGCGATCATTATGAGATTTAGGATTTATAACTATGTTATAACTGCGGATATCGAGAAAATGTTTAGGCAGATTAAAGTAGCTGACGAGGATGCCATTTACCAAAAAATAATTTGGCGTGAAAACGAAAACGATTCTCTTAAAACATTTAGACTCAATACAGTCACTTATGGTACCTCCTCAGCTCCTTTTCTGGCTGTTCGTTGTTTACAACAGCTGGCTGAGGACGAAAAAATAAACTTCAATTTAGCACCCACTGTTCTCATAAACGACTTTTATATGGACGATTTAATTACAGGGGCTGAAAACATAGAAACCGCCATAAGTATGAGAGATCAGTTGATTCAATTATTAAATTCCGCAGGATTTAATTTGCGACAATGGTCGTCTAATGAGCCAAAACTCATTAAAGGTCTAGATGGTTCATCACAAACCGAACACATCTATTTAGATTCAAAGCAATCAAAGAAAATTCTTGGAATAAAGTGGAATTCAACCACTGATTCGATACATTATTTTATAGAGCCATTTTCAAACAATGAACGTGTAACCAAACGACGAATATTATCTCAGATTGCTCAACTATTCGACCCATTGGGTTTATTAGGTCCAGTCATTACAAGGGCCAAATTAATCATGCAAGAGTTATGGAAGTTTAAACTGGATTGGGACGAGTCTGTTCCTCAGTCTTTGTATGTAAGGTGGTTAGAATTTAAGGAGCAATTACCTATATTAAATAATTTTAAGGTGGCACGTAAGATTAGTTTAGATAATTTTGTGGAATGTCAGTTACATGGATTCTGTGATGCCAGTGAGAAGGCCTACGGTGCCTGCATATATTTAAGAACAACTGATAAAAACAATCGACATTTTGTTCAATTAGTATGTGCTAAGTCACGAGTAGCACCTATTAAAACCATTACTCTACCTCGCTTAGAATTATGCTCGGCCGTTTTATTAGCACACTTATTCAAATCAACCACGTTAGCTTTAAAACTAACTTATGTAAAGGTTAGATTCTGGTCAGATTCCACTATTGCTTTGCATTGGCTAAAGACATCCCCACATTTATTGAAAACGTTTATTGCGAACCGTGTAGCAGATATTCAGTCAAACACAAATTCAGATGATTGGTACCATATTTCAACTCACGATAATCCGGCAGATTTCATCTCGAGAGGTCAAAGCCCTTCGGAGTTTATGGGTACCGAAAGATGGTTAACAGGTCCCAGTTGGCTGTCTAAATCGGAGGAATATTGGGTTATGACACCGATACCTTTTATTGATGTTCCGGAAAAACGGATTAAGGTAACCTCAACAGGTACCAAATTTCAGGAGAATATTTTTGAAAGATTCTCGTCTATTAAAACTGTAAATTATTTTGTAGCATGCTGCCTACGATGGCTTAAATATAAAAGGACGAGTCAATTAATAGGTCAATTTAGTGCTCAAGAATTGCAAGAGGCACACCTTTATGCAATTAAATTAATTCAAAAACAATCATTTTCCGATGAATTAAACAAATTAAATCAGGGCAAACAGTTAGATAAGAGAAGCAAGTTATTACCATTAAGTCCATTCATTGACGAAACAGGTATTTTACGCGTTGGTGGCAGGTTAAAAAATGCTCAAATAAATTATTCGCAAAAACACCCTATATTATTACCACGTTCTAATCATTTAACGAAACTTATATTAACAAACGCTCATCTAAAAAATTGGCATGCCGGAACTCAGGCAACATTAAATTTTGTAAGACTCACTTACTGGCCCATTGACGGTAAAAACACGATTCGTCGGATAATACATACATGTGTACGTTGCAGTAAGCTAAGTCCCAAGTTACCAAGGTATCAAATGGGTAATTTACCTATAAATAGAGTTATCAAAACGCGACCGTTTGAAAATATAGGACTAGATTACTGTGGACCTTTCTTTATAAAGGAGAAAAAATTTAGGAATCGAAATAAGATAAAGGTTTACGTAGCGGTATTTGTTTGTTTCACTACAAGGGCAGTACACTTGGAACTAGTCACAGATTTAACAAGTGAAGCATGCCTAGCAGCCATTCGAAGAGTTTTTGCCAGAAGAGGTGTAGCTAAAAATATATATTCAGACAATGCAACCAATTTTATTGGTGCAAAGAATGAAATACTAAAAATAAAGAATTTTTTGTTATCAAAAGCTCATAATAGCAATATGAAGCACACTTTAGCACACGTAGGGGTCAATTGGCACTTTTCACCACCTCGATCACCACACTTCGGTGGATTGTGGGAGGCATCAGTAAAGTCATTAAAATTCCATTTATACAGAACGGTAGGAGATCATTTATTTACTTACGAACAATTTAATACGTATATAATCGAAATCGAAGGGATCTTAAATTCCAGACCACTGACTCCATTATCCTCGGACCCAAATGACCTTACACCTCTTACTCCCGGTCATTTCCTCATAGGTGATTCCTTAACAAGTATACCGGAACCTGATTATCAGAAGTGTGCCATTAACAGACTTTCTTTATGGCAACATATTCAAAGAGTGAAACGTCACTTCTGGGTACGATGGCATAAGGAGTATCTCCATCAGCTACAAGCACGTAGCAAGTGGCGACAAGGAGATTCGGAGCAGCCCAAGGTAGGCACCTTGGTAATTATAAAGGAGGACAATCTGCCTCCTCTGCAATGGAGCCTTGGCCGTATTGTCGCAGTCCATCCAGGGGAGGACAACATAGTGCGTGTCGCAACTGTGAAAACCGCGAGTGGTGTGTACAAACGAAGTGTTAAGCGTTTATGTCCTCTTCCTATATACAATGATGGTGATTAATCTTATTTTTTTATTTTTTATACTTTAATTATTTACATTTTATTTTTCGTATACAACCATATTATCAAGGTAATTTCTTTATTTACCCATATTCGTAGTTTTTATTATGCAAATTTATTATAAATTTAGTTTTGTATTCTTAGTATTCTTAATTAGTATTATTTTAAAATCATTATTTGCTATTATTTTGAACGGAGACCGTTCAAAGGGGGCGGCGTGTTCCGTCTCAGAGAAGTGACATTTTTTAAGTTATTGTTGAACCAATGATGATTTACAGATATATTGCTGTCACCTCGAGTACCCGATACTTCTTCGAGATTTATTTCCAATAAATCACAGTTCCAGTAGACAATTTAACCGTAAGGGTAATAAAGACCCTCCGGGAAAGTCATCGAGCCTTTATGGACAAGTTATGACCGCATTTCGAGAAAGTAGAGGGTACCTCGCGATTTAAAACATGTGTTCACCATCTGTATAAGATGAAAGCGAGGATCTTCAGCAGTGGTCAGCACGCCCTCTACTCATTACCGGTGTGATTTTCAACCAATAAGCGACGAGTAAAGAGGGCTGCAATGCAACCGGCCAATAAGCGGAGATCGCGTTTCTCGTCTCTAATTTTGAGTACTTTAATTTTAAGAAACACTCTTCGTCTAACGGCGAGAGAATCACTATCTATCTTCACCTATTCCATTGTATTTAAGTTTGTTGCATTTAAATAGTTTAGTAAATCCGAAGTTACAATTACGTGTTATCATTTCCCAACTGTTCACGCAATATTAAGTTGGCGCGTGAAGTGTACCGGTCAGTTATAACGATCTAAGACAATCGAAATTTCTGATTCGTACGCGACGTTACAGTCACTTTGTAGATCTTTATATCCTTTATCATTTATAGACCAGTGTCGTTAATTTTGAAAATGGTAAAAAGTGAAAAAAAAAATATAGTAGGATGAAACCTATTGGATATTCACAGAAAACCTTCAGTACAAAATATAAATCTAATGAATTGGCAGAAATGATATTCCTTCTAAGAAAACGTAGAGGTTTCAAATAACACGAAAAGTGTGACGTAATACTTTGGTAAAACTGTTTCTTTTTCAAGTAGTAAGATTTCTGCTCTCATATGAATTACTCCGTTTGAGATACGCGCGCGTCTTCCATAATACCAAACGAATAAACAAGTAATAAACACTATAATAGTAAAACGTATTTTGTGTGTTATTAATAAATCTGAAAGCTCAAATCCCAATAGGTTATGGGCCCAGATTACGTGTAAATTCAAAATACGTTAGTGAACTTTCAAAAGTAGTGATTCGCGCGTTATTAACCGAACTTAACGTTAACCAGCAATTGATGAAGAATAACCGGTGATTGGTGAAATGGACGACGAAGCTGTCGCACCGACACTTCCACGCAGTTAGCCATCAGGAAGAAACTACTAACTCTGAAACTACAGAGTGAAACAACATAGACCCAACACTTCATCGTGTTTGAAGATCTATTGAGCACCTAGCAGCTAGCAGCTGTATCGAATTGCAGTATCCACTGAAGATTTCAGTAGCGAAGAAGGAATCGTTCATCACAGCCACAAAGAAAGGGATAATTCATGTCAACAGTGGGAGATATCAAGGAGTTCTTGAGGATATACTCTACTGCCGAGAAGTCCCGTACAACTTGCTGTCTGTTCGAAGGATGCAATAAAGCTGGAATGACGATTATTTTTGATAAGGAAGGCGTAAAAAAGTTAATAAGGGTGGTAAGACTGTAATGACAGGTAAGCCTTTAAATAACTTGATGTGCATTGGTTTTCAAATTATCAAACGAATGGTAAATATACGTAGAATTAACAATGCATTAAGTGCTATAACAAAAGATTATAATCTTTGGCATAAACGCCTAGGTCACATCGGAAAATCTAATTTTAAACAATTAAAAATTCATAAAATGATTGAAGATCTACGCCAAATAGATCAAATTACACCAACAGAGGAATTATGTGAAGCATGAATAAATGGTAAATAAGTTCGATTGCCATTCGCACGTTTCAAACATAAAAATTATATTAAAAGACCTTTGTTTATTGTACATTCCGATGTTTGTTGTGGCCCAATCACTCCAACAACTATTGACAATAAAAATTATTTTTTAATATTTGTTGACGACTACACTCATTATACAGTAACATATTTAATTACTTACAAATCAGATGTTTTTACTGCGTTTCAAGATTACGTGTTGAAATCTGAAGCCCATTTCAATTTAAAATTAGTAAATTTATATTGTGACAATGGAAGGGAATATTTGTCGAGAGAGATGAAAGATTTTTGCGTGCAGAAAGGTATCAGTTATCATTTGACCGTTCCACGTACTCCACAACAAAATGGTGTCTCAGAAAGAATGAATAGGACAATTACTGAAAAAGGCCGTGCAATGTTGCACGATTCAAACTTAGACAAAGCTTTTTGGAGTAAAGCAGTGTTAACTGCTGCTTATTTAAATAAATATAAGTCCTACTAAAGCCATAAAGGAGAATAAAACACCATATGAAATTTGGCATAATAAAAAGCCAATATTAAAATATTTAAAGGTTTTTGGTTCAACAGTGTACATAGGTACACAATAAAACAAGAAAATCAAAGTTTGACTCAAAATCTTTCAAAGGTATTCTTGTAGGGTATGAACCGAATGGTTACAAAGTGTGGGATGTGGAAACTGAAAAGTTTGCGACAGTGCGAGATGTTCTCGTGGATGAGATTAATTTTTTTGGTATCAAGGCCAAAGCAAAATTCTCATAAATCTGATATAACTGAATCAGATAATCTGTCAGAAGCAAGCAGAAATAAAATTCCGAAATTAGGTAGTAAACCTAATAAGGAAGAAAAGGAAACTGATATAGGGAGTATACCCGGTAAATCAGTAAATAAATCAGTAGGAGCAACTGATAAAAAGAAATTAGTTGTTGAAGCTGATAATGATAAAATAAAGTCAGTAGGTGAAACTGTCAAAAGTAAATTAGAGACTGATATTCACGCGAGAAGTTCATCTCCGAATATTTCAGTTCCACAAGTCCAAAATTTTGAGAAGTGTAGAAGGAGTGAAAGAATTAAAAATCATCCAATAATTTCTTATAAAGAAGATGATAATAATATTTTAGATGATTATCTTTTATGTGTTCAATCGGTTATAAATGAAGTTCCTACTTCATATGAAGAAATTCAAAACCGAGATGATAAAATTCATTGGGAACAAGCAATAAAAGATGAAATTGAATCTCATAAAATAAACAAAACATGGTCATTGGTACCGAGACCATCGAATAAAATATAGTTAATAATAAATGGGTGTTTTCACTGAAATAGAATGAATTTGGAAATTCATTAAAGTATAAAGCAAGACTCGTTGCACGTGGTTTCAGTCAGGAATATTTGGTGGAATATAATGAAACGTTTGCACCAGTAGCAAGAATATCAAGTTTCAGAATAATTTCATCGTATGGACGTGAAAACAGCCTTTTTAAATGGTATACTGACTGAAGAGATTTACATGAAAGTTCCTGAAGGAGTGCAAAGTAAAAGTACTGAAGTCTGTAAATTACATAAAAGTTTATATGGATTGAAACAAGCGGCAAAAATGTTGGTTTGAATTATTTGATAAAACTTTAAAAGAAAAAGGTTTTCAAAATTCTGCTGTTGACCGCTGTATTTATATTTTGGATAAGAGAAATATCTTAATGAATATCTATGTGGTTCTTTATGTAGATGACCTTGTCATTGCAACAGCAACTGCTGTAACAATGAGTAATATTAAAAACTTTTTATAGGTATAAGAGTTAATCGAAGTGGGAATAAAATAAATCATCTAAGGCAATTTTTGTAGGTTAAGTGCCAAATGGATATAAGATTTTTGATTCAAATTCGCAAAAGTTCATAGTTGCACGTGATGTAATTGTTGACGAAATTACATGCAAAACATCAATACATGAAATTGATGATCAAATAAAAATTGGTGGCTAAAATGTATCGATAGGCACAGATAATTTATCAGCAGGTGGTAATGCTGATAGTGGTGCTGGAGATAGAATCACTCCAAGTAAAACGGATAATGAAATATGCAATCAAACCCTTATATAAAAAAAAAGGATGTCCCTGAAAATTGCATTAAAGGTCAAACATCTCCAATATAGGATGTCCCTGAACAAATAAGTACGAACTCAAATAGTTCTGATTTCTGATAACTCCGTGAAAATTAAGAAAGTTAAATAACAATGCGCAGGACAGAAGGAGTGAGAGATAAAAGCCAAACCAATAAAATCTTACGATTGCGAAGATGATTTTGAATTTAAAAATTACTTAATAGCTAATCAAATATTGGAAAATGAAATTCCAAAGTGTTTTCAAGATGTAGCTAAAAGTAAATTTAAAGTTGATTTGGGAAAAGCCATAAAAGATGAGTTAAAGTCATTAGATCAAAGTGCTTATTTAAAAATAGTTTTGAACAAATTCAACATGAACAACTGTAATGCTGTTAGTACACCTTTACCAAATAAATTACATTACCTAACTTTAAATTCTGAAGAAATGTTTGATGTATGCAATATTATGTACACGACCTGTTAAGTGCTTCAATTAATATTCTGAGTAGATATACAAATAAGGATAATAAAGAACTATGGCAATGTCTAAAAAGAGTTCTTAGGTATATTAAAGGAACCATAGACATGAAATTGATATTTGTTCGAGAAAACTACAATGAACTGCTAAGTGGTTATGTCGACTGTGATTGGGGAGGTAATACCATAGATAGAAAAAGCGCAACAGGTTATCTATTTCAAATGTTTGAAAAATGTACAATTTGTAGGAATACAAAACGGCAAAATTCTGTAGCAGCTTCATCCACAGAAGCTGAGTACATGGCGCTTTTTGAAGCAGTTAGAGAAGCACTATAGATAAAGTCATTATTAAATAGCCTAAAAAGTGACTATTAGTAAACCGATTAAAAATTTATGAGGATAATAACGGTTGTATTGGTATTGAAAATAATCCCACAAATCACAAAAGGTCAAAACACATAGATTTAAATATTTCATTTCACAAGAGAACAAGTTATGAATGAAACACTAAAACTTGAATATATTTCACAGGTGAACAACTGGCAGCTGGCAGACAGCTAGACGAAACCATTGGCATCATCTAAATTTGGAGAATTTAGATTAAAACATGGGTTTAGTTCGATTTGAAATATCAAATAACGTTCAATAGGTCTGATTTGGTTTTTTCTGGGTTTCCCAAATCCTCGCAACAAATGTTGGACCTAAATTGTAATACTCCCAGAAAGAAAGAGAAAAGAAATGGAAGACGTAGTCGCTATAGAAATGTATAATGCTTAGAACGTAAAATCGTAAAAAAAAGGGAATATTGTATGAACAATAATTATTATTAAATACATAATGTAAGTAGATAGAGTAGGAATATATATAACTATGTAGTTCTCTAGAACATAGCATAAATTTATTAGATTTTATTTTGAGGGGGCGTATTGGATATTCACAGAAAACCTTCAGTACAAAATATAAATCTAATGAATTGGCAGAAATGATATTCCTTCTAAGAAAACGTAGAGGTTTCAAATAACACGAAAAGTGTGACGTAATACTTTGGTAAAACTGTTTCTTTTTCAAGTAGTAAGATTTCTGCTCTCATATGAATTACTCCGTTTGAGATACGCGCGCGTCTTCCATAATACCAAACGAATAAACAAGTAATAAACACTATAATAGTAAAACGTATTTTGTGTGTTATTAATAAATCTGAAAGCTCAAATCCCAATACCCATTGGAAAAGGTAGAGAATATAACAAAAATGAAAGGAAAAATAAATTACGGGCGATCTGAGGTCGGGAAGGGGGAGGGGGTGAGTTTTTAAGGGTAAAAAACGGTTTATCTTGATTTCCGGCAAAACTGCAAGTCCTATGAAAAAAAAAGTTAAATTGCAAAGTTGTAGATAATAAAAAGATCTACAACTTTTGTATCAACACTTTTTTCACATAACCTCAAAATTTCTGTGAAAAATTCAAATAACCAAGTTTTTGGTTTTTTATTTTTATCTTTTGCAAAAAAAAAATGTTTTTTCACTTTGGTGAAAACTTACCTCTTTATGTCCCAAACATACAGTAATTTTTTTGATTTAAAATTTTTCACCTTATTTGAACTTAATATCGGACTTGCAGTTTTGCCGGAAATCAAGATAAACCGTTTTTTTTAACATTAAAAACTCACCCCCTCCCCCTTCCCGACCTCAGATCGCCCGTAATGTATTTTTCTTTCATTTTTGTTATATTCTCTACCTTTTCCAATTGGTTTCATCCTACTATATTTTTTTGGTCTTGAAAATTATCGACCCTGGTCTATTAATATAAGAATAAAGGATAGAAAGGTATGCTTGCGGTGTTATCCAATATTGATGAAACATTGACTAATGTACAAAATTCGACGCTGGATGTTCGCTACTAACATCACATACGTACAAATGGTATATAAGACGAAGAATCTTGCAATATTAAGGAGTTTATAAATGGCTACATTCTGCACCTGCTTAAGACTGTTGCCCAAGTCTTATGCGAGAGTTTCATAATTAGAAATTTAGTAAATAATTTAATGATGAAAGTTTCGATATTCAAAAAGTTTTGCAAAAATAAGTCAGTTTACAAAATGGCTCACTAAAAAAAATCTTAGCACAATATGTCTTGGTGTAATGCGATTATATAATATTCGATCTAGGACGTTTTGACGAGGCCGTTTTGACGCGGCCGTTTCGACGCGGCCGTTTCGACGCAGGCCCGTTTTGACGCGAGCCGTTTTGACGCGAGCCGTTTTGACGCGAACCGTTTTGACGCGGAATATTACTTTCAATTAAATTTAATTAGTATGTAACTTAGGGAACTAATTTATCCTTTAGGAAATTCGAGGAATAGGGAGAACACATATTAATTATCTATTTCTAATAAGGATATCTTTATTTATCTATATATATAAAAATGGATGTTTGTGTGTATGTTCCGCATAGGCTCCTATACCATTCGTCCGATTGCAACGAAATTTTGGTGAGTTGTAGGGCGCATGTCCTTGAAGGTTCCTGCAATGGTTCCGCGTCAAAAAAGGAGCCAGGGGGCCGAAACGGCTTAAAAATATAAAGTGGCAGGCAATATGTCACCTTTATTTGACAGACGAGTGACTGACAGATGGCGCCATCTCGCGGCGAAAAGGTAACTTTTAAATGTCGAACAGTTTGTCAGCGCTTTGAGCATCGAATTGCTCAAAAGCATTCTGTTAATCTATACATATATATATATATATATATATATATATATATATATATATAAGAGAAAATTCACGACTTACCCGTCTAAACCCGTTATGAAACGATAACCACCGACACGTGTTTCTGCTTATTAGCTTCGTCAGGGTGGTATAACCAAGCTCTGGATGATAACGATGTTTGACACTTGGAAAAAATTATACAACTCAAAAAGAACGTCAACAATTGACAGCAAAGCACATTTGCGCCTAACATAGGAAAGACTCTCCATTCGAGAGCAACAAACCGTCTGTGACGCGGAGGCCAGCTAAAGCCAACTGTCACGAATCTTTGGTCAGTAAAGGAATTTAGCAGTGAAATTAACGACGGAACAAATGTACAAGAGAAAATTCACGACTTACCCGTCTAAACCCGTTATGAAACGATAACCACCGACACGTGTTTCTGCTTATTAGCTTCGTCAGGGTGGTATAACCAAGCTCTGGATGATAACGATGTTTGACACTTGGAAAAAATTATACAACTCAAAAAGAACGTCAACAATTGACAGCAAAGCACATTTGCTTTCTGCTTATTAGCTTCGTCAGGGTGGTATAACCAAGCTCTGGATGATAACGATGTTTGACACTTGGAAAAAATTATACAACTCAAAAAAGCACGTGTCGGTGGTTATCGTTTCATAACGGGTTTAGACGGGTAAGTCGTGAATTTTCTCTTGTACATTTGTTCCGTCGTTAATTTCACTGCTAAATTCCTTTACTGACCAAAGATTCGTGACAGTTGGCTTTAGCTGGCCTCCGCGTCACAGACGGTTTGTTGCTCTCGAATGGAGAGTCTTTCCTATGTTAGGCGCAAATGTGCTTTGCTGTCAATTGTTGACGTTCTTTTTGAGTTGTATAATTTTTTCCAAGTGTCAAACATCGTTATCATCCAGAGCTTGGTTATACCACCCTGACGAAGCTAATAAGCAGAAACACGTGTCGGTGGTTATCGTTTCATAACGGGTTTAGACGGGTAAGTCGTGAATTTTCTCTTGTACATTTGTTCCGTCGTTAATTTCACTGCTAAATATATATATATATATATATATATGTATATATATATATATATATAAATGGATGTATGTTTGTTTGTATGTTACGCATAGCTTCAATACCATTTATCCGATTGACAAGAAACTTTGGTGAGTTGTCGGGCGCATGTCCGTGAAGGTTCCTGAAATGGTTCTGCGTCGAAAAAAGACAAGGCGTATTAACTTTAATAGGTTGCCTCTAGCGATCCTGACCTACCACAACAGCGCGAGACCGATCTACGTCACACGGCGACCGGCGATGCAAAAAATATGTACTTTGAAAAACTCAAAACTGTTGTCAATTACAAACGAAAACGCCAGCCAAACGCCAAACTGTCAGAGTAATACAGAACATAGATTAAACCACAGAGTTAGATTAAACACAGGTAATAAAACGCAGACCTGAGTCGCCAGTCTACGTCACGAACTCCGCCTCCCCCGCGCGACCCCCTCGCCCAGGAGCTGTTCAATGAGGTAACCTATTTAAAGTTAATACACCTTGGGAAAACGAGCCAGGGGGCCGAAACAGCTTAAATATATAAAATGCTACAGTTCAATTGGCCGTATATGCATGACAGGCAATATGTCATATTTATTTGACAGACGAGTGACTGACAGATGGCGCCATCTCGCGGCGAAAAGGTATCTTTTAAATGTCGAACATTTTGATAGCGCTTTGAGGATCGAATTGCTCAAAATCATTCTGTTAATAGTAGAAATATTTCTGAACGTGTGTGAGTGTTAGTGGTGTTATTTGTGAACTTTGGACATTGGACAACAGAAAACAAGCCCATTTATTTTATACTTTCGCTGTGAATTATGCCTCCAAAAGAAAAGCGATTGGCAGATCCATATGTAAAGCAAAAAAATAAAAAACTACGAGCTTTGGAAAATGACGGGCAAAGGGAAGATAGACTAAGGGCCAAATTCAGAAACGCCACTCACCCTACACCTACACTCAATTTTTAAGTAAAATCTTCACTACACTCAATTTGGAATTCATAGACTTTCCTCAATTGAAATGTCCCTTAAATTGAGTATTAGATTGAGTGAGATTTGAGTGGTTGAAATTCACCACTTAAAATAATTCCACACCATACTTTTACGAGTTTTGACTTTCGTGCAGATGGTCATTAGCGTCGTTAGTGACAGTTTTTTGTGCATTTCTGTTAATGTTAGATGGTGTTAGCAATATGGATATCATGGCTAATGAGTTCAACGAATTTGTAGAGTTCATACAATATATTGAGGATGAAAGATATTTACCAGTTCCTACCTATGATAAAATTGTAGGTAGCACCCTAAGATGTAAATGCGTACCGAGGGAAAAGTATGATTTGTTTAATAAGGCAATTAATTGTTTCAGAAATTATATCAGAGATTACAACAATCCCCTTCAGCACTTAACCAACTTGGAGATCTTACAGAGGTATAGATTTGTTGGAGACACTATTCGACATATTATTTTTCCAGTGGTATATAGCAGGCATAGAGGTTGAGACTCTTTTAATTGGAACTTTTTTCCTTGCACACATACTTTTTTCGAATGCTCTTTGCTCATTGTTTCAACGTAAACGATTTTGCAAAACGTGATTCCAAATTAGGTGACGCCTGACATGCGCCTGACAGTCGCTGCCACAAAACACATGATATATGCACAGAACACCAAATTGAACTAACACAGTCAACAGCGAACACGACGACTTGCGATATTGCCAAACATCCTTCCCTCAAATCATTTTTAAATTGAGATGTATTTGAGTAACTTGATTTACACGTTTCTGAATTCCAAAATTGAGGAGGCGCACTCACCCTCATCTATATATATATAAAAATGGATGTTTGTGTGTATGTTCCGCATAGGCTCCTATACCATTCGTTCGATTGTAACGAAACTTTGGTGAGTTGTAGAACGCACGTTCGTGAAGGTTCCTGAAATGGTTCCGCGTCGAAAAAAGAGCCAGGGGGCCGAAACGGCTTAAAAATATATGCATGACAGGCAATATGTCATCTTTATTTGACAGACGAGTGACTGACAGATGGCGCCATCTCCCGGCGAAAAAGTAACTTTTAAATGTCGAACAGCGAACAGTTTGTCAGCGCTTTGAGGATCGAATTGCTCAAAAGCATTCTGTTACTATATCCATATATATATAAAAATGGATGTATGTTTGTTTGTTTATATGTTACGCATAGGCTTCTATATCATTCATCCGATTGCAACGAAACTTTGATGAGTTGTAGGGCGCATGTCCGTAAAGGTTCCTGAAATGGTTCCGCGTCGAAAAAAGAGCCAGGAGGCCGAAACGGCTTAAAAATATGCATGAC
This sequence comes from Cryptocephalus moraei, assembly GCA_946251905.1. Lineage (NCBI taxonomy): Eukaryota > Metazoa > Arthropoda > Insecta > Coleoptera > Chrysomelidae > Cryptocephalus > Cryptocephalus moraei. The sequence goes on along the minus strand of OX276454.1, from coordinate 34,766,879 downwards.
AAGCAATATGTCATCTTTATTTGACAGACGAGTGACTGACAGATAGCGCCATCTCGCGGCGAAACGGTATCTTTTAAATGTCGAACAGTTTGACAGCGCTTTGAGGATCGAATTGCTCAAAATCATTCTGTTAAAAGTAGAAATATTTCTGAACGTGTGTGTGAGTGTTAGTGGTGTTATTTGTGAACTTTGGACATTGGACAATAGAAAACACGCGCATTTATTTAATACTTTCGCTGTGAATTATGCTTCCAAAAAGGAAATCGATTGGCAGATCCATATGTAAAGCAAAAAAATAAAAGGCTTTACGAGCTTCAAAAAATGACGGGCAAAGGGAAGATAGACTAGAAACCCTCAGATAAAAAAATGCTCAAGCCCGTTTATTTGAAAAAGACGAGCAAAGGGAAGATATACTAGAAAGCCTCAGATTAAAGCGTGAAACAGAATGGACGCGCTCTACACGTCGTGAACTGTCAAAAGTAGAGAAAAAAGAAAACGCGCCCACAATGAGCGTGAGCGTCGTGTACGTACGTCAGCCAGAACCTAACCTGACCTATATGTTCTGTGTCAGCCAGCGTATGTTCGTTAACGTCAGTTAGTGTTTGAAATAATTCCGAAATGGACGATTTCGAACTATTAATGCTATTTTATATGTGTTCAATATCATGTATTTAATGGTAATTAATGCCAATATTTTTGGCCACCGAAAAAGACGTTGGTGGGTTAGACCAGTAAATAGAAATGGAGACGCAACATGATATTTTTCAGATACTTTTTTAAAGTTGAAAAAATTGGAACCAGAGCAGTTTTTTAAACACACAAAGATGAATGTTGAATTATATGAACTGTTGTTAAATCACTTGAAAGCTGATTTAGCAAAACAGTCTATAAGGAAACCTATAGATGTATAATGTCGACTAGCGCTAACTCTTTCGTAAGAATGTTTTTAATTATTTTTAAATACATTTAGGTCTTCCTATTTTTCGAAGTATGCAGTTACAGTGACATTTTTTAGCTATGTCATGTAAAAGAAAGGTTGTATCTCACACAACATAAAACATCTAATTCTGGCGGTGAGCGCGTAAAAGTAGAAAGTTGACCAACTTTCGGCGTATTGTTCACGTCAAGCGCGTTCATTCTGTGCAGTTTCATAAAAACGTCACTTGCTCTATCTGATTAGACAGTTCACGACGTGTAGAGCGCGTCTAGAGCGCGTCCATTCTGTTTCACCCATAAGAAATGCTCAAGCCCGTTTATTTGAAACATAGGAGCAAAGGGAAGATAGATTAGAAACCCTAAGATTAAGAAATGCTCAAGCCCGTTTATCTGAAACAGACGAGCAAAGGGAAGATAGACTAGAAACTCAGATTAAGAAATGCTCAAGCCCCTATCTGAACGGACGAGCAAAGAAAAGCAAGATTGGAAATCGAAAGAGAGTACGCATTGCTCGATCAAGACAAATAACGCACGCTGATTGAAATCATTTTTATGGAGTGTGAAAAAGCCGAGAAAAGCCGGAAAAGCGAAGCCGAGTACCTACATCAGTTATAAAAAATAATTACAAAAAAATTATTTTTTCCCCTTTGCATAACATTCTACAACATAGTCACAGCAATGCAATGCATGGTATTGAAATAAATTATTTGTTTTTTCGGTAAATCTATATTCGCTAGATTAACTATTTTTATTTAATTGCTCATTTATTTCATATAAAACTGAGCCACAGCGAAGCGTGGTCGGGTCACGGCTAGTTTTGAGATATAATTGAGTGTAGGTAGAAATGAGTGTGAGTGGCGTTTCTGAATTTGCCCCTAAGAAACCCTTAGTTTAAGAAATGCTCAAGCCCGCTTATTTGAAAAAGACGACTAAAGGGAAAATAGACTAGAAACCCTAAGATTAATAAATGCTCAAGCCTATTTATCTGAAACAGAGGAGCAAAAGGAAGATAGATTAGAAATGCCCAAGCCCCCTTATCTGAAACAGACGAGCAAAGAGGAGCAAGATTGGAAATCGAAGGAGTACGAATTGCTCGAGCCCGTTCGTCTGAAATAGACGAGCAAAGGGAAGCAAGATTGGAAATAGCCCAAGTACGTATTGCTCGATCAAGACGAATAACGCACGCTGATTGAAACCATTTTCATGGAGTGTGGAAAAAGGAATGAGACAGGGTCGTCTCCGGCGAAGCCGAGTACCTACATCGGTTATAAAAAATAATTACAAAGCAATATTTTTTCCCTTTTCATAACATTCTACAACATAATCACAGCAATGCAATGCATGGTATTGAAATGAATTATGGGTTTCTCGGTAAATCTATATTCGCTAGATTACCTATTTTTATTTAATTGTTCATTTATTTTATATCAAACTGAGCCACAGCGAAGCGTGGCCGGGTCACGGCTAGTATCATATAAATCTATTTAATACAAATGTTTCAAAGTCAAATGTTTCATTTAAAAATACGAGTTTATGTTCGGACAATTGGCCTCCCGTAAGGTGTTACAGTTATCGCTAATCCTTGGTTTGAACTCCAGCAAAAGATCACCCCGTTTGTTATCGCTTATCGCCATTGTTGCCACAGGTTACTACCGACATAACTATTTTTGTTACAGGAATTGACACCTTAAATATGCAAATAGTACTAAAAACATTTCTAGGTCTTTACGCATAGAAACGTCCCTGCGTCAAATCGTCCCTGCGTCAAAACGGCTCGCGTCAAAACGGCTCGCGTCAAAACGGGCCTGCGTCGAAACGGCCGCGTCGAACCGGCCGCGTCTAAACGGCCGCGTCAAAACGTCCCTTTCCGTATAATATTGTACTTTGCACTATATTTAAGTTTAAGATATTGTATAAAAACCACTGTAAAAAGGAGTGACCATGTGTAACATGTGACCATGTGTAAATGTGTGACATTTATTTTTCATATATTCACTTTTCCGCCTTTATTGTGAGTGTAACGGGGTAAAATGTTGCAGTAAGATCTTCAATGGAATCTATCATTCATCGAGCTACTAGAATAGTAGTCAGATAAGCCAGACACTTCATATTGAGAGTATGTGTTTACCCCCTTCAATGGGTGCACTCACGTAACAAAGGAAGTAAACCTTGATGCCGTAATTTGAAATATCCTTACCTACGACGCTCAAAATGGAACCTAAACTAGAACACACCGAAATTATTGCAACGAAATTTGAGAATTGGCCTTGATTAGAGGTGAGATTGATGGCGAATGATTAGGTAGATTAGATACATTTGATAAAATATGAAATTAGAGAAAGAATGATGCAAGATAATACTAAGTATATTGAAGACAAACGTCTGCAATGGTACGCTTTCCATGTGATGAGGAGAGCACCAGATGAGTGGAGGAATGGAAGAGAGACCGATAGAAAGAAGAAAACGAGGCAGATCCGAAGGTCTTTTAGAAATGAGGTTATAATCTATAATATGTTTCTATCTGAAGAAGAAAAATTCTCGGAAAGAGACCAGAACCAGAACCAGAACAAAAATTAATTTTGTAAGCAACCCAGATAGATACTTAAATAGATTATCCAATCTGCCCCGTACCTACCTATAGTGGTGATCTATGTGCGCCTTCTCTATCCTCTTATCCTTCGCCCTCCTGTTCTGGAACCAAATTTTGATCTGAGTCTCGGAGAGCCTCAGGGTCTCCGCGAGCTCGCACCTTCTCCCTCTACTGATGTATTCCGACCTTTGGTACTCTATCTCCAGTCTGAGCGTCTGTTCGCTGCTGAACGTCGTGCGTTGGCGTCTCGGGCGTCCCTCCTTCCGGCGCCTCCTTGCCACTAAAAATAAAACGCTTAGAACATAAATATGTTATAACAATTTTTAATGGATTTATGAAATTTTTCACACAACTAATCGAAAGTGGCTTTCACACTGCAGGTGTTTAAAAAAGTTTAAGCAAATGCTTTAAAGGTATTCACAGGATGCCACTGCTTGCTTTGAGGAGTTCCGTTGGTTCGTTGGTTGTATGTAAGTACATATATTGAAAACTGTTAATTATTAAGAATGAACTCGTGATTTAATATTTAGAGGCGTTTAATGACAAAAGGATAAAGAGATAAATACAAAGCTGTAGTAATTGAGAAATAAATTAATTACACTCTCATAGATTAAATTATCTCTATCACATATTGAAGAAACAAACCCCAAAAATGGTTGTTTGTTGGAACTCAAATATTCCGTGGAGTGCATAAAAAGTAGGTATATTGATTCATTTGATGCTGAGATTTCCTTCGCTATTTCTTTTCGTTGATGAGAAGTAGCACTTTCAACGGTATCTATAAATAAGCTTTTTGATCGCACTGTAAATTATGCCTAAATTGCTGTGAAAGCCCACTTGTGTTATGAAACTCAGGAACTGATGTTTGAAAAAATCCCCATTTCTCTCCATTGCAGGTTTTCCACAGATCCGATTTGCGAGACGAAAAATGGATATTAGAGCGTATTGTTATCATAAACATTGTTGAAGCTTCCGTCATAATCGCATTAGGATCCCAGAGACATGGACTATATTCGGGAACACGTTGTTTGGACAAAACAACTGGTGATATCCATCAACGATAATAAAGGGAAACTTCTCCATGGTAAACGTTTATTTACTGAATAGCTCTTCTTCAGTTACGTATTCTCTATGTGTACGTTGAAAACCTCTAAATTTAGAGTAAGTGAACAATGAATGTTTACATTAGTAGTAAAATATGTCGCTGCTTGCGGAGTATTAAATACGGTTTGGGCATAAAAATGTGTGTGTATAAGGCTGAGCATGAAAACTATTTAAGAAATATCTTTCAAACTTTGATGCAATCATGCATCACATTTTCTGTGATTTTTTTAAATGCTGAGTTAAAACGAAGTACTTAAAGTTTAGTTGGTTAGAGACTTGGGGATTAATTCGATATTTTCACATTGAAGTACCTAGTACTTACATTTGAAGCAACAAAATGGAATTACAGTACATGAACATAGATATTTATATTTTTGATATAAATTATTATGAACAATTTGCAGCTTAGGTAAGGATGAAGTTCATTAACAGGCGAAAGTCTTGAATTGAAAGTCGTACCAACTGGCTCCCACTGAGTTTGTTTTCTTTTACATTTACCAAATGATTACTTAGGTACCTACAACCTACTTCTTTCCATACATTGCATTTCAAAATTCTATTTTTTTTAAATATGTCTGTAGCGTATTCAGTTGCGGGTGTATTTTTAATTTGTCGAAAGTGCGAACAATTGGTTAGAGACCATTATTATTGTTAAAGTTAGAGATTTTCACGGTATTTGGACGCAAGGCGTGCGGTTTAAATCGGTTCTCACGCGGTGGAAGCGTCGAATTGCGGAGAGAAAACTCCATAACAATATGAAATGTAAAATATTATTATGATAGGATTACTTTTGCACAGTTGAGGTGATCCGAATTGTGTCGAAAACGAGATCCCAAGGAGAGAGAGAGAGAGAGAGAGAGAGAGAGAGAGAGAGGAAAACGAAAAAGAGAGTGTGAGAGAGAGAGAGAGAGACACGTGCCTCGTTAATCTTCCGTTGGAGTATAGAAGTTTTCGATCCGAATCTGTAATGGGTTGAGATTTTTTTTCAAAAAGTGGTAGAAATTTTTGTGTAACTTCACATTTCTGAACTTGGAGGGAAGTTTTATCCTGACAAATGTTTTCAAGCGTTCTGTAAAGGAATAAATCATCTAATTTTTCTTGGCCTGTTGGCCTCACATTAAAATGTAATTATTTCCAAAAGAAGTCAAGTGCTCAAGTGAGGAGGGAAGAATGAATTTCAAAAAGTTTCGTCACTCTATTACAACAATTTTGAATTTGGATAACTTAGTTGTACCTATTATTAGTTGTGTTCCTAACCTTTCTATATAGGGTATCCCAGCAACACCTGACCAAAACTAGGGAATACGTAAGTGAGGTCGAAAAGATAATACATATATCATAATAATATAACTTCTTTTCTATGAGCCTTCTTTACCGAGTCATTGACCTCTGTATCAGACCATATCATTGACCATTGTATCTTCCGAACGGAACAAAATCGTATATTCCCGTTTGGTAGAAGTCTAGCATATTTTGCCTTCAGTAACATCCAAAATTCGCGAAAATTAAGGGTGGCCCCTTTGAGGCATTCAACTGAAATAAAAATGAATTTTCACTTTTTATCGTTTACCTTAAAAAGTTTTCGACTAATTTGAATTCCAAAAAATTCACGTGAAAGCTGATAAAATTCTACACATTTAAAAAAAAAGTCGGTTTACGGACGATAATGTTACGTGATAACTTCATAAGAAAACATTGATGAAAAATTGCATACGTTTATGAATTGCAGTGAATTATTATCACAAAATTATCATTGATGTTTTATATCATAGAAGATTTTTTCGCACTGCGGTTGACCGGTCCAACTTGTCATTTTAGATTGTTATGACATGTGTGAAGCTGAACATTAATCTTAAACCTTACATGAATTGCTACACAGGATAATTGTTTTCATTGAATACAAAATGAAAGCAAGTCGACTTTTATATCATTCATCATAATGTTTTAGTCGAAATCGTAACATAACCTATTATTACTGCACAGGTTGACCGATGCTACTTTGTTTTAATGATCCAGGAACAAATATATGAGATTATATAACTAATCAAACCTTAGAATGCAAGAATTAATTACTTTATTGCCGCAATTGTTATTGTAATAGTAATAAGTAATGGTATGCACAGTAAATATTCAGATAACTTTATCTAACGTGCTGTCGCCTGCTCCTTCCATCGCGCTTGCGAACCGAGCCGATCGCCAAATCGAGTTGCTGGACGCTCTAGTGGGAGAGAGATAGATGCGCCGCAAGGCAAACGCTCTCACTCTCGCTCGCACGCATGGGTCTGGCGTAACGTTACAATGTTTTCTGGAAAGTGCAGGTAGCCCGCACATCGATTTATAAGACGTTTATCTCGTCAAAAAACGGGAAAGAGATGTGAATTTGCACGTTCTAAACAACGCCGTCAAGAGTTATTATCGCTGAATCCATATGTATTGGGCTTTAAATAAAACTTGTAACTGAATTTTAGCAGTGTTGTATAGTTGAGATGAATCACTTGAAACTAAATAACTAGGAATTGTAAACAAAATAAATGCCAAATTAGTTACAGTGTAATTTTATGATGCTTTTATTCATGATTAATAGGACCTACAGTAAATAGCACAAATGCATTGCAATGTGTGTAAAAACGTTAAAAATTTTATTAACACGAGGAAACCACGCCACAAAACAATTGATATCATATAGATATAGTAACAATTAACATCTTAAGAAGCAATCTTAACGTCTCAAACAATTTAAAGAAATTAGGAACAAACGCGAACGCTAACCTAAGTAGGTAGTAGGTACCTACTTATCCCTTTTAATATTGTTTTATATTGAAGCTCTCCATGGTAATTGGTAATCATACCTTATTAAAAACGCACGCAGAAATATCAGAAGGAATCATTAGTATTATCACTAGAGAGCAGATTTTACGGCCATTACAATTTTTTGCCATTCACGCCATTTTGGGGTAAGATTGTCATTTTTACTCATTTTGGATATTCTTGCAATTTTATGGCCATTTTGTACAATTTGTCATTCAGTGGAGTAACTGGTTAGAAGCAGCAGCATATTATGCTACTAATTTTGAGCAATTTAGTCGTTATTGCGAAAATTAAAGACGACGCAATTTCTGTAAAAAAAAAAGAAGATGAAAAGCATAATTCTACTTTACAGTTCGGAAATAGCGTTTATTGTGCACCTATAACAACAGTGGATGTAAAGCGGTTTTATTTAAATTTTTAAACATTTTAAAGCATGGTTTTAGTTCTGACAGTTTAGAAATGTAAATAATTGCTAACTTTACGGATTGTGTTTGTCAATATTAATATAGTATAACATAATAAATATAAAGATGAAATAAATAATATAACACAAAAATTCGTTTTTTATTTGTAAAATTTTATAAAGCAATTTTTGTAATTTTTTTTCAAGTATAATTTTTGTCGTCCTTATTTTTCTATACTAATATAATTAACTTTTTATTTGTTAGTACCTAGGTAAGTATTAGTCCTAATTATTATTATAGTGTAAAACGATTTTTTGCTTTAGGTATCGCTTTGAATTCTCGAAAGTGTAACTGTTGTGCGTCCAATTCGCCCCTTCCCTAGAACCCTCAAACATCGTTTGGGTGGGATGCGCGATCAATCACGAATTATCTCCGGTTAATTAGTCCTCACCCCCTCAGGTAAATACATTAATAGGTTTCGTGTAAAACGCTGTACATATTCGTTCTGGAACCATATGACGTCCACTTCGGGTTTCGTTACTTCCGTCAATCACAGTATTAATATCCGAAATGCTCTCTAAGGGCGAAGATCGCACAGCTCTCCGTGTACGATCCCATATGTCATCCTGTTAATATTAAGTGTCTAAGTTCACACGGTAATAATGGGAAGAATCTGTGACGAATCGCCGATACTTCCTACCAGTTTTAATTTCGAGCGAATGGACATGGGATCCGCAATATGATAGTGAAATCTAAGTGGTACCGGAAAGTTTAGTTAGTTGTTGAACCCGAAGAACTTTCTACAGAAATTCGTTTAGGGAGGGTTTTTAAAAGCTGAATGGATTTAAAAAACTGAACTTGCTATGGTTTTCGAAACTCTGAAAGAAAAGGCAACTGGTATTTAAACACCGAACTTACGCTTTCCGACTTGCGTCTATTAGGAATTGCTTCCTGGAGCAATTTAAGTAAGCAATTGAAAGCACTTTAATTGTTGAAAGATAAGATTGAAAACTTGAAATTTAACAACATATCAATGCTCCAGAAATTCATGAAGAAAAGATATACTTCACTGTGGGGTATTTGCAACACACAAAATATGAAGAATTCGTGAATTTCGTGAATGGACTCAGAGTTAAATCATTTGAGCATTTTTTTTAATTTTCCGTTTTGGTAGTAATCGAAATTGTAATTATTAACAACATACTACTTATTTAAGAAATGAATGTATTTTAAAAGTTGAAAAGTCAAAAATGGAAAGCAAAAGGGTGAGTTATTATTGAATCGAAGAAAATGTAAAAACAATTTTAAAAGTGAAAGTGTTTTCAAAGTACCATATTGAATTGTAACAAAAAGTGCTAAACCCGCCTTGACCCAAACACACTAAACGCAACCGCAAACTATTGCTTAAAGATTTAATATCTTTTATAGCGACTTCTAACCTGTCAAAATACTCAGCCTCAAAATTTGTGGAAGTGGACATGTTACATTTTTCACTGATTCAAAGCCACTGATTTTGAAACTAAATCGATCATTTTATTGACTTTAAGAATGTCTCAAACAGTGGAAAAGATGTGAAGGAATGGGAATTTCAATACGATACGACCACCCGTGTATTAATAAACTTTGCTGATGACCAATTGCTCTTTGGTGACGACTAGCTAGAATAAAGATACAAACTTTCTAAAAGGGAATGTGGCAAAGCAGATTTAGTAATAAGTTCGGAGAAAATAGAATACTCAACAAAACGAAAGACCAGTGAAGTCTCAGAAATATATGGAAAAAGATAGAAATACAAGGAACAGACAAAATCAAGCAATAAGGGCGTGTTAATATCAGAAGAAGGAACACGAGGAAAAGAAATAAAATCTAGGAGAGGCTAGGAAAGAACATTCGTAAATATGAACGCACTACTGTACGGAACGAACATTTAACAAACAACTAAAAAAGAATTAATTAATTCACAGAAAATAATTTCGTACGTAAAATCAATGAACGGCCGTCGTCAATTTTGTGAACATTAATATTATGAATCGGTGATTGTTACAACGATTTCTGGTCATAAACTAATGACTTCATACATTGAACCAATAAACGAGCCAACATTAAACAGTGAACGCAAAACATAGATATTTCATCCATTAATCTGATGTAAAAATTCATTGAGTTGATGTTTGAGGATTATTAAACAACGTTCTTCATCATTATAACGATAAATTTTCGTCATAGATCTATGAACAGCAAACATAAAAAATTTATGAACGGTTTTCGTTGTTTCAATGAACATCAAACATTGATTTTACGAAGCCAGCCATTAACTTTTAAAAACGCAGCAGATTTAATGTTGGCGGAACTTGAAACGATGTCGGCGAACATTAATATTACGAATCACCGTCGAAGACTTCTCTGCATGTACCACTTTTGATGAGAATTCTTCTAAATTTCCTCCAGTCGGTCTGATAAAGTAGAAGAGGCAGTACAGCGTTCTAACTATTATACTAATTGGGCCAAATAATTGTGTGATAGATGAACAGGCTCGAGAAAGAAATAGTATTTCCCTTTAAGAATGGAAAATTGGTTTATAGTAGGTACTCTTAAAATTTTATTTTTCTTTCCGATCATTTAGGAAAATGTCTAATTTTGTATTACTTATAACACTTTTATTTTTTTAGGTTAGTATAGACTATGAGATGCTTTCGGAAATTGGAATTACTTTTAAATAATTGGGAAAAACGGTTTCCCCACACAGTGACATTTCTACAGAAAGACGGACACATAAAAAATAAAACTACTAAAGGCCTTCTAAATAAATCGTTTGAGGATAGTTAAAGAAAGAAAGTTCTATTTTACATACTTAAAAAAAGGAAAATTTGCTTTTCTTAAACCTTCCACATTAAAAAACATTTTCTTTAAATCCTTGTTTCAGATAATGGATATTCGTTGCTAAATAACTGTAATATGTCTTTTTGTGCTTAACATCGTGCTCGGACTTTGTTTTATGTAGAAATAGTTATAAACACAACTGTTAATGTTCTAAAACTTATGGTGTTTATAAAATTTGAATTTGACTTTCTAAAGCCATGAAACGATCATTTTTTTTAAGCGTAAATCTAGGTTTGGTTTACCATTTCCCCTTCTTTTTTTTAGATTGAAAATACGCATCAATTTTATGCGCGATCCATGGAAATTTGGTGCCATTGGCCAAGTTTTGTTCCAAATAGAAAAGACATTTTATAAACATAACTTGTCGCTTGAGAGCCCATAGGTTCATATGATTTGTGAGTTTCTGATGCAATAAAAAATTGATGTAACAAAAATGGCTATTATTCTGCAAATCCCTTTGCGAAGAATTAGAAAGTGGTATGTATTAGTAAGATTTTCTTCTTTCCGCGTTCCAATGCTTCTGAAACGCCGCATGCAATATTTTTTCAAAAGTCACTGCAATTAATAATTGGAGGACATAGGTCTATCAACACCAGTTATTGACTTAATGTACAGCAATCATAAGCCAATGTTGATCGTTCGTAATATCAATAACCGGCGATCATAGATCCATGCTCACTATTTATTATTTTAACGTACGCCATGAACAGAGAAATTTATGTACGACCGTTCATTGAATCAACAACACCCGTCATAGGCCCGAAATTAATGTCGACGTTCATTGATTTGATGTACTTTTTTATTAATATCACGTACCTTTTTCGTTCAGTGTTCAAATAAATAAATAATTTAAGGAAAATTAATTAAAATGGTAGGTAACTAACCAACAAGAAACCAAATCAAAAGATAACGCCGTCGAATGCTGGATAAGATACTATCAACTACCATGCCCGGAAAAAATAATAACCGAGGACATTAGCAAAAGAATGACGACACTCACTGCAATCACAGAAAACATCTACAATGCTGCAGGCATACCTATTAAAAGAAGTAACGGAGACAGGCGGTTACCGATTGGAGACCATTGGGTGTCCAATAGGCGGTGATTCCCATCTCGGCACAAGAAGCAGGTAAACGATAAAATTATACCCCAACTCGGCATACATCTAGGCAGGTACTCGATTCTAGAGTGCCTATCTCGGCATAGGGTGATGCCCATAGGGTGATCCTTGCCTCCTTGCGTTTCCAACGTACTTTCGAGCGCATCACATGACGTTCACTCGCATACGGTGTGTTTCTCAAATATTATGAATTTTGCCTAACAGTCAAGTACCATTATTTTCGACAATACCGTATTATCAAGAAGGTACCTCTCTAGACTTACGCCGAGATATGGAGAAATTGTAGTGTGTACCTGTTGGATCCGTCGTTGTGCCGAGATGGGTTGTTAGAAATGGACCGATAACGTGTCGTAAAATTGACCGCAATAAAATGTGCCAAGATGGGATACACCCCCAATAGGTGGTAGGAAGAGAAGAAGGGATATTGGAAACACGAAGGTCATGAAGGCATGTAGAAAAGTGAATGCAAGATGAAGAACTAAAAAGTCCTAAAGTTCACCTCCTAAAGTTCACTTGCCGTAAAGGATCATCATATAATTGCTGTCTATTATACAAGGGTTCGTTTTCAATAAAAGTTATGGTAATAACTTAGTGCTAATTGGAAGTCGCTACAAAATATATGATACAGAATTTCAAGCTAAAGATATGGGTTAATAAAACTTTAAGACTGCTAAACGTCCTTTGACTTTGGTTCCTTTTCTTCTTTTTAGTTCCGGTTGTTTAAAAATAGAGGCAACGGTAGCCTTTCATTAAAAAGGAAAGAAGGGTTGCAAGATCCCGTAATCTTTTCAAGCTCAAGCATTTTCGGACTCACGGAAAGCAGATAATCCAGCGGCGGCTACGGCCAATTGGGACTCGTTTCCGTGTGAAAATAAAAACGGAAGAGGCGCCGCCAGGACCGGGATCGGAGTGACCAGCTCTGTCTCAGGGGGTTTCTTAGATTTCCAGCTAGTTTTCGAGTCCTCCCGGTTGTCCCTCTTCTGTTCCAGATCGCCGTAGATCTTCTGAAAGAATTCCCTTGGGGAGGATGGTTGTGATGGTTTCGACTTGCTCGGTGGAGACGTCGGCGTCATTCTGTGGGAAATAAGGTTAAAATCAAACGGCGGTTTAATTTGCAATTGCAGCGAGCTATGTACATAATTAAATGTAGAAACATGGAGACATACGACTATTGACATTTGTGTTTAGTGATATGTTATTCATTACCTGTTTTAGCAAGTAAGCAAATAAGTGATGTTTAATTCATTTCGAATTAAAATTAAAAACGTCTTTTTAGATCTTATAAAACTGAGGAAACATCAATCTAGTATAGGCAATATGAAAGGAGTGACTAAGAAAAAGTTCTTAGAAAATATCAAGCGCTTTAAAAGGCAATTGGCCACTGCAATTTTCATATCATATACTTTGTTACGGAATGGGTATTTCCCTCATAAAGATATCCATAAATTCACTTGGTTACAAGCAACCAGAGAGTTGCGGTCTATAATGTAATAACTATTTAATCCAAAGTTAAAGACATTGACTCCTATACAAATTAAGAGTAGGAAATAAAGTACAAAATGTAAGAAACACATAACTCCAGAACAACTATATGGACAGATCAAAGCATGCATGAAGCAGCAAAAAAAGCTTTAGGTTATAAAGGAGTACAGAAGGTAGGAAATCCAGACTGGTATTCGGAAAAAAAGATGACCTGGTCGAAAAGAAAAAGAAAGCTTATAACACATGGCTAAGTGGTAGAGGAGAAGACAGAAAAACATACGCTCACTGAAACAGAGAAGTTAAACAACAAAGAGTAATGATGAACTGTGGGAACAGAAGTGTGAGGAAATAAACATATATGGGGGCAACAAAAGTATGTGAAGTATGGAAAACTATTGGTAGACTAAAAAAAAAACCATCAGCGCATTATCGTTGATAAGTTTAAAAGAATGTAGATCACCATAAGTCATTATTTACTGAAGATATAAAAGAATTTGAAATTACAAATATGTTCACCGAAACTGCCCGAAATCAAAAAGTGATCGAAATAACTGTAAACGAAATAAAGAAAGCTTTGACACAATCTAAGAACAGAAAGGCTGGTGGGCTTGGAAACATCCCCATCGAGTTAGTTATAAGTATGTGCCTGGAAACATTGTGCATGCCTGTCACATTCTTCTTCAAACAAACAAATTAGTCAGGAAAGTCATATTTAGAGATGTTAATCCAATATAAGATATACTAGATATACCAAATAAACTAAAAGTTCAATTTGATTCATGTGCGAGTTTATAAACGAAGATTATATTAAACGTAAAGCAACCCTTCATAAATTAGTCGTGACTGATGAATTCAAGTGTGACTGCGGTCACCAGAACAGATAATTGCCTATATTATCTCAGAATGACCAAAGAGAAAATTCAAGTCACCTGCTAGGATATCCTGCAAGTAACCCCAATAGCAATCCATTAGAGTTGTCAAGTTTGTTTTCACCAAGATTATTTAGATTATTATATTCTTTAGTCTCACTCCTCTAACGCCTAATTAATAGAGCTAAGCTGTCTTTTTTCAGACACTAGTAACCGATTGGAGCAGTTTCAATTTTTATTAAAAAACGCCATGGCATGCCAGGCTGAAAGGTAGATTTATGGATTGGATGTAGAGTAATATAACAGACACGATGTGTCAAAAAAATGTATACGAGGTGTGAAAAAAATACAAACGTCAAAATTTTTAAATATTTAAAAATAACATTTTTCTGTACATTTCTCAGATATAATCAGAAATGTTCTTGATAATCCCCAAAATAATATAATAACAACTAATTGTTGGAATATTTCACACTACTGACGTTTCGTTCAAAATTCTGAACATATTCATGGCTCTAAAAAATATATGTTAAGTATCTATATAACTAAAAAAGTATCACTTACATGTCATTAAGATATAAAACTTGACATGTTTGACATTTGATAACTGTATATCAATTGTTTAAAAAATTTATTAGAAGGCCATTATAAATAATAGAAACCTTCAAAATTGTAATGCTAAACTAGTGTCAAAAAACGTCAAAAGATGAAGGAAAAAATTGGTATATTTGTTTTGAAAATGTGATAGTTTTCATATGTTCAATTTATTTGAATAATTTGTAGTATGCTTGAGCAAAATTTTGAAAATCTTGTTGCCTATTTACAATATTATCTGATGTTTTAATATGTACCGCTTCTTTGAATAATCTTTTAAACCAAATTGATTCACGCTCTAATATTGAAACATTTTCAAAATCGAATTTGTGATTGTTTTCTATGGCATGTTCCACTAACCCGGAATGTGCTGAATTATTGTTAGTGATATTCAATTGATGTTGTTGTAATCTCTTTTTATGTATTGTTGTGTTTCTCCAATATATACCTTAGGAGGGTTACAATTAGAACATGTGATCTGATATAGTACTTCGCAACTCTGGTTTTTTATAGGTGTTGGGTCTTTAATTTTGGAGAAAATGAGATTATTGAAGGAATATAATGAATACCAAGCTGGATATATGTTTAGGGCATTCAGGGTTTTGAAAGTGAAATTTTCTATGTTGTTATGGTACGGGAGTCTTATAAAAAGTTTGTCTTTTGTTATTTGTGTTGTGTTTTGTGGGGAAGTTAGAATATTGATATTATTATTATTAAGACTGTTGAGTGATCTATTCTTTTATGTATGTTGTGTAATATAAACTGTATGGGATACATGCTCTTAACAAAAGTTTCTATTATGAATTTTATGTTTTGTGCTCTGAAGGATTCGTGGGAGAGTAGAAATGCCCTGTCGACCAAGTTAATAATGGCAGCTCTCTTGTATCTCGTGGGTTGGAAAGAAAAGAAGTTTAGATATCTTCCAGAAGATGTAGTCTTCCTGTACCAATTTGTGATGCAACATCCGTTACTGAAAGAGATGCAGACGTCCAGAAATGGTATCTGGTATCTGGTATCTTTTTCATGAAAAGTAACAAACTAACAACGAGTTCTAGCAGTCCTAAGTCTTGAATTAATTTTTCCAAACATTTTTCTTTTAATTTAATTGTAATTCTAATATTAAAACAACAAATTAAATTATCTTCTCAAACTATACATAAAAACTACATTGTGTTAAAAATATTTTGCAACTTTTTTGTTTAATTTGTGTTAAATTAAAAATTTGAAGATTTATTAATTAATTATTATCTATTTATCAATTATTTCATTTAAAATTTAGTAAAAAATTACAGAGCCCAAAAAACGATTTCGAATCAATTTGCAGATCTGATCAATTAATTTATCCAATAATACATTTTAGATATGATTGAAAGTTAATATTAGGTATTTAACATAAAATTAACTTGTCCTTGGACCTTGGAGTATAAGGTAAGATGGCACATACTGGTTTCACATACTAGTATGTGAAACCTCTTTAATGCGTACACTCGAGGGATCAAATATTTTGTCCGTATTAGGGAGGTGTCCGGATTGGGGAGGTGCCAGGCTTTAAGGAGCAGATATAAAAGTAATGAAGAGAAATACAGAAACCCTCTATCATTTTTTTCTAAACAAAACAAAATGTTTTTAATAAATCAGAAAATTCAAGTAGTTCCGTACTCCGCACTTATTTAGTTCAGAAAATTTAATCACTTCAAGTTTTTCATGTATAGTTAACTCTTTAGTTAACTTGTCTTTAGTCTTTTGCCATTTCTATGTACACGAGAAATCGATTCTGTTTAGACTGATTGTTTTTGAGTTTTAATATTCTCAGGTAAATTCTAAGGCCGAAATTTTAAACTAGATGTTTTGACAGACTCCAAATTATTCGGGGTTACTACCCCGAAGATTAAACTGGCCGCCGGATGCCCTTAATCACTTTTAATGAATAGGGTACCTTCATTTGGATGATAACTAAATTTCTGAAATAATGGTTCCTTTTTCGAAATAACAACAAAAACCCGCTTTTAGAAAATAAAGTGTCCGCGATTTGTGGAAAAACGTGTCCGTACATAGAGGTGTCCCTATTCGAGAGTGTCCGGATTAGAGAGGGGATGTTTATAAGAAATCTTATGGGAAAAAATCGGGAACAAGATAAAAGTGTCCGTTTATAGAGGTGTCCGGATTAGGGGAGTGTCCGCGAGAGGAGGTTTCACGTACATGTATTTAAGGTTTAATAAGTACCTTCCTTCCTCGGGATTTCTTTGTTGGGTGTTTAGGTCTTTTAGGAGGTTGTTTAGGAGCTATACAAGCCCCTCATCATTATAATCTAATAAAGAGGTAATGAATTTTGCTGCCATTTACTATTGACCGGTTATTCTAATGTACTTAAACCACGACTTATAACACTAATACAGCCTAAGATTGACGCTTAAAGGTATGTACAGGGTGAGTCACACCAGGAGGCGAAAAATAAATCACTGTATTCAGATCAGCTTTCGAACAAAAATTCATCATTAACTGATTTCCGATCTAAGCGTAAGATTCTGAGTTATTGAATTTTTAAAATATTTTAATGTTTGACCTTTATTTAAATAAACTGGAGTTTCAGACAAACAGGAAAGCATTTTTTCTATCAATCATTTGGGCCAACTATTATGAATCTTTAAAAAAATAATAAATGTAATATGATATTAAATTTAATAACCATTCAGAAGTTACGGGCGTTCGTAAAAATTGTTCTATATGTAACGCCTTTGAGTTTGATACCTACATTGAGTTTAATGTAGAACTTACAAGAAATATATTTCTATAAATCGTTAATGCATAATTAGGTAGAAAATTATATTTTACGTAAAATGCATGTGACAATTATCATTTTGATAAACAAATTCTATCCTAAACTTTTTTTAAACAGATATTTATTGTGATAGTTGTAAAATTCACACCGTAAATGAAATCATTGTCATTAAAGAATGTATGATAGCCAAAAACCGCGTTAGTACATGTTTAAAAACAATCGCTTAATGTGACAATTATAAAGAATTGTATTAAAGAAAATAAAACTAGATAAATGACGAAAATGACATTTCAGAGATTTGCCAACAAACATTCTTGCTCTTCAACGTTAACTTGATAATCACATGTAAATTAGATGTGAGAGCAATATTACTTTCTGAGAAATTATGCGAGTAAATCCCTTAAAATTTCATATTATCTTTTCAAAAAATAGTGAATAGTAAAGAAAATAGTGATAAACGTTCAAATATAAACAAAGTATGAAGTTTCAGAGTTACAGTTTACCTAATTTTATTAAATACCTTCTTATTTCTTTATTAATTATAGGATTATTGTTTCAAATAACCAAAATTATGTTCTATAATACACGACGCACTTGAACGTTAATTTTTTTTTTCATCTCGTAACTGTTGGTGTTCCTGCTGTATTTTTGAAACAAATGACGAAGACCATATTTTTCACGAAAACTCGATTAAACTTGCAACAATTTTGACACATGTTCGATAGAGAAAAATGTTTTCAAAAACTTTCACAAGTTCTATTCTATAATCACCACTTCTGCACATCAGAAACACTATTAAAATTACGAAAATGTGTGGAGTGAAAATTTCCAAAACATTTCAAACAGGTGTATTATCTTTACCTTAGCTCTTTAACTCCCGACACACACGCGACTTCTTGGACATCACAATAACAATAATTAAAAGACGAGAGGCGAAAGAGAGAAGTGTCCCAGAAGGTGGGTAATTGTGGGTTCGCCCTTCCTGCGTTAAGGGCGCGTGCGGGGGGCGGATTTCGCAGGATGGGGGCGGGCCTACAGCTACCCAATCGGCCATCGGCACCCCCAACAGTAATTAACATTAATCGAAGTTAAAATTGCAAATCTACTAATACTAAGCACAAGATATATCATGTACATGCAAAATATGATCACGAAATTATTCGGTTAGATAAAAGCTATTCATCAATCGCAAAGCGCAGGGGTCTCGATAGTTTTTTTGGTAATTGTTATATGGGGCTGCTGGGTAGTAATCATTTGCACAGCGCAGCTAAGAAGCAAAGAGATTAAAATATAATACTAGAAAAAAAGTAAGTAGGTACTCTTATCGGTAACATACTGTAGATGTGTGTATGTGATAGTTTACAAGTTGTTTAGAAAGCTTTTGATTGCCATTGATTGTAGACATTTCTAAACTACCCGCATATTAACCGACACCTCGTTGCATAAACACACTTAACACCTTACCGAAACATGAAAGGTGATGTTATTTCATCTCAACCATGCGGATAAACAAGTCGAAAGGTACGGTGTAATCATCCAAGAATTTCAAATTGAAGATAAAGTTTAGCATGATTAACATTAAATTTACAACATAAAGTAGATATACAAAACCATGGAGATCATCCATTGTATCTATCTTTTTTTTTTAAGGAAGGGAAATCCTTTATGGGTAGCAGATGAGATAAAAGACATCTCAGAAACAGAACAAAGTGAATTCCAACTCTGGGGTGGATCGTTTATTATATTATGTACTTGGAGATAATAAATCAAATAAGTTATTAACAATTAGAAGAAACATTCAAATTCCACTATTCAAGCAGCAGGTTTAAACAACACTAAATACATCACTCACATTACTAAAAGGAGTCAATTATACGATTGAAATAAAATAATCGATCGTTAGGATACCGCATCTAGACAAAAAATAAGAGAAAAAAAGGATATACAAAATTTGAGAGAGAAAGGAAGAATAAATTAAAACGGAAATCAGAGAGTCTTTAATCATCTCCTCAAAATCTATCCTAACCTCTAATGTAGGTAGTTACAAAGTAATCCTTTTAGAAAGCTCCCAAAAAGATCAAAATACCCATTATCTCTATCTCGCCCATTAGAAAGGACGCAGGCACTTGTTGAGCTACAAGTAAAAAAAACAAAAAGTACCTTGTTTTCTGATTACTTAGTAGAAATATTTATAACAAACTCAAATAAATGTGAGGAAATAAGCAACCATTCCGAAAAAAATAGCAAAAAGAACAATTCAAACTAATAAAAGTTTTAGATCTTTCGATATGCTCAGAAAAGGGCTCCTGAAACAATTGCTGAGAAGAGGCATAATCACGCTCACTTCTTCAGTGTGGGCTTTTTAGCTCAACCGACTAGCTGAAAAGAAGCAAAATGTTCTACTGTACTGACGAATCTCTCTGCGACCAGCCATTTCAAAGTTTTTCTGAAAATTCCTCCTTAAAATACTCAAACCGCTAATAGAAAATAGCAACTTGATCTCCAGACATTTTTTTCGATAGCTCGCTCGATTATTCCAGTGATAAAAAAATTACATTAATCATGAGACCACCAACTTTATTTGTAATAAATGCACATCCGACAATATAAAATATTAATAAGTTTCCTGTTAGTTAATTTTTAAAATTCCCCTTGGAACTTTCCACTACGAATACACACTTCGGAGGGGTCATTTAAAAATCCCCGGAGATGGGAATCATCCACCTGGACGTAATCTGTTCCTTTGTGATAGATTAGCTCGGCTCCCTACGTCCAGCGATGATTGTTGAACATGATATTTTTATTGTTGCTTCTTCTTAATTTTTTTCTCCGTTAAGAGAACATTAAAACATTTTAACGACGGAAACAAACAAAAGATACAGAGCTCTAATGGAATATCCTGAAAGATATTTTATTGCAGGAGAATTTTACAAGCTTGCGTTTGGGGACGTAGGTTAACGTTTTTACTTGTTTTTATTGGGACACTAATGAATGATATTTTTGAATGATTATTTTTGTGTAAGGTAGGTATGAAGTAATTGCGTGAAATTGTAAAAACACCTATTTTAAATATTTCGGCAAGTTCTTCGTTGAGGTTTCTGTTAAAATTCTTAAAAAAAAAAATTATAAAGTCGCTAGATATTAGGTAACAACTTTTTTTAATAAAGTAATGAGGTTTTAAATAGGTAACTACTTTGGGAAGTCTTAGCATGCTGTAATTGGATGCACAAATAATTAATGCAGAAATGTTACATAAAATCGAAAGAATATGTACAGTGGATTCCAATAATTTCTATACCAATGTATTACTTTCAAAGAAAATTCTGTCGAAAATATTGATTCCTATATAAGAGATTTATTTGTTATTTCAACTAACTTCAAAGTGACTTCAATATAAAATAACAAAGATCAGAATATACGAAATACACAGATTTAGTAAAAATGGGATAACCGTACAGTAAAAGTTATTTTAGTCTCGTTAATGCTTTCAAAGAAAATAGTAGGTATTTATTCTTTCCTTTCAACAATTACATTCAAAATTGCCACTAATATCTTTATTTATAACAAAATTGGTTTGATAACCCGATTTGTATTTTTCAACAATGTCTCGTATTTCCAAACAGGATAAGCAAAAAATTTAGACTCCAATTAATATAAGAACACATAAGCAGAAACGAGATATCGTCGGCTTGTTGGGTTGTCATGATTACTACAAAATTTCTAACTCAGATAACGCAGATCAACTCCTTCACGAGCACATCGGCCACTGTCTCTGCCTCCTGATTAGGGAGAGCGTACGCTTCTACCGATGATTGAAGAATGTTAACATTCTTCAATCAACGCTTCTACCCACTTCGTGATATTAGTCCATTACGACCAAGATGTATTAGATCCTTTCGAAGGGGCTTCCGACGTTATATTGTTTCATGGGACCTTTCGGTCGTCTTTGTGGCCCATTACTTGCGAAGCAGGTAGTACATTTCTTACACCAGTCTTTCACGCCGTCTGAACAATTTATCCAGTAGAATCGCTCCCGTACCTTCTGCAGCGTTTTCTTGATCCATAAATGTCCACCAGACGATTCGTCGTGAAGGTGCCGCAATACCTCCGGGATTTTACTTGAGGGAATTACCAACTGCCGTCTTTCCTCCGTTCCGTCTTGGCTCTCCAGTACTACACGTTTTAGCAGTCCATCCTCAACTACCAACGAGTCCCACTGTGCCCAATTGCTCGTGAGTTTTGACGAGCCAGGTAATTCCTTTTGCCATTCAGGACGCTGTCCTCCCTCTTTCCATGCCAGGATTTCTTTGAGAACCGGGTCTTTTTCTTGTTCTTGTCGTAACGAGGATGGTGTCCATTCCTCGGCGACCACGGTAGTTCGGTAGACTTTCTCCGACTTTTCCTCGGCTCTATGACAGTGAGGGCATGACATCAGGGCATGGTATTTTCGAGAGTGCGTCTGCGTTTCCATGACTCTGTCCTGGCCGATGTTCTGTGACAAATTTAAGCATTTTTTGGCCCATTTAAGGGCAGCGTGATCGGTCCGGATCAGGAATCTCCTTCCACACAAGTACCTATTTATGGAAGTGTTCGATGGACTTGACGTTGGCCAATAATTCACGCCTGGTGACACAGTAATTCCTCTCCGGTTTGGAGAGTACCTTACTAAATTATCCAAGGACACGTTCTTGTCCCTCTTGACGCTGCGACAGAACACTTCCAATTCCCACATTGCTCGCGTCGGTGTCTAGGACGAACTGTCCTTCCTGCAAAGGGAAACTCAATACTGGGGCACTGGTCAACTTCTGCTTCAGCTCGTCGAAGGCAGACTGGCATTCCTCATCCCAACAGAAGTTTCGTCCTTCTTCTGTGAGCCTCGCCAACGGCTTGGCGACGTCGGAGAACATCCGGACATAGCGTCGGTAGTATGTACAGGGTCCCAGAAAACTCCTCAACTGGTGTTTGTCTGCCGATATTGGCCACTCCTTCACCGCACTTATCTTGTCCGGATCAACGGCGACTCCCTCTTTGCTCACTACGTGTCCTAATTAAGAGACCTTCTTTCTGAAGAGCTGACATTTCTTAGGGTTCAGTTTTAACCCCGCACCTCGCAGTCTCTGGAAGACGTCCTCTAAGTTTTTCAGGACTTCTTCGAATGTCTTGCCCATTACGATGACATCGTCCAGATAGACTAGGCACGTTTTCCACGTCAAACCCATTAGCACGCTCTCCATCAGCCTCTCGAACGTCGCTGGGGCATTACAAAGTCCGAATGGAATTACTGTAAAATGCCACAGGCCGTTACCGAAGGTGAATGCCGTCTTTTCCTTGTCGGCAGGGTCCATTTCGACTTGCTAGTAGCCACTTTTTAGATCGAGAGTCGAAAATATCGTGGATCCAGCAAGGGTATCGAGGGTGTCGTCGATAAGTGGTAGCGGGTAGCTGTCCTTTTTGGTGACACTGTTCACCTGCCGGTAGTCTACGCAGAATCGAGTGGTCCCATCCTTTTTCTTTACTAGCACTACCGGCGAGGCCCACGGACTGCTTGACGGCTCGATGACCCCGTCCTGCACTAGGTCCCTGATGATTTGCTAGGCTTCCTCCCGTTTGGCCAAGGGTAGTCGCCTCGCTGTTTGTCTAATTGGTCGTGTCTCGCCCGTGTCAACTTTATGTGTCACGACCTTAGTCTTTCCCAGCTTCCCATTCTCGGTGGTAAATATATCCTGGTACTTATTTATTAATTCGTTGGCCTTCTGTTTCTGTATGCAGTGGCGGATCTAGCGCTTGGCGGTCTTGGCGGGCGCCAGGGGCCCCCAGCTTCCAGGGGCCCCGAGCCTTTGTGATAATAAACTAGATCACTTTATTCACGAAAACAAAGATAACATGAGATCCGCATCTCAAATTTATCGGGCTGCAAGAGAAATTTCTTCTACTTTTCCTAACGTAGAGATTATTTTGAAAATATTTTTGACAATACCAATATGAAATGGGAAAGAATTTGTTTCAAGTCCTGCGGAGTGTGTCTGGACCTTTCTTCATTACTAACGCCCCTTACGATGGCCGAGGCGGCTATACACGTGCCCAGCTTCGTACTCTTCTTGATGGTAACCGGGTACTGATTGATGTTGAGTAGTCGCACAGGCACTTCGCTTGAGAGAGTAACGAGCGCCTTCCCTACCAGTACCCCCCGAGCCAGTCGATTGTCATCGTTTTCTGGTTCGATTACGGCTGGAACTCCCTCTTTCACAACACCCCTCAGACAAGTAGCGGTGATCGTTTCGCTTCGTTCCGGGAGAATAACATCTTCTGCCATTATTGCGTCTAGCACAAAGTTGTCACGAGTGTGTAGCAGTAATTCTTCTTAACCGATCCTCAACACTCGGTGTCCGAAATCCAAGTGGAATCCATGATTCCTCATGACGTCCATCCCCAGTATGACGTCTTCCTCAATTTCGGCTATGAGAACAGGATGGTCAAACTTTACTCGTCCCAACGTCATGCTAACCGTTGCTTCACCGTGTATTACTGCCTTCTCCCCAGTGGCAGTTCTCATTTGCCACCTACCTGGCCTAATCTTCCTACGGTCCCTCACAACTTCCGGGCGTACGATCGTCTTCGTAGCTCCTGTGTCCACAAGCATGGCGTGGGATCTCCCGTCGATAGTGCCATCGACGTACGCGCTCCCCAATTGATGGGAAAACGAGGCTATACTGGCCCGGGGGTTTCCACTGCTACGGGTCGACATTCCCCCTTTCTTATCGACCCGCATTAGTTTTCCTGGGCCTTTGCCGGCGCCGCTGTTCTGGGCCGTTTGCAAGAACTCTTCACATGGCCCACTTCGCCACAGTTCCAACAGCGAACTACCTTCTTCTTCGCCGACAACACCTCCATGATCTGCTGTAGGACCCTTTCCACGAGTTTTTCAGTGTCTACTTCCTCTGTAACCGCTCGAACACGGCCGAGACCGTGGGAGGCTTCCATGGCTGCATCATGCTCCAGTGCGATGGCGAGCGCGTCCATTAATGTTTTCGGTCGAGCTAGTCTCAGGGCCCTCTGCAGTTCCTGGTCCCGCAGCCCGCTTACGAACGTCTGCACTGCGAGGCACTCCATCATCTGTTCCGGTGCCGTAGGATACGCCAACCTCACTAGTCTGGCTACGTCCGCTTCGAACTCCTGCAGGGTCTCGTTCGATCTCTGACGGCGATTGGACATCTGGGATTGATGGACTTGCTCCAGATGTGTTTGGCCGAACCGCATTTCCAGTCGCGTCAGAAACTCCTTGTAATTCCCGGCTTCCTCGGTGGATAGCGTCTGAAGAACTTCCAACGCCTCTCCACGCAAGGCTACCGTTAGGGAAACAGCTTTTTCGTGAGGGGACCAAGCATTAGCCTCCGCTGCTGCCTCAAACTGCTTCTTGTAGCTGGCCCACGCAATTTTTCCATCGAACGTTGGGGGCGTCACTCGATTGGTGGATATGGAGTTCTGTTGAACGACCGCCTTTATTTCTTCCTTCGTCTCGCCGCTACTGACTCGCTTTAGTCGTTCTTCCAACTGCTTCGTCTTCTGTTCAATTTCGTCTTCTTTCCCGCTACTGAGTTGTTCTAGTCGTTCTTCCAACTGCTTGATCTTCTGTTCAATCTCCTTACGCTGACCCTCAATCTGGTCGGTTATCTCTTCCCTCTGGGCGGCGATTTGAGCAGAAATATCTTCCCTCTGGGCGGCGATTTCTTCCCTCTGGGCAGCGATTTGAGCAGTGATGTCTTCCCTCTGGGCGGCGATTTCTTCCCTCTGGGCAGCGATTTGAGCAGTGATGTCTTCCCTCTGGGCAGCGATTTGAGCAGTGATGTCTTCCCTCTGGGCGGCGATTTCTTCCCTCTGGGCGGCGATTTCTTCCCTCTGGGCGGCGATTTGCTTCGTGATGTCATCGTCTTCGAACTCGAAAACTTCCGGGTCCTGGCCATTTTCTTTCAAAAATGCCGAGAGTCGGTCCTGGAGTTCGGTTTTCTTCCCTCCTGTTTCCAATTCCCGTTCCTCGAGTTATTTTTTTAACTCGGCTAATTTTAATTCGCGTAACTTCTTCATGATCCCACTTCTGACACCAATGTAACGTTTATTTTCTAATTTATAGGCCGTGTTTTTAAAGTGTACCAGCTGCTCGAACACAATGTGCTCGAACAGTCAACCGAACACTCGAGCACTTGCTCGATCAGTGACATTTAAAAACGGTATCCGTGCAAGTCTAAGGTACACGTTGTAATGTTTTGACTTCTAACGATTTGTATACATCATACATCTTAAAAACATACAAAACAATATGTTAAATCCTTATTTAATTACTCTGGATTTGTATTTGGATTTGATTATTATGAATTTTTTACTCAAGAACTCCAGTTTTACACTTACTATTTAAGAAAACATTTCCATATTTTGGTCACTTCCATAATTTTAGTTTCTTTTGACCTATAATTTTTAGCTTAAATTACAAAACATTCAATACGATGTCCCATTTTCTGTCTATTCCTTGTTCTGTCGTTTCATACACCGATGCACCGTCTCACGACCCGGTGCATGAAAATTGTGTTCGAGCAGGTGTTCGAGCAAGTTTGTTAATTTTAAAACGCTCGACTGTTTACTCGAACTGCATTTTAAAACGCGATTTTCCTGTTCGAGTACTCGAACCGGTGTTCGAACACTTTAAAAACACGGCCATTTACATTAATTGTACACTAATTTATTTAACACACTTTGCTACTTGTACATTAGACTAGACACTACTTAATTTATTTGTACTGCTCCGCTTTCGGATCGTATGTCGCGTTCACGTCTGCTTCTCTACTTCTAATCATCTCCTCGATCACAAGCCCGCTTATATATACACCTTGATTCTGATCTAGAACCTTCTCGTATATTCTTCCATAGTTCCGGAAGGAACCCGATTGTTCTTTTAATAATGTTTACGTAGGAAATGTTCAGAAGGTCTTAAATTACTTTCCGTAAACAACAATCCGGGAGAATTCATGGAGTTGTCTTTTACGCGTCGTGGTAATTCTTTTGAAGTAGCCGCTTCGCTCGGAGCGAGTAAACATGTGTCGCGTTGTTTACTTCTCGCATTACAATACAATACAAAACAAATACAAATTGTTTGTCGCATTATCCGGCTATTAAGTATTTAAATGCATTAGTTTTAATCACTCTTGTCGTTTATATGGCAGTAACCAGCAATACACGAACTAACTCTATTATCCAGTAACATAATTACCAAGTGCGCCACTGTCATTTTTCTTATACGCGGAAGACAGAATCTGAGCGGGTCACGTGGTGTGTTCTTATCTTAATCGGAGTCTAGCAGTAGCTCCAAAAAACTTCATGTATGATACCAGCAGTATGATACCTTTTTTTGCAGACTAATCAGTTACACTTCGAATTCAAATATTTAATGAATATCTAGCAGATTCCTGGCAGTTAAACACACCAAAGTTCTCCTGATCCCGTAAGACACAAACCCATATGAACTGGAAACTTGTTGCCGAGAAATCTCGGACTCCCGATCCGAATTTGCCTCATAAATATAGCAGCATAAGCTACCCTAAGTGCTAGGATTGATCAAAAGTGTTGAAGAACAATAGCGATTTCGTCGCAATTCAAAAAATACATTATAACACTGAGGAAGCATTAAGGAAAAGGGACAAAACACCGGGATACTACTATCTGAAACAAGTGGTTATCGCGTTTAAACACGGTTAAAGACAATTTGCTAAAATGTGAAATCGGGAACGTTCACAATATATAGTGCAGACAAATCCAGATTTTGCTCTTGAAATATAAAATAGTGAAGTAGTTATGCAAGAACAAAGTGTTACCGGGTCCGGAAATGAGACTTGGAAGACAACAAGACAGAAAAGGGATAGATCAAGCCCCGACACAGAAAATGTTAGAAGGAAACAAGCCAGAATTCCCGACTACTGGCTTAATAAAACAATTAAACCGATAGATGTCAGTAACTTTTTCACACCTCTGGATAACAAAACGGCTACCCGAAAATAAAGACGGGTCGACACCTGAAAATGAAAACGGGGGAAAAACGAACCCGTTGTCCCCAAAGTTATCAAATCACCGCTAATTTATGTTACTGGCGTGGAAAACATTGTTACTCTCAAAAATCTGTTGAACGAAATTGCAAAGGAAAAATATACGATCAAAGTGCTGAGTCATGATCAAGTCAAAATCCAGCGATTAACCTCAGAATTTTACTCTACTATACTGAACGCCCTGAAAGCAAAACAAACACAGTGCTTCACATACCAGTGTAAACAAGACAAGAATTACAGGGTGGTTTTAAAGGGAATCCACCAGTCAACCGACACAACGGAAATAAAAGAAGCATAAAAAATTAAGGCCACGTAGTGAAACATATTTCGAACATATTCCATCCTAAATTGAAAAATCAAATTCCCATGTCTTATGTCGAACTAGAGCCAAAAGAAAACAACAAAGAAATCTACTCCATAAAAGCCATTCTGAATACAATAGTACATTTTGAGTTACCCCACAAAAAAAGGGAAATTTCCCAATGCACGAAATGTCACGGCTTCCGGCATACGAAAAACTACTGTTACATAGCCCCCAGATGCGTTAAGTGTGACCAAGCCCATCTGACAAAAGATTGCTCCTGGAAAACAAAACGAGATGACGTAAAATGCTGCAACTGCGATGATGCCCATCAAGCAAACTATAACGATTGCCTAGTGAGGAAACAGCTATCCAAAAATTATTCCCGGCACTTAGGAAATAAAAGTCGAACGAATCAAATAACTTGTTCCAAAAGCAGTGGCGGCGCCAGGGGTGGGCGCAGTTGGGCGAGCGCCCAACCCAAATTGTCCTCGCCCAACCATTCGCCCAACCAGCTAAATTAAGCATTTGAGCAAAAAATATATTTAGAGAAATAAATTATTTCCATGTTAAAACAAACAAAAAACAAAGTTTATTCAACCGTTTATTAGTCGGAAATGATTGAAACCTAGGTAATCGATTTTTAAAAGGATGCACGCCAGCAACGCTGATAAAGGTCCTGTGGCTCTACCTGATTTGGCCCAGCTCCTGGACTGCCTAGAACCTCATTTGCTTAGTTTCCCGAAAACAAGTCCTGTAGCTCCACCTGATTTGGCCCAGTCCCTAGATCAGGGGTCGGCAAGTAGTTTTAGGTAGGGTCCGAATACTATAGCAAAATTTTAACGAGGTCCAGAAAAAAAAACCCATGATACTAATAAAGTACCTATACTTGTCTTATATTTATGTATTATTATAGTCTTAAAGGACTAAAAGTATATTTGGCGGTCCGCGGTTCAACCTTTCGCGGTCCGGATACGGACCGCGGTCCGCCTGTTGGGGACCGTTGCCCTAGATGAACCTCCAAGGCAACCACCTTTGCTCAGTTTTCCGAAAACAAGGTTTGGTTCTGATCTGCGATCTTTTAAATTAGACTATTACAAAACCTATTCGTGGATTGAATACAGTATTTTAAAAGATGCTGTATTTTATTATCCTTGTAGATTTTTTTAACGAAAGTTACAGGGGCATTCAAAAATTTTACTTCTGAAGGATACAAAAATTGGATACGAGCTTCAGAAAGAAAAGCTGGATTCAGATATCATCACAATGGCTATCAACACAAAACTGCTATGGTAGCTTGGCAATCCTATGAAAGTAGTAAAAATCAGCAGTCAGTAGCAGCTCAAATAAGCACTGCGCATACTGAATTGATTCAACAAAATCGAGTGTACATTAAATCTATCCTACGTTGTATAATTTATTTGTCTACCCAGGGTCTTGCTCTACGAGGACACGACGAATCCAATACTAGTCAAAATAGAGGCAATTTTTTAGAATTACTAGATCTGATGTCACGTGATAATGCCATCATCGCAAAAAGGCTATTTGATGGCCCAAAAAATGCTAAGTATACGCATCACCCTATTCAAAATGAGTTGATATATTATCTAGCAGAACTATCTATTAAACATATTAGTAAAGAAGTTAGGGATGCCCGTTATTTTGACATTATGGCTGACGAAACGACAGACCTAAGTAAAACTGAGCAGTTATCAATAATAGTAAGATATTACTTAAACGGTGTGTTGTACGAGAGGTTTTTGGGATATGAAGCTGCAGACAAATTAGATGCAACGTCATTGTTTCAGTTTATTAGGAAACGTTTAAGTGAGTGCGACATTGACAGTTGTTGCGTGGCACAAACTTGTGATGGAGCCAACGTTATGAGTGGCAAGGGTAGGGGGTTATAAACGTTGTTTAAAAAACAAGTTCCACAGTCTTTTTATGTACACTGCTTTAATCATGCCTTAAGTTTGGTAGTAGTAGATGTATGTAAAAATTTAAAAGATTGCAATATCTTTTTTCTGTTGTTGAGAACCTTTATGTTTATATTAGTGGATCTTCCGTACATAATACCTTTTTACAAATACAAAAAGAACTACACCCGAAAGATAAATCTATAGAGCTAAAACGACTTAGTGATACGAGGTGGACATCACACATATCAAGCTGTTTGGCTGTAAAAAAGCACTGCCAGCAAAAAATATCTAGATTATAAAATCTATGCTTATTACCCGAAATATAGCACATGCATTTTTGCTGCCCACACGCCAAATTTTTCTGCCGGGTGTCGCCCAACCGAAAAGAAAAAGCTGGCGCCGCCACTGTCCAAAAGACAAAATAGTATATATAATAAGGCAGGCGTGCTGTACTCTGAAATGGCGAACAAAAATCCACAAAATAATGCACTGCAAGATGTATAAACAGCGGCGAGGATCTCGGGACAATCAACAAGATAGAAGAAATGATGGGTACCCTAATCGAAAGAATGGTCACAATGCTAAACCTCATCACTATGTTGTCAAAATTAAACTAACCGGCTCCTCAGTCAAGATTGGTGTAATTGAGGCATTGAGGCCCGCCGCAAGCGGGCGTGCAAGGCGTGCATCGCACGCGGGCGGCAGGCCTAGGGGGCGGCAAATTGAATAATCGTGATACATGATAAATAGTGGTAGACACGAGACGAGACATGTCTCGTTCTCGTCTCGAATTTCGAGACGAGACGAGACCAGTACTGGTTCGAGATGAGACGAGGCGAGACATAATTTCGTCTCGTCTCGAAAAGTCTCGAAGTCTCGATTTTTAAAAAAAAAATTGCAATTTAAGAATTTTCTTTCGTTTGTAAAATGAAAGGCCACCAAACTCCATAGCAATGAGGACGAAAGCACAGGTAAAAGGATACCTAATACCTAACAAAGGGTCAGGATTAAACCGTGCCATTGTCCAGTAAGGGAGTAAAATTTATAATTAGCCCGTCGTTTTCTTATAATTTTGGAAGGGTTTATTATACAACAGACATACGTACAGTGGTGTGAAACGTTTATCTGAGGTAATGGACATATATTTAACAGTAATATTCATTCATTCATTCATTCATTCATTCATTCATTCATTCATTAGTAGAGTAGTTTCCCAAATCTAACAACTTTTCTGATAGATGAACATCTTGGTAGGTATAAATGAAATTTCCAGTTTACAAGTTCCCAGTGCGATGTTGTTGGTATTGTTGAGACATATCCCGAATTGAATAAAATAAAACTATAGCTGATCTGACTATTACCGTCCCAAATAGTTCTAAACATAGGTTATTCAGCTTCATAATAAGGACCTAATTAGTGCCCTCTAATTTTATGTCGAAAACGTATGTTTTGATTAATCACAATATTTTTTTTTCTGAGAGCGATAATATGAGGTAAATAGGTAGGTATACCATTACCAGCACATTTTTCTAAAATTATGGTAGGTAATTTTACTTATAAAACTTGATACTTCTATTAAATAATACCAATTTCACATATAATATATAATATACAGATGATATTAATTTCTTATTTGTCCTTATAAAGATATATAGTTTATGTTATAAGTTTATTTAATAACTTTGTTTTATAGTTCGTATCCTAACAAGTCTATTTATTAATGATATTTATTTTCGATTTTGTACCTGTTCTCTATAATTTAATTTCTTTACTTCAATATTTTCTAAAAATTAAATATTCTTTATCAAAACATAACATCAATAAAATACCACTGTACATTCAACTTTACACCTGTATAGGTACTTCAAGGAAATCAGTAAATGTTATAAAAAAAGTATACATTTATAAAAGTACCATCTATATAAGACTATTTATTTCGAGACTTTTCGAGACACGAGACGAGACGAGACGAGACCTGTACCAGATCGAGACGAGACAAGACGAGACATAATTTTTGGGAATTTTTCGAGACGAGACGAGACCATGTCGTTTCTCGGCTCGTCTCGTGTCCACCACTAATGATAAAATAATTGATTGGAAAAAAATTCAATCCTCTGAGAACCAGCTAAAACACAACAAATGCCATCGCATTGAAAATGAAACCCATAGAACACCGGCACACAATTTACTATTTAACATTTCGATACTAACACGGCGCTCGAAAGTCAAGTACAAGCAATAAACTTATCTCACCCGGAGGCAGAAAAACATACCAAATGACAATTCAAGCAGTTTCTACACAGCGCCTCTCTTACAAAGCATGTAACGTGTAACGTTTATTTCTAATTTATTTACACTCTTCTTAATTATACACTACACACTACTTAATTTATCTTAACTATTTCCTAACTAATTAATTTATTTAGACTATTACTGAACTAATTAATTTATATAAATAACACACTTAACTTTAATTTATTTGTACAATTCGCTTGTCCGTTTTTCGCCTTGTTTATTCACTCGCGGCTTCACGTCTAATCTCCCCTAACCGCAAGTCCGTCATTATATAGTACATATCTCAGTTTTAATCCGGAACCTTCTGGTGTATTCTTTCCTAATAATGTTTGATCTAGGAACGCCCCGAAGGTAATAAAACATTCTTTCTTTAAATGAATATTGGGTAGTATTCATGGAACTGTATTTTTTTGTAGGATTCAATTAGCGGAGGCCTTCCTCTGAGGCAGGCCGCCGTCCGATAAGCATAAGCAGAAGGCTTACGCTGGTTGTTTACATTTCGCGTTACAATAGTTACAAAGTACCCATAGTCCTGTTCTATGTTCTATGGCAGGAAGTCGGGAAAGCCTTACAAAATCAGGGAATCCCCTAGTGGACACCGGACACCGCCGTACTTTCTTCTTACGCAGTGTCCTACGTGAGCGGCAATTGCGGCCGGCGCGGTGTTATCAGTGTTATCAAAGCAATGGTCACCAATGGTAGTGCATTGGAGTGTCCTCCGTAGCAACTGCCGCGCGGCAAGCGCGGTTCAAGCGATTTTGAGACGGCGCGGGCGGTCAAAATATTTGATATTTCCGCCTTTGCCGGTTCAGTCTACGCCGGTCAGCCATTGTGATTATTAAAGAAGAGCATTTATGCAAAGTGCATATTTTGCATATTTTATGCAGTTCTAAAATTATTTGCATATTTCTCTATAAGACGGTATAAAATGCATAAAATAGCAAATAATTACAACTATAACGTTAATATTCCAGTTTACCTGGTACTAATACCTGGAAATTCCAAGCATAAGATTGAAAACTCCAGGACCGAGTTAACGTGTTGACAGGTAGCCGGGACCGAGTTGATAATCGTCCGTGTGACCATATAACGACGCTTAAAACGCGGTAATAATTAATGAACGAGGAAATTTTCTGCGAAAAGATTTAAGGGATGGCACTGACATCGGCTAATTCAATTTATTTGAAAAATTTTAAGTTTAGTTGTGAATGTTATTCAGAATAGCTATCACTTCTCTTCTTCTTCTTCTTCTTAAAGTGCCGTGCAGATTCCTGCGTAGGCGTTCATCGTTTCTCTCATCATATAATCCTATTGATTGCAGCATTTTGCAGTGCCTGGAAGTCCTGTATTCCTGTCCATTGTCTTATGTTTCGTAGCCAGGATAGTTTTCTTCTACCTATTCCTCTCTTTCCTCCTTCTATTTTACCCTGGAGAATAAGACGTTGGAAATGATAACGCTCTCCGCGTAGTATGTGTCCAAGGTAGCCAGTTTTTCTTCTCTTGATGTTTTCGAAAAGTTCACGGTCCACCAAACCAGCTCTTCTCAGTATGTCTTCGTTTGTTACATGATCAACCCACAACACTCTCAGCATTCGTCGCAGGGTCCACATCTCGAAGGCCTCAGCTTTTTTGATAATTGATGCTTTCAGCGTCCATGCTTCGACTCCGTACAAGA
This sequence comes from Cryptocephalus moraei, assembly GCA_946251905.1. NCBI lineage: Eukaryota > Metazoa > Arthropoda > Insecta > Coleoptera > Chrysomelidae > Cryptocephalus > Cryptocephalus moraei. Next base: position 34,733,034 of record OX276454.1, on the reverse strand, counting down.
GAAAGGACCAGACGTAGCACTTTACCATCCTATATCTGAGACTGAAACTCAAGTTTTTGTCTGTCAAAAATTTTCTAAGCCTTAAGAACGTTGTTCGAGCTTGTTCGATTCTGCATTTTATTTCCTGATCTGGGTCCCATCTTTGGTTGATCATGCATTATCCCAAGTATTTAAATTGAGTGACTTGTTCAATGCGCTCTCCATTTACGGATATTGTGGTATTTGGAGTGCCGTTCCTACTAATGGCCATACATTTGGTTTTGCGGATGTTAATTTTCAGACCCAATCTTTGACTTCCCTCATTGACCTTATTAAGTAGAGTTTGTAGATCATTTGCACTATCCGCTAATATTACGGTATCATCCGCATATCGAATGTTGTTGATGGGAATTCCGTTTACTTTAATGCCCATTGTACTGTCGGAGATTGATTCGGTGAAAGCTCTTTCCACATACAAGTTAAACAACATCGGAGACAAGATGCACCCCTGACGGACGCCCTTTCCTATTTCAAAATCCTCAGGTGTTCCTGCATTTTGAATTCGAATTTCCGCTCTTTGGTTCCAATATAAATTACCAATAAGTCTAATATCCTTTCCATCCAGTCCCAGGACCCTAAGATATGATATGAGAAGATCGTGTTTTACATTGTCAAATGCTTTCTCGTAATCGAAAAAGCACAAAAAGACATATTTTCTCTGATCCTGGCAATTTTGCACTAATGTTTGGAGACTGAATGTGGCTTCTCTTGTTCCAAAGCCGTTCTTGAATCCAAATTGACTGGCACCACTCACTTCCTCGCACTTCCTATATATTCTCGTGTGTAGAACTCGAAGAAAGAGTTTAAGGAAGTGGCTCATTAGGCTGATGAGACGATAGTCTTTATACATACGGTTGCGTTGTTTGATTTCGGAAGTGCTACAAATGTAGAACGGAGCCAGTCTTCGGGGATTTGTCCAGTGTCATAAATATTGTTAAAGAGTCGGACAATAATATCAAGGTTTTGTTCGCTAATCAAATGGAACGTTTCTGAGTACATATCATCAGGATCAGGGCCTGGGGCTTTGTTATTTTTCATTAGAGTTATGGCATGTTTAATTTCACTCTTTAATATGCTTGGTCCTGACAACGTTGTTATTTCGTTTCCGGGGTTCTCTGCTGGTCTTTCGTCTTGGAAAAGACCAATGGTGTATTCTCTCCATGTTAGTAGTAGTTTTTTGGCGTCCAATATTATTTTATTGTTTTCATCCTTAATGAAACTTATAACTCTATTGTTATATATTCCAGCGATTTCTTTGACTTTTTTATGGAGATGGAAACTGTCTCCTAATTTGTTCAGATTCTCTGCCTCCAGACATCTTTCGGTGAGCCAATTTTCTTTTGCTGTTCTTATCTCATTTCGGATTCTTCTTTGGAGACTTCTATATTCTGTATAGTTTCTGTTGATTTTACATTGCCTTCGTTTTTCCATTAAATCTAGAATATCGTCAGTCATCCATTTGTTCCTCGTATGTCCTTTGGTGGTTGTGAGGAAGGTTTCATTTGTTTTTCTAAAAGCTTCTTTGAGTTCAAGCCAGTGTTTGTTCGTATTATTTGTATCGCCAATACTTTCCAATTCTTTATTAAATGGTTTTCATATAATGATCTTCTTTCTTCATCTTTAAGTAGTTTTGGTTCTAATATTTTTTTAGCGGTTTTTTCTTTGGATTTGGACAGGCGCAGTAATATGTCGGCACGTAGGGGATTGTGGTCAGATTCAATATCGGCACCTGGCATTGTGGTTACTTTAGTGATAGATAGCTATCACGATTTATATTTATTAAGTGAAAATGCCTAAAGTTTCAAGTGTTTCCATGTGGATTAAACCTTACAAAGAATTATGTATTGATATGGAGAAAGTACTATACTGCTCTCTTTGCGCGACAATTGTAAGTAAAATTATTTATTAGTAGGTAGTTTTAGTTAACAGTAACATTTTTTTCTCACACAAATTCACCTACTATTCTAATTTTTTAATGGATCATTTAATTCCAATATGAGTAAAATTATTTGTAATGATTTGCGTTCAATCAATATTCATCAAACAAATAATAGGTACACTTTTGATTGAAAAACAACTTAATGGCTAATTATGGCTAAATGACTAATTTTTCGTTCGGTTTTCTTCTCAGATACCATGCAAAAGAAAATGCCAAATTGATCAGCACATAAAAACGTCTTCCCATACAGAGAGAAGTTGAAATCTGGAGAGAAAGTTCAATTATCGCTGACCAAATCTTTTCATTTGTCCAAAAATGATGAGAAGATAAACGAACTTCAATTGTTTAACCGGGACTTATGTCGTGCAGGTGCAATTCTGGCAGCAAATATTCCGTTATCTAAGTTGTCCAATGATAATTTCAAATCTTTTCTTCAGAAATACTGCAACTTTAATGTTCTTAGTGAGAGAACCTTAAGGAGAAATGATGTGAGTTCGATATATTCAGCAGTACTAAAAGAAATCAAAGAAAAAATTGGAAATAATAACTTTTATGTAACTGTTGATGAAAGTACAGATACGGTGAGTCGGTACATAGCACATTATTTGATGATAGGAATTCTAAACAGCGAAGTACCGCCAAAATCTTATCTCATTGCGTCCAAGCAATTAGACAAGACAAACGCGGTAAATGTAACAAGGTTTGTTCAAGAACAACTTTCAAATTTTTTTTCTTCCTGAAACTGTTCCCAGTAATTCACTTTTACTTATATTAACTGATGCAGAACCCTACATGGTAAAGGCGGGAGAAAATTTAAAAATATTTTACCCAAATTTAAGGCATGTAACGTGGTAAGTCGTGAACGTTGGGCTGCCTATCCTTCCGAACATTCGACCCGACAGCTGGCTCCTTCAACGGTTACGAGGCAAAAAACCGGTAAAACACAAAAATTATCATCGTGTGTTTAACCATTCGAACGAAAACGTGCTAGCAAGAGGTGTGATTTAAAAGGCGTTCATACAACGGAATCTTATTTTCTTTGTTGATCTTCTGTTATCGTCGCGAATTAGCTATCGTTGCACGCGTAGTATCTTCTGTTAACTGCAATAAGTCCTCGAGATTGAGCAACTCCAAGTGAAGTGCCTGGCAAGATCCAATAGGCTGGGTGATAACCACAGAACTGGGGGCAGAGGAAGGTTAATCATCCTTTGTTTCCTTGTTTCCTCTCCCTATACAGATTAGAACCCTTCTGGCACCTGATTGGTGGTGAATCGACGAAGACTTCTCGTCAGCCCCCTGAGGTAAGTGCACTCCACTTAATCGGCTGCTCAATATCTTCCTCTGAAATTAATCGTCAACCTTTGGCGATTAATTATAACGTGTGTAGCACATGGCCTCAATAGGGTTGCTGAAGAGGTCAGAAAAAAATTCCCACATGTCAATAGTTTAATATCTAGTGTGAAAAAAGTATTTCTAAAGTCACCTACAAGAATACAATTCTATAAAGATAGCTTACCAAATACTCCCCTTCCACCTCAACCTGTTTTGACAAAATGGGGCACTTGGTTGGAAGCTGCAATTTTTTATGCAGATTAATTGTGTTCGATAAGAGATTTAATTTCAGACTTATTAGATGATACTTGACAGTCGCTTTTAAAAGCTAAGGAATTATTTAAAAATAGGCAACTTAAACAACAGCTTTCATTTATAAAATGCAGTTACAGTTTTATTTCACAAATTCTAAATAAATTGGAGGCTTCAAATTTATCACTTGTCGAATGCGTTCGTTTGGTAAAAGATTCCGATTTAGCATTTAAAAGTGTTAAAGGTAAAATTGGGGACGAAGTTTTTCAAAAATTTAAGAGTTGTGAAGAAAAATAGAGGATTTGAATTTGTTTCTAAAGTTGCGGATATTCTAAGTGGCAATTTTAATGAATTGGAATTAGATCCAGAATCATTGTCAAGTTTAAAAAACGCACCCATTACATCGGTTGACGTGGATAGGAGTTTTTCAATTTATAAACATATTATGTATAGATAGGAGACAAAAGTTTTTAATTGAAAATTTTGTGCAACATGTGATTGTTTACTGTTTTTATAATTAATAAAATTATTAATGAATTATTTTGTATTATAATAAATTTGATGAAAATACCATTTTGTTTTTATTATATAAGATAAGAGAAAAAAGTGTATAACTGAAAATTTTATGCAACAGATGATTGTTTACTCGTTTTATAATTAATAATATTATTAATGAATTATTTTGTATATAATAAATTTCACAAAAATACCATATTATTATTTTTATACATACAGATAGAAGACAAAAGTTTATAACTGAAAACATTGAGCAACGTGCTATTGTTTGTTTTAATATCTATTTTTCGTATACATACAATAAATTTCATAAAAATAACATCTTTTATTTCTTGCATATTTGTTAGTTTTTTTGCATATTTCTATTCAAAAATGTACATATTTATTGTACTTTTATTTGCATATTTGCCTTTCTCTAGTGATTATACATGTCAGACGCAAGACTCAACTGTGAAACAAGGGACCAAGACGCGTGTTAAAGGAACGCAAATGGTATGGCACAAAGAAGCCAAGAGCTCAAATTATTTCTATTAAAGTATAATATCGATGTCATGTTTATATCTGAAAAACATTTCACGCAAAAAAACTTCTGCAAAATTCCGAAATATAGTCTGTACCATACCCAACACCCTAGTGGGAAGGCACACGGTGGTACAGCTGTGATAGTCAAACATACTGTTGAACATTTTGAAAACAAGTACTCCACAGATTTCCTACAAGCAACAAGCATCCCAGTGAAAGATCATGTAGGCCCAATTACGTTGGCTGCCATATACTGCCCACCAAAACAAAACATAAATAAAGGAAAGTACACAGACTTCTTTAGCACACTAGGCCACAGATTTGTAGTAGGTGGTGATTTCAACGCCAAACACCCTTGGTGGGGTTCTAGATCACATATTCCCACACCTCAGATTATGCAATTGTACGAATCAATGGGTAGAATAATCTGATCAGCTGGAGAACCGACATATTGGTCAACAGATATGGGAAAAACGCCGGATGTAATTGCCAGGCTATGATTTAATCATCGGAAAAATCATAAAAGTATTGCCAGAAAAGGTAATAAGACTTTTGACCATCATCTACAACGCAACTATAAGAATTGGTTATTCCCGTCACTCTGGAAAGTGTCTCAACTTCTACTTCTACAAAAGCCAGGAAAGGACCCATCTATTCCTGCCTCATATCGGCCTATAAGTTTACTGCCAGTACTATCCAAAAATACCGGAGAAGCTTCTTGCCACAAGAATACACCCAGAACTGAAAAACATATTACCTCACCATCAATTTGGGTTTCGTGAACGACACACCACTATCGAACAAGTTCATAGAATAGTCAGGAAAATAAATAATGATAATAAATCATAATGAATGATAAAAAAGCCAAATCCCACTCGTGACACCTATATTTCGCCCTATATGGAATTTTAGAAACGCTAATTGAGAAAAGTTCTTTATAAGGACAAAGTAAATGCATAGGCTGGATACCATAATAAGCAAACGCTAGAGTAGAGGTATTGGAGTAGTAACAAATACCGTTCAAAAGTACATCTCTAGAGAATTTCACAGACAATAATTTATCCCAGTTTGGTCCCAAAACAGCGAAAATCTTTATTAGAACTCCCTTTAAACCGCCAATCAAGCGGTAGCAGATTAGCTTTTCCGTAGTTTTAATACTGCAAGACAACAGGCATGGTCAGCAAGGATAGAAACCCTGAACTTCCAGACCTCAAGCATGGACTTTGCTACGAAAATTAAGAAGAGGAATACCATTTAATACCAATTCAAACATAAAAAGCAAACGTCTCCCCAAATACCGTATAGCATCCCATATAGTACGAATATTCAGAGCAACAGGTCTAAAAGACAACTCGAAATAAAACGTAAACTAAACTCGGTAACCTGAGGAATGAGACGGCGGATAATGAATCCGCTTACCCTTTCACATCTGAAGAAGTTGAATCAACCCTCAAACCAGTCATATCAGGAAAAGCACCAGCAAACTGCAGAAAAAGGGCAACATTTTGGCTGACCATAGAACGTACATAGAAGATGGATTCCGGAGAAGAATAAAATCCCGGCCACATTCACAGATTTATCAGTTAATTGTGTGAAGTGTAGACCAATCAGTTACTTTAAATATTTACCAGTTACTTTACATTAGTAAGGTACTTTGGACTAGCTAAGTAATAGTTAGAGGAGCTGAGGCAATGGCGATCACTGGGTAATGATGATCAGTCAAATACCGGAAAAAATAGGATGTTTAGAAACGGTAAGTATAGTCTAAAGGGCTAAACATTTTATTATCAACAGATATGCCAAGAAAGCGACGTGGACAAATGAAAAATCTACCGCAGGCCAAGCTAGCAACTGAAAAATGATATAAGATATAATATAAGAAGGGCTGATAAAACATATAACATTCTTTTTTCTATGCTGTAGGACAGGTTGAAGATTGACTGAATGGGCAATCCAAAATTGGGACGTAAGCCACTTTTTAATCAATACCGAACAAGAAAGTGAAATGCTTCACAGGTTAAACTGCGGGGATTTCTGTACTACGCCTTGAGCGTTTTAGATTTGAGTAAGTTCGTTTACAGGTAGGTACGCAAACAAATAATATCAAAAGCAATTTTGACGATAGAAGCAGAACGGCAGGAATAGACTGGGTACGTTGTACGTTTTATGCGACGTAGCCCAACTGATGTAAAGTAAAGCTGATGTTACGAGCTTGAACAGGATGTCAGCATTTAACAAACAAGAAATAATTATTTTCTATAAGATGGTTGATGAGCTAATGGAGAAGCAAGATTGCAATGCAGACGAGATCAGTATCACAACAATCACAGATCCTAGAAAAGTACTAGCAGAAATAGGACAGAGAAGATTAGTAGCAGTAATGAGTGGAGAACGCAGTGGAAACATAAGTTAGGTGCACCATGAGTGCGGCAGGAAACTTCATTCCTCCAATGTTTATCTTTCCCAGACAAAGCATGACGTCATTATTGGAGAAAGATGGACCGCCGGGTGCATTGTATGTTACAAGTCCGGTAGGTTACTTGAACAGTAAGAGTCAAGAATGCCTAGACAAGTACTGTTACAAGTACCACCGGACGTGTGTAGTAATGAAATTTATTTCATACTGTCTGGTAGATGTTCGTATATAATTTGTTCAATTACGATACCTACATGTTAATATTCATTAGTAATATGAAACAAGTAGAGGAAAATATCAAGTTGGCATACTACGAAACTGTTCCGAAGCAACACTTGATGCTGTTATAACTCACCTACCCGAATTTGCAAAGAAAACCACATTATCGTGCTCTCGCTTCCACCACACAAACAAGCCACTCGACGTAGTATTTTATGGACTTTTGAAAACGGTTTACATACACGAATATAACTTGCACATAAAATCACATTTGATGGCTAAAATAACTCCATATGATATGGCACGTTTATTTAACACCAAAGTATACGCACAAGTTGCGAATATAAGTAAAGGAGGGGTTAGATTCCGAGCCACAGGAATTTACCCGAAGATCCTTAATATCTTCACTGAACAAGATTTTTTAGCAGCGTTACCGATGAGTGCAAATTGTACCTGGTACTTTTTAGGTGTTTCTAATGGTTCTAGAAGAGAGAAAGTAAAGTTTTGTGTTATTGCGATGATTATTATATAGTTGGGCACATTTTGCATTTTCATACTCGTATTTCTTAAATATACTAAAAAAAATACCTACCTTACCAAAGTAGTAAAAAGTTATGGCATTTTTTCCTTAAGTGATCGGCATTCCCCTTGTTACTCTACTTTTGAAGTATGAACAATGTAACTAGAATTTAGGAAACTAAAACAAACTTAAACAAAACTTGCGATATTTTTAATTTAGGTATGATGCTTTTGGTTTTGATCACAGTGTAAATATAAAATTTTCCCTGATGTTCCCTACATTTTTAGACTTCAATTTGACTTTTTGTTATCACTTGTCTAGCCATCGAAAAATGGGGTCGCTAGGGACTGACGTGCAAGAACGTTTATTTTCTCGCCAATATTAAAGCCAAGAGTGTTGGTATATCATCTCTGTCTTTACACTACAAAAGATGACCTTTTTTGCTGTTCAAGTTGACACACTCGAAATATATTTTTAATTAAGTTTTAATTAACCTATTGTAATCGGGTCGATTTTTCGAATTTGAGTTATTAGCATTTATAGACGTTTTAAGGTCTCCAGAGTCCGAAAGGCATATTTTTGAAAAAAATGTCAGTATAAGAAATGTTTTCTAAGCAATCAAAAGTCGCAAACGGTTAAATTTAGGATTTAGACTTTGTGCTACACTACCAGAACCCCGCAATGACCTTTTCATTGAAATCGGCCGGGATAAATTTATAGTTTAGGTACTCTCAAAATTTTCTCTAAGGTTTTTTAACTTTTAATATCTGTTCCATTGCCGTATATATTAAAGTTTAATTACATTTTTGGCTAAATCGTTTCTGTAAACTACTACTTTAATACTCTTGTAGTTTTTTTGTTTTTCGAAATTTTATCAAAATCCCCTGGAAGATTTGTTCTTAAACTTTAGATTTAGTCTACTTTCGAATATTTGTAATAAAATAAGAGAAAATTGTCTCTTATTTAAGTTTATGTTAATGAATGTTATGTTTATGAAAAATTTCTCTGAAATTGCTGCTGTTGTTAGTATAACCAAAGACAAATGCGGTTTGTCTTTGGTATAACCTACACGATTTCATAACATTATCAATATCTTGCCAAATTATGTCATCATTTTGTAAATTATTTAGCATTTCTCCTTTTGTTTCATTTCAATTCAGTTGAATTTCTCAATTCCATTCTCTTGCAATTTCTTCCTCAGTTTCCTTGGTAGAATTTAACAACAGTCTTTTTAATCATCGCTATTTTTCCTTTTTAATCACTAGTCATAAATTTTAGTCTTTGTTTAATATATAGTGGTCTTTCCCTTATTATATTGTTTTTGGAATTTTCAAATCCTGAACATAATTCCTTTATTAGCCTATAGTCCTTTTATTATAAGAAAAATTTTCGAGAGTTTCAGAGACAACAGCAGAGTGGCTTGGTTAGTTAATAGTAATGATATACAAAAGAACGAGTCCCTTTTACAATTGGTACTTGGAATCGTATCGGAACTTCGACACCTAGTTAGTCAATATTCACATCATTTTCATCCATTTATTATGATACCGTTTGGAGAGAAGTAGGCATAGTTTATAAGTTTCATTGTGCAATCCCGTGCATATCAACAGCTTGTTTGCTAAGTAACATGCTGAACGAAATAAAACTCCAAATTATCAAGGGAAGCGATATATGCTGACCAAGAAAACTTAAGAATTGCCTGCAACAAGGGTGGGTAATTGCGCCTCAACGACTGGACGCCAACAATAAGATGCAGGTCGCTTGAAGAGCCCGAAGGAGTCCTGACAGTCAATCTGGACAAACTGGGTAGGTCCTTTTGAAAGTGGCGAATCCAGCCAAACGGTAATAAAACAGAGGTGACATGCTTTGTTACCTGAAAAACAATAAACCTAAGGAGGTTAGGGTTTGATTCAAGAATACATAGGTTTACTCACAGTACAACACCAAAATATTCTAGGCGACACTTAATAGAACACTCGTTTAAGGAGCACTTATCGAAAACAGCAGAGAAACTGCAAAGAAAACGAGAAAAATTATGCAAGAGCTCTGTAGAACAATATGGAGCTTCCATTTTACACTCATCAGCTCAGAGTCTCGTCTTTTCAACCGCTGAATACTGTGCGTCAGTATAATTTAACAGGCTTCATGTTCACAGAATTCGTGCTCCACTCAACAACACAATGAGAAAATAATCGCTGGTGTCATAAATGCTATTACAAGAAAATACAAAAAAGATCTTGGACAATAAATCTACCAATACACGAGAACATTGAAGACATCAACCACAACCGCCTCCGATCCAAAAAGCCACCTATCAACAGCAGTAACTGTCATAGAAGAGTTCAGCTTAATATATGGCATCAAAAATGTACCAAACAGCAAAACAACCAAATTCCATGCATTACCTAAACGATACCTTATAGAGTTTTTTTTTACCTTGTAAAATATGGTCAACTTAAAAGAATATAAATCCAACATAGTAGATGGGCCGATTTCCTGTATAAATAGGGCCAGATACCCCTCTGCTAATATGATGAAAACCAGACCGTGTAACATATCACAGAAAACTGTCCTAGGTCAGTTTATGAAGGGGTACCGAAAGGGACCTCATGTCAAAATCACAATTAATAGCTAACAGTCTGTTCGATGTTTGTAATTAGTATCGTCTTAATGCCATACGTTAAACAAAAGTGAATTTCAGCCTCACATACCTACACCAAAGACAAATGCGGTTTTTGAAAAACCGCATTTGTCTTTGCCTACACTACAGTGGGCTCTATTCAATTCATGAATGCTTATTGTGTGAATTCATTGAACTTTTTGCTATATTCAATTGCATTTTATAATGCGCCCAAGTCTCCATAAACAAATGCAATTTTGCAAATTTTGGGAAACACGTCATTTTTTTTAATTGTGAAGTAACCGATTCATATGAACGAAATTCCATTTTATCTGTTTTATTTTATAGCTACGCCTTCTGAATGAGTTAAAGTTTGCGAATATTTTTATTTCCGAATCGGATAATTAATGAGGCGGTCAAGTAAACGCGAAAAGAATCGAGAAGCGAAGATTTTCATTATGTGGCCTCTTATATCAAAACTTATTCAAGAGAATATTTCGAGAATGATGAAAATGTACAAGAAAAAAAGACAAAGGATGTAGGTACGGCTGGGATTAAGTATCCTCTTACTCCAGTGATTTTCACGCTTGATTAGTGAAAGTCTGAACAATCGACAGGGGATTGAAATCTTGCGTTTAGATAAATCGTTTAAACGTGGTTTCATAATTTAAATCCAGGGCGGTGTCGCTGGGCACGCATCCAATTATACTCAAAATAGGTACTTCATGTAATAAAAAAACAGAAAATAAAACTCTTTTTATTCAGATGTAATTTTATTTATTAAACGTTAAAAATGCAGAAGCAATGTGTTCCACATAATTGATCATTATGGAATCATATTATAGGAACCTTAATTTATATTTTAAACACCAAATGGTTTCCAAAACCATCAAATAATAATTATATGTATCTCGTGGAAGTCTTCTTTTGTAGAGAAAAATAAATTGTATGACAAAAATTAATAGAAAAAGAATGAAAACCTATACAAATTCTTTTTCTTCGGGGCTTAATTGAAACATCAATTACCGCTTAACCCACAGTAAGAATGTAAAAAGTTCCCAGTGTTGGTGGAACATCCAGGACAAGTAAGAAACTTAACATTAACGAAGCCAAGGGCGTCGATAAGGGGGGGGGGGGGCAATGAGGGTAACTACCCCCCCCCCAAGAACTAAAGTTACTTTTTATTACTTTACTTATTTATTATTATTAATACTTATTACCACTTTTTTGAAAAATTTTTACATGGGAATGTATTACCCCTCCCAGAAAAAAAAATTACTTGATGGGAATGTATTACCCCTCCAGAAAAAAAATTATCGACGCCAGTGAACGAAGCCTGCCCAATTTTATGATATTTATCATAATCATATTATATTCATCAGTATCATATTATGGCGTTTAATTAGCATTTTCCAAAAACTTACATTTAATACATGGACATCGTATATGCAGAAAGTATCAAAATGTAGTTAAAATTATCGCACATCAGATGGTACCAAACCTATTTTGATTGTTATTAAAACGATATTCAATTATTTTAAATTATCGAAGGAGAAATGTTGCTGTGGAATCGTAAAAATTATTGGTATAAAATGAGCAATTATAAAAAAAAATATTTCAGTGACAATCGTTTTTAAGTAAAAATATAGTCTTCAAAAGTTTGAGACCTATTTACCGTTGTTTTTACTAATTCACCTATTCCATCTGACTCCACAAATTAGCCAGAGGTACAGAAATGTAAAGCAATCTTAAATAGGTATTTTAATAGAGTTTGAGTCGAGAGGCAGTCAGTATAATGTTTTAGATATTTAAAAAAAAATCACGTCATTCCACAATAAGAAAAACAGTGTGCTGGAAGAGCATGTAGGATGAATGTTGATCCCTTATTATGTACTCAGAGAATCATATTAAAACTGTTTTGATGCATGAAATGGTGTACGATAATTTTTTCTGCAATTTGGTACCATAATCGTTCCTATAGTGAGCAGGAACACAAAAACACATTGCTTATAATGTCAATCCCCCATGGCCTGCTTTCAAAGTATAGTGTATAATAAGCAAATATTCATTTCAGCTATTTCATTTATAATAGATTCGTTCCTCTTCTCAACTCATTCAACTCGCACGCACACTGAATAGAAAATACAACTTTACCTTTGCATTCATTACTCACCTTTTTAATTTTCAGCTGTTGAGGTGTGTATTTCTTCAAAAGAAAAATATAATTAGAATGTCTCCGTTACTAAAATTAAGACTGTTTGATTCACACGAATGAAACTAACAGTCCTAATCAAATGTTAATACTATAAGGAAACTTTTTAAATTTTTATGATTTTCTTGTTTTATCCAGTGCATAATTTAAAAAATTTCCAGGCAAACAAGAATTTAAATTTTATGTTTAGTTACTCAATGAATTCTACCTAACCCAGGTTAATTTTATAGTCTTTCATTTTCGCCTGTCATAAATGTTTTCAGGTCCAAAAGAAACCTGAGCTAAATAGTAAATCCTACCTAACAAACTTGCCTTATACATACCTAGATAATCCTATCCTGCCACCTATCTCACATATTTTCTTTTTTCCTGTTCTACACCTAAAAATTGAAGCTGATGTTTCTAATTTCTGTTCATTATTCCTATACAGACCTGAACCAAATTTGCACATCCATTAAAAACTACCACTTAAAAAACAAAACCGACATTTATGATTTATAGAATTATAATAAACTATAGTTCTATAATTTCGGATGTCCTGAAAGGCCAGTAGAAATATTTTATTACTCTGTGATATAGCTCCTAACCGACAAAAACACTATCGATTAAAACCTGTTTAGCTTTAATAGTTTATTTAATAATTACAATACATATTATATAACCTAAAACTAATGTAAGATTAATTATATACGCATAATTTTGATGTTATTAAACTCCTGCCTACTAAAAGTACACTTCACCTTTTCAAGACAATGAATTAGTAGTATTGAAATAAATAGTTTTTTAATGAACAACTGGACCAAGAATTGCACCATTTATAAATTAAATACTCCAGTTGGTATAATATCCTTTTGTTGAAAATATAAAATTCCTAACCAACCCTTACTTGTAACGGAACCTGAAAGTTAGTTTGAACCTATTCATAAATAAACCTCACTCAGCAAACATGCACATATAAGTATAGCTAACTTAAAAACACACCTAACCACCAAATTATGTGAAATATTTGTTTTCTGTTTGAATTCACACTAGATGAAATTATGTTGAACGATATGAATTCTCTGTTGCATTTGATGGCAATGCACTTACGTTTCATTTAAAACCTCCTGGGATCTTGATTAGGGCCATTCTGATATCCTCCACCATATCCGCCACCCATGTCTGTAAAAAAAAAACAGGGCACTTGTAGAGAGAAATACTAAAGTTAAACTTTTAATTAAAACATCTATGAACATAGTTCTAATTATACTGTATTAAGGACTTTAGATGCAAACTTTTCCATTTCGTTTTATACATATATGCAGGGTACAACATATACAGGCAAACAACAGTTTTAGGGAAGATTTTGGTTGCGTAAGTGTTACTAATTTAGGAAAGATAAATGTGAGATTAATGTATTTTGTACAGCTTGTCCAATTTTGCTTCTAATCTCTTTATTATACCCTGATTTTTAATGTTGTGGACTTTTAGAACCCGTCAAAGGAGATGTCGATATTGTTACCACCCCTTTCTTCGGCTATTGGTTTATCGGTCAGGACGAGTATCACATGATCATCATAATCCGAGCGATATTGTCAAATGTACTCACATCTCTAACTAAAATGCGTAACGGAATCGGTGGATAAAAGCAGTCCGGTATAGAAAGCTAAAAACAGCCTCAGGTATCGAGAGGGGGGAGTTTAATGTATTCATTTAAGAAAGAATCATTCTGAATACAGTTCATGGATTAATTGTGTTGTACGAACAACTTTAACAAACAGAACCTAAATTTAAAACTATATATAACTGCCAAATGATTACCGTCAAAAAATTATACCGGCAATGTCGCACTCCACACCGACTGCGACTGTCTACAAGGAGTTATTTGATGTGCCGATTGTAAAAGTCCACAACATTAAAAATCAGTGTTGCGACACAATATATATTTTATTTTTGGAATCAGTTGCGATGAAGAATTGAAACAATGTTTATACATATAATATTTAGACACATTATTTAAGTGAGCTGCTGTAGTATTCTTTTTTTATAAAATTAAAATCGTTAGATCTTATGCAGTTGCGCTACACCCTTAAACATTGGAGTGTAATAAACCATTGTAAAGTTTTATCAAAGACAAATACGGTTATAGACTGTCGGCGTAAATGGATAGTACTTTTAGTTCATATTTGGTGGCGTGTTGTCGTTTCCCTGAATATTTTACGTATAAATGCAGACTCGGTTGTCGCAGGTAGGTAAGGGATTTGTTGAGATGGCTAAATTAGGGTTGCGGTGTTGTCAACTTATCTGTCTGCTGAAGGACTCGGCACGTGAAAACAAAACCAGGTAGTTCTTACTTATGGCAAAGACAAACCGTATTGTCTTTGCTTACGGCTTACCAAATTATGTATGAAGATTGAAGGAATGAAAGGCTAGTTACCTACAAAAACCAACCGAATGTTACTATTACGGCGACCATTCTGCTTGTATAATAGAATTAAAAAGCAATAATGCCATTGTTTTACATGATGCACATATCACTTTAGATTGTGAATAAAGAATTCAAACTGAAATTCATGAAAATACGAAATTTAAGAATTGTTAATGGCATGCGATATATTTATTGAATGAATTATTACCATGAATCATATATACAGTGTGGTGATAAAGTAAGGAACAAAATGTTTAATTCAAAAAAAATTTAATAATGTTTTCAAGCAAACCGCTCTGACATGTCAATCTAATTTTTCACTTAGTCACCTTATGATATAAAAGCTGTTTTGAAAGTTTACAGAACGAGCGTAGCGAGTTCTGTAATTCAAACAAGTACCTTAAACGCACTTTTCACACTTGTATGATACAAGATTTTTTCTCATTCACAAATAATTAGGATGTTTTAAAAATATCTGAAATGCGTCAGATTCTGAATTATTCAAAGTTACAATCCAACTATCTTACAAATCACTGTAACTAAGGTAATGAAAGTTTGTTTCGTGAAAAAAAAAAAACACTCAAACTGACAGCTACTTTTGGTCGAATCTATTTTTTATTCTTCGCACAATTGCATTAAAATTGCACTTTTCACACTAAAATGATATTTGAAAAGTACAATTTTTCAATAGTGAAATGATAGTAACTA
Source organism: Cryptocephalus moraei (assembly GCA_946251905.1). Classification (NCBI taxonomy): domain Eukaryota; kingdom Metazoa; phylum Arthropoda; class Insecta; order Coleoptera; family Chrysomelidae; genus Cryptocephalus; species Cryptocephalus moraei. Next base: position 34,717,332 of record OX276454.1, on the reverse strand, counting down.
TTTATTTCGAGAAAGCAAACGCTTAGGATCGTCAGAAGTGAAATAAAATACATTTTTTTTCTGGGGGTTATTTAAAATCAAAGGTTTATATTCTTATGCCAAATAATTTACACGAACTACGACAAATAATTTGCGCTCAAGTGGAACACATTACTCCTGAAATTTTTGAGCGAAATTTACAAAATGTTTGCCCTAAATTTTGTATGTTTTTGAGGCTTCATTAAGATGTTCTCCATTAAAGTTACATTTTTATTTCTTACGGTAAATGTACTTTCTCAAAAAAAAAATAGTTCATCATTTAAGTAGTTTGACGATCTGATAAAAAAACAGCAACAAATAGATAAATAGAAATTTCTAGATATCATTAGGCAGCTTTATAGTTCTGGGAATAAATCACAATAACTTCCCAGAATTTCTTGCACTAATATCTTTAAAATTGAGTTATCAAGCAGGTAAATGTCCCAAATAATTATCACCTGCAGGTAAACGTTACTTCCAATCCGGTCGCGTAAATAGGTTAATCACCAGTCAGGGAGATTGTGTACTTATTATAAAAGAAAATTTATAACGAAGTAAAAATCATTCCCTTTTCGAATTTTGTCCGATTTATAGGGTAATTCATAGTGATTTTGGTGTTTCGGTGTTTGTTTTTGGTAGTGAGTAAGTTTTGTGTTGTAGTGTAATTAGTATTTTAGTGCTTTGGTAAGAGATTTAACTTGCTACGGAGTAAATTTTAGTTTTGTTTTGTACTTAATGGTTTAGTAAGTAAGTAAGAGGTTTTAGAGATAGTTTTAGATTAGCGTTAGATTCGTTTAATTTTGGTTTCCTTTGTTTTTTGTTGTATATTTCTTGGTTTAGTTTTTATTTGCGTCTTAGTGGGCTTTTTTGATCCGGTGAAAATGGCAGGAAATAAATGCCAATATCTCAATTGTAATGCTACCCGTAAAAACAATCCGGGACTTCGAATGTTCCGTTTCCCTTCTCGAGATAAAGCACTTTGCAATAAATGGATAATTAATTGTGGGAACGCAAGTCTTGCAGGCCTCTTGCCTGTTAAGCAATTAAAACAAAAATATTTGTGCATAAAACATTTCTCTGAGGAAACTGATTTTAAATCGGAAAACAGGCGTTTTTTAAAAAATCATGCGGTACCAGTTCATTATGCAAGAGACACTGTGGAATATCGAGTCTTAACACCCAAACGAACCTATTCGAGGTTATCTGATTGTATTGGTAATTTACCAAAAAAAGCACGTTTGTCAATGGAGGAGGCCACTAGCTCTACAAACATGATACAAAATAATACTTCCCCTATTGTTTCATCCATTACGGATCTTCCAGTTTCAGTGCCAGACACATCAAAACAGAAGCAACAACATTTGTTCAAAATATTCGATTTTAAATCAAAAGTTGTCCGGGTATTTGTTGCTATGCAACTTAAAGGGACGAGAAAACCATGGACTCAGAATGAAAAAGATTTTGCCATTTCTTTTTACTACAAATCTCCCTCAACATATAAATTTTTAATGCGTAAAGGATTTTCAATGCCATCTCCATCTACTATTCGCATGTGGGTAGGAAAATGTAATTTTCGCACTGGAATTGACGAAACTCGACAAAAAATAAATTTTCTGTCGAAGAGATTACATGAAAGCATCCCCTAACCGTTTCAAGGGAAGCTCGCTTAAAGGTATGGTGTTACACATCTGGCAACACTGTGGATTTAACCGCACCATCTATCGGTGTCCGCTGCGAGTGTTATCTCTGAATCTCTCGAGGGAAGCTCGCTTTGGTGGGCGAGCTTCTTTTTAGGGTCTGCATTTTACATCATTGCGCCGACAGTCTATAACCGTATTTGTCTTTGGTTTTATTTAACATATCAATGCTGTGGTTATTAAGTCTCCTAAGATGAAATAAAAGAAACGACGATTTTGTATGAGGGAATTATGGTTAACTTGTTGGTACCATCCAAACAAATTATTATACACTGTTTATGAATTAAGTTGTGACATCACTATTATTTAAACCTCGTTTAACTTTTTATGAATATGATCGTCTAATACTCACTGTATGGAGCTGGTCTCTGTTGCTGATAATTGTTTCTCACTGCTCCACCACCATAGCCCTGTTGGTAATTGTTTCCGAAATTGTTGGGACCTTGTCCTCCCCAAGGGGCTGGGCCGCCTTGATTATAACCTGCATAAAAATATTATTGCTCTATAATACAAATTATTTCACCTCAAAAAACCATTACAATCTACTTTGGAAAGTGATTATAATAAAAGAATGACTTTCTTACCTCCTTGAGGTCCTCCCCATTGTCCTCCACCCTGTTGCTCCCATGGTCCCTGTTGGCCCCACGGTCCACCGCCGCCGCCACCACCATAGCCCCCCTGCCCGCCCTGATTGCCGCCCCAGTCCTGACCTCCCCTGTTGTTCCATCCACCCTGGTTCTGGTAATTGCTGGAGCCACCTCGACCGCCAGAACGGTTGCCTCTAGGACCTCCCTGACCGCCACCCTGGTTGCTTCCGCCGCCTCCGCCTTGGTGACGGTCCATTTCAGACTTGCTGAGTGCCTTTTTCACATCAACGTGCTTACCTCTGATGGAATGGTTGCGTTGTACTGAAGACAATAAAATACATGTCAAGGAAGAAAACGAATAGTAAAAAAGTAATCACAACAACGCTGAGAAGAATAAAACTAACAAAAAGTGCAAGCAATTTTTTCACTCAGAAACTTATAATCAGTCTATGTAAAACTGACTGTGTGAATGTTTCACATAGGCTCATCAGTGCCTTGAGGGACCAAAATCAGCATACATTCTTTGTACTCAAGAATCGAATCTCTGCATGGTTTAGTGTCGAAAATCAAGCCTAGAGACCGAAATGGCCCAAAAGTAAAAAATTCGACATTACAATTGCTACCGTACACCACATGCGGTATATGACAAATGAAAGCAGGCGCCATCTCGCGGCGAAGATAGAATTTTAAAACAGTCAAGCTATTTGACAGAACCCAGTTGTTCTTTGTTGCTTATGCCTCAAAAAAATATTTGGTCAAGTATAATCACAAAAGAAGAGATTTAAGTTGTCATGGACTAGAAAACCAATCACAATAGGAAGAATAAGACCATCTTACCCAATGTCTTACACGTCATGACCTTTTTTTTGGGAGGGAGGAAAATCTTCTAAAGACTTCGTACGGGATTCGAGAATACACGTCATGGACCTACATTGCAATCAAAACACTTTTTAAAGAATAAAATAAAGTGCAATTGAGGCATGTTTTCAAATGACCGCTTTCAGTGTCACATCAACAATTGAACAGCTCAATTTTTTAGCAGCATAATGGTAAAGGGCCAGATATAACTAAAGGCGGAATCACGGAGTTATAAGAATAACAGAGATGATTATTTACATTTTTCGTGTAGCCAACATTGAATGTTTAAAGATGGCTGAAACTGGGGATAAACAATAATGTTGCCAGTGTTACACATAATATAGTTTTTTATGGAAAATGAGATCTATGTCCACAGTGTGAGGAGGAGACATACCTGTTTCTTACATACAGTGCTATTCCATCGATACACACATGTTAATTGTGAAAATAAATTAGGCATATTTTGTTTTATAAAACCCCTAAAAACATGTAGACGAATACAGATCGTTAGATCGAATATATTCGAAAATAAAACCGGCAACGTGGTTTTTACCGCGCAATCCGTCTTGGGACCCAAGGTCAATTTTACTATGATTTCACATTCGGTGTTATTTGGCATTTTTAGGTGTTTCTTCTGGTTTGATCGTGTAGTTTGCTACCGATACTATTTGTTTACTTCCCGCCTTTATAAAAACAGTTAATAGAAATGGTTAAAATCTGTAAAGTTAGCGAAAAACAGGATTATAAGAATCCTAACCTATCTTCTACCTTAGTGAAATTTGGTTATATTTATCCCCATTTTTATCCCCACTCCTACCTCACGTCTTTCCCCACTATATGTTTACATCCCGCGTCGCTCCATATCAATGTTGGCGACAAGAAAATGCGTATTTATGAATGGTTTGTCAGCTCTGTGTATCTTATAACTCTGTGGGCGGAATCTTGTTAGCTCCTCAGTGATCAGAACGAAAAATTTTTATGGGAGACAATGTAGGAAGAGTAGATACACGGAAATTACATTTACGTGATAAATCTACATTTCTGGCGCAAGAAAAGTTTCAGATAGCAATGGAACGCCAAAGGAGGACTATAATAAAAATTGTAAATAAAGCTGGTTGAAGACGTTAGTGGAACATTATGATTTAAATATATGTCCATTCTGATTGTAAATATATAAAATATGTGAACAAGGGGTCGAGACAAACTACAGCTAGTGTACAGTAATGTGTATTGTACAATATATACATACAAGTACATATACACAATATTTATCACTACATATGTACATTTATGTAGGTGTACATATATTATGTGAATAAAATATTTGTTGTTTCCCAGCATTATATGTTTTAGTCAATTCAGAAACACTTTGATATAAATGGATTTAAAATCTCAATTTTTTCGTCTATAACCGAAACACTGCACTTACACTTTTGGTTAGCACTACATGCTGCATTATGTGTATTGGTTTACCTAACGAGTCAGCTACATTTGCCGAAAATAATACATAAACACAAATTGGGGGACTTGCGGTCACCAACTTCTGCAGTGTTTTCATACGGTAGCCACAGAAAATCCATCGCCCGGATTAAATGTACATGAATAATCGATGTATACTCTAACCAGTAGCAATTGGAACACTCAATAAAACCTGAATTTACCGAGGACATTCGAATAGAGCCTGTTGTCTCTATACAAAACCATGGGACTTATCTTTTTGCTTATTCAGAAACGCCCTGGTATTTTTAAAATGCAGGTGTTCAGTTGCCCAAGTGAAATCATATATGTGAATGCATGGATATGTACAGATAAAGAACTAGAGGGTCCATTGGACCGCAATTTTTTTTTTACGACAGCGGCACTTCGTTTGTATTTTCTTCTTCTTCTAAGGTGCAGGTGTACAGTCGATAAGTGAAATCGTGTACGAGGAAGTACGCGAGACTCTACGGATACTGGATGGTCCACCGGACCATAACACAGCGGCCACGTGTGCTTTCGTTGTGATGTCTTCTTCCACACTTATACTCGAGAAAGCAGTGGTGTGTGAATGTGTGTGCCATTTGTTTATGAGATTTGGAAGTGAATTCATTGTTAGAGTTATTATCCGTAATGATACGCCCATGGAGGACAAGGCGGCATCGCTCTTCACTACTTAAAAAGCCATTAAGAGTTTTTTTTGTGGTTCCAATTGTGACTGGACAGTATACTAGTGTATTGTAATATATTTACATATAACTTCATTTTTTGTATTCATTGCAGGCTTCCCCTCTAGACTTCAGGATTGCGTTTATTGAGTAACATTGTATTTATTCATTATATTAAGGGTTGGTACTTTTTCTTTTGATTTAACATCGGATAAAGGGCTAGTATTTTTGCTTCTGGTTAAACAATAGGATGAATGTCTCTAGATAGTGCACTTCTCCCCTGCACTTCCTGACAACTACCAATAATTTACGGTCGAAAGTTCCAACACATATCAGTTTATTGCATGTGGCGCAGACTTCAATTCCCAATGATAAATCACAAAAAAATCTCTGATATCACCATTGTGTACGGTACCATACATGGTCGCCATTATACGCGGTTCATAACTTGTATGTCACTACGCGAAGATGCTGGTTTTTTCATACTCAACGTCTATTATGTGACTCTATCTCCGCGCTAACGATATGTCCGTTTACATCACAAATCCTCCCAATAATAACATTGTTGGCGTTGTACCTCATTCACCTGTTATAGACATTAGCACCTGATGCATCCCAATATTTATAACAAACAAAAATCTTCTTAACTTCACATATGGTGTGGTTCTAATTCATCCAAATGCATTTCTCTACAGTTTGAGGAGATACACCATTCTGAAAACAAAATGCAGCAATGCAACAACAGTCATTATTAGTCAATTTGGATAACATCACTTTATTGCGTAGTAGGCGATTGAGTCCAACTGGTGTGCCGTTGGTAATATCGCAAAATAAATTACAAACAAGTACGACTCCCCTGCTACTTTTCCAAGATATTCTTAGGATATTCATGGCAATGTCGCACACACCTTCTCCACAGGCACTCGTGAAATACCGCTTGTTGATAACTGTCAAGATAAGTTTCTTGCGCATCAATTTACACCAGTAATATCATGACCAGTAATATTACTTTAAAACGCAATTAACAACAATACCAAACAATAAAATGTATTTAATACTAATAATCGTTCACCAAGGCCAAAACGGACGATGCCCATTGGCCGCGTAATATAAACAATGCAACCCTAAGCACTTCTTTTCGTTACTCCTAACACAACCTAAACAGTTCACCTATTCTGTAATGATTCCATTCGAACCATATAAAATGTTCACGACAGTGTCTCATCATCACCTTGAACGTCTCAGATGTGCCGCGGTTCCAACCCCATAACATACAGGAGTGTCGCTGATTGTCAGTATATGTGGTGGCAGCGAAGTACTTTGTCGTCAATAGTACACCACAATCGCCATTGACAATAGCACACAAATAAGCTTTTATTGCCTTCATGGTGTGACGCGTACGACTCATATCATTCATGGTGCGCTTCCCGAAACACGTACAAAGACTATGCCAGTTCTGGACGCTTGCTGCAGAACTGTACCCTCCCACAACTTAAGATCTGTAAGTACATGATTCATCCTTGCCCTCTTGCACCTACAACACACATTCTGATGTAACACACGCCATCAATTCAAACATTGTCGAAACCATCCATACTTGAGCATGAATTGCATCCTTCCTCCCACATACACCAAGCATTAGAGCATTTTTTCGTGACAAAATTCTAAGGAGGTAGCGACTTGTGCCATCCTTTTGCGAGTTTAATGAAAATTTATATTTTCAAGTTTTCAACATCAAATTTAACCGACAACTAATATTTTGTTAACAGTTTATCAAAAAAAAAGTGTTTTTTTTGTTTTTCTGTAATAGCAACGAGCGTCTTAAAGAAATGACAATGGTGTCAACAGACAATTTGTAGGTAGTAAAAAGACAAAGAGAATGAGGCAAAAATCAACCCGATCGGATAATTAAAAAATGAGAAAATTTGGAAAAGCCGAAATAATTTTCAATTTTTGAAAAATTCATAACTCCCCGAGTTTTCATTATGGAGAAAAATGCTTCCGAACTTAAGTGGCTATCAAAATGAAGTTAATATGTACACCCACCCAACACCCTTTTTTTGATTAAGTTAATTCCTAATTAAAACAAACCAAGTAATGTCCTTAATGCTGTACCAGCACTTATGGCACACTCTAAAAAACATTTACCATTATTTTGTACAAATTAATTACAAAGTTGTACCACAAATTAAAAAAAAATATATTACTCTTTTTTTAATTACTGGGGTATTATTTTGTGAGGGAGGGGATAGGTTAACAAATTCCTACAAATGTCTTTTGGAGATTGGGACAGGTGAACAAATTCCTACAATGGTTTTTTGGGTGTGAGGTAGTTAAATAAAGTCCTGAAACTGTTTTTTTATGCATTGAGGTGATGGAATAAACTTCTATAACTTTTTTTGACGATTGAGGTAATTAAATAAACTCCAAAAGCAGTTTTCTAGTACAATAACAGCGCATGTTGTTAGTTTTGTGACAGTTTTCTTTGTTCTTCCTCTATATATTTGTATCATGTAAGGTAAATATGTGTAATTCTTGTCCTCAATTTTTTTTATCATCCGGGTCACATTTCTAGGTTTCCAATGTCATTTTGGGTTGTATGAATTTGTACAAAATTAGTCTCCTTACACTTTTGAAATCTCCGATAGTAATTATTTTACTGCATAGGTGTAGTGCAGCTTTAACCGAATGCTAGCCTATCCCATTAATTTAAAAAAAAAAGTGTTATGAATTTTTTCGTAAGGTCGTTATTCTAAGTATGAGGGAAAGTTTGCATATGGTATTGTGATTGTAAAATCGAGCGATTATGAATTTAAGCATAACAGGTTTTCCATGATGGCGTATAATACTGAATGGCGTGACATTGATCAGACGATCAATCTCACCCCGTATTTTAATGTTTCCTAAAGACTTATTGTTTTTCAATTGCAGATTTATGAATATCAGTCAAAATGGGAAGAACGTAAGAAAAAAAGTTAGGAAGTAGAATGTATGGCAACTTTTCTTAAGACCAAGTGAATCAGGCGTTGCACGATGTTCTGGAAAATGGATTATCTCTAAGAAAAGCCACAAAAAAAATACAAACTGTCCTATGGAACGCTAAACAACAGGTATCATGGGATAAGGATTCAGAAAACAGGTGGGCAGCCTGTCTTAAGACATGAAGAAGAAAAAGCCATTATCATCAGTGTCTTAATATGTGCAGATTGGGGATATCCGTTGAGCATCATGGATTTGAGAATGTTCGTTAAAAGTTTTCTGGATGAAAGTGGTCGAACGATTTTGCGATTCAAGGATATCCCTGGAATCGACTGGGTGAATTGGTTATTAAAGCGACATCGAAATGTTGCTGGCAATAGGTTAGCAAGTAATATCAAAAAAACCCGGGCTGCAGTATCTCCTGACGTGATTAAAAAATACTTCGACAACTTAGAAAAGACGATTAAAAACATTCCCGCAGAAAATATTTTCAACTATGATGAATCAAACGTCTCAGGTGAACCAGGAAAGAAATTGTGTATCTATCGAAGAGGCACCAAATACCCAGAAAAAGTATGCATTCATTCCAAGTCTGCTACATCGATCATGATCTGTGGATCTGCTTCTGGCACACTTCTGCCACCTTATGTCATTTTCAAATCAGAAAATCTCTGGAATACTTGGACAGAAAATGGTCCCAAAGGAAGACCGTGTTGTGACTGGCCATGTTGCTCCCTGAGAACATGATATAATCGAACGTCACATGACTGGATTGATATGCCAACTTTTAATGACTGGTTTGTGACTTGTCTCTTATCACATGCTAAACGACTCGAGAGGAAGAAAGTGCTAATAGGAGACAACTTAGCATCACATTTGAACCCAGATGTGCTAAGGCAGTGTGAAGAAAATGATATAATATTCGCATGCCTTTCAAGCAACTCTACCAATATTTGCCAGCCTTTGGATGTAGCATTCTTCAGGCCACTGAAAGAAAGCTGGAGAAAGACTTTAACTTGCTGGAAACTGAGAAATTCGAAAACGTCTGGCATTCCAAAAAATGAATTTCCTATGCGCTTGAGGCAAACGCTTGAGAACATGTATAAAATACCACCCAAAAAACCAGATGGCGAGAAAGGTGCTATAAAAAGAAACCTAATCTCTGGTTTCGAAGCTTGTGGCATCTCACCATTCAATCCCAGTCGAGTTTTGGAAAAAATACCACAAGATTCTATTAACGGCAATGAGCTTAGGTGTTCCCTTACCGAATTTTTGAAAGATCTGAGGTATACTTCCAATTCTGGAAAACGCAAAAGGAAACAATTAGCAGCGGAACCAGGTCAATGCGTATCAACACTGAAGCGATATGAGGAGTCTAGCGATGATGAAAATGGAAGCCTCAGATTAGGTGACAGCGATAGCGATGTTGATATCAACAAACAAGGAGAGGAAATTGAGTACTTTAGTCCCACATTAGGAAACATCATGGAGGGAAAATTTATTCTGGTGAGATTCTTGTCTGGTTCCCGGAAAAAATCGGAATTTCGCTAAATCTGCATGGTGAGAGAGGTATAGAAGGACAAGAACAAGTTCATCGGAGACTAAAATCATCAGAATCAAGAAATATTTCCAAATTAGTTGAAAAGGACATATCTACGGTAAACTTAAAAGAAGTGATTGTGTTACTTCCGGATCAAAGGCTGGAGAAAGTGTCTGATAGGATTCAAAAGTACCATTTTGATGGAAAAATCAATATAAAAGAATGTTAAGAGCATTTCCTGTATCTGCGAATTGTATTTTGAGTTGTGGAATATCTTCTTGTTTTTCATTTCCTATTTTCTTTTGTAAAGAATTATATTTTAAGTTGTGAAAGATGTGTTTCTCTAAATAAATATATAATACAGCCAGAACAGTATGAACAATCTCGCCCCAGTTCAAAAATTTCAGAAACTACTTGGTAGAATTAAGCCTGGTTGAGATTGACAGCTTCTTGCCAAAAGAACTATGGTTTCATGTTATAAAACCTATGTGATCAATCTCCCCCCGTTCACGGTATAAGATTGATCACCCTCTCTTTACGTCATAAGTAGATTTTCTGAAAATTCCCACTAAAACTAGTGATGCAATATTGATATTAATAATTGAAAAGCGTTTGAAGGATGACAAATATAAAGTTGAAATTGATCAATCTCACTCCGTTTTATGGTAACTGAATTGACAATATTACTTACAAACAATTTTGTCCACAGAATCATAATCTTCAAATTCGATAAAAGCAAACCCCCTCTTCTTTCCAGTCTCTTTATCAGTGACGATAGTGCAAGACAATATTGTCCCGTACTGTCCAAAGTGCTCCTTCAAATCCTCCTCTTCCACATCATCCTTCATCCCGCCAACAAACAGCTTCTTAACTGTGGCTCCAGACTCCGGCCTACCGATATCCTGCCTCGGCACCGCCCGCTTAGGCTCTACCACCCTGCCATCAACTCTGTGGGGTCTGGAGGCTTGAGCAGCGTCTACCATGAAAGCCTTCGAATAGGTGATAAATCCGAAACCTCTGGAACGTTTCGTAGTGGGATCCTTCATAACGACCACATCTACAATTTCGCCCCATTGTTCAAAATGCTTCTTCAGGGACTCATCTGTCGTGCGGAAATCGAGACCGCCGATGAACAGCTTGCGAAGTTGTTCTGGCTCGCTCTTATCCCCCTTGAAGTCACGTAAAAGTCATCAATTATTGAAAGAGATGAAGAGTAAAACAAGCATGGATGGATTATTCTATGAATACTAGTAATATACAAGCGGTAATGAGAACATTAATGGCGGAAATAACATGCAAAACGTTGTGGAGTAGTAAGTAGTAGTAATAGTAATAATAATAATTGTAACTCACTTTATCTTCGCGCTTCATTTTCTGGTAATCTCAATAGCACTGGGAAGTCGCAGTCAAATTTAAAATAATATTAATACGACGTTCAGCGACAAAGCTAATATGGCTAAAATGAAATGATGCAAAATGACGTGCACAACACAGAACACAACGTCCATAGCGTCCGTAAAACATGACATTGCCAACATAAAACAAGAAAATTCACTTGAATTCTTGAATTCTTGAACCCGCGTTTGGAAATAATAGGAGTGACTGACAGTTCGATTTTGACGTTTCGTGGGGACTTATATGGATCCCATAGGCGTGCGTAGAAATAAAGTCGTGACTAAAGGAATTTTAAAAAAAAATTACTAAAACATTTTTCCAAATAGAAGATACAAATACAAATGAATAAGAATAATACATATTCATGTTTTGTCAAGGTTTCCACGCCACCATGAGGTACTTGACCAGCGCGTTACCTTTTTGGTTGATTATTAACATATACATATAAAGGTATATACTGAGCATAAGTGGGAATTTCATGTCCCAACATTATGAAATAGATATATAAATCTCGCATAAGTCTGTCCTTGTTTGGATCTGGCTACTTGTGCGCAAGCGTAAGCGCCGACGAATGAACTGCAACAACCATTTAGGCGCGCAATTAAAACTAGTTTGAAACCCAGTACCGATTTACACGTCGTATTGAATCCGGTTAGTCTTTAATTTGTAAGGAAACCTTTTACAAACGTAAGCTGACATCTAAACATCAAACACATTCAAACAAGCAAGATAAATGGCGAGATTGGCAAGGCGAAACGAGCAAACGAGGTTGTCTTGTCTTGTCTTATTAAGTTAACGTCTCTTTTTCGCTGCTGTGGCCAATTTGGGCGGGACCTACAGTTTAACGTGGACTCCGAACGACGGTCCTCGAGCACGGTTGCTCAAGGCTCTCACCCCAGTTGATCCCATCCGAGTTACTGGCGTGAATAGGGATTTTGGATACATTTTACACACTTCTCCCGCAACACACACAACACCCATGGATTACGTGGGACTACGAACCAACAACGACGGTGACCGCCTGATTCAGTCTTCGCCTTAAACAACTCAGCCACCCCACCGCTGCTCCAACCCAAAAGCAAACGAGGTTAAAAAGCAGGTTAAAATAAAAACACGGGAGACGGGACACGGCGGAAACGCACGGAACCACGATCGGCATGATCACGAACAAATCCGACCAATCGAACACAAAAGTGAAGCGCATGCGCATGACACTCAAGTGCAACTAGAGAGAGATAGACTTATGGGCATATCGCTATTTCTATCTCATAATGTTGGGACCAAAATCCACTTATTGTGCTTATGGGCTAGGCTCAGTATAGACCTTTATATGTATATGATTATTAATATTATTATTGACTTACAGCACCTACGTTCATGGAACGAACCTTGACGAAAGGATTGGTGCATTGTTGCCGTTGTAAGCAATCTTTAGCAATATACTTCTATGGTGTATTTCTGGTTGCCGCCATCACCAACATTACTCTTTTCGTGGCTTGCTTAAAAGCACACGTTGAACCATTATAGTTTTTCTTTACTTTTATCAAAGTGTAAAGCTCAGTTAACCGACTAGAAAATGCATTTCAAAACACGATTTTTAAATGTTTCGAACCAACTTTATGATTCAAGAAAACCAAAGATTGGTATTTGACAACGCCGCATGGCTTGTGCGATAAATTCACGATCTGTATGTGCGGCACATGGATTTATGCGTTTGCTCCACACAAAACGCTCTACAGTTTCTTCAAAAAAGGGATTCATCGCCAAATGTCATTACTCCTATTATTTCCAAACGCGGTTTTAAATTGCGTGAAGGTTATGTTTTATGAAAAGATTCCATGAACACGTAAGTAACATGGCGGCTGACGGTGCAGCTTTCGCACAGTCGTAGAAAAAGTTTCGGTTGTAGGGGAAATCGAACGTCGGCAGTGATATTCCCTGCCCGCGATAGTTTCGAGTAATGGGGGGATCGGGAACATAAGTCCGATGTGAACGTAAAGATGCGTATGTGTGTGTCATCCGTTCGCGATTTCTAAATTTAATTAACGAGAGTGTCGAGAAGAGATAAACAACATGTGATTCGGGCAGTGGTGTATACGTACTGTATAAAATAACTGTCATTTTCTTCTTGTCGCAAAATTTTATAAGTTCTCTTCAACGTCGAACATGTACGAACTCGGCTGAATAAGGTGTTACGCGGTGGTGCCCCATTTTTTATAATATGTTTCCGCTACACAAGAATGAGTCCGCTACTAAGGTTTGTGGGTTTACGTCCGCACTGTCTCTCAAATTTCCAGTTCAACCCCTACAAATAGTCTGCCTTCAATCAAACGATAACACTTTAGTTTTTGAGACCTTGTAGGAAAATTTGTATAAAAAGGGAGTTTTTCAAATTTCATGTATGTATGTTCACATTTTGAAACTTTTAAAAAGTTAGGTCATTCCGTTTATATTCGTTTCCCACTTCCTTCGAATACCACTCTTCAGATAATCTAGCTAATACCTATGTGTAGCTTAATATGACCGTTTTTAGAGATTTTGAAACATTTTGTTTATTCACATGAAACAAATGTAAGAGAATCTGAAAATGGAATTTGTGGCTCAGCCGGGATTCTCTTTGAATTTAATTTCGAGAATACATTCCATCTATTTTGTTTATTCGTTTTCCTGTGTTTTCCTTTTGTAGGCATCATACCTAACTCAAATTACTAAAAGTTTGCTCCAGGTCATGTCTCCAATCTCCGGGTCTATTTTTATGGTCATGGACCATGCTGTTGTTAGTAATTAACTGTTTATAGAACCTGTATGGTATGAGTTCAGTTTTTAATTCATTATGCATACTGTTTTACGTACATTGGATCTTTAATAACATTTAAAATGAGAACAAGTCGACTTAAATAAAATGTTGGTTTTGACAAATCTTTATTGTACTTTTTACTCTTATTTGAAGTATTAATGAAATGAAAGTCCCATATGAAATAACTTAAAAGCTAAATTACTTTTAATAATATAATAACCAGACCCAATTACAATCAGGCAGAAAACTGATAAATCCCAGAAGGAGTTCGAAATAAATTCAACAAACATAATGGTATAAAATACATTAATATTGTAGACAAGTGTATATTATTCAGTTCGGGCTTAATATCATTTTGTAGACCTACTAAAGACATCAACTTGTTGAAATTTATATTTAAGCATTCTCGTGAATGGAGGGACGAAACTGTAATTTGTTGAATGATGCGGTATTTTGAAAATTTCTCTATTAATATTCAAATTAGTTGAAAGTGAAATCTTGCCAATTCATCCAATTAGAGTTTGGCGTATAAATATAATAATTCTTAAATTTTCTCAGGACTGAGAAATGAATCATGACTAATCATCCCTTTTTAGATCACATTTAGGTATATGCCATACTGCAATCATTTTACCTATAAAGAGTGCAACAACTTAAAACTGAAGTCTTTACTTAAGCTGTTAACTACAATATGTCCATTATTTGACTAATTCAGAATATAACATAATTCCTGGTTCTCCATTCAATGTGCTCATATCCACTGATACATTGTTTACTTTTAATTCATATAAAGGTATTTGTTCACTGATCGGTATTGTATGGGTGGTACTGATGGCGTAGATTGAATTTTTTGATTAATTCCATAGTTTCAAATGGAACTGCATTCACTGATCGGCTTTCGGCATAGGAATTTCGAAGGTGGAGTCAAAATCTGTTGCATACCAATACTGCTGATTCTGTCTTCTGATCCAATGGTTTGTTTGGTATACTTCACCTTAATTAACATGGTCTTAAAAACATTTAATAGTGATTCAATTCCATCATGTGATGTTCAGAAATATTCAAAGAATTTCATCTTAAATTAAATTCCAAAATAAACTGTAATCTCCAAATGTTGATCTTTTTTATATTCATATTATGCACCCAGTTTTTCTTCCTTTTCTCATTCTTTCAATTTTCTTCTTCCTCTAAAAATAAGCAAAAGAAATAGTGCTGAGGAAGAAATGCCAATGTCTATGATACCAATGACGATGATCCCAATATCATTGATTCTGAATAATACATGCAGTACATAAAAAAAAGATTCATGCCGTGCGTACCATCCTTACCATACCTATCAGTCAACGCATACTTTAAATCACAGTGCCTTATTCAAAAAAAATATTTCAAAACTGTTTTTGTTTCTCTCAGCTTCCTTGCATATATGACAGCCCCTGCGATCCGAGAGATGACAATTATGAGAAACAGTTCTGTCCAAATAATGAACTTTCCATTCCGTCAAGAACGCGCCGGGACACTCTCAAGACAGGCGCCTCCTGTGAAGCATTGAGGCATGCCGTCGCTGCACTATACCGACTTGATGATTTCCAGACGGAAAAGATCGGTGAGGGTTTCTTCTCCGATGTCTTCAAGGTGAGCTGTTTACAAAGAGGTTTTTTTTTCTATGGGTCTTCGTCATCAGTTGTGGTGGTTTTAAAAATAATTAGTCCATTTACGAAGCTATTTTTCGATCTCGTAAACTTCTGCAATACAGGTGTACATTTTCAAACAGCTACACACATTACGATCTCACTCTTGTGAGGCAGCAGTTTCTCATCACAGGGATGACTAAATTGATGAACTTGTCAGATAAGTGTAAAGGCGTAGGAATTTGGAAAGAGTATACTTATTAGCTTTCCATCAAACGCCTTTTATAAGTCGCCTTCTGAAAAATTAACCAAAAATATCATCTCAACTGTATGACCTTCGCACATCAGGATACTTACATTTTACCATTGAATTTTTTAGAAAATTTTGAAATTTGAACCTTTCAGTATGTGTAACAAGCATTTGCTAAGTTACTCTCATTTTTTTAATAATTTTCTCGCATATGTGAGAAATAGGTAGTATTTATTATAGTAATAGTACAGTAGCCGCTCGATTATCCGAAATAATGTGGACCCAAACCATTTCGGATAACTGAAAGTTCAGATAATGCGGAGGTTAATTATTATATTCCTGAATTCATCATATTAAAATAAATAAACCTTTTTTACATATGGTTTATTGGTTTATTACCTATATTTATATTTTATAGTTTATGTTTATGGCCAAATCGTTCCATTGTTAGAATCAAGTTGAAACTGGCAAAATCTCGACTGTATTCGGAGATCAACACAAAACCAATTTTTATTTTTATTTAAGAAAGTATAAGGTTTCTAAGAAAGCATAAGAAAGAAACATGTGTAATTTCGGATAATGCGGCGACAAGTTGCAACCATTTGGGATAAATACTGCGAAATCGCTATTTAATTCCCTTTGGGATAACCCGATTCCCGATAACCGGGCGGCTACTGTATTATAAAGATCGATATAGTATTCCCCACCTCATTTCAGATTATCCCTAATTCTTGATAACATGTTTGCTATTTCATTTTGATGAGAACTATGAAACTTTTTGTAGGTGTAACATTTGTTTAGCATAAGCTGAATCGGCTTTAAATCAATTAAGATACTTTTGAATTTTATTTATTATTGCCTGACATAACTACAAATTTCCACTGATTAGATGACTATCAGAATTGTAAAGAAGAGCTTAGAAAGCTTTCTGAAGGTACCTTATAAGTTTGACAGGTAGTAAATCAGTTTAAACTGGTTTGCATTTGATCTAAACAATATAGAACTTCATACTGATACTTCATGAATTTATCGGTAGGATTTGAATTCAAACTCTTCAGTAAATTGCACAATTAGCTAAATCTACATATACTTAATGAAACAGCACTAACTCTTTACCAACTATTTCGTTCAAAGGTGCAACCGGTTTCAACTATAATGTGTCCTCTTTGGGTAAGACAGTTATTCAAAGGTGGCGGAAAGTTTCTAAAATGATCTAAAATGTAGTCAAGAATGAAGTTTTTGACGTGATATACATGTTATAAATCGATGTGTCGGCTACCTGCCGGTTCACAAAACTTTGTAACGTTACGCCAGACCCATGCGTGCGAGTTAGAGTGAGAGCGACAACAATAGACAGAGATCGACCTTGGCGGTTGCCTTGCGACGCATCTATGCGTCCGAGTGAAAGCTCGATTTGGCGATCGGCTCGGTTCGCGAGCGTGGTGGAAGGGGACGAAGGGGTACGCGCTTCTGATTGTACTGTTTCCACTCCGTGAGCTCCGCGACGACGGCGACAGCAGTCAGCATACTATTATTTATAAAGTTATTGGAATATTTACTGTACATAACATTGCTTATTACTATTACAATAACAATTGCGGCAATAAAGTTTTCAATTCTAGCATTCTAACAGTTCGATTAGCTATATAATCTCATATATTTGTTATTGCATCGGTCAACGAGTGCAGTAATGATAGGTTAGGTTACGATTTCAACTAAAACATCATGATGAATGGTATAAATGATCGTGTAAAAAGTCGACTGCTTTCATTTAGTATTCAATGAAAACAATTACCCTGCGCAGCAATTCATGTAAGGTTCAAGATATGTTCAACTTCACACATGTCATAACAATATGTTTAAAGTGACCAGTTGGACCGGCCAACCGCAGTGCGAAAAAACCTTCTAATGATAATTTAGTGATAATAATTCAGTTCAATTCATAAATGTATTCCATTTTTCATCAGTGTTTTCTTATGACGTTATCACGTAAAAATTATCATCCATAAACCGACTTTTTTGTTATATTTTTGAAGATGCGTACACTGGAAACTGGTCACAACTTTGAATTAAATAGTTGGTAAAGACTTAGAGCTGCTTCATTTGTGTCCAAATGGTTACCAAATTTGAGCTCTTGGACAACCTTCTGTCTTTGAAGTTTAAATATATTTAAACTTGATCATCTGGATATAGAGGTAGTGGTTATAAGGTCACTCTAGTGGCCTATTGATTATGTATCGCTTTTCTCGACTAATAGACATTCATAAAAATCAATCAAAATTTGGCAGCAGTATCTGATTGATTGACTGATTGATGGTAGTCCGGAGGATATCTTACATCATTTTTATCTTAAAACATTTTGACTGATTCATTACGTTCATTACTTATTATTAGCAATATATGTTCATGTTATTTAAAATTACTATTGAAAACAAATCTAGAATTCATCAAAAGATTAAGTGTAATTTATGCAGTATTATGCAGTATTATGCAGTACTAAAACAATTTTCCTAAAAGATTTCTAAAGTTGCTTTAGACACAATTTTCTTACAGTTGTTAAGGTTACTATTATGTAACACAGTTGATATGGTACATAAGTCATTTAACTAATACAATAATGTATTTAAATTATTTTAGTGATAATAGAAGATGTTGTTTTATAGGACTAACAGGCACTTATACTGAATCACATTTTATTTTCAATTAAACTGAGATAACTAAATTATTCTCTAGCTCTGGTTGTGTAGGTTTTAGTTAATTCTATATTTCAATAGTTCTGTCGTTCCTGTTCCATTGGATATTTCTAAATAAATTGTGGCACAAAATCACAATCACAAGTTAAAGTGTAAAATTAAATTGATTGAATTAATTCCAGTTTTAGAACAGTGAGATTTCATAATTTAAGTGGTTCAAAACAAAGCGAACAAATAAATCTATGTTTAATAAAAAAATGGCAGAACGCCGCCAGAAAAATTAAAGGTGACGAATCAAAACATTTAGGGCCTTGTCCCACCAAAGCGGAGCAACAGCGACGCGATGTCGCCACCGTGTTTCTTTCATGTTGAACCCATAGTTTCTATACACAGCATACCCACCAACGCTACAGCAAACAAACACCCAAGCTACATGTCGAAGTCGTGTCACTGTCGCGTCGCTATTGCTCCGCTTTGGTGGGACAAGGCCCTTAATCTTAAGCTAAAATTCAAATCAATATTAACAGTCTCTACATCACTCCCTAAACTCATCAATTCACAGGTGAAAACACGCAGACATTTGCCATATTTTATTAATTTAGTTCTGGTAATCCTCTTTAGTTGCCAGTTACTTAGTATGTTAGTACAGTGTTCATTTATTTTTTATAAGTATTCAGTATAACATAAGTTTCAAAAAATTCTGTCTTAGGTTTGTAGGGTTCCTTGTGTTCTTGAGGCGTCAGGTGATGAAAAATCAACCAAACTTGATTTAATTCACATTTATTACTAAAAGTCAAAAAGTACAAATCTGTTTCTTTCCGAGTCTGGAAGGCGAGTGCCTTACCCTCTGCCTAATACGGCCATCGAAAACGTCCCCTCTCAGGTACCTGTACTGGCTGGCTACAAGGGTATGAAAAAGGCATCATCTTCGTTGGCCGGTTTTACACATTATGTCTACACATTTATAAAATCTACGAGATTATTTAATTGTTACATCAGGGGTTCCATATCAAGTGAAGCTAGTCCGCCCCTGCTATTTAATCACAAACAACTGTTTTAGAAATTTTATTTTAGCGAGAAGAAAAATGTATTTATTCTTCACACGGTCTACATATTTTTTTAGGGAAAATTTACATTCAGAATTACTTTCACTGGATCTGGAAGATAAACAACAATGTAATTAATTATTAATTAGTCTTGTTAATTCATATGGTATTAGGAAACTGAACGTAAAGGATAACAATGTAATTAAAAAGTAGTTTCCGATACGTATTTCGAAAGTTTACTAAGATTGCTTTTTGGGAAAAATAAAACAACAATTTGGAATTTCTTCTATTTTTTAATTTCTCTCTTGGAGACGAAGATGACATGAACGAACATATGCCACACTAGATGGAGGAAAAAGAACGAGAGAAAATCTGTACAGTAAACTTGCCCTATAAATAAGTAATACAAATAAAAGTTAGAAATTATGAACGAGCGACCGTATATATGACATATGGCGCTCGACGCTTTTCGTGGAAGAATTAATAATGAGATCAACAACTGTTTGAAGTTGTTTACGCCGACATAACTAAGAAAATGTTTAGGTAAAAAAAATTATATTTTTCTTAGGAAATTCAAATTCAAATAGTTCCTACCGATTTTTTTCCGGATTGACGCGGTCTCAAATTTATTTTCGCGATAACTCGCAGACTTTTATTTTTTGAGGAGAATCTCGACGAAAAATGCATTCATTTTCGAACAACAAGCCAAGTTTAAAAATAAACCCAGATTTCTGGCAGCAAGTTATTTACAGATATTTGTTTGCGATGTTCCAACGCTTTTTTAAATTGTCGTGACAGTTTTGTTTCTTTGATATTACAGTTTTCGCCTTATGGATGACGTGTTCACTGGATTGTTAACTTGGTTATGATTGTTTTTTATTATCTTCCTTATCTGAGATTGTATCCGGGAGGATTGCGATAATCTCCTAACAATACATATAGATAGAGATAAGAGAGGTGTTGAATGTTGCGAGGTTTTTTATTTCGATGATTTCATCTCTAGGCATTTGTGAAAGAAATTGTTTTAAAACCTGTGCCAAATTGAGAAACGCTATTTCGGATATTTAATTGGTTTGGCCTAAGTAGCAAAACAGTTTTTTTTCTTACATGTTTCTGTAGGACTTAATAAAGAACAAAAACTCCCCAAGGATTAAGTTTAGTACAAAATCTAAGAGTAGAATAATTAGTAGGTACTTGCAGACTGAAATTATTGAAATAATCTTTCTTAAGAATTAAAGTCTTATGAATTCAAACAAACCTATTGAATTAGATTGGAGTCTGGGATTGGCTCCTAATGGCCTTGACCACCATTGTCCACTGATTTATACTATTTCTGTCTCCTTAGACAGTACCCACAAACCTTTTATCAATGGTTTCTTCATTGATATGTCTCATGTAGATTAATAAATGTCAAATATATATTACTAAATTTTAAAACATAAATAAAGCCTCATGAACTGTTTGTATAATAAACCTGTCGTAGCGGCATTTTGTGGCGTTTTCGATGTGGCCTATTAGCTCTTGCTAATAAATGGCTGAATTATTCTTTTAACAAAAAATATAACACATAGGAAGGAACAATTTTATTTTGTAGGTAATGTTATCGAAATGTGAGGAGTCTTGTGAAAGATTGTTAATAATAGAAGATAAACTTAAAATAATACTTCACAATCAAAATTGGATATTTATCAACTGGGCTATCAGTTTTCAGTTACCATTGAGTTTGGTCACATGGAGAACCATAAAGTTGCCCGTCTATAGCTCGATCCTTCATTAATTCATAATTTTGATAATGTTCAGAATAGGGTATTTGACTACTTTCGGAAAATCATGTTTAAAGATTTGTTGCACATTATGCCGCCTACATGTATTTCAATATTTTTAATGGCTGTATTTCTGATAAAAGTAGGCATGAAATTTGAACGAAATGAAAGACCGCCAAAACACTACCTCGTCTCGTCTTAGTCTTTAATCATTTAGAAGGGCAGTGGTTGGAACCATATGTTTATTACAGTAAAATACCTTGTACTCCATAAATTACTCTACCTCTAGTTTAATAAAACATGTCTATTACACTAAGAGTTGGTGTTAGGTCATGAACTTGGCAGATAAGAACAACTGTCAATTTAACATCTTAATCCAATAGAGATGACATAGCAAATCTTTAAAAGTGAAACCGGGTTGAAACCTAAAATTAGTTTCTACATTTACCAGACTTGAGATACTACTCTGTATGAGCTTTACTTTCAAAGTACTGTGAAAGTACGGTGCTTGTTGAATCTCTTGAAGTCTCCTCTGCAATTATTTCCGACGTTTCCCATCAACCTAATTAATATATATGAATAATATAATAATTACAGTGATTCATTATTGATTTAATATCTTCTGTGCCAGGTGACTCACAATGTAACAGGGGCGGTGATGGTCCTGAAACTGAATAAGCGCCATTCAAACAGATGGAACGTCTTGAAGGAAATCCAGCTGATGAACAAGCTGAGGCACCCAAACATCTTACGTCTGATGGGGGTCTGTGTGATCGAGGGTCAGTTGCACGCGCTTACCGAGTATATAAATGGAGGCTCGCTTCATCAACTTATAATGAACAGGAATGTCGATGTACCACAACGGGTCAGAGTTAGTATAGCGAAGGATATGGCCACCGGTTTGGATTATTTGCATTCAAAAGGTGTCTTCCATAGGGATTTGACAAGTAATGTGAGTGAAAATTGCAATTGTGATATATTCATTAATACTGTGGTTTTTAAAAAGAAAGTAGAGAATTGTTCGGTTATGAAACATCCCAATACATGTATTTCATTTGTGTGCGTTCCACTACAATAATTTAATGCATGTATCTCGTTATGGTATGACCGAAAAATGAATTCATGAGCACCAATTTATTATTTCTGTCATTAAAAAACTTCAAAACTGTAAATGCATAGATTTTTAATTTGCGAAAAATTACTTTTCTTATAAATAAATTAGGAAATTTTATTTGTTAATGTGATTTTCTTTATAATAGAAGTTAGTTGATTGGTTGAAGGTGGTCCTTGGTTGATCTCATTCTTCTTTTTCTAATGTTTTAAAATTATTCAATGATATTGCTACTTTTTAGAATGTCCTCATCAAACGCCTTGATCAGGGTCGTATCAGAGCCCTTGTCTGTGATTTTGGCCTCTCTACAAACATCCCCGGATATTCAAATGATGGCAGTGAAATTGCTAAAAGGCAATTGTCGATTGTGGGGTCACCATATTGGATGTCACCAGAAGTTCTAAATGGTCAGTATTTAAAAAAGAAATATTTTGGAAAATATACTTTCCCTAAATAAGGAAACTGACACTTCCAAAGATGTAAAATTATACTCCATATTACTGTTGTTACATTATTTTTCAATATATAATGTATATATTATGTAAGCCCACTAAACTATAGAAGTACAGCTCAAGTTTTTCTGTATTGTAATGCAAATTAATATGTATGTTGGTTAAAACAATAAAGGAAATGCTATATTGGTCGCATATACACTGCAAAATGCAGAGATAATTTAATTTACCTTAAGGCAGTCCGACGCGTAACGAGATTTAATACTTGTTTTAGTATTGGTAACAAAAAAATTGATAGAAATTTTAAAAATTGTTCTAAATCTAGTTGTGTCAGACGGCCTTTAGGTTAAATGCAATGGAAGCTTTATTTTAAATTGGACAAAATTTGCAACTTCGTTCTCTAAAGTTCTCTCGTTTTCTTTGTTCTCGTCAATTAAAACTAATGACAGTTTTAACAACAGATAACATGAATGGTAAGATCTTAATGCCCTAATTTGTGAATACATCACATCCTAATTAAATTTGTGAGTACATCAAATTACTACTAAAAAGACATTTTTGATAAGTTCACGCAAATTACTAAAATTTCAAAATGGAGATTTAACACATAACAACATGCCCATAGGCGTGTAAATAAATTTAACTACATACGGACATGGTTATATGAAGGCTGGTTAACCGATGCAAAAACCAATTGTTGAATAAATGAAGCCCATAATGCTTTCATGAAAAAGAACGTTTTTATTAATCTCGAACTAAGCTTTAATTCATTAAATGGTTTCTGTATGATAAGGGCGGACGCTGAAGGTAAATGCTAGGAATAATGCTTGAGGCCTTTGATGCTTCGAGATGTATATCTACCATTGAATCCTTAAGCAGAGCCTACAGAGTCAATCGGAATGATATTCAGATTAAAGACTGACATTTTGATTGAAGATGTAAGGTCAAAATTGACTGTTTTATGGATAAACAGAACGTCAAGCAGAGAGATCCTAGATACCGGAGACTGTGAACTGTTAATCACTACCCAATACAGAAAAATAGCCTATCTGGGATAGTGATACATGAAGATATATGGCTATGGAGGATAAGATATGTAGGAGAACTGATATTCAGAAACAAATAAAGGAATGTAGATAAATTTGATGGCAAGCACCCATTACTAAATACTTAGTAACAGGAGAAGCATATTTGTAGTTAATGTGTAGTTAATTCTGTATTCCAATCCAAATAAAAAGTACATATAGCAAATCAATTCAAGTTGAATTTGTAGAAAATTTTACAATACAAAGAAAATATCGTTTCATTTTGTCATTGTGCATGTTTGAAATGAATATCTCTTTGATGTTGTTATAGGTCAATATTATGATGAACGAAGTGACATCTTCAGCTATGGGATAGTCCTGTGTGAGTTGATAGCGAGAGTCGAAGCTGATCCCGATTACTTACCAAGGACTGATAACTTTGGTTTGGATTATTTGGCTTTCACGGAACTGTGCGAGCCGAATGTAGTACCTGATTTTTTAACATTGGCCTTCAGGTATGCTCAATCAAGTTCTCTATTATTTTAACAGTTGTTGACAGTAAGTCCGAATTTTTAAGATGTTGCTCGATAGACCCGAAGAGCCGACCGACGTTTGCGGAGAATATAAGAACTTTAAATGACATTTTGTCCGATATGAAGTTAGCAGCAGATAACAAAGATGAGGTACGCAAGATGGCAAATTGTGCAGCAAAGAGTGAAGAACAGCTGCCAGTGGAGACACCTTACTGGCAACAACGAAAAAGTACGAGTATGTATTGTTTGGTGTATTTCTAATATAGATCAGAAATGCCAGTATGATGACTAAGTAAATAAAAATGCCAAAAAGTTGTTGCTTTACAATATTAAAAGTGAAATCTTAAAGGCGTGAGATGTACTATTAAGAGTACTTTCCTAAGTACGAGAGGTTTGAAAAATTACTAAAATTCTTTTTCGTTAAAATATTCCTATTCTACTTTCGTAAAGTGGGTAATTTAAAATTGATCAGATTTTTGCATAACACCTGCCACAGATCAAAAAGGGGTCTGGTCTTAAATTAAATTCCTCTAGAATATATTTTATTTTGAATCTTCTATTGCAGAATGCAGCATCTCATAAACATTATACCCAAAATATGTGAAATGAATAAGGATATAACAGTTAAACTGAAGTAAAATATTATTGCTGTTAGCTATAGTTTGTCCATACATATTTGAAATCTCATCATAAATTAACTAGTATTTTCTTTTGATGCAATATTTTCATTGTTTGCAGAAGTTTAGGCATGTGTATATGTTTGCGAATTTTTTGTAATGTAATTATGGGATTTGAAAGCTAATTTATTATCACCTCCTTTGCTGCCATCAGTAACTAATGCGAATTTAGGGCTCCACGCTACAATTATGTTTTTTCTCGGAGAAAAATTTTATCTGGCAGTAAAGTGTCGCAAGTCTTCTTGCAGAGTTCAAACGCCATTATATAGATTTATACGCCACTATTTCAAACTCCGAAATTTATGCAGTAAGATGGATCGAGATGCGGTGTTTTGCATTCGGTTCGTGGAAACGTCTACAAAATTTGTGAACATTTGTTATGAACGAGCAATGCAAAATTGCAGAGGTGTAGAAGAAAAATCCTTTTTTATACATGCATGTGAAGGTGTCGGTTGTTAAAAATTTTACAATTCGGTAAATAATGACGGAAATGAGTTCAATTTTGTTACTCGGGGGGTTTTGGAGTCGCAGAAAACGACTATGACATCCGCCAGTGGTCTCTGAGTACCTGGTGTTCAGGGCCGCTGGAACCAAACGTCGTCTCCGGGAGTTTCAGGGGAATTGATTCTATAATAATTAACCGAAAGGTCTAAACTCGAGAGTTTTTGGGGTCGCTGAAAACGAATATGGGGTCGCTGAAAACGAATATGGCATCGCCAGTAGTTTATACCTTTCGGCTAATTAGATAATCAATTCCCCTAAAACTCCTGTAGTGTCCTGTGCGTTGGTTCAAGCAGCCCTGAGCACCAGGTACTTCAGAGACCACCGGCGATAACATATTCGTTTTCAGCGACCCCAAAAACCACCGAGTAACAAAATTTCCATCATTATTTACCGAGTTGTAAATTTTTTAACAACCGACACCTTTACATGCACCTATAAAAAAGCATTTTTCTTCTGCACCTCTGCAATTTTGCATTTCTTGTTCATAACAAATCTTCACAAAATGTATAGACGCTTCCATGAACCGAATGCAAAAAACCGCATCTCGATTCATCTTACTGCAAAATTTCGGAGGTTTTGCCGATTTTAGTGCTTCATTTCCGCGCCTAAAAGTTAATATCAACTGAAATTTCGTTTGGAAAACTTTCATTTCTGTTTTAAGCGAAAAGATCTTTTACAATATATAAACTAGAGATAAGTTATATTTGCCCTGTAATAATAGAGCATCACCCAAATGGATAGTAACTTGAAACTGAACCCATCTGTAACTTGTTTTTTCCGATCAACGCACTTTGGATTCTTTTGGACTTTTTTCACACTTTGTTGCTCTTGTTAATTACAATTTTAACAAAACCCGCTAATAATTAATAACCCATGTTGTCTAGTCATGATTTTTGTTTTGAAGGCATAAGTATTTTTTCAGCAACCCACCGTCGGTCGCATTCCGGGGACGTTTCAACGTTATTATCAACCATTGAGACGACATCCAATGATAAGGCTCGTCGGCATGCACTCATTATGTGCAGACAGGATCCCCATTATACGCCTCGTACAACAAACCCATTCGCTTCTCTTACGAAGTTTCATGGCGTTAGAAAATTATTCGGGAACCATTCGTGTGGCAGCGAACTGTCTAAGACAGTAGCAGAACCTTCAACATCTCTTCCAGGTTCCCCAATTGCTTCCAGAAAGTCGACCCTTGTGAGATCTCCGAAGGGAAAGAGTAAAGATGGAAACTGTTCAAACATACCAACGTTTCGAACGCCAGAATGTACAACGGTTGGTAAAAAGACTTCAAATTGCAACTTAACAGACATTAACGGTGAGTTGGAAATAGCGAAGTCTTCAAATCCTGCGAGGAAAATAAACATTTCCGACATTACTGCAAGGATGCTCATGGAGTTTTCCAAGTCTTTACCAGGATCACCAACTGTCAATAAACAAACTAATTCAACAAACTTATCTGAGATTATCAGGAATGAATCCTCAACTTCTCCAGGATCTTCATCGATTTCTAGAAAAGCAAAGGGAGGTTCAAGTACAAATTTGTCTGAGATAATAACGACCCCAACGCTTCCAGAGTCTCCAAAATCCTTACCTGGGTCCCCAACCGTCTCCAGGAAGACAAGTATGAACCTATCAGAGATAATGTGTTTGCGTAGGAGAGGGTCTTGTGAATCCGGATTTTATTCAAGCGTAGGAGAGTGCTTGTCCCCAAACAGCCTGTGGGGCGATAGTGGGACAGCAGTGAGCTCCTTAAGGTCATTAGACGAGCTGGAACCAGCAGAACTCCAAGCGTTATGTAAACGTGCCTCTTCAATCTATACAGATAGCAGTGAGGATGTATCCAGTCTGGACTGGCCTCAGTCAAATATACAAACAATAGTGGATTACTTTGAGAAAAAAGGTGGTGGAGGTGTAAGTTCAAGGATAGCAGCATTGAGAAGGTCATTAGAGAAGCAAAACAGGGAAGCATTGTCAAGTTCACACCTGACACCACAGAGGCCTAAATGCCCTAGATTAGTGATCTGTGAGGGGGCCGTCAGGTCAAAGTTGCCACTATTTGATAAAAAGTAGGATATTCTATAGGGCGAAACATTATCATGTATTGTCCTGAATGGCGACTTTTGTTTTATGTTTGTAAATTTCTAGTCAAATCGTATCTAAAAAAATATTATTTGAGGCCTAAAGATGCTAAAATTTAAAAAAAAAATGAAAATTATACAATAAGTAAAAAACCAGTCTGTTATAAATATGATATGTACATATATATTTTATACTCAGAAATGTAAATATTACAATTAATTTAATGAGAAGAGCCGATTTATAACCTACTTACAGTGGAATCTCGATAAACCGAAGTCAAGGGACCGGAAAAAATTCGGTTAATCGAATAATATGTAGAACTGGAGAAAAACAACCAATTTTTTCAGATAAATTTTTAATAATACGTAATTCAATATTAGTAGCAGTCATAATATACACAGTCATAATTATCACAAATATACATAAATTCAATCAATCAAAATTCATAAAATATGTAACAAAGTCAAACGTTATTGCTAAAAAAATCGGTTATTTTTAATTGAGTACAACTCGCTGTTGTTTTATTGCACAAATCGTCAACATAATTAATTAGTCTAAATATGTCATCCGGAACATCACTTTGCCGGAATACAAATTTTTTGAAATTTTCCAGAGATAATGCATCCGTTTTCGCTGAAATTAAATGTGTTTCATTATAAATCTCGCTTTTAGGATCATAATTTTCATCCTCGTCTGTGTCTTCCAGTTGCTCTTGATTGACTATTTCTACAGATTCTGTATCATCAAGGCGTTCGGTAACAATTCATTTTCATCAACATTTACGAAATTGTCAAATAAAATTTCTTTACAGTTGAATTGGTCTTGTAACAGATAGCATTCTGGAGGTTCCTGCGATGTTTCAGCAGTGACATTAACATCTGTATTCTCACTTGGCGTCTTAATAAAGCCTGCTTTTCGGAAACAATTAGAAATGGTTAATGGTTTCAATCATTTCAGGCTTTTTATTTCCGTGATACCATCCAAAAGATTGATGTCGATTTGATCGCCCCTTTTATCCAGATTTCTGATAATTTTCTGTACTACTCTTTTGCCTGTAATGAAGTTTTAAATTGTTTATTATTCCTTGGTCCATGGGTTGTAATCTCGAAGTCATGTTTGGTGGTAAATGAACCACTTTTATTGCCTGGAGGTTATAATAGAATTGTTTAGATGTGCTGGACAATTATCAACGAATAATAAAACATTCCTTTTCTCTCTATGAAATTTCTTGTCAATCTTCGTTAACCAGTTTTCATAGATTACACTTGTCATCCACGTTCTATTATTTTATTGTCATAAATCACCGGTAATGATTTTTTAAAACAGCGTGGATTTTCCAATCACAAGCAATTTCAGTGCCCGACATATTGGCAGCAACCATAACTGTAATTCTTTATTTGCTCTTCTTTCCTCCTTTGCACTTTTCATGTGTAAAAGTGAGAGTTTTCTCTGGGAGACATTTAAAAAATAATCCTGTCTCATCAGGGTTAAAAATATTTTCCTCTGAATATTTCTTTAATAAATTCGGCACCATTTCCTGGCAATATGTTTCATAGTCCTCTTCACAAACTGATGCACTTTCTCCATTTATCACTTTCTTTACTATTCTGTTGCGTTCCTTGAAATTGTTAAGCCAACTGATGCTTGTGGTCAATAAGCGTGGCCGGGACCGAAAAAACTTCGTATTATCAAAAATTCGGTTTATCGAGATTCCACTGTACTTCTGAACTGAGTTGTTTATATAGTGTTTGACTGTTAAGACTGTGCTGTAGGCTTCAACAATTTATTACACACTTCTTGTCTGAGATCACCAGAAGGCAAACTAAAAGCGATATTTCGATATGAATTATTTTCTAATACAATTCATTGGCAGTTTATTTGTGGAACTACTTCAGTGAAGTTTGTATGTTTTAATTGAACGGTCGGGTTAAATTTGATGAACTTAAATATTCAACGAAGTCGTTTGTTAGTGTTTTTTTTTAACTTTTAGGACTTTCATTTCAGAGTTAAAGAATGCAATATGTGCAATAAGTTATAATCAACCCTGTAAGAATTTGTTGAGCGCCTATAAATGTGAATATATTATCCAATAGTTATTAATATATTCATTAATTGTATTTTATCCTAAAATGGAGAATTAGCTCTGTTCTGTCTTCCTCCTGTTTTTTAACATCGTTCTAATGAAGATTCAATTCTAGACTATTTTTTTAACTTTATGATCAGATCCTGAATCTTCATCTGAACTGTCTCCTGTTTTGTAAATATCTACGGTTCTGCCCAAAAATGTTTTTTTTTTTCAATGGTATTAATTATTGTGATTGATAGAAAGAAGCAAATAGTACTCTACCGTTTTCTCCTACTTGTTAACGTTTTAAGTTAATGAAAGTCGTTGGTGATTACCGTCCATTTTGAAAAAAATTGATGTGATGGTTACATTGTATTTTTATTTATTAATAATACTTTTCCTGTTTGTTGGATTTAATAAGTAAGTACTGATTAAAACACTTTTTGTAATGATGGTCTGTTAATGTTTTCCCCCAATCTTGCCAATATATGGAACGATGGAAATACCTGGTTTGTAGATTTTTATTTACTTCATGTTTTATTACAAATCATAGAGTAATTAAATATTTATGAGCTTATGATCTGTTACGCCTGTGGCACATTAGATTATTTTGTTTGGTGTTGTAAATACTGTGAACACACGTGAATATGTAGGTACACTGCCTAGGAAGCTCAACAGTTTGCCTACTACCTACAGACTGCTTAATAGACCGGGAGCCCGTCGACATATTGTCACTGCATAAGTACGCTGACCAGTTTAAATATGATTCGATACAGGAGTACTTCCTGTTTACTGAATTGACCGTCAGAGTGACCTCGGTGAGGGTGGTTCTGAAAGGGTAGCGAAGAGCCGGAAAAAGCCCGAAAAAAAAAAGGAATATTATGCCGGCTCAAAATTAAATATGTTATACGTGTTATGACCTAGTCTGCAAAATTAATCGTCAGACGAATGTTCTTTGGGGGTAAAGTCGTCAGCCAGCTTATTACCGTTTCGCCCGCTATCAGTCCAACACACCACCGTGGACTCGAGTATATCAGTGACTGACGGTTAATCCCTCGATATATTTACGTCTAACGGTGGTTTCTATAAAGTACAATGACAATGTTTTTACGTGTAAAGATCTCGAGCGGCGTAATATGATTTTTATGCCAATTCAATTTAGGTGAATTCAGTGCAAGAGGCGCCAACAGCCTTGTTTTATATAGCTGCACGTTTCATTGTGAAAAGTCGATCACAGTATGATTTTGCCTAGAGCATGTGAAGAATAAAAAGCGAATTTGCAAAAAAAGAACAAGTTTTGTTACATATATTTTTTACTACAATATCTATTTACTGAAATATCAACAACATTCAACAATAACCAATAACTCCGGTAAATAATTACAAAAAAAAAAAACATTAACTATGAATACTACATCCTTTTGATATTTTTACAAGTAATTGTATTAATCCAAAACCAAATGGTTGGAAAGTATTTCCGTATTTGTATTTATTGTCCATCGCCCTTATCCTCATCAGAATCAATTTCAAATCAAATTCATGAAACGTCATTTTCAGAGTCATCACATTCAGATTCAGGTTCAGATAAGTTAGCACTGGCACCATCTTGTTCTGAAAATAATACTGTAACGCGAGTAGTAAACCGCAGTGCGAGACGTATTTACTTTTGTCGGCGTCTCAAAGGGACGGCGCTACGCTTAATTGAGCCTACCGCCTTACATCTATTAAAGAAAAAATCGTTCTCGACCTTTCGAGATAATAAAAGATATTTCGAGTAATTACGCGAATACGCGAGAGGGTTCTCGACTATAATGGAGTTGTGTATATAAGCGGGCTTGTGGTCGGATTTATTATTGGTAGACGTAGACGGAAGCCGCGACAGTAAACAAGCGAAAGCGATTAAAGTGAAATAAATTAACGATTAAGAAGTGTGACACAATTAATTAGTTAAGTTAGTTTAGTAACAGTGTAAGATGAATTAAGTAGTGTTCAGTGTTTAATTAGAATAGTGTATATAAATTAGTAAAATAAACGTTACAACACTAATAGTTATAAAACCTTTAATATTATTTACTATAAGTGCACGTTAGTACCTTCAATATTTTGGTCAAGGATGTCTTCGATATCTGATGGGTATTGGTCGCCTGTAAACCATTTGAAATATTATATCTCTATACACATTCTTCCCATCCATATTCGGTAGGTGTCAGCTCCGTTGGTACTTTATCACGGGCATTTTTCCATATTTTTGATATATATTACACGCAGTAAATGCTGCTCAATCTCTGTTTTTGATGGTGGTAGAAGAGATCCATCCAATGCAGAACTCGACAAGTTAAAGATATCGTAATTTTTGTTTATTTTATAAGCTTTCATAAAAGATGCTACTCTTGCTTCGTTGACGCAATCTATGGATTTGCAGCCGTACATTATACATATGAATTTCTCTATGGTTCTTGATATATCCGTAAATTCCTTTTCTGTCGAACTGTCAACTTTAGCGAGCGAAGAGCGGAACAAACTTGTTCTCCAAGAGTGTCAAACAAGGCATTCATATCGACAAATCGAACATTGTTTCTAACACCAATGTTTAAAAATACACGAACCTTGCAATATGTGACACATGTTTGCAAGCATAATCACAGCGATGTCAGTATCAGAGCATCAAATCGTAACATTTGCTTTTTCACGTACGTTGCATGCATGAAAAACAACTTTCGTATCTGCTTCTTCGTGCATAGGGCGTGATAGTTCGGGCACATCGGTTTTTTGAACGGATCCAGCAATAACTTGGAATTTGTGGCACATGGGAAAATTGTGAAAAATGTGAAAATTTGTGTCAATAAATAGTGCCATATAATCGTTTTGCCAATTGTTAATCAAAAACTGGGCTAGTTCCTCTTTGAACTCTTGAAGAATCCATCGTAAATAATTACATCTGGACGCGTTGGTTCTACACTTGTTATAATACTTGCTTTTCTAATAATTTCATGAGTGCCGATTTGTCTGTCTAGCAAATCATTTAATCAGCATGACACAGAGCGAACGGAACTGGCGTCAATGGGTACTTCAGAACTTTATCTATGTGTAAAGTTTTGTCTAGTGAAATTCTAAAAAGCTTTCCAAATAAGTCTCCCAAGAAGTCTCCCTGCACAGTCACTTCGACTAATTTGTTTGACGTTTTCATTGATTGTTTTTGAGCACTATTAACGAAAGTGAGAACATTTGCTGATGAATTCCACCCTTCTCTTTTCACCAAAGCTTAGAATATTTAGCAGGAAATCGCCAATATTTTCGTCAGCTGTTCGACCAGTAGATATATTTAATAATAAGTTCGGATCGATGGATGCCTCAAATGGATTATGCACTGTTTAGATTTCAGATGGAATCAATTAATTCATTAGGCATTTGTGAACTTTTTTTCATATTACTTGGCTTAAGGTCCGCTGTAATGTTTCAATTCTTACCGAGTCCAGCACATTCTATAACGTTACCGATTATTGTCATTCTAAAAGAGTGGCTTTTGCATCAAAGTAGTCTCGCAGCGATATAATTTGTGATGTGGGAGATACCAGTCAACTTATCCGCAGCAGTAGCATTGATGGTCTGCTCTAGAGTTAAATCTGCAGGTACCAGTAGGTATGCAGGTATTGAAATATTTACCAAGCAAGAACCCACTGATAGAACCGTTTGCAATCAAATCTGCATTGACCAAAGCACATTGTCAAACCACAATTATCAATGAATTTGCCAATGGCATTGAATAATGCCATCATCGTATGAAACGATCCGATGTGTATAAATATTGAATCAAAGGAGTGATTCGGTGACTGGATTTGAAATGCGATTTTTGCTATTTCCAAATCATAAGTTGTAACGTTAATTTTTACTTACTTCGGATTGTCTTATTCCTGGTCCGGCTAGCCAAACTTAATGGGATCAGGGGTGGTTGAAAGAGAGTCAAGAGTGAAATTCCAGCCGTTTAATTTGGTTCGCCAAATTGATAAATAAAGGACCAACAAACCAAATCAAATTAACAGAGATAGGGACGTTGCTCGCTCACCCGGGATATTTGAAGATCATAACGTAACAAAGTTACTTCGATGAATGGTAATACTGCATTCTTTAGCAACTTTTAAAACCTGATGTAGGGTTTCGACAACAACAGAATAGCTTGTTGGTGAAGCGTTAATTATTGTTGTCAGATAAGACACACGTAGTTTTAAAGATTTGTCAATAGTATGTATCATGTCATGCTGCTAAAACCAATCCACATTGGCGAATTCGGATTTTTTTAAATAATGATTTAACACCCAAATGAAATTTATATGTTGAATAGATTCTGATTTGTATGAACAAGATGAACTGTTCGTTTTTAAAGATTCACGTACTTTGGGTGTCCAGGCAAAAATCAAAAAATCAAAAATCAGGAAAAATTTTATCGCCTATTAGTACTGATTAGGCCGTTAATTAAGAAAAAGGAAACTCATTGGAAGATGCCTATTCCACCCGGAGAAAGACTGCTAATCACACTAAGGTAAGCAAATAATTTTTAATTAAGATAATACTAACAAAAAGAATAAATGTTAAACATGGTAGGTATGCCGTATAATAAATGTTATAAAACATGGTAGGTATGCCGTTTTATATTTTTGCGAACTGCTTATCGTTGGTCTGTTCAAACCATGCTGATATTCTGCTCATATTGTGGGTTCTCCGGAATATTTTGTGAATGCCCAGTGGCACAACGAAGCCAATCTTCAACATTAGAAGGTTGTGTGGATAATTGATTGGAGCCAGAGTACCAGATTATCTGAATCCACCTGTTTCTGTCTAATATTAAGTCCATAACGTAGGAGTCAACGTCGCACACTTTGTCATGTTGAAGTTTGCTTTTCTTTGTGGTTAGTGATTCTACCTGTTTTGACCTTTTCAGCTGTGGAGTGGCAGCGTTAGCAGGTTGTTCAATCACATCCTCGTTTTCGTTGCGAGGACAGTCTGATTTATGGTCTGATTGCCCGTCCGTGTCGATATCTTCAACTTACTTACTTCATCTTACTGGAATTGGGATCTTGACTTTCAGGTGTAAGTAGTGGCAAATTACTTGATAAATCTTGACTGGTTTTGACGTCAGGTCTTATAAAATCCATTTCTCTTATCATATCTCTAGTTTTCCGAGATAACTTCTTAGCTCCACTTCCATTAGGAACATTATCCGTAATGTTCGCCACGTGTCTTTACATTCTTGAACTGCAATAAAATATAAATAGAAAGAAGTGTTTTTCAGAAAGTATAATTAACAAATTTAATTTTTTTCAGATACTTGGCAACTGGTGAAAATATTAAACAACTGGAGTTTACTTTAATGAGAGGTGCTTCAACGATTGGAAAAATAATAGCGAATACCTGTGAGGCGATATGGATCGCCCTTCAACCTTTGTATATGCCTGTACCTACAGAAAATGATTGGAAAAGAATAGCCGATCGCTACAACTTGCTTTGGAATTTCCCTCATTGCGTGGGATCAGTAGATGGAAAGCACTTTCGTGTTCACAAATTTGCTAACACAGGCTCCAGGAATATAAATTACAAAGGTTATTTTTCAATCCAGCTTATGGCATGTGCAGATGCCGATCGATCGTTATTTTACTACAATAGATGTCGCAATTACGACCTAGGCCGTAAAGTCACTAGGCCGTAATAGCGATGGAGGCGTTTTTCGGACATCTCGTATAGGCCGTTGGCTAGACAGAGGAGGGCTGCGTTTACCTCCAGCTGAACAGTTACCACAAGATGAAAATGGACCAAATATTCCCTATTTTTTATGTGGAGATGAGGCATTTCCTTTAAGCAAGTATCTCATGCGACCTTACCCCAAAAGAGTTTTGACAAATAAAAAGCCCATTTTTAACTATAGACTAAGCAGAGCTCAAAAATCTGTCGAGTGTACTTTTGGAATGTTAGTTTCCAAGTTTAAGGTTTTCGAAGGTCCAATGGTTTGTTCCGAGAATACTGTGATATCAATTATAAAACAGCTTGCATTTTACACAATTACATCCGTAAAACAGAGGGACATATTCAAGAACCATCAGATTTCACAGAATATCAAGAAAATCGCATAATTGAAAGAGGAAACGAGGAAGATGAAGAAGGAGATAGAAATTTAGCAACAGCTTCTGGAATAAGAGATTATTTGTCTAACTATTTTTGTAATACTTACACATTACCGTGGCAAAACAATTATATTGTATAATAATAGTTATTTAAGCCACAAGGAATGTAAAGACGTTTTACCATTCGAGGCAAGTGTGTACGAGCCGAGGCGAAGCCGAGGCTTGTCACTTGCCGAGGATGTTAACAGTCGATACATTCCGTGTGGCTTATTAGATTTTTTACGCTGCCATTGAAAATTTCCTCATAATTCCCCAAAAAATGAAATGTTTGACTCTGACATAAGTTGACTCACATACGTCAGACTTACATATGTCAGTCTGACATATGCGTAACTAGGGATAAATCAACTTTTACTTTACAACTTTACTCTTTTAATTTTCCTTGGAATGTAAATGACAGTATTTACATTCCGTCGTCAAGAAAAAACAATACACGAATGTTATGTGCCATTTTCATACTACGTATCTATGCATATAAGAGCTATTTACGATAGCGGCAGCGTGAAAAAGTCTACTAATAACTATCACTAAACGTAGGTATTATAAAAATATTAAAAGTTATTTTATTACCTGATTCATTCATTTCTTGGACCACTTTTTCCCATGCCACAGCCACAGAGCCCCGTTTGCTATATTCCGGTAAGTGATATAATTATACAAACTTGGGTGCTGTTCGACAATTTTCACAAGTTTAATATCAAAATCGGTTTTTTTCGTTTGGCATTTTGTTTCCTACTAGTAACAAAACCCGAAGGAGAATTTACTATACCGTCCTTATCGCACGGCAAATACTACGCAAATATAAGAATTTCAAGAAACAAGTAACATCAAACAGAGCACGTTGCGTTTTGCGCAACTTGTTGAAACAATTTCTGGTCTCCTACTTCCGAAACGCCAGTGTGCATCGTTTCATATAAATACATGTATTATTTGGTATTGAAACGAGTTGCTTGTAAATTCTGGAAACGAGTTTCACGAAATTCGTTTCTCGTCACCCGCCTTAAACTCGAAAGAAGACCTCATCAACTACATAATTCAAAAAACATCGCCTCTGAGAACATTCTCAAAGGCGATGTGGTAGTAATCGTAGTACTCGGACCACCATACCATCGTTTCTGAGGATGTTCTCCGCAGTTGAAGGAGAAACGTTGAAACAGAAGAGGTCAACTAGACTACAGTCTAAAAGCCCGGATAATGTAAATTTTATGGCAAACTACAGAAACTAGTATATACTACAACAAAATGGAAATGTATATACAAATGTATATGTTGGCAGGACTAAAAATTCGCATGGAAAATCTTCCCAAATTGAGTAACCCACTCAATGACGCCTTGCATATTTCTGTGCCATTTCTGGACGATAAACTACACATTTTTCTAGTATATCTTCATCCAAACGCTCCCAATGAGCAAAGACTCCTTATATACCTGTTATTACAGATATTAACCAGACTAAAGCAAGGCAACTAAAGTACTTTCTTAATAACACACCCTTCAAAATGGCGTCCTGCTTTCAAAATGGCCAATAACCCAAATTGTAAACCAGTTCGCGTAAAGCTAAGTGTCCATCTGAGACGGAATCTCGAGAGAAAGTCTCGAGATCAGTCTCAGGGGGTTGTCCACTTGAGATTGCTTTCGCTCTCGAGACAGGTTCCTGAGACTCAACAACCACAGAAGTCTCGAGACCTGGAATATTTCATTTCCACCTGAGACTCAGTGTGGTGGGTGTTGTACTTGTGTAATCATTTGTAAATTTTCTTTTGGAATGGATTCGCGGGAAGCCTTTGCTTTTATAATAGCCTACAAAATCGCCAAACAACGGAAATGAAAAGAAGGAAGTGTTGGGTGAGAAAATGGGTGGGTCGACGGAATGAATTCGGAGCTTGTTCCACACTCGTTGAGGAGTTGCGGTTGGAAGATGCACAGCAGTTTAGAAATTTTATTCGGATGTCTGCAGTGCAATTTGAACTGCTTCTAGATTTAGTAAAACACCAGATCGTCAAGCAAGATACGAAATTTCGTGATGCAATTTCTATTCATGACAGGTTAATGGTGACACTTCGTTTTCTGGCTTCAGGTACGCATATTAATTAGTATTGTTACATTAATTTATTTTAAATCTCTTGTGTGCTAATTAATTGAAATGTTGACTACACATAGATATCTATGAATTTGCAGGTGAATCTTACTGTACGCTGCAGTATCTTTTTCGCTTACCACCATGCACAATCGGAAGAATAGTTCCTGAGGTATGCAAAGCAATTTATGATAATTTAAAGGAGGAATATTTAAAGGTTAGTGTAGAAATTATTGATGAGTGAAATAAAAATTTTATTAAGAAAAAAATACGACAAACATATTTATAATTTCTAGTTACCGAAAATATTCCAATTTAAATATTTTATTGCAAATTGTACAGAGAGTTGTAATATTGTTGTGTTGTTTGATTTTCATCATAACTATCCAATAGCGGAGGGTTGTTGATAGCAATACTTGGTGTAGGGCTGGGAGTATGAGTAGCACTTGAAGTTGAAGAGGATGGGGTACTGGACCAGTAGCTTTTTTCATCCATATCAGCAAAATGTACTATCGCTTTTCGAATAGCACTTTTTAATTGTCCCCTGTAATATTCTGATTTTATATTCTTCAATTCCATCGCCACATATTCTCCAAAGCGATCGAAATCATCCTTCGGTTTTTTCATAATTTCTATTGCTTCTCGTAGGACGTCGTCTTCTGGGGTTTGTGGTTGTATTTTTGAAGGGGGCCTTTTTTTCTTTGGTACAGGCTCTTCTGATGGCTCATTCTCCGAGCTTTCCTGTGTGTTTTCCTGCAAAATAAAATTATAACAATAATAAACATCTAAAATAGATGGATACATTAAATGACAATAAACATATAAGATATAAAATTGTATGAAAAATAAAATTTGCGTTTCTTTTTAGGCACCTTCAACTGCGGAAAAATTGAAAGAATACGCAGATCAGTTTGCATCAAAATGGCAATTCCCACATTGTTTCGGAGCTATTGATGGCAAGCATATTACAATGGTTGCACCTGCGGACTGTGGAAGCCTTTATTACAATTATAAGAACACACACAGCATCGTTTTGATGGCAGTTGCAGATGCCAACTATAAATTCATTTATATTGATGTAGGATGCAATGGTAGAATTTCGGATGGAGGTGTATTTTCAAACTGCTCCCTCCACCACGCTCTGGAGTGCAAGCAGTTACCGGTTCCTGAACCAGAACCATTGCCTGAAAGACAGTTGCCTGTTCCGTACGTAATGGTAGCTGATGATGCCTTTGCTATGACATCATACATATTGAAGCCGTATGGGTTCCGAAATCAACCTGCACCAAACAGAATATTTAATTACCGTCTAAGCAGGGCTCGTCGTACTGTAGAAAACGCATTTGGCATTATGTCTAGTAAATTCAGAGTTCTCCGAAACCAAATCAATTTAGCACCTGATAAAGTAAGAAAGATTACTTTGTCAACATGTGTATTCCATAACTTTCTAATGTCTACTTCCCCATACTATTTGTGCCGTGGTTCAGTTGATTATGAAGACCAAAATACTCATGAAACTACACATGGCGAATGGCGGAATGAACCTTCACCGGATGGAGCATTTCTTCCATTGCAGAGGGGCCATCAGCGAAATTATTCAGTCTCCCAAAAAGATGTGAGGGACGAATTTAAAGAATAATTCATGACAAATGCTAGGGAAGTTTATTGGCAGTATCGATTTATCCTGAATAATAATAATAATAATACTTCAACTCAATAATAATAATAATAATAATGTAGGTAATCCTGACTACTATGTACTGATTTGTTGTAATGTTAAATACATACAATAAATATTGTTGTGATGTTTAAATATAATAAATAGTGTTGTAATATGTTAAATACAAAATACTTGAATCTTGTGATTTGCCTTTTTTTATACATGCTCCTTTCAGGGCCAAACAATAAATTTATTCAGCAGCCAGAAACAAAAAAAATATCACTTAATAAACTTATCACATTACAAATATACTCACAATGTTTGACGTAGATTTTGCTGGAGTGAAGCTAGGCACAATAAACTGCAGTGCAGGAAAAAACTTCCATTTGCCATCGTATCTATCTTCTGAACCGTCACCACTCTTAACCTTTTCAATTTTTTGTATTTCGTGGGACACCTAATGAAAAGTTTACGGTGCTTTCATTAATTTATTTGCTTCAATTAGAATTTTATTAAATTATATATCATAGAATGTAATGAAATTAATTAGGTATTCATTTTTAAGAATTAATTATTACATTTATAAATAACTTAAATTTAAAATCAATCTATAATTACATTTATAATAATTAATAATAAGTTGTAATTCTATCGATTTTAAGAGAATTCTATAGTAGGTACATACCTGGTTCCGTAAGTTATGAATTTTGCGCTGCACATCGTTTCCGTCACAATTCTCAAACTTCATAGCGAATTCCTCAAACTTTTCCAATTTCTTGTCCCGATTCCGATAAAATTTATGTTTTACGTTCTACAGAAACTCTTCTGCCTCATAGAGATGTATTAACTCCATCACTTCATCATCAGACCACTCTCTTTTTGTAATATCTTTATATCTCACACTCATTTTGATAGAAATAAAAATAATGAAAAGTAAAAATAATCAAAACAAAACCTAAACAAAGGTCTCTGAGAGCTAGAGGAATCTTCAAACACGGACTGAAGACTGGAGACCTAGTCGCGAGAGCAGGAATGAGCGTGTCCACCTGTGATTGGAACACTACGGAGACTTGTCGAGGCATGTCTCCGAGAGTGCTCTCAGGCCTCAGGGCCATGTACATCTGCGAGTCGAGTCTCATGAGTACTCTCGAGACTGTTTTCTCTCAGATGGACACTCACCTTAACATACATAAGCATTAAAAATATTATTCTAACAGGAAAAACGCATCTGGACTTTGTACAAATCAAAGAACAGGAAGAAGAAAAAAAAACATCAAGAAATGTGCCCTGGAAACTGGATGGAAATTAAGAAGGAAGATCTCAGAAAATGTTTACTTAATACCATCTGGACACTTTAATAAAAGAGGGAAGAAAGAAACGAGAAAAAGTAAAATCAGACATCATATCGATTGAATCTTTCCTGTTTTATATAGCTACTAGCTGCAATGTAAATAACAAATAATTATGTGACCAAACACCAACATAATTAATTATCTGGATATTGGATATTCCAATGAAGACATTTATTATAATCAGCATTTATTCTCGACATTTTTATTAAAATGTAAGAGTGGAATCGCAGTGCAGCTATCGACTTCAGCAATTAGATGACCGACTATTGACCACCATCAATCCAACAGTTCAATTATACAGCAGTGTGTGGGGATGCAGAAAATTCGCTTAAACTATCATGGGATAGTTTAGTTTGTAATATACGAGGGGCCTTAAAATTCAATACTACACATTTAACACGTGGAGTACTATCAAGTTTTGAAAATTTTATCTCATAAATCAAAAACTTAGAATTACATGCTTGATTGAAATAATGGAAAGCCAATTAGTCGCGGTAACGGAAGTTTTTTTTTTGTATATTGTTTTAAATGTGATTAGTAAAATAATCTAATTTTATTGATCAAAAAAGAAAAACAAAACAAGTAGGAAGTTATGTAACCTTTATAGTTATACTGTCTATCTGGCATTTCCACATTAATTATTGAGAATTCGCACAGACTGCTTTAATCCTTCTTAGATCAATGTAGACTTAGATTTCAACACTTTGTTCTGGATACAACTTATGCCATAAGTATGAACGTTATAAATCATGAGAATGGTGCCTTTTTTATGTCAATAAATAGAAAACAAACGACGCAGCGCGTAGTAAGAAAGATTGTAGTTTATGAAATAAAACAATTACTGCACAAGTGTGTCCATAGCTCATAAACTTTTTTGTAATAGAGCCATTTAGTGGGCATTCTGTAGCAGAATCAAAACTTTGACCCTAGAAATATGATCCTCTTTCAAACTCAACACAGGATAACTTTGTGGAGGTGAAAGACTTTACCTTCACAAGTGTAACTCTGAAAATAAAATGGTAGAGACGCAAGTGCAAAATCAGGTAGCATGCTAATGTAATATTTTGAGATCAAGAGAACTATAGATCAAAATTACCAGAACTAAAAGAAAATTACTGGTCAGGAGATAGGCGAAAAGTTGAAAAAAGTGTGGCTCTCAGCGTTTGGATGGAGATATTTTCTTGGGGTTAATGAAAATAGCAGGATTAAAGAAGTTACATTTCAAGCCAGCAAAAGCTAGTTTGAAAGGTTTGAAGCAGGTTAATTCTATACAATGTCAAAACTGCAAGCTAGTCGACTTCTGCTGATAATGAAGCTGCGGCTAATTGCCCAAGACATTGTGGACATAGTTATGCACCAATTCAGGTGTTGAATGCTGATGAAACGCGGTTATGCTGAAAAAAAAGCCTTCTATAAATACTTCAAAGAATGAGAAACCACTTCTAATTTTAAGGTAGCAAAAGACTGAGTCACCTGTTTCAAACCTTTGCTTATATCGTTGATTGAAAAGCCTTCAAACAACACTTATATAGGCATGACTCATTGTTCAACTGTTTCAAAAATTGTTTTATCCTTCAAGTTTAAAAATACCATTAAGGAGAAAAATTAAACTTCTAAAGTACTTCTCGTAATCGATAATCTTTCTGCTCATCCTGAGAGTCAAGGAAATTCGTCCCAATGTAGCAGTTCTGTTCTTACTGCCCAACATCACATCTCTCTTGCAACTATTAAATCAAAAGGATTAATTGAAACAACTAAGTCATATTACATCCACAAAACATTTTTACCCTAATGATGGAAGCAAATGAAAACAATCACAACGTGACAGTGAAGGAAGCCTGGAAAAAATTTAGCATTGCGAATTGCATCGCCAACATTCATGAACTATTCTTAAAATTTGTCCGCAATTAAAGGCGGACAGAGGAAGGCTGCTGGAATGTTATACCCAGAACTACAGAACATTTCTGATAATGCTTGTTTTTCTTTAGGCAAAGAGTGAAGAGAATTTTGGTTGCAGCAATT
Organism: Cryptocephalus moraei; assembly: GCA_946251905.1. NCBI lineage: Eukaryota > Metazoa > Arthropoda > Insecta > Coleoptera > Chrysomelidae > Cryptocephalus > Cryptocephalus moraei. The sequence continues at coordinate 34,674,201 of OX276454.1, read as the reverse complement.
TACCTGGAAGGAGAAGGATTTAATGACATGGAACCTACCAATGCCATGAACTTCTTCAATTAAATAGTGAGCAACTCACTGAAGAACAATTTGAGGAAATGATTCAGTCGTCAGCTGAGGACCAACATTTGGAAGACAATGAATCAATTCGGCGAGAATACAATTGGAAAGTTGTCTCTTCAGGATGTGGAGCAAAGTCTAAGCATAACTGCTAACTTTGATCCACTTTTAAGAGAAAACTGGAGGATTTGCTGATGCCCTATCAAGAGTTAAAAAATCGTGATGTGTTCATCAGAGTACTTTCTCATATACAACGTGATCAAGAATGACTGTTTGAGTTGGCAATGCTGAATTTCATTTTTAAATGGTACAACTGGTAATTTGAATTTGCTATGTCAAATTCAAATTTCTGTTATTCTTTTCAAATTTATTTATTTAAAATGGTTTTCACATTACAACACGATATTTTCGTTGGAATGGCGTACTTTCGAAGCGGGATTTATAACCCAATTACTGGTTGGCAGTACTCTCTCGAAGCGACATATCAGCAATTTCAGGAAATGTTTCCGGAGACTTTGGTCACTTTTGCTGTCTTTCAGCAGCATTGTATGCGAGTAGTTGAACGTTATTTAAACACAGGGAGCGTAAGCAAACAAAAATCAACTGGTAGACCTTCTACTCTAAACGAGGAAGTTGTCGAGGATATCAGAACTCGAATGCAAAGAAGTCCTCGCAAATCCTTAAGAAAGCTCTCACTTCAAACAGGTTTGGTCCTTATGCCTCCTATTCAACCAATTTTCATTCTTACCCATAAGACTTCCACATTTTCATGTTGTTCTAATTCACGGTTTTACAGGTTTATCATATGGAAGTTGCTCCACTGTGCTTAAAAAGAAATTAAAGTATCACCCTTACAAAATTTCCATCGTCCAGTCATTAACGCCTCCTGATCACCCGCAGAAAGTTTTATTTTGCAATTGGTTCAATGACATATTAAATAATAATGATATCCTTAACAATACCTTCTTTTCCGACGAAGCCTGGTTTCATCTCAACGGCTATGTGAATAAACAAAATTACAGAATTTGGTCAGGTGAAAATCCTTATGCTATCAGAGAGACAAATTTGCACCCGGTTAAAGTTGGAGTTTGGTTGGCAGTCTCAAGGACGCGGGTGTATGGGCCGATATTTTTTAATTTTACCGTCAATTCGGAGAGATATATCCAACACTTTTTGAGGCCTTTTATAAACCAATTAACAGACAAAGAGCATCAAATTGGATATTTCCAACAAGACTCTGCAAGGGCACATACGGCTCGTGCTACTATGGGATATTTAAGAGAGAATTTCGGCGACAGAGTAATTAGTCAGGGCATATGGCCAAGTAGGTCACCAGATCTCACCCCATTAGATTTTGCGTTATTTGGGCTCTTGAAGGACAATGTCTTTAGGAATATATTGCATACTGAAGAGGAGCTGCAGGAGGCAATAGTTCAGGAAGTGGCAAACATTACCCCCAATATGCTGGTGAATATCTTCGAGAGCCTAAAAAGAAGAGTTACTTTATGTCTGGACCAAAATGGGGGGCATTTTGAGCATTACCTTTAGCCGGTTTAATTAAATCATTGTTCTGTATTTCGAGTTTCATTTTTAAGCGTTAATTTTTATTCACATAACCTACAATCTTATCGCTGATTGTTCTTCTTCTTCTTTTATTTGGCCTTCGCTGCTATGTCGATCCAGCCACTTACATAACGCTGATTGTTTTGTCAAATAAATGAAACAAACTTCCTGGCGAGGGGGTCGCGCAGGGGAGGCGGAGTTCGTGACGTAGACTGGCGACCCAGGTCTGAGTTTTATTACCTGTGTTTAACCTTCCGTTGGTCGCGTCCCTATTTACTACACAAGTGGTCGCGCCGGTCTCCTAGACCGTGTCTTATTAAATTGGGTATCCTTTCAAAAAAGTTTTTTTTTGTATGTATTTCAAAAATATATTGTGTATAGACATTTTTTTATTGTTAAAAAATACAAGCACATATTACAACTCCAAGTAATATAACAGAATTAAACATAATATTCTGATATTCCAACTACGAAAAAAAAAAATAATACCATCCCTGGCATGAAAGTAAATGAAGTGAATACTTAAAAATGAAACATAAGGAACCATTATACAACATTTTCTCGGCAAGTTGGGCAAATAATCACAACGTGCTCTAAACACATATAGGTATTACATCGAAAACATGAATATTTGGTTTTACGATTTTTCCTCCAGTCGCAATAAGCGCATCGACCTGATCTAAGATTTTCTACTGATACGTCTTCTGATGGATCGCAGAAATCAAGTAAACGGGCTCTTAAACTTCGTGGAAGGTTAGTCTGGAGTGCACGCACTTTCAAATGGGGAGAAATAAGCTCTTCAGACAATTTTTTCAAAAAAATTCTCCTCGAGAATTTAGTATCTGGATGGTTGGAGAAATACACAACTTGTGAGTTAATTCCGGCAATGTTTAGAATCTGATAGAATAAGATCATTGGCCACCTCCGGGTATTTCTTGAACAATTGTAACTCGCAATTAGTTTGTCCACGACATCAACACCTCCTTTGGTGGAATTATAGGCGGTGATAATTTCCGGTTTCTGTTGGTCTCCAGTAGATTCGTCTATATCGTCATGGTGATGCATAGTGGAAAGCATAATGACGTTCTTCTTCTTTTTAGGTATATATGAAACAATGGTGCAGTCTTCAGTAAAGCCAAACATGCTCGTATGTTCAGGTCTTTTCACAGGATTTGAAAAATCATCTGGCAATTCCCTTTTGTTTTTTCTAAGGGTGCCAATACAAGTAATTTTGTAGTCACTAAGTAATTTTTTTGCTAAAGGCACTGACGTAAACCAGTTATCCATGGTCAAGTTTCGATTTGAGCCTGCAATTAGCTGACAAGCTCTTAGCACTACATCATGTGGTTTATTCGACACTTGAAATGGTCCCTCTGGTTGCGTGCCAACATACACCTCCAGTCTTGATGTATAAAACATCCGAGCATCACACAAAGCAAATAATTTAATACCATATTTATTTGGTTTTGAGGGAATATATTGTCTGAAGCTGCATCGTCCTCTAAAACCAGGCAACATCTCATCAATCGTAATATATTCAGACATATGGTATCCATTTTGACAGTTCGCAACAAATATATCAAAAATACCGCGGATTGGAGCGAGCTTGTCATTCTTTCTGCGTTCCTCACGTGTATTTTTGTCGTCGAACCTGAGACATCGTAACAAAAATCGAAATCTCTGTAAAGACATTCCAAGATGTAACATTTCAACTCCATATCCATTTCTGTCCCACAAATCGGCAGTATTTGTTTTGTTTGAACCTGTTAGTCCCGCCAAGTACAGTAAGCCAAATAAGGCCCGTATTTCTACAGAATTAGTTGGAAGTGCATCTCTATCTCTGGAATAGTTTGATCTGATTGACTCAATAAATGCGTTCGTTGAATCCACAATAAGTTGAACTATTTCCTCATTTATGAAAAAGTTAAAAACATCAAAAAGTGTATTTAGTGATTTAGTTACTGAAGTACATCCCGGTAGTCTCCTTATTATATTCTCTTTCCTTGTTCGGACAGTTTTGCGGCTTGGTGGATTTTTCTTCCATAGCGATCCGTCTTTTCCTAAAAGTAAAATAAAATATTCTGGTAATTTTAGTATAAATATATTTTTGTAATAATACCTTTGAAGTATGGTGAAGGTTCATTATATTCTACTTGTTCCTCGTCGCTAACTTCTTGTTCCGTGTCTGTGTCGTGATCTGATTTCTGTTCGTGATCAGACTCGTCGGCATCGGACTGGTCATCGTAAACTTCTTCCTGACTTTCCTCACTTAACACTTCTTCCATTAACTGCCCAAGTCGTGCTTGTTCTCGCTCATAGCTATCCATATTTTTAAAAATTCACTTTCCAAACACGGGTAAATTATCTAACACCAATAGTCGCGCCGGTCTGTGATTCCGGGTAATGCCCTAACTAACAGCAACTTGCTTCCACGGAGTTCATGTATACACTACCGATTTATGCGTACCAAATTGTTAAGCTAGACGGATCCAGCGACCTCTCGCTGCCCTAGTTAGAAATTTATGGTTGGATTTATTTTGACCCGGTCTCTGAGACCGTGCGCGACCAACGGAAGGTTAATCTAACTCTGGTTTCATCTATGCTCTGTATTACTCTGACAATTCGGCGTTTGGCTGGCGTTTTCGTTTGTAATTGACAACAGTTTTGAGTTTTTCAAAGTATTTTTTGCATCGCCGGTCACCGTGTGACGTAGATGACGTTGTGGTAGGTCAGGATCGCTTGAGGCAACCTATAAGTTGATACGCCTTGTCTGGTTGTAGCATTGCAAACCCTTAGGCAAAAAAATCCTCCAGGTAGAATTGCCAACTCAAACAGTCATTGTTGATCACCCTGTATATATATATATATATATATATATATATATATATATAGGGGTTAATTTAAGCAACAAACCGAAAAACGACAAGTACCTATAAAGTACTCCTCACAGTAGATTTAGCCAAAAACGTTACAAAACTTTTTTATATATTACATCTAATGTAGAATAGGTACTCAAATTTTTTTTAAAATTCTTGGAGCAAATTTCGGGAAAAATTCTAAAAATTGAAGAATGGTACAAAGTGCCTTTCACAGAAGATTTTGCAAAAAACAATAGAAAAGTTTATTTTATACTAATTCAATGGTAGAATATATATTCTAAATTTAAAATTAATTCTTGCAGCAAATTTTGAGAAAAATTCAAAAACCGAAAAACCACAAGTATAAAGTGCTCTTCACAGAAGATTTAGCCGAAAACGTTACAAACCTTTTTATACATATTTAATTGCACAATAAATTTTCAAAGTTTAAAAAGAATTCTTGGAACGAATTCCGAGAATAATACAAAAAACAAAAAATCGACAAGTATAAAGTATCCTTCACACAAGATTTAGCCAAAAACGTTAGAATACTTTTTATACATATTCAATAGTAAAATAAATATTCAAAGTTTAAAAAAATTCGTGAAGTGGATTTCGAAAAAAAAATTGAAAAAACCGAAAATTGACAAGTATAAAGTGCCCTTCACAGAAGATTTATCTAAAATCGTGAGAAAACTTTTTTATACCTATTTAATCGTACAATAAATATTCAGTTTCAAAAAAATTCTTGGAGCGAATTTCGAGAAAAATTCAAAAAACCGAAAAATGACAAGAGTAAACTACCCTTTCATCCTGGCCGATTTTAATGAAAAGCTTATTTTCACGTCCTGGTGTGGTACAAAGTCTAAATACAAAGTTTTGACCGTTTGTGGATTTTTATTTTTGAGAAAATCTTACCACAGACATACATACACACATACACACGTACACACATACACACATATATACAGACGGTTTTCCAAAAATATGTTTTTTGGACTCAGGGGACCTCAAAGCGTCCAGAAATGCTAATAACTCAATTTCGAAAAATCGACCCGATTACAATACTCTCTCATATACGAGTACCTCATATGAGAAAGTAAAAAGACTGAATAATATGTCACAGCCTTGCATAACAACATATTTTTCTGCAGAAAGTAAAAAAATGTAAGCTCTTTAATCGAAATGGTGCACAAAGCTTCCTTGTCATTAGAAAATTGGCTGGGTTGCGTAAAAGGGGGTAGGGGAAGGAAGGGAACACCATCTCTTTCGTCTCCTCCCTTTCGCTCTCCTATTCTCCACATTTCAACACAGTGTCTCACGTCATCTACTCGGTCCCCACATACCTGGTACTGTGCACTCTCTCCCTTGAAAGCGTTAGAGTTTCACACTCAACAATTTAATGTGGCCAACCTGCCCGTGCTCTCGCTATGAAGCACTCTGTTTTGCAGCCCCAACTTCCAGGACGAATCTAAGAATTTTGCAAGACCTGCACTTTCACCTCTACGTAATTACAGACTAAGAGCTGGCAGTCGCGGATGTGCTACGATCACACCTCTGACTAGAATTTTGTAAGGTGGTTAGGGAGACGTATCAGAAAGTGCCATCTACAAGGTTTTTCTCGAAAGCCCTGCACAAACGATGCCAGATGATTTAAAAATGAACTTAAGCTGCTAAAAAGATATTTGTATCTCCGACAGAAAATTTGCCTGCCACTTGTTTGGAGATCACAGATGATGCATCTAAACCGCCAGGCAGCTAGATGACTACTAAAAGGGTGCCAGACGCCCTCAAATTTGTAATAACTAGCAGTGGTGCTCCCCAGAGAAGGGTCATAGGTTCACTGCCAGTTTTGCAATATATTTACAGATAAATACAACTAAGGTTGAGAAAATGGATAAAGGTTTAGCATGTATTCTTGTCGCTCTTGCTTTGAGAAAAGCCTTTGCCTCAGTTTATTTGTGTCTTATTTGATACTAGCAACAGATAGCTACAGACTAAAAAAATCTATGTACTAACGCCACACTTATTCCAAGAGTACATAAATATTATAATGATGTGAGAAGCACAGTTTACTCATATTTGTAGAATAAACCCGACTCTTAACAGCTCCATTTGAATATGTCATATGTTACCTCAATCAGCACTCAATTTGTTAAACAATAATTACGCTACAGGTAAAGTCAAATAATATGTAAGTCCAAAGACAGAATATATGATATTCTGGTAGTGATGAAGAAACAGCATTGCCAATAATAGGACCTGTATTCTAGTTACTAAATCCTAGATAATATTTACATACTTGTATATACATCAGTCTGTTTTTAACCTTTTCACTGAAACCATCTCGCTGCCTTGAGAGTTAGAATCTTCAGAAAATGTCATGTGAGATGACGAGAAGTCTGTAGGGCCTTGCGAGTCACTCACGGTAGAGAAACCTTAAAAAACGTAAAATAATTTACAATAATCTAAATTAAATAAAATGCTTTTAAATATTTTGGGTTCAATAAGGAAAAATTCAGCCAAAATGCTTACATGTATTAGAGTCTTCCGCTAAGCTGAAATTCGAATTGGAATTGGAAGTGTCTAAAGCTGCTAATTTCCTGGATATGTTCTCCTTATTTTCCCTGTGTTTCATCGACTTCTTTGGCTCATTTACGGGTACCCACTTGAATATTTTCATGGTAGTGTCGCCTATGGTCACCCATTTCTTTTCCCTAGCGAGAAAACGTCCATTAGTGAGAGTCAAGAAAATGATCAGAAGCCCAATTACCAGTGCCGCACTCGATCTATAACGTTCATCACCTTCTTGATGTCATCTTTGGCGCGGCTACGCGTTTCCGCGCGAATCGAACGAGACATTTTGGAATGGAGAAATAATTTTATTACCGGTAAATGCTCTACAAATGGTGTTAAATGTTGGTAATCCTATACTTTAGGCAGGGTTGCCAACAGGTCGACACCGATATACTCACAATTTGTTTTGGTATTACTCACAAATTACTCACAACTACAAAATATCAACGTCGACAGATTTTTTCATATATAAATTATATAAAACAAAGGAAAATTGTGTAATATTTGAATATGTAGTGGTTAGTGTTTACTATTTTGTACTACAGAACAGAATGAACTTTTGTTTAACCTTGTCGTCTTATTATTTGACATTGACTGACGTATCTGTCAAAGACCAAGGTTAACTAAACACTGCGGTAGGTTAGAATCCACACTTACGGCTGACAGGCCACCATTACTGGCCTAAATGCCTAATGCTCTTCAAAATTGAGAAATTTATAGTCACTATACTACACTGAAGCAGTACAAAAATTAAAATAACGCTTCAGTGCGAAAATGCTAAAACTATGCTACCAAGCTCGACGCTGGCCTTCTGATATCTCACAATTTACTCACAATTGGTCTTTACTCACAAAATAACTCACAATCCATGAAATTCCTCACAAATGTGAGTAATAACTCACAGATTGGCAACCCTGACTTTAGGACCCCGAAACTCAAGCACCATAGAACGTAAAAGTAGAGAACGTGACGAAACGTATCAATTGACAGTTTTGTTGCCAGATTTATTTTTTGTCGCAGAAGCGAATGGTGTATTCAATCGTGTTTAAAGTATGCAACCAACTATACGAGAATTTTCTTAATTACTTAGTTACTTTAATTATATATGTGTTGAAGTTCTTCCAGCTGTTGAAATATTCCGTGTGTCCCTGAAATTGATCCCGGGTTGCTTGGTATTCTTACTTATAATGTACAATTTACAATACTAATTTATTTATTTATATGACCAGTTGTTAGAAGCAATTGGGTTTAAATTAAATTACATGCAACCAAAGACGATGTGCGATCATCTTTGATGCAACATAAACTTAATAGGTAATTAGGACTGGTACAAGTATCCTGACCTGAAACTAAAAACAATTTTTACAATTTAATTTGAAGCGTTCCATCGCCATAGTAATTAAGTGATTATATTGTTTACTTGTTATTATACAGGGTGATCAACAATGACTGTTTGAGTTGGCAATTCTACCTGGAGGATTTTTTTGCCTAAGGGTTTGCAATGCTACAACCAGACAAGGCGTATCAACTTTAAATAGGTTGCCTCAAGCGATCCTGACCTACCACAACGTCATCTACGTCACACGGTGACCGGCGATGCAAAAAATACTTTGAAAAACTCAAAACTGTTGTCAAACGAAAACGCCAGCCAAACGCCGAATTGTCAGAGTAATACAGAGCATAGATGAAACCAGAGTTAGATTAAACACAGGTAATAAAACTCAGACCTGTGTCGCCAGTCTACGTCACGAACTCCGCCTCCCCTGCGCGACCCCCTCGCCAGAAGCTGTTCAATGAGGTAACGTTTTTAAAGTTGATAGGCCTTGACAACCAGATATGTTTATTTCATTTATTTGACAAAACAATCAGCGTTATTTAAGTGGCTGGATCGCCATAGCAGCGAAGGCCAAATAAAAGAAGAAGAAGAACAATCAGCGATAAGATTGTAGGTTATGTGAATAAAAATTAACGCTTAAAAATGAAACTCGAAATACAGAACAATGATTTAATTAAACCGGCTAAAGGTAATGCTTAAAATGCCCCCCATTTTGGTCCAGACATAAAGTAACTCTTCTTTTTAGGCTCTCGAAGATATTCACCAGCATATTGGGGGTAATGTTTGCCACTTCCTGAACTATTGCCTCCTGCAGCTCCTCTTCAGTATGCAATATATTCCTAAAGACATTGTCCTTCAAGAGCCCAAATAACGCAAAATCTAATGGGGTGAGATCTGGTGACCTACTTGGCCATATGCCCTGACTAATTACTCTGTCGCCGAAATTCTCTCTTAAATATCCCATAGTAGCACGAGCCGTATGTGCCCTTGCAGAGTCTTGTTGGAAATATCCAATTTGATGCTCTTTGTCTGTTAATTGGTTTATAAAAGGCCTCAAAAAGTGTTGGATATATCTCTCCGAATTGACAGTAAAATTAAAAAATATCGGCCCATACACCCGCGTCCTTGAGACTGCCAACCAAACTCCAACTTTAACCGGGTGCAAATTTGTCTCTCTGATAGCATAAGGATTTTCACCTGACCAAATTCTGTAATTTTGTTTATTCACATAGCCGTTGAGATGAAACCAGGCTTCGTCGGAAAAGAAGGTATTGTTAAGGATATCATTATTATTTAATATGTCATTGAACCAATTGCAAAATAAAACTTTCTGCGGGTGATCAGGAGGCGTTAATGACTGGACGATGGAAATTTTGTAAGGGTGATACTTTAATTTCTTTTTAAGCACAGTGGAGCAACTTCCATATGATAAACCTGTAAAACCGTGAATTAGAACAACATGAAAATGTGGAAGTCTTATGGGTAAGAATGAAAATTGGTTGAATAGGAGGCATAAGGACCAAACCTGTTTGAAGTGAGAGCTTTCTTAAGGATTTGCGAGGACTTCTTTGCATTCGAGTTCTGATATCCTCGACAACTTCCTCGTTTAGAGTAGAAGGTCTACCAGTTGATTTTTGTTTGCTTACGCTCCCTGTGTTTAAATAACGTTCAACTACTCGCATACAATGCTGCTGAAAGACAGCAAAAGTGACCAAAGTCTCCGGAAACATTTCCTGAAATTGCTGATATGTCGCTTCGAGAGAGTACTGCCAACCAGTAATTGGGTTATAAATCCCGCTTCGAAAGTACGCCATTCCAACGAAAATATCGTGTTGTAATGTGAAAACCATTTTAAATAAATAAATTTGAAAAGAATAACAGAAATTTGAATTTGACATAGCAAATTCAAATTACCAGTTGTACCATTTAAAAATGAAATTCAGCATTGCCAACTCAAACAGTCATTCTTGATCACGTTGTATATCAGTAATAGGATACCTATATCAATATAGGTATGTACATTAAGGAATCAGTATTAATATTGTCAATAACAAAATTTTCAATTGAATAGACAGTCCGCTAAATAATTTAATTGCAGCAATACAGCCGTTCTTGTCGCTTTCAACTTTAATCATTGTGGATAATGGAATTTTTTATTTATTTCTTTGGCAGTATATCATCCGTTACGTTTGAATTATCATACCGTCCATATTTCCAACACAAATCAGTGGCAACAGTGTGGAGGTTTGCGTACATGTCAAAGTCAAGGACAAATTTCGGGGTCCTAAAGTATAGGATTACCTAAATGTTTTTTTTGTAATCCCTAATTCCCTATGCTAATTTGCTAATCCACTAACCGTAAACATAACCAAACCACCACAGAACAAACCACCATAGAATCCATAGAATCATAGATTACGATTACTCTTCTTCTTCTTCACTTTAGAGAGGAGGGGGCATAGAGATAAAAGAGAGAGGAGGTAACAAATAGGGAGAGGGGGTAATAAATTTTGTAGACGGAACCGGCCATATTGAGAAGCCACTCTTCGAACTCGTGCTTGCGATTGTCATTGCTGAATTGTGCAGTGGCGGATCTATGGGGGGAGCTACAGTCTACCACTGGGAACCAAAGTTTAACGATTAATAATAAATACATACATATTTTTAATATACTATACCCACTACATAACTGAATCAGCTCTTCCTGGTTTCCTGCTCGTTCTTTGTCTTTCTGGTATACCTGGAGCACATTTCTTTTTTGGTAATTTTTCTTCTATTAACTGATTAATCCCAAAATCGGAATTTTTTTGTTTGTTTCCGTTTTCCAAAGAATGAACAACAGCGTAAGGTTTTAAAAACTGATGTAGGTAATTTTGTTATGAACTATTAGTATAAATATGAGTTAAATTAATCAAAAAAAATTAAAAATGAAATTCTTTATTTAATTCGTACTGAGCAACCTTCGTATTGTTTCATATGTTAGCATTTTGTGACATTTTATGGAAAATAAAACTGCTTCATACAAATTATTATTTTATAATTTTAGTTAATGTAATGCTACGCCATTGGAGAGAAAGATTTCTTACAGGAAGTCGGCCATATGCAGAAGCCACTTTGGTCTGTGCTTTGGTCTATTTGTTCCAACCACATTTGTTACCTCCTCTATCTTTTATCTCTATGGGAGGGGGATAATGAATTTTGCTAAGGAATTTTGTAGACGCAACCGGCCATATTGAGAAGCTACTTTTCGAACGTTTGTTTGTGATTGTTATTGCTGAATTGTGCAGTGGCGGATCTATGGGGGGGGAGCTACAGGCTACCGTTGGGAATCAAAGTTTAACAAATAATTATAAATACATACATATTGGCCGTGTTTTTAAAGTGTTCGAACACCTGTTCGAGTACTCGAACAGGAAAATCGCGTTTTAAAATGCTGTTTGAGCAAACCGTCAAGCGTTTTAAAATCGACAAACTTGCTCGAACACCTGCTCGAACACAATTTGTGCATCGGTGTATGAAACGACAGAACATGAACGAAAGAAACTGAAATTATGGAAGTGACCAAAATATGGAAATGTTTTCCTAAATAGTAAGTATAAAAGTGGAGTCCTTGATTAAAAAATTCATATTAATCAAATCCAAATACATTATAACTAAAAGAGTAATTAAATAAGGATTCAACATTTTGTTTTGGATGTTTTTGAGATGCATACCAATCGTTAGAAGTCAAAACATTACAACTTGTACCTTAAACTTGCACGGATACCGTTTTTAAATGTCACTGATCGAGCAAGTGCTCAAGTGTTCAGTTGACTGTTCGAACACATTGTGTTCGATCAGCTGGTACACTTTAAAAACACGGCCTATAGGTCAAAAGAAACTGAAATTATGGAAGTGACCAAAATATGGAATTGTTTTCCTTAAGTGTAAAACTGGAGTCCTTGAGTAAAAAATTCATATTAATCAAATCCAAATACATTATAACTAGAAGAGTAATTAAATAAGGATTCAACATTTTGTTTTGGGTGTTTTTGAGATGTATACAAATCGTCAGAAGTCAAAACATTACAACTTGTACCTTAGACTTGCACGCATACCGTTTTAAATGTCACTGATCGAGCAAGTGCTCAAGTGTTCTGTTGACTGTTCGAACACATTGTGTTCGAGCAGCCGGTACACTTTAAAAACACGGCCATTTTTAATGTAATATAGCCACTACATAACTGAATCAGCTCTTCCTCTCCTTCCTGGTTTCCTGTTCGTTCTTTGTCTCCCTGGTATACCTGGAACACATTTCTTTTTTGGTGTTTTTCCTTCTTTTAACTAAATAATCCCAACATCGGAAAATTAACAGGTATAAATACTCAGCAATTCTATGAAACTTTACAAGATTTCGTCCCTAAATATCGTTAAAAGTGGGGACGCTCAGGTAAATACAGGTGGTAGTTTCTGGAATTTCCATTAACTACAATTTCTTATTATAAAACCGGCATAGGGATTAAAATAAACGAAAACATTTTTGAGCAAAATTGTACAAGCGTTTTTTATTTAAGCTGCAACTTTGCGTTGATGAGTGTCGCATGATGCAGTGAGCAGTGAGTGCAGTGACAAATAATTTCTGCCGTTATAAGCTATAAATTTGTCAGTGGCATTTTTGATTAATCACAGAAAATATTTTAATGGTTTTGTGAGTGATAATAAACCTTTGAGGTTGATATTGTTAGTATTAAAAGTAATTCCTGGCGATTTATACAATTTTTCAATTATCAGCTCATTTTTAGTTGGCATTCTAGTCAGTGGCGTGGTTGTAATTTTTTGTTTATTTCAGTTTTCCAAATAATGAACAACAGCGTAAGGTTGTAAAAACTAATGTAGGTAATTTTGGTATGAACTATTATTATAAATATACATTAAATTCATCAAGAAATAAAAAAAAATCTTTAGTTAATTCGTATTGAGCAACCTTCGTATTGTTTTATATGTTACCATTTTGTGACATTTCATGGAAAATAAAACTGCTTTATACAAACTGGAATTATTATTTCATAAATTCATAACTTTACAATTAAATCCCACTCGTGGTGAGAATAATCCATGTTGCCATATACGACGTACAAAATAGTGTACTGAAACAAATGCAACCTTGCAAGACAGTTGGTAATTGTAACCATGCCAGGGTTTTTATTGTGTTTTTGGCAACATCCTAAAAATTCGTTCTGTCACATTTCAGAACGTTGCCATGACTTATTCTCTCTCTCTATCCCTCTCGCTGTTAACAAACGACGTGTGGTCAGTACAGTCAATACAGATGGCAACGTCGTTCTCCCTCGTGAATCGCATTGTGACCGCATTGTCGGGTTGGCGCGGGTTATAGTAATCTGTGGGGTTATATTTGTGATTGTGTTGTGATTTTGGTGATTTAGTGGTTACGGTTACCGTTATATAGGAAATTGCAGGTAAGAAAATGAATAAGTGTGAAGGTGAAGCAAGTTGTAGTAGCACCGCTACTGAAAAGCGAAAACTGAAAACGTTTTCGAATCACGAAAAACCGGTGATTATCACGAGGATATGAATTCGGGCGTATTTGAAACGTGGTTCAAATCTGTTCTTCCGCGCTTGGAACCTGGTTCGAATGGATAATGAGCCTTATCACAGTCGTCGCGCAGAACCACTTCCTACATCAGCGTGGAAAAAAGGTGAAATATTCCATTGGTTGCGATCAAAAAATTTTGCTTGCGACGCTTAACTTGCTTAAACCGGAATTGCTTCGAATCGCTTGACAACATAAATTATTTGAAATTAGTCGTGGATGAAATCGCAAGGGAAAGAGGGTTTACGGTTTTAAGATTATCACCGTATCACTGTGAGTTAAATCCGATCGAATTAATTTGGGCGCAGATAAAAGGTGAAGTCGGTGGAAAAAACGTCACATTTAAAATAGCGGATGTCAAAATTCTTTTAGAGAATGCAGTAAGTGCTGTTACAGCTGATGCTTGGACAAAATGTATCCAACACGTTGTTAAAGAAGAAAAAATCTGGGAATTAGACCCACCAATAGAAGAAGTAATAGAACCGCTTATCATTACTCTTGGTGATGAGAGCAGTTCTGATGAAACTTCAAGTTCGGGGTCTTCTCTGGAAAATGACTTATCTTAAAACAACTATACGTACACAGACAACGTACTTTAAAATGTTTTTGTCACCTTCAATTTACCTTTCAGATTACCTTATATGTTATATGTTTCATGTTTAATTTATTTTGTTTCTCGTTTTATATGAGAACGCAGTGTAATTATTTATTATATAAAGATTCTATTTATTTTTTTGAGAATTGATTTATTTTATTGAACATTTATTTATTTTGTTAATTATTTGTTTATTTATAAATTTGTTTGTTTTTTAATTTGTTATAATATGTCCCGTTAAGAATTTATTTTATTTGGGTTGTATGACTCGAGGCGAGTCGTCCCTGTTATAGATGACAACGCGCCAGGGTAATACCTCATAGGTGGTCTGGAAATTTACTAGTTAACCTTCTTCTTAAGGATTCTCCTCTATATACCCATAATCGGAATGATTCCAATTTCTTTCATTTGTTTTCGACGATAAATTTTGTAATAATTTTCATTCAGAATTGTTACGTTACGATTTTCTTTCCGTCAATTTGGTTCGGTCTTACAAGCGGTTTGAATTTCCCCATCGCAAACGAACTTCGAAGCGAAGCCCGAGACTTTTTTTTGCCAGGAAGACGCGCCATCGTGTCGCCACTTATAATCTCATGGAGGTTCTTTCGCAATATTTATTTTAGGATTATTATTCTGGGAATTCGAAAACGGTTAGAATCACGTGCTATACCCCGTTTGGAAATAATAGGAGTGATTGACATACCGATTTTGATGTTTCGTGGGTACTTATATGGATTTCATAGGCGTGCGTAAAAATAGAGTCAAGACTAAAGGAATTTTTTAAGAAATTTCTAAAACATTTTTACAAATAAGAAGTTTTGTCAAGGTTTCCACGCCACCATAAGGTACTTGACCAGCGCGTTACCTTTTTGGTAGATTATTAATATTATTATTGACTTACAGCATCTACGTTCATGAAACGAACCTTGGCGAAAGGATTGGTGCATCGTTGCCGTTGTAAGCAATCTTCAGCAATATACTTCTATAGTGTCTTTCTGGTTGCCGCCATCACCAATAATACTCTTTTCGTGGCTTGCTTAAAACCACACGTTGAACCATTATAGTTTTTCTTTAGTTTTATTAGAGTGTAAAGCTCAGTTAACCGACTGGAAAATGCATTTCAAAAGATGTTTTTTAAATGTTTCGAACCAACTTTATGATTCAAGAAAACGAAAGGTCGGTATTTGACAACGACGGATGGCTTGTGCGATAAGTTCACGATCTGTATGTGCGGCACAGGAATTTATACGTTTGTTCCACACAAAACGCTCTACGGTTTCTTCAAAAAAAGGGGTCCATCGCCAAATGTCATTACTCCTATTATTTCCAAACGTGGTATACGAACATGAAAAGAGCATGTGAAGAGAGGGATATTGTTAACGCCCCGTTGATATGTGCCGGTCGAGGATATGCTGGAAACTAGGAGAAAGGGAAACTGAAATTTGATTTTCGGGGATAAGTGGGAGAGCTGGAGTAAAAGTGAGGAGGAAGAAAGGACTTTGCTTCGGGCCTCGAGCAAGGCAGGACGGCCACACCCTCTAGGGTCGGCCGCCCAATTTTGAGTTTAATTAATGTTGGTTTCAATTTTGGTTGGTCTTAGTGAATTTGTTGGTGTATTTGTCTGGTCAGCGAAATCCGCATTTAATAGTTCCGTTGACAAACTTTTACTTAACGAACCCCTACAATTTGATGGGTAACGTGTTAGGGTAGAATCAGTGCTAAATCAGTGCATTGATTTCGAGTGCCTTTCGGAGTGAGTAACTGCTCAAATCGCCAGCGAAGAACGTTGCCGTTTGCAACGTGAGATGCCTACGTGCGGCGCCAGCAAACAGGGCAATCCGCCTTGTGTCCAGCCAGCCTCTGCGAGCGCCTACTTACAGGGCGATCCACCCCGTTCCCGGGCGACCTCCGCCATCCGGCGACGATCACCGAGCCCTCCTGTGACATGGAGATTCTATGGACCTCTCCGCTTCCAATCATGTGTGTGGTGATAAGTGCAAAGTGACAGGTATTTTCCCCACATAAAGGCCTTTAATTCGAAACGTTTCAATCGATCGATCTCCCCCATAAACGTAAAATTTTGTAGTAAATCACTGATTGGTTTGTAGAAATAGTTAATTGTAAATTACGGTAATAAGAATTTTTTGAAATTTGTATTTTGACCTCTTTGAGTTAAGTTTGTAGTAGTTATCTAACTTACTCAATTAAAAACAGCTATAATCAGATTTTGATATTTCTTTTCGACCACACCTGAGTCATTTATTAGTTCGTGCTAGCCGGCAAAGGAACTTCTGAGAATTAAATAAGTAAGTAGTACAAAAACTCTTGCGTTTCAGAATAAGCAATATTTTACCCGCTACTGGAATCGGTTTCCTCTTTCTCCTGTCCGTCGCGCAGCTCTATCATCTCTGGACTCTGGCTGGGGGAAATTGATATGGCAATATGGTTTAGTCTCAAGACGAGTGGATTTTAACTGTAGTTAATGTATTCTAAATGCTACGCCACTGGAGAGAAAGATTTCTGACAGGAAGTCGGCCATATGCAGAAGCCACTTTGGTCTGTGCTTTGGTCTATTTGTTTGAACCACATTTGTTACCTCCTCTCTGTTTTATCTCTATGATTTGTTTGAACCACATTTGTTACCTCCTCTCTCTTTTATCTCTATGACCGTAGGTAAGTACTACAGTCACTAGATGGTTACAGTACCGCAACGTCCGCCATATTTGGAGTAAAAATGTTGGCGGTAAAATTCAAATTGAAAATGTTGGATCTACGTTATTTTAGCACAAAAGAAAATAAATAACTCTTCTCGTGCAGTGTTGGATGTAATTAATCCATTTATATATACCTACCTCACAAATCCTTGCTTCATGGTGCAAATTAGGTCGAGAAATTAATTCACACCATTTCTGCCTTCTCTCAGGATTAGCAGGTAACTTAAAGAGTCTATAACCTTTTTTGGTATTACTTTTACACCAAGTCACACAACAATAATGGGGCATATTTAGCTGTAACTAGTCACTAAATTACTAAAAACAAACGTGGGGATTGGGGATTAATTATTCAATGATTTTACATCAAAACGTGCATCAACCTATATAGGAGGCATCAACAAATAACATAACGAACATAACCTAGACCACCACACAACACAAAGATTTCTTTGAGAAAACAAAAAATAACTATTTCGGGCGCCATATTTGGAGTCAAATATACCCCTCTCTCTCATACACATTGGAACATAACCTTGCGGTACTGTAACCATCTAGTGACTGTAGTAAGTACATAGACATAATACTGTATAGACTACGGATCGGTATAAGGCGCGATGTGCCGAGTGGGAGCGAGAGGCAAATAAATAAGGCGACTTGTCTCTCACTCTAAATAAGCGGAGTTGACAACTCCGTAACCATGACGATCTAACCTCTTGCCTTGTCAGTTACGTCACGTCCTTTTATTTTGGAGGTCCCGGGTTCTAAACTCCAAGAAAACGAACTTTTTCTTCTCAATTCCACTATTTTCCCACTACATTTACAGTTTTATTTCATTTCTTATATTTCCTCAATAGTTTTCGAAGATAAGGAGTAACAAATTCTTGATTATGTTGACACATGATTGACATGAGGCTGTAGAGGTTAAAGCGTCATGGTTACGGAGTTGTTAGCTCCGCTCATTTAGAGTGAGAGACAAGTCGCCTTATTTATTTGCCTCTCGCTCCCACTCGGCACATCGCGCCTTATACCGATCCGTAGTCTATATAGTATTATGTCTATGGGTATGGGTAAGTACAGTGAAGTAGGTAGACTCCATTTCACATAAGAAGAACCGTGGGCTAGAGTTACACGGAACGACATATTTCGTCGGCAATGTTCGGTTTCCATAGCTTCATGTAATTCGTGTATAAGCAGTGGCGGGAGGGTGAAGGTTTAGCGTAGGTGCGTTAGCGTGTTTTTCGGCATTGTCGCTTGTTGCCCGGCGTTCGCGTATCTAACGTAACGTAACTGTCGTTTATTTCATTATTATAATAGTTTTGTACGTTGTGCATTGTGTATTTTGACTAAAGCGAAATGATTTGGATTAAATTATTCTTGTTGTTTACATAACATAGGCAACTAACAATACACGAATTAATATTATCCCCTAATACGATTACTACTCGGACCGCTACTGTCCAGATGCCGATCGGGCGACTTCGTGATGGAGATGAGGCCTGCATGGAACTCAAGGCCACGGTTCTTCTTATGTGAAATGGAGTCTAACTCTAACCTTAACCTTAACAAAAAATCGGACCATCGGACACATTTCTTTTAGAGAGCCGAATATTTGCAACTAGTGACTTTATTTGCAACAACTATTTACTTGAAACTTGGGTAAATATCGCAGTTGGGATTTTACAAAAAATTAGTAATTAGGTACTTTTCACGTACTTTTTGTGTTTCGTGAACATAACCAAGAATATAGCAAGTGGTAATTTCAAAAATTACGTAAACCAGTGCATGTAAAATGTAAACACAGCAAGATGGGAAGCTGAAAATGTCTCTTTATCATATTTAGTAAGTACTTTAAAACCCAATTCATATAAATGGATTAATTAAATTTTCACGTTTTAGCGTTTAGAGACTAATTAGAAAATGAGGATAATAAAACAAACCATAACTATATTAAATAGGGAACAGAGTATTAAAACTTTAAAAAAATTCTATTCTTTAAAAATTGAGCACAGAATATTAGTCGAAGGACCTGTAGAAATATTAGAAAGAAAAATTAAAAATAATGAACTGCAACGAGATGAAGTACAAATGAAAATAACGGAGCAGTTGCAAAACGTCTATGATTCAATCAAAGGTTACACGCCACCCGATAGAAATATTTTCACCAAATTTTTTGCAACAAAGAAGGCCGCCCCGAAAGGTCTGTACATTTATGGAGCGGTTGGATGTGGTAAGACCATGTTGATGGATCTGTTTTATGATAGTTGTAGAGTGGAAAAGAAGTCCAGGGTCCACTTCAATGAGTTCATGGTAGAAGTGCACAGGAATATGCACGAACTCAAACAGGAAATTGTCATAGACTATTCCCAACGAAAATCCAAACCATTTGATCCAATACCCCCTGTAGCCGATAGGATTATACGGAAATCGTGGTTGATATGCTTTGATGAGTTCCAAGTGACGGATATAGCAGATGCAATGATCTTGAAACGTTTATTCACACACCTTTTTGATAACGGAGTTGTCGTAGTAGCCACTAGTAACCGTCCACCTGAGGACTTATACAAAAATGGTTTACAGAGGTCCAACTTTCTTCCATTCATAGATGTCCTCAAGCACCACTGCAACATAGCCAACTTAGACTCCGGGATTGATTATCGCTTGAAAAGTGTCGGTAATAAAACAAATTACTTTGAGAAATCCAAATTCAAGCAAGATCCCTTAGTAGCAATATTCAAAGTACTGGCGTCCAAAGAAAACGATGTAATTAGGAGCAAAACCTTCACCATTCTTGGTCGCAATTTAACTTTTAGAAAAGTATGCGGGGGTGTACTAGACACTACTTTTGAAGAATTGTGTGTGAGACCCCTAGGAGCGAACGACTATCTTCACCTGACGCAGTTTTTTCATACCATAATTATCAGAGATGTGCCAAGGATAGATTTGACGAGAATGCGTTCGGAGGCGAGGAGATTCATAACTTTAATCGATGCTTTGTATGATAATAGAACTAAAGTTATTATCACAGCGGAGGCAGGGATTAAAGAACTGTTTTTCGTTCCACATGATAAACCTAAAGAGATGAGTGATGAACATAGGATGCTTATGGACGATTTAAAAATGGGAGAAAAGGAATTAACTACTAATATTTTCACTGGAGATGAGGAGATTTTTGCTTTCGATAGGACAATATCGAGATTATCAGAAATGCAAAGTGAAGATTATTGGTCCAAAAAGAAACAATAGTTGATACTACATATGTATAGTAACTTTAAATTGTGATTTAAAACTTGTCTATATGTAGATTTTTAGTTAAGTAGAATGGATATAGCATAATTTATTTT
This sequence comes from Cryptocephalus moraei, assembly GCA_946251905.1. Taxonomy (NCBI): domain Eukaryota; kingdom Metazoa; phylum Arthropoda; class Insecta; order Coleoptera; family Chrysomelidae; genus Cryptocephalus; species Cryptocephalus moraei. Next base: position 34,653,567 of record OX276454.1, on the reverse strand, counting down.
GGTGTCTGTGGCATCAGAGTATGTTGCAACATTGTTTTCACAAGGTAAATCACCTTTATCTGTCTACACTTTTGAAGAGAAGTCACACTTATTACTTTTCCAAATTAGTCAAATGAATTTGAAAAAGTACTAGGTAGTTGTAGTTCAGAAATTCTCATTTCTACTTTGGATAAATTTATGTATTTGCTTGATTTGGTATTGAATTTTTTACTTTTTACTATTTTATACTGCAAACATAAATAAAACTTACGCAAATTAAAACTCTCATATATTACTTTCTGATATAAAATTAGGAAAGTGTAGTAGGTGTTACTAAATTTTTGGAAACAAGTGTAGTAAATAGAATGAATTAAATTATGACTAAACTTCTACTTCTTTTCTGCTTGCAAGACATATTTTGATGCACTAGGCCCCAGGTTTTATCAGATGAAAAATTAAACAACTGAATGTACTTAAATTTATTATTTCTTGTCAGTATGTTTCTAATTCTGCCACAACCTTAACAGCTTATCTTTTCCGCCGGAGGCAACCCTTAAACCGTCTGTGGACCAATCAACGGCGTATACCTCATCAGCATGACCGGGCAGATCGATTTCCAGTTTCTTTGTGGTTAAGTTCCATAGTTTTAATGTAGAATCTGCACTACCGCTTACCATAAGCCTGGAATCTGCAGAGAATGCTATCATATATACTGCCTGTACATGTCCCCGTAATGTCCCAATAAATTGTCCAGTTTTAGCAGCCCACAGTTTAATGGACTTATCGAAAGATGCAGATGCTAAGATTCTACCATCAGGAGAGAACCTTACATCATTGATGAGTTGCTGATGTCCTGAAAGAAGAAAATGTCATATTTATTGATTTCTGATTTCAAATTCTTAATTTTCCAGCTGACAACACAAATAATTGTAATAGAATTATTAAAGTTACAAAAACTAATAATAATAGTAGCTTTTACTAAATTAATTTGTTTATTTAAAAAGCAGAGCTGGAGAGCCAACAATTGATTGTTGATACACTATACCTGTCAATCTAGCTAGAGGTTTCTTTTCTTTTTCTGGATTCCAGAGAAACAATGTGAAATCATCAGATCCTGAAGCTAGCCGTTCACCTACAGATTCAATCACTTGGTTATATCTCTTTAAAGCAAATTGTTGAGACTTCCTTTTGTCTTTTATCATGTCACTATAGGAGTCTTTCACTGGGTCAAAGGCACCTATATCAGATAGTTGAATTATAAAATATATATCGAAACAATTTAAAAACAATTTGTCATACCTATCCTTAATACATAGTCTGTGTTCAATGCTAAAGTATTAACCCAGTGGGCATGTCCTTCTAAAGTCCTGCAAAGTACTCCATCTTTTGCTCTCCACACTTTTACAGTCCTATCTTGTGAAGCACTATATATTAAGCCCATTCCACCCCATTTAACCACAGTTATGCTTTTCGTATGACCAGATATGGTAAGGATTGTGTTACAAAGGATGGTATCCCATACTCTTATATCTCCATCTTTTGAAGAGCTTGCTAAGTACCTAGAAGTATCGTCATAAAATTTTAATTTCATTGATTCCTAAGTACCTGTTACCTGCATTCTACATTGGTATGATAAGGCTCCCAGCTCAAGCTAGTAATCCACTGTTTATGGCCACACATGGTTTTTCCAATCTGTTTACCTGTGAAAGGGTCCCATATTATGATGTTTCCATTTTTACAGGCGGATGCTAATTTTGAACTATCAGGAGACCAAGAAATACACAATACCCAATTATTATGACCTTTGCATGTGAAATTCGGTGTCTGAGTATAGACATCCCAAAATCTTACGGTTGTATCCCCTGATCCACTAGCTAGATGTTTTCCATCAGGACTGAAACTAACTGAAATGACCGCTTCAGCATGACCAGGGATCGAACTCGTACACCTTGTAACTGGCTTTACTTTAAACACTGCTTGTTGTTGGTAAGTAATGTCTATTACACCCTCTGTGTTTGCGCCAGTAAGATCTAAAGCTTTATGTAAAGTATTTGTGATTTCGACGTCGCCAATGAAAAACAGGAACGGTGCCGGTTCTTCTTGTTTTAAAATAGCATTGCAGATCATATTTAGCTGTTGGATATTGCAATCTTGTGGAAGATCCATCATATCCCCTATTTGTTCACCGGACTCTGACTTGAAGCAGCATAAGAGCCGTTTGGGCTCCACATCCATGTTCTCATCCATTGAAAAAACTTTTCGGAACAACAGTAATATTTACTTGGTTTAAAAGTCTAACCTAACACGTGTTTCGAACCTAACCTAACCTTTACAACTTCTTCTTCTTCTAGTTATAGTTTCGTTGGCCTCCACTTTCCAGCATCAGTGGCGTATGTTTGAATTAAAGGTTAGGGATCTAATAAATTCTCAAATAAATATACTTGGGGCTATACCATACCTTTAATAGTTCTGTATGTTCTTCTTTAAATCAAGGTTTAAACACTACACAATCCAAAATCGCCAACAATAATAACATCACCAAATAAAACGAAAAATGACACTCCAAAATACAACGTGATCAAGAATGACTGTTTGAGTTGGCAATACTGAATTTCATTTTTAAATGGTACAACTGGAGTAATATCCGGTTGATGACATTGACAGATGCCATTTGCTATTTCAATATCAAATTTCTGGTATTCTTTTCAAATTTAGTTATTTAAAATGGTTTTCACGTTACAACACGAGATTTTCATTGGAATGGCGTATACTTTCGAAGCGGGATTATAACCCAATTACTGGTTAGCAGTACTCTCTCGAAGCGACATACCAGCAATTTCAGGAAGTGTTTCCGGAGACTTTGGTCACTTTTGCTGTCTTTCAGCAACATTAACATTGCATGCGAGTAGTTGAACGTTATTTAAACACAGGGAGTGTAAGCAAACAAAAAATCAACTGGTAGACCTTCTACTCTAAACGAGGAAGTTGTCGAGGATATCAGAACTCGAATGCAAACAAGTCCTCGCAAATCCTTAAGAAAGCTCTCCCTTCAAACAGGTTGGGTCCTTATGCCTCATATTCAACCAATTTTCATTCTTATCCATAAGACTTCCACTTTTCCATGTTGTTCTAGTTTACGGTTTTACAGGCTTAACATATGGAAGTTGCTCCACTGTGCTTAAAAAGAAATTAAAGTACCACCCTTACAAAATTTCCATCGTCCAGTCATTAACCCCTCCTGATCACCCGCAGAGAGTTTTATTTTGCAATTGGTTCAATGACATATTAAATAATAATGATATCCTTGACAATACCTTCTATTCCGACGAAGCCTGGTTTCATCTCAACGGCTATGTAAATAACCAAATTACAGAATTTGGTCAGGTGAAAATCCTTACACTATCAGAGAGACACATTTACACCCGGTTAAAGTTTGTGTTTGGATAGCAGTGTCAAGTACGCGGGTGTATGGGCCAATATTTTTTAATTTTACCGTCAATTCGGAGAGATATATCCAACACCTTTTGAGGCCTTTTATAAACCAATTAACAGACGAAGAGCGTCAAATTGGATATTTCTAACAATACTCTGCAAGGGCACATACGGCTCGTGCTACTATGGGATATTTAAGAGAGAATTTTGGCGACAGAGTACAGTATTAGTCGGTGCATTTGGTGAAGCAGGTCACCAGATCTCACTCCATTAGATTTTTCGTTATTTGGACTCTTGAAGGACAATGTCTTTAGGAACGTATTGCATACTGAAAAGAGCTGCAATAGGCAATAGTTCAGGAAGTGGCAAACATTACCCCCAATATGCTGGTGAATATCTTCGAGAGCCTAAAAAGAAGAGTTAATTTATGTCTGGACCAAAATGGGGGGCATTTTGAGCTTTACCTTTAGCCGGTTTAATTAAATCTTTGTTCTGTATTTCGAGTTTCATTTTTAAGCGTTAATTTTTATTCACATAACCTACAATCTTATCGCTGATTGTTCTTCTTCTCCTTTTATTTGGCCTTCGCTGCTATGGCGATCCAGCCACTTAAATAACGCTGATTGTTTTGTCAAATAAATGAAATAAACATATCTGGTTGTCAAGGCCTATCAACTTTAAAAAAGTTACCTCATTGAACAGCTTCTGGCGAGGGGGTCGCGCAGGGGAGGCGGCGTTCGTGACGGAGACTGGCGACACAGGTCTGAGTTTTATTACCTGTGTTTAACTCTGGTTTCATCTATGCTCTGTATTACTCTGACAATTCGGCGTTTGGCTGGCGTTTTCGTTTGTAATTGACAACAGTTTTGAGTTTTTCAAAGTATTTTTTGCATCGCCGGTCACCGTGTGACGTAGATGACGTTGTGGTAGGTCAGGATCGCTTGAGGCAACCTATTTAAAGTTGATACGCCTTGTCTGGTTGTAGCATTGCAAACCCTTAGGCAAAAAAATCCTCCAGGTAGGATTGCCAACTCAAACAGTCATTCTTGATCACCCTGTAATTACGCTATAAGCCACTTCCACAAACCGAATTAATAAACGAGCATCAAGGCTAAGTGGTGACATTACGGTTGCTAGACAACCCCGGTAAACAAACTTAAATTCGTCTCTGCGCACCTATGACGGTGTTTCTTCTCTAAGTAACCGACCTCTATCTCTCCTAAATAAATTCAAAAAACAAAGTTAACAAAATGAAAAATTTTCAATTTATTTTTTATTTTTGATTATAACTTTTTTCTGGGTGAATTTAGGTATAGACATTTTAGTTAGACATTGCTTCATAAAAAAGAAAACATGAAATTCTCTTTAAAATGGTGGCTTGTAAGACTTTATATGTTGAATATTGACTGAAATATAAACGTTTGAACTCAGCCATTTTTTCTCTATTTTTTACTGTTTCTTTAAAAAGCGTATCGTTTCATATTTTTACCCGAAAAACAAATTTTTATGGAATAAAATAATTTTATGAACATAAATTTATCAATAATATTGGATAGTATTCTACTAGAACATATTCTACATATTTAACATAAATGGTTGGAGGTTTACAATTGCAATAATAAAAACTACAAATTTTAAGGTTTTACTTATAATAATTTTCGGTCTACATTATTGTAAAATATATTTTTTATTTTACGAAATTATTGCATTTATTTTGCAAGTTTCTGTATAGAATTTAGTACACAATAAAAAATTTTAACTTTTAAATGCACCTACCTAAAGAAAGACGACCTTTTTTTCGCCCCCTTACTAAATAGAAATTTCCCGCCTGATCGCCACATAAAACACAAGGTTCAGCATAATCAAAAGTAACACACCTTCCCTGGTACGAATTGATTCCCCAATCAACTCGTTTAGGTTGGCTGCTTTCCGTTTTTTTTTGCTGCTTTAATGTTCGACTCCCTAATGTTTATACTTGCAACATCACTCAATAATTCATGTTTTCCATCGTCTCTTTCAATACTAGCAGCAATTACAATTTCGATACTCTTTATTCCTAAACTTCTCGTTGTATCACTTTTCAAATCTTTGTTACAATCAAAAAAACACTTCACCATTTTCGAATTTACTCTAAAACAACTGTGCTACGCCAATTCTAGAAGTATAGTGACCGAACCTCCGAAATGTGAAGGAAAATTATATTGTAACGAAACAGCCTGCCATAAAAATAAAACACGTCGGAATGTGTCGCTTCTGGAAACTTCCTAACGAGGTAGATTCTGCGAACTGATGGATTTCCTGCAAACATAAATAAACTCAGTGCATTTAAAACTAATTTAAACGGCATTGCATATAAAACTAGTTTTGAAATTATTACTTTAAAAATGAATTAAGTATTTATTTCTACGTGTACGTAAACTGACTTTAAATATAAATAAATAAGATCATTTTTTTATATTATTTATATTATTATTATATTATTTTATATTATTTTTTATATTATATATATATTATTTTTATATTATTATTTATATTATTTATTTATTTAATTTTATATTAAATTATTCGTACATAAGTGATTAATTGGATAAAAATCTTTTTTTTTTCAGGTAAAAATATGAAATAGTAAGCTTTTTAAAGAAAAAGTACAAAAGAAACAGAGAATAAATGGCCTGAATTCAAACCTTTATCTCTTAGTCAATATTAAACATATAAAGCCTTATAAGCCACCGTTTTAAAGAGAATTTCATAAGATTTTTTTTTTATGAAGCAATAATGCCTATACCTAAATTAACTCAGAAAAAAGTTATAGCCAAAAATTCAAAAAAGAATTTTTTTGCAATTTATTCATTTTTTAACTTTGGTTTTTGAATTTATTTCATTAAAAAATTTTTGTTTCGCTTCAAATAATATCACTTATAGGAAATTTAATTCTCTACAAGAAATCTTATGGCACATATCTTCGAAAAATGCATAGTTTTTGCGATATAGCCGAAAAATCGAAAAGTGGACAAACTTACCCCGTTCTCAAAAACGCATGGCTAAATTTAGTAGCACTTTTGGATTTTATTTCTTTAGAGGTCAATTGACCGTATGAAAAAATAAAAAAACCTTGCACGCGTTAGTTCCTTTTACCCCTGTTATTTTCGACATAGTCAATAGCCCACAAGCTATTTTGTAATAGCTAATAGCTTATTAAACGAGCATGAAGGTCAAGTGGTGACGTTACGGTTGCTAGACAACCCCGGTAAACAAACTAAAATTCGTCTCTGCGCACCTATGAGTTATGACGGTGTTCCTTCTCTAAAGTAATCAACCTTCTAGCTGTCAAATGAACACATGCTACTTGGGTACGAACATCGCGCGAAAGTTTAAATGAATAGGCAGCAATAGTCTAAAATCATGTTTAATATAGAGAGAAACAATAAATGCAAAATTCATATTTAAAAACAGACATATCTCTTATGCACAATTTAATTTTTCAATAGTTACACTTAAAAAGAACTATTAAATTAAAATATAATAAATAATAACTGTATCTGGATTGTCAAAGGATATTACTCAGGAGGCTTCTTGTGGGCCCCCCATCCATGGAAACATTTGGTAAATCGTTTAGATTCCTTATTTTTTAATGTTAAGAACAACTTTCGAGGTCTATCAGGCTGTTTTACTCTCATGTGTTGTATGTACACCTAAAACGAGAGTTAAATCATTAACAGGAAAGTACCAAATTGTATTATTAGATAGTCTTTAGGGCATGTTGGTGAAAAGCCAAAAGGAACTCTTATGTTCCTGATGTTCGTCAATCAATACGCAACTTTGAAGGCTTGTAATTTTTAAGTTACTACAACTATTGCAACTAACATTGCATACTGCATTCATTCTGGTAAGAAGAAAAAATGTTATTTTATATTATCCATTTCAGTATTAACAATGAAGTCAATGACAAAAGTAGATGGAAGGAATATATGAGTGACTAGAAATAACATGTCATTAACATGATTTTCTGCAGCCTGGAATATGTAGTGTTACAACGCTAACAAACTCCAGTGGTGCATATGCAATGCACATACATATGAAGGCTTATTTATGACAGTACCTGTGCTGATTTATAGGCCAGTTTAATTTCAACTTCGCTACATTTCGCTCCTAACCATAAAAAGACCTGTTCTCCATTATCTAGAATCATGATGTCATCATCAGCCAAGTCATCCTAAAATAAATATGAATAAACAAAAACTAAAATAAACATCAAAAGAATATTTACCTGACAGAAATCTGTGCATTTTTCTGAAACGATAAAATAACCCTTTTCATTTGAACACCTGAACAACCTAGTGTACTCCATAAACGTAGCGTCTGTATCATAAGGTTTTCTCCCACCTAATCCTAACCAGAAGAAGTTATCTGGTTCTTCTCCTTCAGATAAGACCTGCAGAGTTACCCATGGACTATTGAACATGTTCTCGGCAATCTCCTGAATCAATCTGGCTTCATCTGGATCAGCTTTAGAGCCAATCCAAACATAGATTATGCCAGAGTCCTCTTCTTGTTCGAAGGGTACATTGAGGATATAACAAAATGCTGAATTCAGTAACAAGGCATCAGGTTTTATCTGCACTAATCTGGTGTTCAAGGCGCTTCCGTTTGATCGCAAGTGATAGAATTCCACAGCCTTTTTATCGGCCTTCTGCTTCCGTTTACCCTGTTTTATGATAAATTTCCTCTTAAAATGAGCGAGAAACTTAATGTTTTCTTGCTGCTGATACGTCCTGACTACCTCTAGTTTATTCGGAAAAAGAGCTTTAAACTTTTTCTGTAATGTGAAGGTGAAAGTGAGCCAACCCATATTTGAAGCATCTCGACCTTGCCAGAAATAGCACACCCATTGGAAATCATCTGCTTCGTCTTCTGGGACCGACTCATCTGTATCATCCTGAGGCACCCAATAACGACAGAGGAAAACATAGCAGTCCATTGAGTATAAGACACCTTAAAAATTCATATTGATGAAGCATTTTTAACCAAAAATATTAATCCAATTAGAGGACGAATTTACCAAATGATGAACCCTAAACAATTATGATTGGCTATTAATTTCATTATGACAATAGTAAATTTTATTAGGAATAAAGCTGGACTATTTATATGTAGGATTTGACCAAGTTATTTGGAAAATTCCTACAGATACATGTCCTAGTCATTTTAAGCAAGCTGATTAGTTTTAAAATTATCATTGTGACCTGGCAAATTAATAAGTTGCGTAGTTCTTGAAAAACTGAACTATCTTGATACCAGGCTGAACTAGAGAATCAACTCAAATAACTGTAAATTCTGAAATTTACCTAATTCTTCCTCGGGCAGCCTAACGAATTTCTTGCCTTCCAAAACGAGCGCCTCCATTGCTTCTAGATCTTCATTCCACTCCTCCATGAGCTGTTGAGCTTCTGCCAGTGGCATCGAAGGCTGTCTTGGTGTAAATAATGCAGTCAAGTCTGCTTTGGCTTCTTGTTGTTTAGCCCATTTGGTTAGGTCTGCTCCCGTTTTTTGTACAGACTCGGCTGTCCTGGTGAAATCCACTGCAATGACCTCGTCCCAGCCAATAAAATTTGACTTAAATATCTGAAATAAAAAAGACAGGACTAATCTAAAAGTACTTCTGTGTCAACTGACTGTATTGATCGTTTTTGCAGTGTCCACAAAGTCGCTTAATAATGTTATTTGCCAAAATAACATGTCTTGCAAAATTAATGGATCTTCTGCAAAGAATGGTCTTCTAAATGTTATTGTATGAATATCTCTAAAAAGATCAGAAATTACATTTTGGAAGAATAGCTTTCTTATCGCGGGTCTTACTCGCGGAACAAACGACTGTAATGACCCGAAGGATGCTGACGCGCAGAGCTACGATTCATTCTTTTATAATACATATATTTATAGATTCATCCGACCCCCCTCCCTCCCCCATGCGCTCCACTACCCTATACATTATACCACATAGTACATGTATGTGCGTATTATTAATAAATATATACTTGTAGATACCTATATGGGTTGCTGTAACATTGTAGACATGTGCTCTCTTTTTATGAATATAAGATAATATTTGGATGAACTATTTTCTTTTTCATTTATTTTTTCTAAATATTAATAAATTTATATTACGTCGTGCATTCATTTTTCACATATTTATTCGATCTACTTGTAGTGCAGTGCTTTAAGAAAGCGATACTTCCCTTCTCGATCATTCCCGGAGTGCCTCATTTTAGTTTTGTTGAGTCCATACATTTAAGAGACAAAAGTAAAATATACTTTAGAGCTAATCATTTTGACATTATATCTCCATTGGTTTGTAGTTGAGAAATATGGTATTTAGGATTTAAACAAATTATAATTGAATGAACTTCGCCACATATGTTTCTTGCTCTAAACCCCAATCAGATACATTATTAATAAACTTGTTAATTTGAGACCTGTGACTCTGTTCCTTCTCTCACTCTGGTGACTCTTGCATAATCAGGTCTATCGATCATGTTGAATAACTCTTCTGAGAGCTTAACTGCGGCAGCGTTCACTAGTCTTGTAGATTTCCTTCCAATCCTAACAAAAAAATACTTTTACTCTTATACATGGAACAAAACATCAAAACGCTTACCAAACAAACACGTCTAAGTAACAATCCAAAATGTATACGTTTTTACTAACTAGTAGTGTATGCACCAACTTTCCATAAGGCACCTCAACTTGTGGTAATTCTAAGTAACCCATACCTAATTGAACTTGGTACAGCCTTGGAGGCACTGGGACGAAATCAGGATCGACATGCTCCTGAAAAATGAAACATAAAATTTAAACTAAGAACAGAAACTTTCAAGCTATTGTTGGTTTTGACACCATCAATTGACATATATTAGATCATTTAAGTATAACTGTTTAGAATCTGATCTGTCAATATGTAATACATATCTGATTACTACAGAGTATATTATTACTTTTGGTGGTTCTTGTGGCGGTTGCCCCTCAGGTGCCCCCAATATATTCCAGAATTCCGATCCCTCGCTACCAGTGACTTCGGTGATAATCTCCGCTTTGTTTTTCCTTTCATTTCTATTGATCTTTTCGCATATAAGTCTCGATTTCGATTTAAGCGTGTTCTTAGCTTTTTTGCCAATCCACAGGAAGAACTTTGTGCCGGTGTCAAGTATGAAAACATAACGGGGATCCAAGGAATCCACAGATATGGCGACAGGTTCTAGATGGATTGAAGGGCCAGATGGGTGGATTCGGTAAAACCTTGTCTCGAAATTCTGATATGAATAAAATAAAACCTTAGTATCTACTTTCTTAGTAATATCAATAGTAAATTATACAATACACAATTACAATGTAGACATTACCATATCTTCAACAGTGTAGAATCCACTACAAGTTCTACCACCTTCAATGTATGTTATCTGATTGTCGAAAAGACACAAGAATTCCTCTGATTCGTCTCCTTGTTCTTCTCTAATTGTGCGACATTGTGCCCCAAGGTAATTCCTCAGATTAACAGCGTGTATTGCTGAACATGCTCTTTTATCCAACTAAAAAAATATTATTAAAAACATTCTGTTATTAGTTCAAGTGGCGTTACTAACAGGGGCCTTTTCACCAATCCAAAAGTAAATCTCCCAATTGAAAGACATATTCTCATCCAAAGAGGTTTTTAGTACAATGTAGCAGTCACCTTCATAGAATTTGCCATAGGCTACTTCTTCGATCCTGTTAGGTAGGAAGTTTTCGATCTCCCAAATAGTTAACCCGGGAACTTGACCAGCGTCCTCCTCAAAAAACTCCGAATAATCTAATGGCGGTTTCTCTAGAGTCTCATCCCATCGTTTAGGCCTAGAAATACCAAGGAATACATATAACTTATTTAGTTAATTAAGTTTCTTACTTGAGGGATTCAGCTTTTGTATCTTCTTGCAGACTCCTGTTTTTCTCTTTGGCGATATCCTTCATACCCTACAAAAAATTACAATCTTTAATAACGATATAAAGATTGGGATTATTTTGCACATCTTTAGTTTTGGGTTTTTGGTAAAAAATAAGTGAAACTTAGGAAATGCATAGTTCAGCTTTATCCAAGTTCAAATTACTACTTTTATTTAAAATGTTATTTGGAAAATAATTTGAGCTTAAATTTTAAAAAAAGATGCCATTATAATTTTTATTAAATATCTTTATATTATTGCTCATCTAGAAGACTATGTTCAAGATTTGGTGCTTAGTCTAGTCAACATGTACCATTTTTGAAAACTTTTTTGTATAGTCTCCGAAAATTATGATCATGGTGTCATTGGATTCATAATGTCATGTAGAAAGTTTAAGGAAAGGTCCCAAAAGGCGCTCAAAAAAATTGCTAAAGTTATAAAGAATTAAGAAAAAAAAAGTCTGGCTTTTGTTTTGTTTTTGAAAATCTCGAAAAATATTAAAGATTTTCGAAATATTAAAAGAGATCTGAAAAGATCAATAAATTTGCTGAAAGAAAGTTCCAACTTCCGAAACTGTACCTCCAATATTTATAATTTTTACAGAGCCCTGAAAATAGAGCCAAAAACGGCTAATCTGGTTTCCGCGCGCATTGTCTGACTGTGACACAATAACAAAAAAAATTATTATGGTGGTAAAAAATAAAAAAACAAATATATTTATATAGCTTGAAACCCTTAGAAATCGAAACATTCAAGATATTTAAAAAAAAAAATGTTGACTTTCTCGTATTGTTTCATTTTCAATTATTAATAAAAAAGTGGATAATCAATACTTTACAATTTTTGCAACAGTGATCTATTTGTAAGCCTATAAAGAATAACTTCAGTAAGTGAAAAAAATCCTAGGGTTTTAGTTCAATAATTATCGGGGTTTTTATGTTAACATTCAGTGTAGAAAAATTTGTTAAATATCAAATGCATAATTCATGGAGAAATTGGGATAAAAATTTTTTAACTGCGTATTATTGTTAACTGATGTATCCTTCTCACATACTGTACCTTCTCCTGTACTCACGGCAACATAAATTTCAATAGAATCAGTTAAGAGCAAAGGGCACTTTAGGGACTCTTTGTCATTTTTAGGTTTTTTGGATTATCTCAAAAACTGGTCCAATGATTTTTTTGTTAAACTTTGTATGTTTACTTTACTACTCAATTCTTATTGATTGTCATTATCGTTATCTTGACTGACGTTCTGCGAAGAGCCCTTTACTCTTTCGAATTTTCAGTTTTTCTCAATTATCTCCAAAACGGCATTACCGATTATTACAAAATTTTAGATTTAAACTGACCTAACTAATGGCTATAGCTTTTATTTGAAACATTTTTTTTCTAAAACCTCCCTAAAAGGCACTTTAATAATGTTGCCATGAATATTTGGTCCGGCCATATGAGTCTCATGATGTTACACATCGCCATTTTTTTATATCATAAACATAGCCATAACAAACGATGTGAAAGAATTGCTGGATAGAAAAATCTTGAAAGATTCAACACTCTTATGGAATAAAAATTTAGCAGTTTTTTAAAGCACACTGTATGTAATGATATTATTTCTGTACTCCCCTTCTACGAGTTAATGTTTGAATACATGTTTTTAATATGAAAACTATAAACTGCGAGTTTTGAAGAAATACTAACTTTTAATATTTTAGCCTGATCTTGGTCCGCCTCCTCTTGATCTCTTCGTCCTCTTCGCAACCTCAATTTCCTAGCAATCGGATCTTTACTAGGATCTGTAGCACAATTATGAAATTAATCGAATAAACCTAAATTTTTGCAATTTTAATTACTGATTTTATGAAAATGGTAGAATTAGCTAAATAACACTTTGTTATTAATTTATTGCGGCAAATTTGCTTACTTTGAACAGGTGTAGGTGCAGGAACATTAGCACCAGCTAATCTCAGTTGATTTTGTAAAGAGAAATCGATATTGTAGAATTCTATTCCTGCCCCTCTAGTAGATTCGACTGGTTTGGGTGGCATTATTAATTCAGGATTATTCCTTAAATCTAGAGTTACCAATTCTGTTAAGTGGATAGCATCTGGTAATGTAATCAGACGATTCGAGCTGAGATTTAACTTTTTTAAAGAGCCACATCTGAAAAAGTTAAAATTTTATACCTGTTTTTAATGTTTTTTATTGTAAATGCACATATGTGTAAGTTTGGAACACCACAAAAATAAGTACCTACTCGTTGATACTATTACTATTACCTGCATAACCCTTCTGGAATCATCTCCAGCTGATTATTGGCTGCCCAAAATACTTCAAGATTGCTTAATTTGCCAATCCCAGAAGGAATTCCCTCAAAATCTAACTGGTTATCATTTACATACAATCGCCGTAATGTACTAATTTTGCAAAGCGATGCTGGAAGGCTTTTCAAATTGTTGTGTGATAAGTTTAATGTTTCTAATTTCTGCCAATTTTCCATTGCTAAAATAAACAGGTTACTTGAGGACTTTTAAAACAAAACCATTATTACCTGTAGACAGTTCTGTGATTTCATTCTCACTTAAATTCAGTCTTTTTAAATTTGATAGAGAGTACAAAGCTTCAGGCACTCTCGGTAAAGCATTCTGAGCCAAATCAATCTCTACCAGGTTGGTCAGGTTTTCTAAATTCACAGGAAAATTATTTAAATTCCTCTGAGTGTTCCTCATGTGTAAGGTTTCTAGGTTCAGAAGTGAAGGCAACTGTCTCAATTGGAAGTGTCCCATAGGATTATTGCTGAGGATAAAAGTTTGTAAATTGGCGAGTCTCCTCGTTTGAGGTGGCAGTGTTTCTAGATTATTATTGCTTAGGTCCAGGAATAAGAGATCAGTTAGATTTATGAAAAGGGAGTTTGGTATTGCTTCGATGCTGAAAGAAAAATAAAACTGATTGGATAATGAAACTTTTGACCACTGTATTTAGACACTAATCTTACAAATATTTTTAGTATTTGGCCTAAAGTTTCAACCTTTACTTAAAACACTTACTGATTATGACTTAGATTCAACACGATAAGTGATCTAGCTTTGTCCAAACCCTCCGGAACCTCCTTCAAATTATTATGACTTAAATCTAAGGTAGTAAGCTCTTCAAGGTCAAAGAGTTCTGACGGGACTCCCGAGCTTTTTACTTTATTGTATTTTAAATTCAGAGTGCGGAGGCAGTTCAGTTCAGTTAGTTCCCCATGGAGTTTTTCCAAATTATTTCTCGTAAGTGACAAGTGTTCCAATTTTAGTAGATTGCCCATTTCTCTAGGGATTTCACATAGATTCGTGCGGTCTAATTTGAGCCATTGTACGCCAGTCATTGAGCTAACTGCATCAGGAAATTTCTCCCCCTGAAAATAAAAACAAGATTTAAAAGAACTGAATCTTGCAGTTATTAAATTTGATAGGTTTTAGTAGAGTTACTTTTCAGGATGATGTTAACTTACACTGAAATCATTCCGAGTGAAGTCTATTCCCCGAACAAAAGGGAGCACTCCTGTATTTGCCATGTTTCTGGATATTGCAAAACCACAGTTGTCCAATGTAAGCACTCTTTAATACCTGGTATCAATCAGTTTCATATTATTCTAAAGTTACTAGAAACTCCTGTCTTCTGTAAGCTTCCAAGAAAAGAACTTGTATATTAATAAAAGGAGGTTATCTTTATTTTTGGATATTACAAATACAGAAGTAAATAATCGTACCACACCACACATCACATCAGTCACACGTCACACGTCACACGTCACACCACAAAATCACAAATCATAAAAAAAGTTTATGACATTACTGTATTCTTTCAATTTAACCTTCAGAAAAGTTTAAATGTACTTTAGTGTATTAGTGGCGAAATAATCTATGGGTGGAAAATAGCCGTAAATGTTTTTTTCATATATGGTTTTTTATTTCTGTATTCAATTATGTGTTTTGTGGTCCCACGTGCGCGCCTTCGTTTCGTGCTAGTGCTGCCACCTGAGTCTGATTACTCAGATTTGAATTAAAGTCACTAGATATTAAAAGTACCGCAATTGGCGGCCATATTTGTTCCCAATTCAGGCGGCAAATTTAAATATGGATGTCAAATAAAAAAACGTGTTGTATTTTGAATGTATGACGAATACGAATCAGATGATAACTATTTCTTAGGGGGCGGGTGGTAGTTCGCTACCTTTTCACACAGCGGGGTTTCAAGACGAGTTCCGACCCATCATACCTGCTCGCAGTGATTCGAATTATAAGTAGAGTGAAATATTTTTCAAGGGGGCAAGGGAAAAGAGGCAAGGAAACTGATTTTGGGGGATCATAAGGGGATGTTTGATAGAGCGAAAGTATATCTTTCCTAGAAAACTTTCGAAAAACCGACGATAGTACCCTTACTTTTCTGGAAATGATCGGTATGAATCGCACCTGTGTGGGTCCGAATCCTTGACTACCTGACCGCGGTGAATCCGAACTCGCCTCCTCCGTTCTTAGGTTGAGTGTAGACATTTTACAATCTAATGTTTATACAATTCAATGAAATAAATGAAGGAATGGTCTAGAACAGTGAAGATTTAATTTGTAGAGCCGTCTCATGCAGAAAACTCTATTTTGCTAAATCTGTTTTTTGGTTTATTGCAGTGCTATCGATTAATCAGTTGAAAATAAGTTTTTAAACATTGGTTTAATATATCATAAGTAATATATAACAAATTTAAACATGGAATGTTGGAAATGGTGTTTTTATTAATTATCATATTTCTGCACTTTAACCTAGTTATATAAAAGGTTTGTACAAATGAAAGTCACACAATACCAACTATTTAAAAACATGTTACAATGTTCAACAAATGAAAGTAATTTGATTTTTGACTTTTATAACAAATATTCAACAATACAATAAAACAAGACAATAAATCATGCAATACAAAATTAACATGTGTAATTCCTTTTACATAAAATTTTAAACATTTTATCAATGAAACAAAAGTACCCAAGTTATAAATCACAAAATGATGTTCAATGGAACTCTTAACTATTTGAACTCCGATTATCCAAATCCCTTATTCTAGTTTTATTATGACTTGGCTGTCTGAAAATGGATTAAGACAGCCAAACAGCTTACTTTATTTACCAATTCATAAAGACAACGATGCTCACGGTGATGGTTTACCACATTCATATTTTTTTAGACTTTCAACTCCACTTAAAACAATAACAGATAATATATGGTTCATAAAATAGCTACCTGCAATTCAATTTTTCTTTTACAATTGAAGTTAAATGTGGCTGACAACCTACAGAGAAAGTTCTAAAGGAATCTAAAGAGAATAAAAGAGAAAAAAACGAGTTTTTCCATTTTTTTTTCCTTCAAATTCTTGCATTTGAAACAATGTCCCCGACCTCTGCGCTTTGGAGGATAAATCAATCCTTATTCTAGGCATTATTCCCCAGGTATTCATGTATAAACATTGCGGTTACCTCATACGTTCATCTAAAGCAAATTTCTGACAGATGGGTCTTAGACTATAATTGTTAAAGTTTAACATGTTGCGCACACTTCACACCCTGTTAGGGGTCCCTTCACATTGGGTTTTTTGTCCTGGCCGTTTTCACTTACACCTACAAAACGAACGGTATTATCTGACGAGATTAACAAGAATCCAGACGAGTGTTGGTCCAACCAACACGATTTCGCTGTTTTCGATACTTTTGGACTGGATTCCTTCCCCCAGTTTTTTGGTTTCGGTGTTCTCCAGTAGAGAGGAATCCTAAAAATAAAAATAGAAGTAATATAAGTTTTACCCTAATTGTCTAATTAATTTTTAATGTTCATTGTATACAGTAATGTTAATTCTACACCTCACTGTCATGTATATGTAATGAATCATTATTAATTAGTTAATTATTTGAACATCACATACCTGTTCTTTATTTTGTACTCAATCCCACAAGCATAAATACCAACGCATGAGTAGCAACAGCATCTTCCTCTCCTGAAGCCTTTTTCATTGTAGGCTGCCCTATAATTGAAGAAGTGGTAACATCAAACTGTTGACCTGGTTTTATGCTCATCTCATCTACAAGTAGGACAGCATGCTTTTCAGTTTCATCAAACAGCTTCACCTATCAAAGAACAAACATACATTTATTAAACTAAAGTGGATAAATAAAAAATAGTACTAAAAAGTGAACTAGATTAAACAATTTGGTCTCGAAAGGCTACCTACTTTTCCTTCTACTAAATGTAATATGTGGAAGATGAGGAAAACGTGAAAGGAAAATAAAAACTAAACAAAACCCACAATTTACAACTGCTACATACCTTTAACTTTAACAGATTGATAACATCTTTCAAAATACCTGGTTTAAATTTCAAGCTTTGAAGGCGATGCTGGAGCGTACGAATACTAGGATAAGGAAGATTCTGATTTCTCATTTACAGATTCTCAGACTCAGATTCTTCATGAACCTCAGATTGTACTTCACATATATTATGTGTAGAAGTCGAAGGTTTCACTTCTACACTTGTGTTGAATTCACACAATGTCCCGTGCAGTAAATCAGGAACAGCATTCCACTTCAATAACTTCTTTCCATCGGCCCTATTCTGCTCGAACTGCATTTCAGAAAAATGTCTAAAAGTTACCAAAGTGAAATATTGCAAATTGCTAATTATTTTATAACGAACTAACCCCGAACGTAATGTAATTAAACAAAAATTAAATAATTTTAGCTACAAGGTGCTACAACTTACCGCTAGGTAATTTGAATAATCCCACATTACTCTCACGAGCATTGTATTTACACACGCAACACGAAGGCATTTCAGACGTTCTTAATAGTCAAATCACACAAACAAATTACAAATACTCTATATTTCACCTATCACCACACTGAACGTAAATAGAAACGGAGAAATATAACCTTAAATACTAATCGATACGTTTTTTAAACAGCTGTTTATATGAAAATCCGCCATATTTGTTCCCAAACGGGTGGTTCTCTCTCTTACTCATTGGTCCAATGAATTGCGGTACTTTTAATATCTAGTGACTTTAATTTGAATTGTGCAAAATTTAAGCAGTCGTCAATTCCGAACAATTCTTCGGAAAATTGACAAGGAAATCAGTTTCCGCAATCGTTTGGAGCTTGCAGGTAAAGTACCTTTCGAATTAAACACATCAACTTCACATATCTATGATATATCCGCGACAAAAAGCGCACTCTTGTGTCGTAACGCATGCGCACGCTAACCGCAGTCCATCCTGAATTACTGACTGTGAATTTAGGGTTAGGTCTGACCTGATTTGAGTTTCGATTTTATTTCCATTTTGAGTAATAATATAATTCAATAACACTACATATTTATCTTATGGCACCAGTTGAAGACAACGACAGCGGTATGGAATCACAGGATGGATCTCAATCGTTGGACGATTCCGTGGATAAGGCACCCAAGGAGAAGAAACAACTCGAAATTGAAGACAATGAAGATGACGAGGTAAGTGTTTCGTTGTTTTAAGGTACTTTAAATTTTTAAGATTTTTTTGTAGTAGTGGTTACCTAGTATTACCAGATAATTCTTAATGCTTTTTGAAAATCCCTTGCTAGACCAATATTGTGTAGCTGTTTGTATCCACTACTAGATATAGGCCAGACCTCTTCTAGATTCTGCCACTGTGTCCTGTTTCGTGCTTTGCCGATCCACTTAGTAATTATTCTTTGCATGTCTTTATCTAATTGGTCTGCCTCAACTTCTGTCATTCTGCTTCTAACATTGACCATCGCTTTTTGAGCCACTTTTGTTTCTTCGCGGATTTTTGGTGAAAACGGGTGTTTCGGCATTATGTGATCACCAGTGCGATACATTTCTGATGAACAATTTTACTTAAACAGATTCGGTATATCCCCTTGAAGGATATCATCTTGCTAACCATATCTATGCCATCTTCCTAAATGCCGTCTATCCTATAGTAATATGATGCGAAAGTCCATGGGTTTGATTCACTCTATCTAGATGTCCAAAATATGTGTAATTCTAAGTCGGTGTTACCATATTCTCCTGTAATCTTAAAGGACTATTAGAAACCAGTCAGGAATTGAGTTATGCAGAAATTAATATTTCAGTCAATATTTCCAAATGAAAATTTTAAGTCCATAAGCATTTATTCGCCTTCACCTAATATCATCGCCAAAATCGAGATGGCTCAGGTATTCACTGTGGATTAAATTCTTTAAATACATATTCCAACACTGCCATAAAAAATTTCAGAGAAATTGTGTCTGCTTCTTCATTCTTTTTGATACTTATCTGTAATTTCATGAAGTTTAATATGTGCTATTTCATTGTTAAATGTTTTATCAATTTGACATGTACATTCGTCTGCCAACTCTATTCTAGCGGTGATAACATTGCCTGTAATCCCGCAGTGTTGAATGCTTTTTTAAAAATGGACAAACACCACAAGAGTGTAGGCATATCGAACTCTCGAACTTAATAATGGTTTTAATTGTTTGTATACACTTATATGCTTTCATAGAAATCAAACTTTTGCTTTAAACATTTCGTGATAACTTCAGTAAATCATTGTGATGAACTTTATCAATTTTAGCCCGATGAGACGCTGTCAGAGCGCCTGTGGGGCTTGACAGAAATGTTCCCCGAAATGGTAAGGAACGCAACGTATGCAACTTACGTTAACACCCAGTCCGGCATTAAATTCGCTTACAATTTCTCTCGGACTGCACTCTGGATCGTGTTCAGCACATCAATTATTCTTTTTGCACCAGTGATCTTTGAAGTGGAAAGAGCGCAGATGGACGAGATGCAGAAGAACCAGCAAAAACAGGCAAGTTTTATAATCTCATTTATTTTGTGATTAAATTTTGTGACAAGTACACACAAAACATACCTATATATAAGTGGGGGTCCTACATCCACTGCTGTTTCCCACATTTCAATCGCCATCTCTTCCTATCTCTCCAGGTGTCTTCATCTATTGCTCTGTCTTTCGTTATTTCCATAATCCCATTTATCCATGACTTTGCTGGTCTTCCTCGTTTTCTTCTATTCGTCAGGTTGTATTTTAGAGCTCGTCTTGGCCATCTGTTTTCCTCTATCTGTCGCACATGTCCGTACCGCATAAACTGCCTAGTTTCTATTCTTTCTGATATTTTATATATTCTGCTGGTTATCTGTCTGATTTCAGTATTAGGTATATGTTCTGTTCTTGTTATGCGACAGGCTCTTCTCAGGTAGTCCATTTCAACAGTGTTCACTTTTTTCTTTCCTTTCTCAGTCATTTGCCAAGACTCCATTCTATATGTAAGGATAGGCTCCACAATTATTTTGTAGATTGTCATTTTAGATTTCAGTGTAGTTTTGTTAGATCAAAGTATTGAATTCAGGACTTGTACACTTTTCTTACCTTGTTGCACACTGTTGTTGTTGTTGTCTGTTGTTCCTTTACTAGAGATGGTACTTCTCAAATAGTTGTAATTGTGTCATCTTTTTATTTGTCTTATTTCCAAATTTGGGTTTTCATCTTCAGTACTTACTCATTGTCATGTCAACACTTAGTCATGTTCATGCTCATTCCCCATTTTTCGTACTCATCTCCGAGTTTCCTGGGCATATAATAATCTGTATCATCTTCGCTGCTTGCAGTTATCACTTGATCATCTGCAAAGAACAGTGTCAAATCGTAGTCATTAATCTTCAGTCCCATTCCCTCGCATTTTTGTCTCCATTTGTATAGTGCTTCTTGGATATATAATTTAATTACTAAGGTAGGAGAAAGACAACACCCTTGTTTCAAACCCTTCATTACTGTGCATGTCGTCGAGAGAGTGTTTCCTATGTTAACCGTGCTCTGAGGATTTTTATAGATATTTAGCAGTGCTTTTACATGTTTTACTAAGGTTCGTCTTCATCAGAACATTAAATAACAGTTTCAAGGGGATTGTATCATAGGCCTTCTCCAAGTCTATGAATACTAAATGCCTAGCGAGGTTTCGAGCTGCTCCTTTTTCAGTTACTTGTTGAAGAGTGAATGTGTTGTCTGTGTATGATCTTCCTGCCCTGAATCCACTCTGTTCTTCAATTTCGTTATACTCCTATTCTGCGACAATACAACCGTCCTAGTGAGTTAGTCACACTAATTCCTTTATAATTTTTACATTCCTTTCTGTCTCACTTTTTATATGTGGGATAATGTAGGCCATATTCCAGTTTTCTGGAATATTTTGACCTTCCACCAGACATTTATTGAAAACAAGCCATACCCGGCATGCATTGCAATGCCACATAAAGTTTAAAAAAAGGAGAGATAAATAAAAATTATAGATGACCCGCTGGACTTATTTCGAGTTTCAAGACTTGGCTCCTTCGTCGTCTCGTCTTTAAACATGTCATTCGTACTGTAAAGTATGAGTTCCCGGACATATAACATTAATTACTATAAAGCTCCTGCGGATCGTTCAAAATACGTGAGGAAAGTGTGAGGTCAGAATTTGGTAACCATGGTAACTGTTTCTACCCAATTTTTTTCTTATGCGAGATGAACATGGGAAAATTTTCAAGCAGCTGATAATCTACATAAACGAAATTTCTTAACTATAGCTGTGAAAAATAAGAAACATTGAAGTATGCAGTTTTCTTGTATATAAAAGAATACATGACACGTTATGGAGGAAGAAAGAAAAAAGTGATTTATTTCGGAGCTATGCTATGTGTTTGGTGGCAACTCGTGTTACAGTTGTTTGTATTGTCGGTTGCCTGCTCTAGGGGTTGCGATTGTGGGCTGAATCGGAGATTGGCTAGTGTGGCGCTCTACCAATCATTTCTGTACATGACGTATATATATATATAAATATATTATACAATGTGTTTCAAAATGATTGTCACCTAGTTGGCGTTGGAATTTCTGTGCATATAATTTTTGATGTGCCGCGCTCTATTGATTTGTACCTATCTAATTCTGACAACAAGTGACACTTCGAACATTTATTGTGAAACTGGCAATTAGTAGTACTGCTGGTAATTAACGGCCCTTTTCAGGGCCAAAACAAATAGACAAATACTCAGAATTCGTTTTCTTTTGACAGACAAAAACCAGAAGTTAAAACAGATTAGGTAGGTTATTTTGAGGTTATGTATAGCTAGTAGAAACTTCTAAACTCGGATCGGCCAACACAGAGAGTCATAAAATCACGTGAACAGGCGTTTCTGTGCCGGCTTACACGTTGCACGTGCATTTGTTGCAGCGGCGTTTTTTCATGTGGCGTTTGATGTTTTTCAAGAATAATTTTTTTTATTGTGTAGTATGTTTTACATTTCTTTTAATAATAATATATTACTGAATTCAGTTTTAATTTATTTTTTTTTAATTTATTTTATGACAATCTCATACATTCTATGACATTATTTATATCATTATTTTAATCACTACTTGTTACGCCTATGTGACGACAAATACAGCCCGTTTCGCGCCCTTCAAGCATAATTTGAGGTGAAAACAATGCGTGATGTTCACGTGTTATTTCTCTCTGTTGGGCGATCCGAGTATAGTTTCGCAAGGCGGGTCTTTTTATTTTACATTGGAATTCGACAGCCAACTAGATGACAATCATTTTGAAACACATTGTATAAAGCTATGCTTCCCCTCTCGGTCATTCCCAGAGTGCCTCATTTCGTTTTTGTTTTGTACATCTCGTTCAAAAAGAGAAAAGGTAACTGTTGCTTTGCTCAAGAGTGCACTCAAGCAGCAGTAAGGAGAAGAAATAGTAATAGCACAAGAATAACTAACAATCAGAAGACTAACAGAAAGAGAGGTCCGATATGGCCCTCAATGACCTTGAACGCACGTGCTTTGGTATTTGCCGATTTGTGCTGTACACACCCGTTCCTCCAAGTTCCTCCAAAGTCCGACCGACAACGACAACCCACCTTATTATCGGACCTCTCTTTCTGTTGGTCTTCTGATTGTTAGTTATTCTTGTGGTAATAGTAAAGAAAAAAGGAATCGGAGAAGGGGCACTACAACAAAGTTGAATTATAACTCTAAGGACAATTCTAGAACAATGAAGTATATATAGAAATACAAAGAAAAACTTGAAGTTTTGAGACCATGAACAACTGTTTTAAAACAAAGAAAAGAACAATGACATAAGATTCACAAGAAATGTTGCAAATGTGGATGAACATTTTTTTTAAAAAAAATCATCTTTTATCAAGTTCTTCATTAAGTGAGCGAGAAAATCTACACATTCTAGATTCATTAGTTCTCAACAATACTGAAACATTTCATTTGTATGTTAAACTGGTCGCCTGCACACTGTTCATATTCCACTCGGTCTTGTCCCATATGCTGTCGTTCTGGCGTGGGATTTGTATCTTCTTAGGGATGGGGTGGGGTAACTCTGTTATGATATGAAATAATTACCAAAAGAAACCATTCCATTACCATTCAGCAGAAACTAAAGGTGACTTGTTTTAAGAAAGGGAAAATAGGTAGAATATGAAATGTTGGCTGTATTAAATGAAATGATAGCTGTGATTTGAAATCAGATAAAAATATAAAAAAAACAGAAAATTTTTGTGATAAATAATATTTATATTAAAATTTGGTTAGAATAAATTAGAGTTCGTTGTAGTAAATTTTACTTAAAATATAATGTTTTCAAAAAAGAACAGAAAATACTTTAGGGGTGAAACAGTTGCTGTACCACCTTTTGCTACAAGCTAAAGATGATGTGTTTAATAATGCGCATAAGGGACTGACCAAAACATTACCTGGGACAAAATTTGTGATGTGACAAAATATTTTAAGAAAGGAAACATGGGAGTTTATTCATGTATTACAATTATTTCTTTTTCATTTTAGCTATACATCTATATTTTCTTTTCTAGATGTTGCTAGGGCCAAATTCAGCAATATCCGGAGGTGTACCACCACCTATAATGCCTCCTATGCCACAGCAGAGAAGTTGAGTATACAGTTGAATGGTTATTTTTGTTGAGATGCAAGCAGATTGTAAAATTGGCTGTAATTACATTGATTGAAAATAATCTCTTGCACCTACTGCATTTTTAATGCTGTTTTATCAAATGTTTATATTGAATAGTATGAATAGAGTGGTAATTCTTCCTAGCATATTTTTTTTATTGTTTATTCCTTGGCAATAAATTTGAGGGCATGTGTATTTATCTTGTTTATTTCGACTAAAACTCTTAGGTTGGGTTATTAAATTTTTATTTCATAAAAGATCTTATTACCCTTTAATCTACAATTACATTATTCTATGATATACAATTAAAAAAAAAACTGAGATGAGATCACAATGAAATGATCGAACTGCAACTATATTACTAAGTCTAAGTACACCAAACAAATTGTATAATTGTATTGACCTGCAAAAGGCCAGCTTGTATACTTTCGGGACAAAAGGGAGCTGGCGGGCGGGGGAAGCTCACATGCACTAACAAATTTTGAGCATTGATATGATGAAAAATCTAGAAATACCTAAGTAATATAAAATATTCATTTATAACAAGTAACAATGTCAAACCGCCAGAGGAAATTACAAAACGAATATAATAAATAGTGCCCAGAAGCATAAAAATATTCAGGGTGTTTAAGTATATTAATATTAAATCAACAAAAAAAAATTGTGACCAGCTTTTCTATTTCTATATGTAAATATTCGAGTCTAAGTTCAGGTATTGTATGTTTTATGACAATTAAGAGATTGTAATGATTTAACTATATTTTGTAATTTTCTTAGGCGAATTTTCCCCAAAAAAGAAGAAACAATTGGATTTTACATACAAAAACAATGTCTCGAAGGCAGTTTGATATGATTTCCTAACTTTTGAATTACTTTTAAGACTAGCTATGGGTCGTTCACTATGAATAACCTTACGAAGACGCTAAAAAATATAAAAAATTATAAAACATCAACAATTTTCATTGGCTAACTGGCCACATTGACAAATGTCTGCACTTGTGTTCTGCTAAATCCTTTATTTAAAGTGTTATCTTACAAAATGCAAAACGCACGGTGGAACATTCTCTGTAAAATTAGGATGGAATATGTAATGCTTCTCAGACAATAAACATCGAAGTAGTTAAATGATCACTAAAACTTGTGCACACCGGGTTCTGCGGAACCGCGAAGTCTTCATCTCGAACCTCATATTTGGCACTTCACTATGTTTACAGAGTTTTCGCTTTGTCCAACAGATCATTGATAAATTTCTGAAAAAAATAAAGAAATCAGTACCTCGATATCATTTACCCTTTTTACTCTTACCATTACATCACTTTGGGATCCTTTGGCATTGATTAGTAAATGCTGAAACAAATAAAGGTCAATGATTTAATAAAATTGATATCTCTAGTTTTTAATATAATCAAATAATACATATTTGAATCTGGAAGTTAACGAGGGGGGGAGGTTTCCGTCATTATAAAATTGTGAGTATAATGAAATCTACCATTTCGTGTTGATTTAACTAATAAGATAAGATATAAAAAATAAGACTTATCAACTTTTAAAATACTAATAAGAACATTGCGTAATTTTTGGGGTACTATTGGCTCTTTTTTGAAGTTATTTAAAAATTTTACAGAATTCTTACAGGTTCTCTTAATGAAACATTGTTTGAATGCAATTTATACCTTTTTTAGGCGTTTGGTTAATTACCACAAAACGATTGAAACAATCTAGTCAGTCTACAAAGTGTGGACATTTCTTAAGTTTCTGTAAATCTAAAAAAATCGGAATCACCTCGATTATCAGTCTTCTTCAGTTATTGGTCCCCTTTAGGGTTCGTTGGCAACATTGTCTCAACGAATCCTTATACTTTGACCAAAGTCCATCCATCTGTCCAAAAATTTGGAGATGGATTCGGACGGGAGTGCTACCATTTGAAAGTTAACGAAAAAAAATCGAAATATGACATGTCTAATTTATTTCTTACATTAACCAAGTTGTAACGCTTTAAAATTCGCGAGGGACCGCAACCCCCGCCCCCTTCCATCTCTTAAACTGCAGGACTTTCCCAAAATATTTAATGACGTAAAACACCTATTTTAGAAAATGTTGTTTCTTATAAAAGTCATGTTTTATTGAAACGTTTGTATGGTTTAGGAGCTACTTATTAAGTAAATTCTAAGAAAATCGTGTGGTAAGCCTTCCGATAGATGTAACACAATAAAGTACCTAGAAATCGGGTAAATTATAAGAAAAAAACAATTACTTTATTTATAGGGTGCTCGTTATAGATCGGACACTGTAATGTTAAAAAAGGTGTTGCGGCGAGCGCTGTCTGGTGTTTGGAATCAAACTCTTTCCTTCTTCTCCCGGCGAAATCTTTTTTTATCCACGGTGAAATTAATTTGTCAAAAATATTTACACTCCCCAGAGTGCAATAAAATTATAAAAGAAAAATTTTAAACGCAAATCCTAAGATTTAGTTTTATTTTGGTTTGATATTTAGATATAACATTATGTTTTGTTTTGTTTTGATGGAAAAGTAATAAATCGTACGATATTTTTGTTTTCGAAATCGAGTTTGGAAGAATATTGGATTCCTATTTCGATTAGTATTATGTAAACATATTGTGTGATAAAATGAACCTTGTAAAGTTTTTTGGACATTATATTTACAGTTTTTGGTGAATTATTAGAAAGCCATGAAAAGTATATGCTTCACACGCAAACCTAGGATGTATTGGATTAAAAGGAAATTGGTCTAGATTTTTAGTAACTACCTATTTAATGAAACCAAATTCAATTTAATAAGCAAATCATTAAAAGTAGTTAACCTTAACCACTATCCAAACGGACATTAGAACTGGTTACTTATTAACCCTTTAAGTGGCAAAAGACTGGGGTCTATTCAAAAACATATATGATTCATTAATTCGAATCAGTAATCAACAACTTTCAACCCACTAGGAGTTTTGTGGATCTTTTGTCATTTTTTATATTTTTTCTGAGGTGGGAAATTATTTTCCCTAAAAACATTCAGTGGAGAACATATATGATGGAAATCTCTGGGAAATATAGAACCCACCCTCAAAGTTTTGATTACTTTATCCTCACACAAAATAAACACATCTTTTTTATATGAAGTCAAATATATTTCTCATTTATCAACAAACTCAAGATTGATGAAAAGGCGTAAAACACATTTTGCACAGTGCTACATTACATTTCATACAGATAACATTACTTCTCTTTTCTTTTGCTTTCGTGCTACAGTTAGCGCAACGCCGGTATGTCTTACTCAATGTGGGCAGATGATCACCAACATTACTCAGTCGAACGGAATTCTGAATAGTTTTTTGGCCATCTGGATGGTTCCTTTTTCTAGCATTGCCTCGTCCGGGTGCATAACCGGGTCTCTTTTTGCTACAAAAATTAGCAATCAGTTCATTTGCTAAACATGACCTGAACTTCAAATGGCTCATGGGTTTTCTTTTTTGTGTTTTCATGCTTATTTTATACAGTATGTAAGAATTAACAACACATGCTTCCAGCAAATAGAAAAATATTTTCATCCACCATCTTCGAGATTTTCGATTGATATTATAGAAAGACATGTACTGATCGAATAAATCAACTCCACCCATGTATTTATTGTAGCAAGATATCATTTGTGGACAGTTCACTGGTATTTTTTCACCTTTTTTGTTCTTTCTAGAAATCGTTGTGGTGGTGCTAGGATTATGAATGGTTGACGCTGTCGAGACACATTTCTTTCCTCTATCTTTCCATTTTGTTACCCCAATATCATTGGATTGGGCGAAGTCATATTCGGATATTTTCATTTCTTTATCTTGCTTCATAATTGCATTCGGATAATGTTTCCTGTTTACACGTATTGTGCCACATGCAAATAGTTTTTTCTTCAGGAGATTATCAAGAAGAGTAATGCTCGTGAAATAATTGTCAAAATACAAACAGTAGTTCTTGTTAGCATATGGTTCTGACAGCCGCATAACAACTTTTTCTCCAAGAGATGTATTAGGAGTTCCATCATCATTTTTGCCCGTGTATATGCTGAAATTTAGTAAATAACCAGTTTCAGCACAACATAAAGCCCATACTTTGAAACCTCTTTTTGTGGGTTTCATTGGCATATATTGTTTCATTGAGGATCTTCCTTTATACCCTATCATTGACTCGTCTATTGAAATATTACGTGACGGAGTATAAAGTTTAGGAAAAGTTTCTTTCAAATGATTTAGAAGTGGCCGAAGTTTATAGAGTTTATCAAATTTTTCTGAACCTCTTTCAGGCATTTTTGAATTATCATTGAGATGCAAATGTCTCAAAATATACAGGAATCGTTTCAAAGGCATTATTCTGGCAATTCTCTCGATGTGAAAATTTTCATCATCGGACCAATATAGCTTTATAGTGGGTAGTGGGTGGAAACCCATGAATAACAGAATTCCAAAAAAAGCTTTCAACTCGGGTAAAGTTATATCCGGCAGTTCTTGGTATTGATGTACTTGTTGAGCATACAGATTACTTTGATCAATTATTTTTCTGAGGAAATCATCCGGTAAAAATTGCAAGAAGATTGACAATGGACTACTCGTATTCAATGGGGTTGTTGGTCCTGAATTTTCAGTAAAGTTATTTTGCTTGAATATTACTGGGTGTCTAGTGGTCTTGGTCCATAAGTAACTTCCTTCTGTTTCTTCAATTTCTTCAGATTCGGAGTCGGAGTCAGGTTCAGAGGGAAAATCTTGATTTGAAGATTGAACTTCATTCATACGTAAAAACTTAGTTCGACCATTCCGATGTTCGTCCGGGGAAAAGTCTGGATCAGCAATCGAGTCATCTGATTCTTCAAAATATTCTATATCGGCATCTTTTGAGCAAGAGGGAAGATTTATTGGTGATGTTATTGGAAGATTTTTATCTTGATTTCTGAGAGAAACTGTTGCTGAACTTCGGATTTCCCCAAGTGGTAAAGAATCTTCAGCGTCTGAATCACCTCCACATTCTGAATCCACAGCCATTTCTTCCCCAATTTCATCCTCATACAACAATTTTTCCAACTCATCATCACTCAAACCCCTTCTTTTCATGGAATACATTTTCCTGGAGAGAAAAAAAGTATGTCAACGTCATACAATATCCCTATTATGAATTAGCAGGTATAAAAGTTAGGGCATTCATTCATATTTTATTGTTTCACAGGTTAGCCAAATAATTTTAGGTATGTATTCGTTCTTTCCCCTTGAATATATACCCTAAGTAATTGAAATAACATAAAAACTGTGTTGTGAATATCACATTTGGAATAAAATTAGCGAAATTGAATCACCAACAATATAACCTCAAAGTGGGAAAGTTCGAATAATTCATTATTTCACTGGCAAAAAGTCGAATTATATCATATATCAGTATCATTACCCATTGAAAATTATGTATACATAATTCACTTACCACTTTTTCTGATAAAACAAGCGAGAAATTCCAGAAGAACTCGATAATTGTAAACAAAACACTTATTTCACAACAGTATAAAAAATATATAGTATTTAGTGGACCTCTGGGATAACTATTTCCCACCAACATACATATGACAGAGATCGGTGATTCATAAATGATCAAAAAGATGGCAGCACACGAAACATGCAATATAAATAATAGTTGGTAAGTATAGATCCCACTAAAACATCATTACATAATTTCAGATGTGGTGGGAAAATCATATCCCTGTATCACCTAAAGGGTTAATCAGAGTACACTTCTTCAACACAACCGTATATCTTTCCCAAAACATCGTGTATTTTTTTAGTGATCTGAACTTTAATATGCATGCAGCATACACAGCATAGTATGTAATTAAACATAAATTTAATAAATGTGACATATACCTAATACAGTTGTCTTTTTTTTTAAATTAACAATAAATACCTGTTTCGATATGAGTTAGAACGCTTTTCTTTCTTATACATTATTAATAATTCAATGATGGAACGATTCCTCCAACCCTAGAATTTTGTGTATGAAGCGGACACTCTTTACGGCTTGTTTGAAACGTTACATAGTTTGTTCTCTTAAAACATTATGCGAGTCTATAGAATAATATTTACAAATTTGTAAGGCTCTTAGTTACCGAAAATCTTTTGAAACAATCTACACTGTTTATTAGGTTACAAAAAAAACTGCCTACAATGACTGTCGAATGTTGAATCGACCCTTTTCAATAGTTAAATTTTCAGCTTCCACTCAATTTTTCGCAAACTGGAACATACAAATAACCAAACGTTAGACTCGTTAAACTGCATGCTAAACATTCCCCATTCAATACCCTTCCCTACGTAGCCACGCAACATTTTCACTTCTCGTTTAATCCCCCCAGGAAGGTAAATGCATTCCATCTTCTCCCCGAGGGGGATGACAACGGCGCACTCGACTGCAAACGAGCTCTCGGCTGTAGTTCGGTATTCACCCGCCGCTTTTCCGAACGGGGCGAACGCCCCAGACGGGGGTTGGGCTTCCCTGTCGGAAAATGTGGGGGAGGGCGAAGGAAAAACGCGACCCTTTCGCCCCTCGACGAGCTTTAATTACGTGGAAATTAAATGGGGAAATGTTATGGCTGAGTTACCAGGCGTAACTTAGATTGGCTACACGCGAAGATGAGATGTGGAGTTTTGTATCGGTTAACTTAAACTTTAACTTAAGCGGTTAACTTGTTTTCATCAGTTTTAATGTTGTATACAGTAAAATCTAATATATAAAGCTGAAAAGATAGCCAGGCACCTGAAATTTATGTAGCCAGGTATACTGTAGGTGTACAAACGGCCATGGAGGTTCGAAAAAACCCAAAATTCCACCTTGTTACCGAGATTAAGGGTAGTTTATAATTTCGTTCGCCAAAAAGAGATATGAATACATGCAATAAAATGAGACGAAAATTGTAAATAATGAGGGGAGACGTTTCTTCGAAAATTAATATTATTTGTGGTTTGTGTTTATTTTTGTTTTCAGCACTATTTAAAAACCCCGAATTTTCCTTACCGCGGGGGTAGAAAACGGGATGTAATCTGATTTAATGGTGTCCGAATAGCTAGACTTGACACGTTAATAATTTTAGCTCCAAGATGATTCAGAAAAATACTACAACTCTGAATTTCCCTTTTGCGAGTACTGAATTTCCGATAATCCCAAATTCCGAGGAGAGGAAAAATAAGCGTGACATTTACTTTTGTCAGCAACACTACATACACACCATTATCGAGGTGTTGTCGCTATATAGTTAAATGCAGCTATTCACATGGCAGACAAACGTGATGTATCTTTAAAAATTGCACTTAAGTTGAAAACGGCCCGTGTTTGTTGAATTTTGAACTAGTGGAATGTAGTAGAAAAGACTACGAAGAATAAAGCTTGAAAAACTAAATTCCCTAAATAAATAGTTCATATTCATGTAGATAAACGTGTGTTCATATAGAATTTTTGTTGTGTCGCATTCTATTCAATTTTAAATTCGGGAATGTTTCGGTGGTGAATTTTCCCTTTTCAGGATGTTACGGGGGGGGGGGGGGGATGTAAAGACGAACGATTGATCTCGACTGTAGTATCCAACGGGGACTATTTAGTTGTACCACGAATACCTGGACCATCTAGGTAATTTTAATCCCACCCTTCAGTTGTACCAGCACCATCCGCACCCTTCCACCGACCTATAAATACAGCAAAATTTTAAACAATAGCTAATAGTGCTCCTCACTTTTTCGCGTGTAATAATGTTCTACTTCTGGGTTAAGTGGGCTACACTATTTTCGTACTATTCGTTATCGCTTGTTAGGGCAAGGTTTAGTAAAACGAACACGACCGATGACTTATTTCGACTATAAGCCGTTAATCTCCTCGAGCGATATCCGTGGCACAACTGTAGGGTAGGCTTGTCGGTTTCGTACCCTCCGTGGTACAACTGACGGCCACCGTATCCAAAATGTTTTAAACAGTAAAGCTGGATTTATAAACTTGACGTTCCGTTGCCGTTTTGCGTTGACGTTTGACGGTACAAGTTGTTGTATTGATTGATTTGTATCGATTTGAATTGTTTACGATAGAAGGAGGGATGACGACGGGAGCTTTAATGATGATTTAAGAGTTCCAGTAGGTAATTTGCTTTTGTATTGTTAATAATAACTAAACAAAGGCATTTTTCAAGTTATTCACAGATCTTTTTCCGGAAACTGCCTATATGGGGTGTTTTTTTAAATTTCACCTCATAGTAGGCTGTGGATAGTGGTTGTGAATCATAGACATAATACTGTATAGACTACGGATCGGTATAAGGAGCGATGTGCCGAGTGGGAGCGAGAGGCAAATAAATAAGGCGACTTGCCTCTCACTCTAAATAGGCGGAGCTAACAACTCCGTAACCATGACGCTCTAACCTCTACAGCCTCATGTCAATCATGTGTCAACATAATCAAGAATTTGTTATCACTTATCTTCGAAAACTATTGAGGAAATATAAGAAATGAAATAAAACTGTAAATATAGCGGGAAAATAGTGGAATTGAGAAGAAAAAGTTCGTTTTCTTGGAGTTTAGAACCCGCGACCTCCAAAATAAAAGGACGTGACGTAACTGACAAAAGTTAGAGGTTAGATCGTCATGGTTACGGAGTTGTCAACTCCGCTCATTTAGAGTGAGAGACAAGTCGCCTTATTTATTTGCCTCTCGCTCCCACTCGGCACATCGCGCCTTATACCGATCCGTAGTCTATATAGTATTATGTCTATGTTGTGAATATGCGCCTTACTAAGGAATGTCAAAGTTGACATAACCTCACTTTTTTAATAAAAATTGAAACTGCTCCAATCGGTTAATAGTGCCTTGAAAAAGACAGCTCACTCATCTACGCCTAATTAATAGAACCAAGCTGTCTTTTTCAAGAAACTGATTGGAGCAGTTTCAATTTTTATTAAAAATGTGAGGTTATGTCAATTTTGACATTTTTAGTAAGGCGCATTCACAAACACTATCCACAGCCTACTATGAGGTGAAATTTAAAAAAAAAACACCTGATATAAAATGAACTTCCCCAAAAAGTTATTTGCATATATTGAAGAACCTATATATTTTATTTTACTATGGAGCTATCCTGATCATGGAAACACTTTTGATAATAAATCTGATAATTCAATCTCTCTTGTAGGCTAAGGAAATCGTAGAAAACAACTTCCTTGAACAGCAGTGTTGATTTATTCAATGTAACAAGAATTTCATTCATAATACTTTAATTCGGTTAATCTAACCTACCACTTTCAAACAGCATGAAATGTGCACAAAATTGTGAAGTGAAACAGCTTTTAAAATCGTTACTACTGGAAAACGATTTTAAGAAAATTTAAAAATACCCTGAAAAAAGTAACGGATATGAGTTTCTGTATGAAGTGAATGATTTTGTATTGGTTTCGTCGACAGATTTTGAAACAGTACTTTTTAAAAACTTAATTTGGTTGGTTTAAAACCACAATTTTTTTATTCATAAACATCAATCACATAGAAGGCAAAAATTTGAACAGAATGTTTTGAGAAACATGTGATTGTTACAATCTGTTTTATTGTTTTTGTAATTTTCTAATTCAACTTAATTTCGATTTTTAATGTAATTAATAATAATATCATCTCTTACAATAAAATTATTTTTTAGAATACATTCTGAACTATTGTTGCATATCCGTATTTTTGGTAGATTTTGATGCATACAAGCCTTTCTATATAGTCTTCGGACCGGCGCGGCGTATCATTTCGAAAGTGATTAGATGATTATAAAGCTGTAACTTCGTATATGGCTTCATTCCGAAGAGTTTGCCTCATTCTGTATATATGTGTCAACGGTACATTTTATGGATTCACAAGATTTTTTTACACAAAATTATATTAGACCTATTCGAAATTCATAATAATAAACGGCAATATTCAAATTTTAGCAAAGAAATGGGACAGTTTAGCAAAGGGATAGCGTGTTTTAATATTGCCGCCTTATTGCTGCATTTTTAATCTTCCAGAATTAGTTTGGGAAACAAAAATGGGTCGTGCATATATAAAAAAAATGGCGATGTGTAACATCAAGACTGTCATATGGCCGGACCAAATATCCATGGCAACATTATTAAAGTGCCTTTTACGGAAGTTTTAGAAGAAAATGTTTCAAATAAAAGTTGTAACCATCAGTGAGGTCAGTTCAAATCTAAAATTTGGTAAGAATCGGTAAAGCCGTTTTGGAGAAAATTCAGGAAAACTGAAAATTCACAAGAGTAAAGGGTCCTTCGCAGAAGATCAGTCAGATAAACGATAACGGCAATCAATAAGAATTAAATAGTAAAGTAAATATACAAAGTTTAACGAAAAAATCGTTGGACCAGTTTTTGAGATAATCCAAGAAACACCTAAAAATAACAAGAGTAAAATGCCCTTTGTCCTTAACTGATTGTGACGAAACTTATGTGGTCGCGAGTTTTCAGGGGATCCAGCC
This sequence comes from Cryptocephalus moraei, assembly GCA_946251905.1. Taxonomy (NCBI): domain Eukaryota; kingdom Metazoa; phylum Arthropoda; class Insecta; order Coleoptera; family Chrysomelidae; genus Cryptocephalus; species Cryptocephalus moraei. Next base: position 34,618,625 of record OX276454.1, on the reverse strand, counting down.
TAAATACAAAATTTCAACTTTCCGCTATTTATAGTTTCTGAGAAAACGTTGGCCACATACACTATTCATACACACAAACATACACACACACAGACATGTTTCGAACTCGGGGGATCTCAAAACGTCCAGAAATGCCAATATCTCAAATTCCGAAAATCAGCACGATTACAATACTTTGTCTAATTTTATGGGTAAAGTAATATCTTCGTCCCCACGGTATTAATATTTTGGAAAATATTCGTAGTGTTTGTATTGACGACTGCTTTGAAATTCTTTGGAAAAACTGAATTTTTCATGTTATCCAACGGAAAAAAAATACCTACTTCCACAACTGTTAAACCCATAGTTATCGTAATTTCCATTCTTCCTCAATGAACTTTTGGATCAATTCGTCATGAGTACATATATGCGGGTATTACACGCATGAAAAATTTAATCTTCAAGGGGGCATTTCAGATAAATTTATTGTTTTTATTTATTTTTATTTAAATAACAAAGATTAGATTTCAGTATAGAAAGTATAAGAAAAACTGAAAAAACAAAAATCTGATTATGTAAATGTTACAAGTTTAATTTTTTCTTGTTACTGTGTTCTTTCAATTGATAAAGAATTTCCGTTTTGTTTCTTGAACTAAAACTATTACATAGTACCAAACCGTGTATAATAAATTAGGTAGGTATATTAATAATTTTAAGTTCTGCACTTTATTAAATTTTTTAACAATCTTTTCTGGTAACATCACATTTTCTATCTTGACAAAACTTATACACACCTTGTAGTCTTTTACAATGGTATGGTACAATGAGATTGTTCGACACTTTTTATTTACGTACTAATTACTTATAGTAAATCCACTGAGAAGAAAACACCCACGAAACGAGAAAAGGTAGTAAAATTAGACAACGCCTAATACACGTCGTTTGCTATTGGTGGAAAAGTCATAAAACTTTTGGCGGGAATTGTTGATGTACAGAGTCGGTTCAGTAAAATTAAAAAGTTTAGTTGTCTGATCTATGGTTGTCTGTTTACAAGCGTCCAGGTAAGTCGTTGACGGTGATAGTGGACTTTTAGTTGATGGTTTATTTTAACGTATCGCTATTGTTATTCGGTTTTTGATATAAATTTGTATAAACATATTTCTGTGATCTATTGCAATTATGGAAAGACACCGTCCCTGCTCGCCTCTCAAAAAGAGACCTGGAACATAAGCTGCGGGGAGAAAACCATTATTTTAAATGTATACAGAAAAGAATGAAATGAACATCCTTAGTCAAATCTTAGTAAAAGATAAATTATAGTCAAGGCGATCATTCTTAATGCGACCCTGTACTTATTCGCTAGCTGGTCGCGCGCTTTGAATTTCGACGTTTCATGAAAGTTTTCTTCTCAGTGGATTTACTATAGTTTATCATTATATGTATTACTAATTTTTAAACGAATTTTTAGATCTCGTCATAGAATTTCATTGACGAAGTGATTGCGATTTTCTATGTATTTTTAAACGCGGAATGTGATGTCCCAACTGATTTCGGAAAGTAGATTCAAAACCGTATCGCACGTTTTCTTCCCGTACACGAATAAAAAGTAAACACGTCTTTTTCAAAATGAGTATTTTGTGAATATTCAGTTACCGAATCCATATTATACCTAGATACTTCAATCGATTCTAAATTTAACAAATCAACTCGCAATTCTTTATTCGAATTAAGTTTCAAGAAGGTAGAGTATTTTTTATTGTAATGCAATCTCTACTTGAAATTTGGAATTTTGATCCGGAAAAACATAGTGTAACGCGAAATGTAAACATCAGCGCGAAATGTGTTTACTCTTATCGGACGGCGGCTTACCTCAAAGGAACGCCTTTACGCTTAATTGAGCAATAAAAAAACCGTCCCGGCAACATCTTATTAAAGAAGAATGATTTATTACCTTCTGGACGTTCCTAGGTAAACATTATTAGGGAAAAGAAGGATCAAGTTATTTCAGGAATCATCGCGAATACAATTGAGATATGTATTTGACTTGCGGTCGGAGAGAGGAGATTAGACGTGAAGCCGCGACAGAGTAAACAGTGCGAAAGACGGACAAGCAAATTGTACAAATAGTAAATTGAAAAATTAAGTGTGTTATATAAATTAATTAGTTAGTAATCGTGTAAATAAATTAAGTAGTGTGTAGTGTATAATTAAGAACAGTGTAAATAAAATAGAAATAAACGTTACAACAGTTTTTGTTCTACGGTAGAATTCCATACTCGAATGAAATCATTTGTATCGGTTGCATTGATTTGCAATAAATGACTGATAATTTGATTCTTGGTTTAAAAGAATCTTATGTAAAGAGGGAAGTGAGACTTGATATGTCCAAAAATTTTTTATTTCGCTTCCAATCTCCCAAATTAAATTTACTCCTCAATGATGGACCAAACCTAATATCGATATAATGTGTTTATTGAGATATATATGTTATCTTGCTTGCCTCGACATTGGTGGTGTTTCCTCTACAGGGTTGACTGAAGATGGGCACTGCACGGCATGGCGCAACATGTCTCAATAAACGTATTCTATCGATTTCAGGCCATTCTTTCTTTGAAATTTCCTTCGAACGTTCAATGCTCTTTGCAGAGAACCTCACGACTTTCCCTTTTTTGCTATTTTTTATTTGGTTTTCTTAGTTGTACTATTATTTAAATGAACCTACGTGCAAAACAGTTAACTACTTTGAATTCTGAACGTCATGTTTGCTGTAATAAAGAGAAACTATTATTAATCACGACCTTAAAAAGTTAATGTTCCGTAAATCGTTTTAATTTCGTAAACATGAATCTGCCTAATTACTTACTGAAATCACCGTACTAATTTAAAATATGTGCATAAGTATATTAATTTTTTAAAGCAGATTATCCTCGGTTTTAATCAAATGAGTCGTATCACATAAAAATAAGCGTATCTGATTCTCTGTACAGGGAGTTAACGATCCGTAAAAAAGTCCATTAACTCATTTCGGAATTCAAGTGTGTATAGTATCAACAAAAATTTCAATGGAACCGCTTGACATCTTTATTTACTTCCGTGATATATTTACAGTTAAAAAAAATTTAAAAACAGTCGTAGTGTGAGGGTAGGACAATTCTGAGACTGACCGTCATTTAACTATTGATTACAGCAATTGAACTGTTTTAAGGCTTTGCACTAAATGGGTCCGTTCGTGTCACCTCAATGTTTTATATCGCAATATTATTAAAATGCTTTGAATTGTTAGGAATTTAAGGTGACATACCTGCAAATGCCTCCTCCGTTGTTCATCACTGTCCATATCTAGGAGCTCATCTATATCGACTTCCACTTCTTCGTTGCTTACATCTTCTACTTGTTTCTGAAATAAAACGTTAAGTGTAATTTATTCTGCGTACTGCGAGGAAGTTTTTATTTAAATAAGACCAGACCATCGCGTAAATTAAGCTACTCCCAAGTTAATGCTTGACGGATTCCTCTTGTTTTCAGTTAATTTGAATGTATAATTTTATTAAAGGTGCCTTGTTTAAGTAAGTACATAAAATGCCCGAGTTATTAGCTTAATAAAAAATAATGAACTGTTCATTTGACTAGTCGTAGCCGTTGAATAAACCCTCGGCTGTTCTCGTTGGTTCTGAAACAACGCATTTGTTTCGATTTTTATTCTAGTTTCGTCTATTTTAGTCATATTTTAAATGTCACGTTGTGGATTAGGCACCAAAGAGATGCGCCAGATGTTTTCGTTATAGGTGTAAAATCGCGTAAAGATGAACATTAATGCCATTATTTGCATGTGTTGCTAAATTAATTATGACATCTAGATCGATTAAACGTTGAGTAATCACCAAGTTAATACAATATTAAAACTATTAGTTAAAGGTTTGCATGAATCACATCAAGCGTTTGAAATCAAGATTGATCACTATAATGATGCTTTTTTGATATATGATAGATCAGACGCAATGCCCGGCGTCTTTTGTTATTTGCAAAAACAATATCCTCATACTTAATAGCTCATATCTCGAGAATGCTAAGAGACACACGAAAGAAAAAAAAATGCATCACGTGAAAGCGCGTGTCATACGTTATTTACATCCATAAAATAGAAACATTTCATTTAAAATTTGGGAATTTAGTCGAAAATATATTCTTTATCGCGTTGTCATATATGGGTCATTCTTTGACACTTCACCAGACTCAAAAATAGAATTTTTTTTTTGATAGTGGCAATGTTTAGGGTAACTATTGAATAATTTGATCCCAAACTTTGGAGGTCTAAAAAAATTTCATGCTCCAGCTACGGGGAATTGAAGGAGCGGAAAAATCTGATTTTTGAGAAAACACGAAAAAGAATTCCTGTAGCTCTCTTCAGCTGCCTCCTAGGAAAAAAAGTCATTAGAGATTTTTATTGGCAAAAAAGACGTACTTTAAGAGGAAATTTTCTTGGTATGGCTAAAATACAAAATTTTTTTTAGGCCAATCTGAAATCTCGATTTCATGGGTTTTTGCCAAGAACCCAAACGAAACAATCCGAAAAAAATCACCGAGGTTCCTTTCATCAAATAGAAAAAGCCCTGAAATTCTTGGAGTGGCAAAAAATTTCTTGTTCGAGAACGACACTAAAAACTGGTGACTTCAGTTGCTAGGGTGAGCCTCGTATATCGTCGAACGGCAGGAATAGGTATACAAAAATCTTGATTTCCCGACTCTGCAAGTCGTTTTTGATCACTATAGTAAATCCACTGAGAAGAAAACATCCACGAAACGAGAAAAGGTATTAAAATTAGACAACACCTAATACACGTCGTTTGCTATTGGTGGAAAAGTGGTTTATTTTAACGTATCGCTATTGTTATTCGGTTTGTGATATAAATTTGTATAAACATATTTCTGTGGTTTATTGCAATTATGTAAAGACACCTTCCCTGCTCGCCTCCCAAAAAGAGACCTGGAACATAAGCTGCGGGGAGAAAACCATTATTTTAAATATATACAGAAAAGAATGAAATGAACATCCTTAGTAAAATCTTAGTAAAAGATGAATTATAGTCAAGGCGATCATTCTTAATGCGACCCTGTACTTATTCGCTAGCTGGTCGCGCGCTTTGAATTTCGACGTTTGTGTTTCATGGAAGTTTTCTTCTCGATGGATTTATTATAGACTTGCACTTGTGAGCTTGGAAAAATTAGACATTAAATAATTTAACAACCGTCTCTGATGGACATAAACAGAGACTGTGTCATGTAATGTATCAAATTGTCTGATATGACGACAAATCCTCGGCTTTTGATATCCAGGTTTTCTCTATAATTGATGTAAAATATGGGATTAGATTATTCAATAGTTACCCTAAACATTGGCACTATCAAAAAAATTTTCTATTTTTGAGTCCGGTGAAGTGTCAGAGAATGACCCATATATAGATATAGCGAAGGAATTTCCTAAGGTTTCCAACTCTAAAAATGTTGAATAAGTTTTCGGAACAACCACTTAAGTACTCCCACGTCTGTACATTTCTTTTTCTTTTTTCCCTATTTTAACAAAGTAACGACCTTTCCTTTCAACGAGAATCCCACGTAGGGTGCGTCAAAGGAAAAGTTATGAAATTTCTCACGAAGTTGCTTTTGAACAGAATAATCGACACTGCAACAACAAACTTCGTACGTTTTATGTAGCGGTAGGATTTTATCCGATGTTAGTTATTATTACAGTTTTACAAAACATATTAGTGACCTTAAAATCACTTCAATTCAAACAAAAAAAAAGGATTTTGGTGCATATGTTATGGACCAAGTGATTAATGGGGCATTGTATATAATGCCCGGGCATTTTGAAATATGCCCAACATGAGAAGGCAATATGATAATATTTGTTAAAATAATTAAATTGCCCGGGCTTTATAAATAATGTCTATCACCTGTTGGGCAGGATAATAAAAACACATGTTTATTTCCATTCATGTCCCTTAATAAGCAAAAAGAGCACAAGTAATATGTGGAGGATTTATTCCCATATTTATTGAAACAATTGCCGCTTTGAAGGCATCTGGAGTTACACAGTTTCTTTTCTTTGCGACAACTGCATATATTAGTCTTTACAGTCACCTTTAGAACCACATAGAACATACACTGTAACCTTGCCCTTCACATTTAGACATCCTAACACACTCTCTCAGTGAAATCTCTGTCTCCGGAATATCTTTAAGCGAAGCAAATCGTTCCTTACACACTGAAAATTTGTTTCTTGAATAACTTTGATTGAGAATAGCATGTATTGTTCCTAATTTGTAAAGATTTGAGGCTGTTATTTCAGTCACGGTAGCAACGAGCTCGATCAACATCTGGACCGCGGACCCACCTATTTTAGCTACGGGATATTTAGCGTTAGATGCGTCCAACATTTTATTAGCCTGTTTCTCCTAATTACTTGAGCCAAACATTCCTTACAAACATAACATTTTCTTTCTTACTCTTCACATTTTGTTCTGATGAAGCCATTTCGTTTGTGGGTATTGGATTTAAATCCGAAGTTTCTTCACAATGCACATCTAAGGTAATGGATGGTGAAAATCTGCTTAAGCGGGCTGAATATAAATTTGTATAATTATTTTCCGTGGATTCTAGTTGATTTATTTTGGCACACTCTACTTGGTCTATTTCGATGGACTCTACTTGATCATTTTCGGTGGACTTGGTTCTTTTCAGGGATAGTGCTTTCGGTGGATTATAGTTTTTCTAAGTCTTCTTCTGAATTTACATCAAGCAGAGCTTCATATACAGTGTTGGAGTATGCATGCAAGAGGGCAAATCTGAGTAAAAAAGGTATCAATATAAATGGAGAAAATCTAAACCACCTTCGATTTGCGGATGATATTGTGCTAATAACGGACAGTATAGACGAAGCTAAAGACTTACTGAACAGACTCCACCGCTCCTCCCTAGAAGTAGGACTGAAAATAAATATGTCTAAAACACAAATTATGACAAATCTAGTACTCAGCGAAAGCATAAACATTGCTTGCTGGAGCAGCCATCGATCAGACTACTTCTTACAAATACCTAGGACACGAGATTTGCCTTGGAAGAGATAACCAAACCATCGAACTAAACCGCCGCATTAGACTGGCCTGGGTAGCTTTCGGCAAACTTAACTATGTTTTCAAATCAGATATCCCAGTAAGCCTTAAAAGGAAAGCATTCAATCAATGCGTGCTGCCAGGTCTTACCTATGGAGCAGAGACCTTGACACTTACGAACAAAACAGTGTACAAAATTCGCGTAGCACAAAGGGCCATGGAACGCGTCATGTTGGGTATCTCTCTTAGACAACGAATTCCAAACCAAGAAATTCGACGCCGAACAGGAGTCCTGGACTCGATAGAGAAGATAACAACCCTCAAGTGGAATTGGGCAGGACATGTCGCCAGAATGACGGACAACAGATGGACAAAACGTATATTAGAGTGGAGGCCGAGACAAGAAGCCTACCGAAACCGAGGCCGCCCACCAACAAGATGGACCGATGACCTGAAACGCTGCCACAACAAGTGGATGGCAGCACAAGACCGAGATGCATGAAGAAGAACGAGGGAGACCTACGTCCAGCAGTGGACACGAGATGGTTGACTGATGATGATGATGATGAGAGCTTCATATGGTATAGAAGAACATTTTAGTCCTACTTTCAACGTCGTTCCGGACATGGCTTCATATGGAGTACAGTTTATGCATGTGTGATGAGCTCTATTTTTCATTAATTGCACAAAACGTAATGCTTCTGACTTCTGACCATTTTTTTGTGTTGTTATCCAACACAATACCATGTACTTAGGATGTTCTCGATATCTTGGTTTGCTCTTTCTACTGACCCTTGGCTTTGAGTGTGTCTCGGTTTACCATGCACATTTTTTTATCAACGCCCCGCCAAATCTACCCAAATAAGCAAATTGCCCGACGATTGTGTAGCAATATTCATAATGACCAGACACTATGATAAATAATGAAGTTTAGGTAATACCTAATCACTTGGCCCGATCTGACTTGTCATTATTCATAATGCCCGGGCATTATAAATAATGCCCTCATTAATCACTTTGTCCATAACACATAGATTTATTTGATAATAGTCACCTTATATTGATTTTATTATTGATGCAATTTTTTAAACAATTTTATTATATTTTTTTCCGAGAAATATAAAAGCGATGGTCGGTCAGTCAGGTCTCTTCATTACTAAAATTTGTAAAAAGGTCGAATCGTCAGGCAATCAAACCACTGAGTCAGGTGTCATTTTAAAAACTGTTAAATTATCTAGAAACGTTCTATACGTTTGGCTGTGTATGCATATAGACTTTTCTCCTTTTATCCAAAAAATAGTTATTTTGCAATGAGGTGAGTACTTTCATGAATGGTTTAGCAAATATTCACATTTACCTATTTTTGTAGATCTAGGCAACGTCAAAATAAAAAATATCGCTAAACAAAACGAGCTTCCAGATGGGTCAATCATGCCACTTTAACGATTGACATGGTTATCAACATTAACAAAACAAATAATTTGTAAGAGGATTATTGGTACATCATCAATTCCTTTAAATTCTCTTATTGACCCGTATCTGTAACTAAGTTCAAAGGCCATTCCGATCGATGCCTTTATTAAAAACAATGATAGTATTAATATACATGCAACGGAAAAGTACAATTACACGATCATTTTTCTTAAGGCAGAAAAAGTTGATTGCTTTCGGAACGTCGATAGTAGGTTGTGGAAGCAATATTTTACTATTCATTGTGTACGCGGGGAGTTCCATGAACTCAAATTAATTTACATTAATTTTCTGCCGTTTTCCAGCGCCGCCCACGCGGATTCCGCGTTCTATTTAACAAGGAAGCACAAGAGCTGCACGTTATTCATCAATTTTATGAACGGGCAAATTTTTTAGATCAACCAGAAGCGAGAATACTTAAACGTAGATGTGGTCACGCCGCTGAAACTACACGCCGTCTGTACACCACATGAAGGGAATCCATAGAAGTGAAAGATATTTTGGTGCATATTAAATCTCATGTAACTTTCCTTTGGGTTGATTCGGCTACCTTTTCAAGCACCAACATGCTTTATAGCTGTGGGTCCGTCGATCGAACAAACAATGCGAGTTCTGTGTTATTTTTCCGAGTCGGACATTGAAATGTCGCAAAAATATCCGTTTTTTTCTATAGCTCCGGTACATCTATGCTATATGCATATGATTAGAATTAAATGCGTTTGAAACATCGCTTCAGGCCTAACTTAGAAATGTCTTCTAGAACCACACCTAGAACTTCTGTTGTGTGTTCTGAGCGATGTGCTAAGCTACAAGCATGCATGAACAGTGTTATTATTGACTGGAAGTATGAAAGAATGAATGAAATGAAAGAATGAAATTGCACTCTCAACCCCGAAAAATTGACAACCCTGGGTGGGACTTGAACCCACAACCTCTGGCTTTACGCGCCATTACTCTACCAATTGAGCCACCGGGTTGGTGGAACAAGATTGTAGAGGAGGCATATATGAATTGAATTCCCACCCAGAACCATCAAATTCCCGAAGTCGAGGGTGCAAGGGATGATAGGCTATTGGGCAACGCTGACGGGTCACGCTACATAGTAACGTAAGACCCCGTTCGTCCCTGTGCCCCACAAAGTCGTTTATGGCCGACCACCATATGAATTAATGATAAATGTTTTAATGTTCAAAGCGGTTAACACCGCAGTGTGTAAATGACTGGAAGTATGAAAGAATGAATAAAATGAAAGAATGAAATTACACTCTCAACCCCGAAAAATTGACAACCCTGGGTGGGACTTGAACCCACAACCTCTGGCTTTACGCGCCATTACTCTACCAATTGTCTACATTAATCTACAATTAATCTACAATTGGTAGAGTAATGGCGCGTAAAGCCAGAGGTTGTGGGTTCAAGTCCCACCCAGGGTTGTCAATTTTTCGGGGTTGAGAGTGCAATTTCATTCTTTCATTTCATTCATTCTTTCATACTTCCAGTCATTTACACACTGCGGTGTTAACCGCTTTGAACATTAAAACATTTATCATTAGTGTTATTATTCTTTTGATAAAACGTGTTCATGCGACATAGGAAGAGTTCTTTACTTATCACTTTTTTATAATAATTTTTCATCTATTATTCGTGCCCCTTTATAATGTTAATTTTTTGAGGTACTTCCATCCAATAAGTCTAAAAAAAAAGAATTTCAATAAAATTTAACAAATCATGTTAGATTTACAAGCTTCGATATTATTTGTTCGGTATGAGTATCGTGGAATTACCTATTTATTTATTATTTTACGAATAATGCATAGATTCAGTTTTGGCAACACACTACACTGTTAAATGACACTTTTGATTACTGATTCACATTTCCCCACAACAGTACTCTCATGAATTTACAATTTACCTTTAATTTTACGGGCGCATATCGACTGCCGTCGCGGTCAACGTAACCCTTTAGGATTAGCGAGGTCGACTAATTCCTCGGTTCAACTGCCGTCCGAGGATCGGGACCTCCGGGCATCGAGATTTCCAGCCCATCCCTTATTGCCTTTATATATATATATATATATATATATATATATATATATATATATGCTCGCGAGAGGGCAAGGATGTCACGTTGACACTGAGCCTATCAGGCGGGTGATATTTAATTTTAAAATATAACGGGCGTTTTCATTATAATATTAAGATAAATTGAAATAAAATATGAAATTTAATTTGATGATAAGGGCCAGGTAAAATCGAGCCGGACGGCAGTTGAGCATAGAATTAGAATCCCTTTAACCATTTAAAAATTTCGGACGGCAGTTGAAGCAAGGGATTAGGACAGACCTGACCGCGGACGGCAGTCGAATAGCCACCGAATTTTACAATTAAATATTTATTTAATCTAAATATCAGAATAAAATTGGCTTTAATTAGTTTAGTGCATTAATACGTTTTTCCAGTTTCTTTCAGGTGTCACAATAACAGTCAATATGACTGTAAAACAAGTTCAAAAACAATAAACATTACTCAAAAGTAACAACTCATTACTAAGTTGTTAATTACTGTTTAGTCATTTTTTATGCCAAAACCTGTTTTTTTTATTCTCATACTCATTGAACACTCATCACACACTTTTTGGGATAGATTCGATTCCCAATGTCTTTTTTCGTGTGTAGTTTACAGATAGTACACCTTTAACACACTTTGACTACGCCTTCGACTATTTATGTTTTCTTACAGTTGGAAGCAATGCCAAAAGAATCGTTTCAACGATAAAAGTCTCTGGGGAAACGATTCCAAAAGTCACGTTGAAGCAATCATAACTAAGCGGTTTTAGCATTTTATCGTACGACTCGAGAGATTTGTATTACACACATTTTCTCGTTTTAAGGGTTTTTAAACTCCTGCAAAAAGGATTAAAACGCGGCGGCAACGTAAACGTTTTACCTATTTATACTGCTACTGCTTATAAATAGAGTACAGATGCGCCAATCCTGTTTATCGCCAGATGTGAACTTTATTTCGGACGACGACGTACTCCATTTAGCGTTTTACTGAGGTTTTGTTTGTTCTGCCTAAGATAGAGAATCACAAAAGGAAGCGCACTCCGAGATATTACTTTCAGCCTTAGGCGATCTATATTTCAAAGGTGCACAAAAAGAAAAAGGGAGGAAAGCGATGAAAGGCATGCAATATGTAAAGGGCATTACAAGAGACGCCCTTGAAATGTTTGCCTGTTCAGATTTAAGTGTTTGTGAAAAATATTTAAATCGATACAAGTAAGAGGTGAAAGAATGAATGGAGGTTACATGGAATATATGGTTGAAATGCTCTTAATGCAAAGTGAACAATCACTCTGAGGCGCTCACTTCTTTGTAGAACTTTGGAAGAAGTCGATTGCACCTATGCTTAAAATTTTGTTTTTTGTTTTTAAATGATTCAAAAACAAAACTAATGACCAATCTAGTTATTAGTGGAAATGTCTCGGTGGACGAGGCAAATATAGAAGAGGTACATTCATATAAATATATGGGCATAAAATAACAATTGGCTGCGACTATCAGACACACAAGATCCAGAGAAGAATACGGCTAACATAGGCAGCATTCGACAAACTGGGATATGTGTTAAAATCAGATCTACCAATGTACTTAAAGAAGAAGATGTTCTATTAGTATTGTAACGTTTTTACTATTTACTAAAACTAAAACACTACGCGATTTGTCCTAATTAATTTATTTGTTACATATAACACAATACTTACAATCTAACTCTTAATTTATATTCGCACACCGAGATGTTTATTTATTTAACGCGCGCGGTCTCTCGCCCGAATGTTTACACAACGATTCTTCAACTGTCCTCCTCGGGTCCAGCATTCCCTTTTTATGGCAGGTAAGAGCCTTCTAGAAGTTTCGAGACAGTTCCACGAATTTCTCCTCGGGTTTTCGGCGAATCGAAGCGTCTCGGTTTTACGGATTGTTCCCGTTGTTTGGTTGTTTCTAGAACGAATTCGTGGAACCCGGGCAGTCCCAGACGTGTTTACTTGTTTTCGGCAAGCCGTTCCGTTACAGTATATTATGCCAGTACTTACACATGGCGCAGAGACACTTACACTGACGAAAAGGTCCATAGAAAAAATCCGTGTAGCCGAGCGAGCCTGGGAAAGATCAATACTAATACTAGGTACAAGAGACAAGATACCCAATACTGTAATAAAACAGCATACAAGAATAACAGATGCTATATACTATTTGCTTAAAAAAAAAACTTAAATGGGACTGGGCTGAGCATATTGCCAGAAGAATGGATGATAGATGACTAAGTGAATACTACAATGGCGGTCAAGGCAGGATGCTCTAGAAGCAGGGGCAAACCGCCGACAAGATGGTCAGACGACTTGAAGAGATTTAAAGGAAATTGGATCCAAGTTACTCCAAGTAGCACAGGGGCCACAGGGCCGAGAAGGGTGGAGAGATTTGAGAGAGGCCTACGTTCAGCAGTGGACACTTCAGGCTAGTTGATGATGATGATGCACATATTAAGTAATAGCAACTAAATATGGCAACATTATTTTTAATTAATGTTACAAAAGTTAAAAAGTGAAATTATTTATAACTCTACAAGGAAACGTTATACTTAGTGCTTGAATTTGTTCTAAAATAAAATCATCTACACATTATATGTCATCACGGTTATTGAGGTAATACATATCATTCATTACCACATTTTGTATTGGAATTGAATTATTTGTTTAATTTCTCTTTTATTAAATATGGTTGTCTTTGGGTTATTTAAAATGAGAGCTTTTTACCATATTTGTATATGCTAAAGGTATCTATAAGGTTGCCAATCTAATTTATTAATATTCCTCGATATAGGATATACCAAATATTTCAAATATCCTGAAAAATATGTTTTGCATAAAACAACGTTATAGTAAAATAAATAATAACATTAAAAAATCTTTAAACCTTCATATTTGTGATACATTTTGAAACTAAGCTTTCTTAAAATATTACTATTTATTTTAATATCAAAATAACTATCTATAAATTTTTTGAAAGGTAATAGGAAACTAAAAATCTTTGTAAAAAATTCATTCCTACTTTTTATTTCATTTTAATTATTTTCGGAAAATAAACGTTCATCAGAATCGCTCATATGTGGTAAAATTAAAAGGTTCAGTGCAAATTGGGAAATTTCTATAAACACCGGTAGAGTTAATTACCGTTGGCATGTTTAAATTCTTCAGGTATCTGAGAAAATTCAGAACATTATCTTCGTCAAAATGATTTAAAACACCATTTCTCAACAATCTGTAGTGAATGTCTAATAAATTTATATTCTTCAGTAAATAAGGAAATTGTGATGCTACAATTGAACTTGGTTTTGTTTTAGAAATAAATATTTGGTCAAGTTTCGTATTTGTTTCAGATCTTCTAATTCTCTAAACATCAATCTTACACAAAACTGCTAGGCGGCTTCCATATTTAAAAAAAATACGCGGTTTATTTTAATTCCATATTTTCCCGCTTGAAATAAACAGCTCCCATTCAACAGAATAGTACTATGGACCAAAGTAATTTATTTTCATATAAAAAAATTGTTTGAATTACAAAATGGATTGAACTTCTTGGATTGTTGTTCAAACAGATAAAAATGTAACAGAGTTAAGAGTTAATTGTGTGGCTCATTTCATTATAAATAATAATTATTACTTATGAATGATATAAATCTCTGACTGAAACTCTGAAACTTATTTAGATCATTAAAAATCGACCAAATAAAACTTTAAAATGCCAAGTAAATTTTATTTGGAAAATTTTTCATTCCAGCCATTCCATTGCATAACTGCTTTTAACAGTTCCAACGTTCTTATTCAAATATATATATATAACTAAAGTCTAAATTACAACCCAAGTGCTTCCTATAGCTCAAAAATAACATCCAACTCATCATCAATCAAGCTAACTTAGCTAGACAGGGGCCGCGATTTCATAGGCGACTTTCATTCATATTGTAACGGAACGGCTCGCCGAAACCAAATAAACACGTTTGGAACTGCCCGGGTTCCGCGAATTCGTTCTAGAAGCAACGGGAACAATCTCGTAAGGCCGGGACGCTTCGATTCCCCGAAAACCCGAGGAGAAATTCGTGGAACTATCTCGAAACTGCCAGAAAGTTCGAGAAGGCGTTTACCTGCCATAAAAAGGGAATGCCCCGAGGCAGGCCAGTTGAAGAATCGTTGTGTAAACATTCTGGCGAGAGACCGCGCGCGTTAAATAAATAAACATCTCTGTGTGCGAATATAAATTAAGAGTTAGATTGTAAATGATTGTTAAGTTTCGTTTATAAGTGTAGTGTAAGAAATAAATTAATTAGTACAAATCGCGTAGTGTTTAGTCTTAGTAAACAGTAAAAACGTTACAATATACTTGTATCAGTTTGAAGTTATTAAACTCAGAGAATATTTTACTTCTGTAACGTGATGTTTTTTTTTTTGGAAATTGTGTTTAAATGTGTTGTGGATGTAGTGATGAACGCAATTTTAAGTATCATTATTTTGTCGGATACGCTCGTATTTACTACCAAGTGTGCCAATAGATCATTTCATCTAAAACTACGGTTAAAATTACAAAACATTGCAAGCGACAAAATGGGGACCATCCAAAATGCCGAAGTCTTTTACAAGGAAAAAATGGTAATGTGCCAGTAGCGCCTCTAACGACTAAAACACTCTGCTTGGGGTTCTACTCTGTAATTGTCATGCTTCTGATTACACTCATTGATTGCCTATTTCACCCTTATCCTTGCCCTTATACTTATAGCAACCGTGGTACCAATTTTTTAAGTTGGATTTTAGTAAGTTAGCATTATTCTTCACATTTCGAAAGTTTTGATTCATTAATTATGATAATAGTAAAATAATCGATTCTTCTGTTTCGAGAATCAATTAATTAGTATCTAATACAACATTTTTTTTATTTAAATTTAAGGATTTAAATTTTTTGTGACATTTTAGTGTACATAAAATATGTAAGGTTATAAATTGATGGCGCGTCAATAGAAGTAAACCTAGTAAGAATTTTATTTATGGTTAAACTTCTCCTTTCTCGAATATTCTAATTTATCTTCATCATCTGTAATATTATGAAGAAGTGCGGATTATTCTCATGATTTGATTTTGTACTAAAGCCTGTCTGAGTTACTAGTAAGATTAAGATAAGATTAAGTAATCTATTATTAATTATTTGAAAATCGACCATTATTCTCTGAGCAATCAATTATACGATTATTAAATTTGATTACAAATTGTAGTTGTGATTACAATGTTCCACTCCTCTCAACGCACAAGTACTCTTACGAAATACTCGAGCCGTATCTTTTCTCCTTCTTCATTTCTTTTTCTTCTCCGTGACTAACAACAATACCAAGTGTAAGAATGCGAGCAGAAGGTCAACAAACCGACGGGGGCCGCTCATTATTTTTGGACTTGTGGACGAAATTAGTAGAAATTGGACAAAAGAATATTTTTTTGTGGTAACCAGGAAAGGTCCAAAACAGTTTAAAGGGTTTCAGTAGAAAAGAGAAATGGGGAATCTTTCTATGAAAATGTAGAAGAAACTTAGGAATGAGGAATTAGGAAGGATACGAGATTGAAAAAGTACATGAAACCAGAAAATGTCGGCGTAACGTTGCACATATCATAGCCTACCTTGCCGATATCGTAATTGCTTTGAATACATAAAGGAGGATAAAATAATAATTACACAAGTTCAAAAATTGAATAAAAAAAAGTAGCTTGGCTTGGGATGTTATGCACGAAATGATTATTTCTAAGGAACATGAAAGATTTAATAAGCTTCAGCCATAAGCAGTTTAATAAGTTGTCGTTGGAAAGTTGAATTTAAATTCTGAAGCCTAATAATACTCAACAGGAATTACCCCGTGTAGAATGGAAGCAACTTTCATAA
The DNA here is from genome assembly GCA_946251905.1 of Cryptocephalus moraei. Classification (NCBI taxonomy): domain Eukaryota; kingdom Metazoa; phylum Arthropoda; class Insecta; order Coleoptera; family Chrysomelidae; genus Cryptocephalus; species Cryptocephalus moraei. The sequence goes on along the minus strand of OX276454.1, from coordinate 34,602,088 downwards.
ATAATTCAGCGATGACACAGCTTTTGAAATATAAACAAAGATGATGCTGCAGTTGCTAAGGCGGGGATTATAACAGTATCTGAGCTCGTAAACAGACTATGTAAATGCCTTCCGTTTACAACTATTTATTTATGATATGAATGATATAGACTTATCGAGGGGGATAAACGTGTAGGCGACAAAGACTTTTTATATCGTATAACGACATGAAAAAACTTTTAGTTCAGTCAGAAATACATATTACGAAACAATATAATTTTAACTGTTAACGTCATTTAAATTTTAAAAGCTTTTGTAGTAAATTTTTGCAGCAATCAAAGTCGGAATCTGACTGTGATACCATAAAACATGCTTAGCAAAAAACAGGTAGGTAGGTGGTGCAAATCAGCTATTCGTATCAACATAACAAAAAGTATAAATATTGTAATAAACAATTAATTGTGCTTTGGTTCAATTACTCAACGTTTCACTTTTTATCCCAATTTTATTGTATTGCTATAGTCCGGCCGCATTTATTTGATATAGTTTATTCATGGTAGTAAAATTTTTGAAGGGCTTAGTACTCGAGAAGTGGTGTGAAAACGATGGGCGCTATTGACTGTCGGCGGGTGAAAGACTACCTAATACAGGGAAGGACTTACTAATAGGGGTCTATTATTTTAAAGGTATTGGGATTGTATCTACAAATAGACAGAGAGAAGTAAACGCAAAATAGGTACACGCAAATCAAACTATACAATACATCAAAACTATACAATCAATGTCTTGTATCAAAATAAGTAATTAACCTCGATGTTGTTAATAATATTGTTGGTAGGTACCTATAATACGTCCCTGCATTATTCCCTTACCGTCATATCTCCTCGAGTTTGTCGCACTTTTCGAGTATTTAAGACGCCCTAAAGTTTTACTGCCATGAATAAATTATATCAAATAAATGCGGCCAGATTATACTACGGATGTTTGTCTCTCGAAGCCTCGAAAATCTGATATAACAACAATTATACATTTCACAGCTCAGGCTCGAACTGCACAAATAATGTAACTTATGTCTAATGCCGCGATAGATAAGGGTATACCTTTTCAATCGCTATATGGTTTTTACGGTGAGCTTAAGCTACTGGGGGTTGTTATTAGCAGGTCATTACCAATTTGCGGTTTGCTTGGAGTGTCGCACTTGAGTTACCGGAGTGGTCCGTACTTTATAAATTTTAAATGCCTATAAGTACCTATATACAGAACAATTGGTGAACGATTATAGGAAGATGTTTGTTGATTTTTTAATATACATTCGTCATTAAATGTATATTAAATTTTGACACTTCCTTTTATAATAAATTATAGCTATATTATCAGGGCTTAAACCTCGGTCTCTAGGCTCTAAAAGTATATACAGGTAAAAATGTCATTAGGAGGGTTGATCTATTGGTGACCCAATCTCTTAAATGAACCATTTACCCCGATTTATCTGAAGTGATTGTCGCTTTCCACTGTCTTCGGAATTTTCATTTATATGTGAGCTTTTGTTGTTCCTACATCTTGTTGTTCCTATGTTCCTACATCGTGTTCTTTGTGCAAATAAATTGTGAAGTTTTAGTTTGGCTAACTGTTTCATTGGGGTAAGTGTCTTTTCTTTTTATTATGTTTCGTCCTTGGGAACACAACGAAGAGATCCATCATGAACCTTTTCGTGTTGAACCCGAACCAGCCCAACCCCAACCAACCCAACCCCAACTAGCCCAACCCGAACCAAATGTCACAACACACATTATTTGTCACCTTGTTGCAAACAAATGATAAATAATGTTTATGAAGGGTTACTGAAATATAACGATCCACCGGAGGCATTAAAAATGGCATCCGAGTTAACGAAAACACCAATGTCTTCAGTTAGGAAAATAACTGGGAAAGTTAGTAAAGGAGAGCAATTAGGTAGGAAAAAGCGTAACGATTCAGGAACTTCTAAATGCATAAATGATCAAGAATTAAAGATAATCGGTAAAACTGTACAGACCTATTCTACAGAGTCGCAGTATGGTATAAACATAAGAGCGAAAGAAAGGCCATATATTTCTCGTTGGCTAAACAGAGAAAGAACTTTTACGACGTTGCTACCTCGCGAAACATCACAGTCATCCGCTCCGCACACTCGACCGGCCGGCAAATTATAATATGAGAGTTACTAAAATCCGAGACGACCCCAGACCGAAAGCGTAAAGCGATTCGCGTTAGGTGCCTGGACTTGGACTGCGGCTGGCAACGTTGCAAAACTTCTTTCTCTGTCATACTAACGAACTACTATTAGTTTCTCTTTTGCTCTTGTTGATTTCGGGACAGGCGTTTTAATAGAATAGCTCCGTATATGAAATGTATTCTAAGAACATAATTCCCACAATACATAGTTTAAAAATTGAATTCAATCAAGGTTCAGAAGACTACCCTAGGTTTCAGTGTCGAATGAATACGAAAATTTGTGAAAAATATGGGGTTTACTTATAAAAAAATTAATAAACACAAAGCCGTAATGGAAACCGATCGCATTCGGGAATGGCGGATTGCAATGAGTATCTCACAAATATTGATAAGTTCAGAAATGATAATCGGTCAATTTTTTATATCGACGAAACGTGGTTCGATACCCACGTTTACTGTTTCCACGTTACTGTGGAAAAAGGGTGGGTATACGGTTCTTCTCAATGTCAAGTAAATGTCCCTTCCACGAAAGGAAAGTGAGTGACAATTTTACATTGCGGTTCAGAAAAGGGTTGGGTACCTGGCTGCTTGCTGTTATCGTTATCAGCAAAAAATATTCAACATTGTTCCCTTGACTACCATCAGGATATGACTGCTCCATTATTTGAAAATTGGTTTCAACAATACCTAATACCAAAACTTCCCCCACATTCTGTAATAGTTTTAGATAATGCAAGTTACCACGGTAGGTTGATCAAAAAAGTCCAAATACATCCAGTAATAAATCCGAAACACAAGATTTTCTCTTAGCTAATAATATGTACTTTCATGAGACTTATTCAAAAAAAAGAACTTTTAGAAGTATTACATACCCAAACTTTTAATAAGCGGTATTTCATTGATATAAATTGGCACAAACTTTGGCCATTCAATTTTACGGTTACCCCCGTATCATTGTATCTTTAATCCAATAGAATTAATATGGAGTCAACTTAAACAAACTCTTCGAAGACGAAATCGCGATTCCAGTAATGAGTCAAGCAGCGAATAACGCAGTAGAGAACGTAACGTAACAATAACTACCTAATGTATTAATTCTTTGACTTACTTAGTTTTATGTACCAATTCCACCTACCAATTAATTTTACTTGACATCCTAAATATATTAGTTAATTTAGAATGTTCTTTATTTTAACTTCTGTTTTACTACATTATATATATTATTTAGTTTTATTGACAACAGCTTTATCAAGCTTTCCATTCTCTGTTTTTCAATTTCGTGATATGTGCTATTTGTGTACATATTTCCATATTTGACACTTGGCAAGTTTGGCAACGTTATTTGCGCAATGTATTCTACATGTTCACTACTCTTTACCTGCTCAAAAATTGACCACGGAAAGAACCCCCTCGTGCACACCCATTACCATCCTGGGAAGGATCTCTTTTTCTGACCGCGGAAAGGACCTCGAGCGCACCCGACTTTCAGTACTCTATAATTTCGGAATCCGACTCTGTACGTTCGCACTCTACAGAGAATCTTCAGATAAGGTATTGTAATGCGAGAAGTAAACAACGCGACACCAACTACGACGCGTAAAGACAGCTGCACGAATTTTCCCGGAATGTTGTTTACGAAAAGCAATTAATTTGTGACCTTCTGAACATTTACTGCGTAGGCGTTCTAGAAGGTACGCGAAGCATCTCGATTATGGTTGGGGGTGTATATATAAGGGGGCTTGTGATCGAGGGAGTTAGTTAGAAGTAGAGAAGCAGAAGTGAACGCGACATACGATCCGAAAGCGGAGCAGTACAAATAAATTATGTAGTGTCTAGTCTAGTGTACAAGTAGTTTAGTGTGTTAAATAAATTAGTGTTCAATTAATGTAAATAAATTATAAAATAAACGTTACAGTATCTTGTATATAACTGGCCCCCCATCGCTTCCGCTCAGATCGTAAAAACCATATAGCGATTGGAAAGGTATACCTAATCATATTCAGTCAAAATCGCTAAGAAACAAAGTAGTCGAGTCAAATTAGCATTTCACTGGCAACTTTTTTCGAAGAGATCCGATTGAAATGCGGTTTACTGCAAAATGTTCAGGAGTCGTCTATAACAATAGGTACATCTAACTTCTGTACGCTAGTAAATCTTTGTTTATTGACCAAATGAACCATTTTTTGTTTGAGTATTGATGAACATACGGTAAATGTTACAAATTGTTCAACGAAAATGTATGGGAAATGTTCTCTCGGGGGCTTTCAAGGTCCCTCTTTATCACGTTAGTGTTAAATTTATTATTTATTGCTAAATTCTTGTAACTTGGCTAATTAACAAATTAATAACTCAACGCCAGAAATCACGAAAGAACCGGAAATTTTTCCGATTTTTGCAAATATAATTGTTTATTGTTCGATTATTGCAACCTCGCTAATTAACAAATTATCAACTCTACTCCCGGAATCGTTAGAAAACAAGATTTTTTTGCAATATCTCTAGGAACATGAGGAGAACCATCGGCACGAGGTTATTGCCCGTAATGTTTTTTTTCTTCAATTGTTGCAACCTGGCTAATTAACAAATGTATTGCAACTGTGTAGGTACCTAATAAAAGGTTACTTGAATAATACAATGATGTATGATTAATGATTGCTCTGTATGAGCAGTTTTTCGGAAAAAATAGGGTTTTTCAGGTTGCAACAATTGAGCAATAAATGTGCGGAACAATCTCCAAGCGATAGTTTCAACCGGGCCGCAACAAATCGTTGGGAAGAAGTTCAAAGTCTCTTGCGTTTGTCACACGAGAATTATTCATTTGTTAATTAGCCAGTAGGGCGTAGGCCAACCAATAGAGCTAAAAAAGAATACATTTTCGCACTAAAAGTTAACCGGTCACAACCTATACTATCGTGTAGACTGTAGAGGATAGTTCATATATGAAAACCCACCTTTTTGCCCCAGCGTAATCGGTGTTGGGCTTTTTATAAACAAATTATAGTGCAAAAAATGCATTTTTTTTAGTTTTTTTTCGAATATTGCGAAAAGTAATCAAGGGATCGTTATACGATCAATAGGACTTTTGTAGGGAATCACAACACCTAGAAAATGGTTTGCTGCACAACACCATCTGACTATTCTTCACTGAGAAAATCCGGAAAAACTCAAAAAAATTTATCTTTTTTGAAAAATTCATAATTTCGACAAATTGGAGGCTAGAAAAACTATCTTCGGGATAGTGATAGGTAATAAATATGCAATTTATGTGTACGGAAGATGGTTCCCGGCGGATGCACAGTTTTTGCACAATCGCGTTATAAACAATTTTCACACCTTCTCTTGTAAATTGTACGATTTTATGGGAAATCGATTTTTCTTAATTCTGCAAGCGGCATTTTAAATCAGAAACCAGTATCTTCAAAACGTATATCTTGGATTTTCACGTAAGAAGTGGTAAATGTGCAAAAAAAGGCTCTATACCGCGTTTGGAAATAATAGGAGTAATGACATTTGGCGATGAATCCCTTTTTTGAAAAAACTGTAGAGCGTTTTGTGTGGAGCAAACGCATAAATCCATGTGCCGCACATATAGATCGTGAATTTATTGCACAAGCCATGCGGCGTTGTCAAATACCAACCTTTGGTTTTCTTGAATCATGAAGTTGGTTCGAAACATTTAAAAATCATGTTTTGAAATGCATTTTCCAGTCGGTTAACTGAGCTTTACACTTTGATAAAAGTAAAGAAAAACTATAATGGTTCAACGTGTGCTTTTAAGCAAGCCACGAAAAGAGTATTGTTGGTGATGGCGGCAACCAGAAATACACCATAGAAGTATATTGCTAAAGATTGCTTACAACGGCAACAATGCACCAATCCTTTCGTCAAGGTTCGTTCCATGAACGTAGGTGCTGTAAGTCAATAATAATATTAATAATCAACCAAAAGGTAACGCGCTGGTCAAGTACCTCATGGTGTCGTGGGAACCTTGACAAAACATGAATATGTATTATTCTTATTGATTTGTATTTGTATCTTCTATTTGGAAAAATGTTTTAGTAATTTTTTTTAAAAATTCCTTTAGTCACGACTTTATTTCTACGCACGCCTATGGAATCCATATAAGTCCCCACGAAACATCAAAATCGAACTGTCAGTCACTCCTATTATTTCCAAACGCGGTATAAATGTTGCTCCGAACGCGCGAAATCGCTTCGAGACAGACTCAGGCAGCTGTGGCGCAGGAACCAGCGAGCGGAGGAGAGTATGTTCTGCCGCTAACCTGCCACGCAACGTACACTCTCCTCTAAAAATATGCTAGGGAAATAACCGGATGAGTAATCACGTTTTCAAATTCAAAATTTGAAGCGCCCTTTCAATTTCATGCCGTCAAAATGGTCTCGTTGTATACACCACGTTCCCCTCTATCAATTCATGAAAAAAAAACAACACATAGGTCAGAAAAAAACGCACACCTCCATTGTGGAATGAAAATAAATATTTGTGGTAAGAACTCACAATACATATTGAACTAATATTATATTATACTGAATTAATTCAGTACTTCAAACTTTTGCCTACATTAAACTAAATAGTGCTTGTGAACCACAAAGATCTGGCGAAATTCGCATTTGTCAAAAATTACACTATATAACACAAAAAAAATAATGATGACGAAAATGGACAAATGGATCGCTTTCAATATGTTAAAGCATATCGCATCAGTACAGACTATAGGGAAATATTTTTTCATTTATTTTAGTTAAGTTGCATTTTGATGTGAAAACATAATATATGTCCCGTTCCCTCACTTCACAGCGCTGTGATGTATAATGTACAACACATGCTACCGACGATTAATTGCAGAAAACTTTCACAACCGACACAACTGACGCAATCGTATCAATGGAACTCGCCTACAAAAACGCGGCCCCTGATTGGCCCGCCGCAGCGGCTAACTTTACTCCGCGTCTCATGAAGTTCGTTGCAGCGACGTGAAATTAGTGCAGATATATAACCGGCAAAACGTAGGAAAGCTTGTTTTTTCACACAAGCGAGTTTGTAAACACTGCGAAACAAGGGAGGATGCAACGGAATATATAAGGGTTGCTTTAGAGGAAAGTTCTTGAGGTGAGGTTGTGTTTCGTGACGCCATTGCGATTTTGCAACTATTTTGTTATTCATAGAAATTGTGTAAAATCTTTGGCGGTACTTTACGCGCTTCAAACTTTACTATACGGGATGTTTATCAAACCGATTTATTGATAGAATTCACAAAAGTCTGATTTATGTATGTGTGCGTGTACATATAGAAAGTAAACGGCGTGTTTGAGCAGTATGGGTGCGCAGTTTGCGGGACGATGCTGTTAGTGGCACGTCTCTTTCTAAACAACTGTGTAACCGAAAATGTTTTTTATACCGTGTCTCTAATCTCTAAATTTGTTACTGTCTTTTTCCCACTCTCGTACGCGTTTTGATCTGAAAGCATCTAATGGCGTACATACTAATTTAAAATGGACTATTTCATTATTAAACGATATATAGTTTCCATCCGACATAGTTTAAATATTTTCAAATATGCTACGCGTCCCGCGACGGTTCGCTTTATTTCAAAAGATTATTTAATATTAGATACAGACATTTTTATATTTACCAAGTAGATTTAGTTATTTGTTTCGATTTGATGAGACCTTTCAGTCCACGGGGGGGTTACAAAAATAATATTCGTCAGCACTATCCCGAGCAGATAGATATAATTTGATCCTCTTAGAACCACTGGAGAAATCCCTTTTTTTGAACATCCAGCACTTCTACAAAGAACAGTCAAAGAAATTACTTCATTTATTGCTTCAATTGATGACATTTGACAGCAGCCCTTATATTAGCGAATGTTGAAGAAATGCCATTCGCTAATCAATAAAGATGGGTATGTGTATGTTTTCATAACATGCCATTTTTGTTTTATAGGCATATTCTAACCCTTTTAGTTAAGTTTGTTGCTAATTAACTATAACTTGTAGTTAGGGTTAGTGTTATGCAGTTAGGTTAATTATTAGTTGTAAATAAAAGTATCTTTGATCGACTGGTTCTAATAATATTGTATTTCTAATTCAAACTCATAAATAAATCCAATTAATTATGTCAAGCCCTTTTTCAGTTTCACAGATATAATAGTTATTTATTATACAAGCGGATAAAATGAACGTTTAACGAGCGATATGTTTAAACGCGCGCGCGGCGCAGCCGCAAGCGCGTTAATATCGCGAGTTAAACGTTCATTGTATCCGCGAGTGTATTACAACGTTTTATTCAATTTTGCCATATATAAACTGGCGTTTAGCGGAGTAAGTCCAATTTTGAAGAGAAAATTTGACAGATGACAACTTCAGTGCCGCAACCTTGACAACGACGAAAACAATTTTAAACAGATAAAACGTCACTTTATACGGCAAAATTGAATAGGCAGCGTATTAAAACATTTAAATCCGCAGCCTAAATAAACAAAATAAACAATCATTTTATAGGTTCGACTTGACGTCAATAAACGTCAGTTTATATGGCAAAATTGAATAAAAATATTTGTACAGTACATTCAATAATTTTGTGAAACTCTCACGGACACTCAATACGTATTTGACTCTTCGTTTACATTTATAGTACATATTCAGAAAACAAGATTATTGTTATTGGACGATAAATTTAAATTATGATTAAACCTCTACGTTTCCTTTAAATCGTCCGCTTTATATATAATATGTTATATGTAATTATTAAACAATTTGCGTTAAGATTTACTCAGATTTATTAAGATAATAGTTATTCAAAACTCAAAAGAACATGTAACCAAAATGTCATTTTTTTTAAACCGATTCAAGGTGTTTGTTAATACGAAGTTAAGTTTTCAAATATTTTCGCTTCACTTTAATTACTATTATCTACTAAACATTAATTACTTACACGTCCTACACTGTTTTTCACACAGTCACAATAAAGGTTTTACGGTGAAAGTTTGTTTAGCGAAACTTTGCTTAGTTAAACAAGATAATTTAAACTATTATTTGGGAAAGTTATTCTCAGTTCTTTTAGAGACTGTTGTGATCTCCAATACACAAATAAAGAGACGTCAAATTGGCTATAAAACATTTACAGGGTAGCTAAACAATGATTTCCAAATAGATACACTGTTACAATGCTTTATCAATCAAAGCAGATCACATCTATAGCATCGATAATATTTGTAGTGTTGAAATTTTGATTCATAGCCAACCAAACTAAAGACGACTTTGTGTATTTATGACTCAATACAGATAGAAGCTTTGACCGAAATAACCCACCGAGATATAAATTTATAAAGACTTCTTTTATTTTTCTAAATTTTCAAAGAAACTACCCATTACATTAAAAGACTAGGTTCGAGTTCAAAATTCTAACAGTTTGGCTCAAATGATTAATTGTCTATAATAACAGAGATGTACATGAGTGTTCGATTGCCGTTAATCACATAGCAGAAAATTATTTCACCATAAACATAAATTCACAGTTCCTCTTTCTTCTCCAGGTGCCACAAAGAGAAAAATGCCAAAGGTGGTAGGCAGCACCACACCGCAGGCTACCAGTTGAGTGTACTTATTTATGAAGATTCAATGTTTAGTAAACATTATCAGAAATTTATCTTCAATGCTATCACCGGCAGCTCTTTGTTTAGTTAGGACGAGACATGGATCGGTCGTTAGTAATGTGGCGGTGATGTCATTCTTATGAATACAACGAGGGTCTTTTGAGACATTTCCGAAGAATGTACGATGCGGTTACTGCAGCAACATTTAAAATTACCGTGTCCGTTTTACGTTTTAACGGTGATCACGGTGATGTAAATCACGCAATGCCCGTTCCAATTCCCAAACTACCACGTGAACCCTTTAGATTCATTATCGATCCGAATTCTCCTACTTTAAAACATTCCACGTACTAAGTTAAATCCCTGGATTACGAATTTGAGCAATCGATCGGTCCATAAATTATTAAAGTAATTGAACCTAGTTTTTCATTAATACTAACTGGTTGCAAGCTGCCCGGATTTTCAGTTAAAATGAACCGGGCAGAGTTAATTTCTCTCTAAAACAAATAGAGGTGTAGCTTTTTGATCGAGTTGAATTACATTTTAATAACTTTAAAGTACTTCTTATAATAATACATACCTAATAACAATCAAATTTCTCAGTTACAAATTTGCTTCATTAAAATCAAACCGAATTATTCAACGAACACCCTCATTAGGTTCTGCTCTCCCTTAGAAAACCTCAATTATGATGAATTGAGTTATGTAAATTGTTAGCTACGGACTTTCGCTCAGCGCCGCTTCTGCAAGTATAAACATACTACCAAGACTAATGCCGCGTACTCATTAGAGCATTTTAGTCCGAACGAACCGAACGAACCGAGCGCGCACAAATAAACCAAACAACAAATTTTCCACGAAAAAGCTCGCCGTAAACGAGCCTCCGTACCCACTGAATCAAAAGAAACAATTAAATCTCTTTGAGCAATGCATAGTTACCGACAACTCTCCGAAAACGTTCGGCGTGCTCGGTTCGCCAAAATTATGTTCGGAGACACGTACTCACTTGATCAATTCGGGGGTGCGCGCTCGGTTCGTTCGGTTCGTTCGGGCTAAAATGTTCAGATGAGTACGCGGCTTTAAGAGATCTACATATTTCGGGCATTAACCTAATTGCTTAAACAGAAGCTCGTTTAAAAAAAGGACTTTTACTAAAGGGGCCACATCAGCCACATGTAAATCTATTCTTGGTAATAGGATACTTGCAGAGTATAACAGAGCGATCAAATATGTCTCTATTGAATTGTTTGTGAAAAACAAAGTCGGCGGATTTGCATAGTTTTATATCGTTCAGAACATTGCGAAAATCAGGTCGTAATTAAAACATTTCTTTTGTCCGCGATGCTGCAGCTGCACATACACTTTATGTAAAAGGTTTCCCCCTTCATCGAATTGATCTAATTTAGAGGTACTAGTATTATAATTTAGTTGATATTGACGCTGGATGAGTGATATATCTTCAATGTACTTACTGCAGTGAAATTTACAACCTACGAATATTTTATGAGAAACAATATACTTGGACAGGTAATTTCTAAACAACCATAAATGTGTTCAAATACCTTTATATATACGTTTGACTATCGACAGAAGTTTTCGTTAGAGAGGGTTTGAGGTCCCGTTACAAGAGGCTGGTTCCAGGTGAACATTAACGATAGGCGAAAAGGTTAAAGTGGACTTTATTTCTAGGAGAGTAAAGTTAGGTTCGTTTTCAAAAATTCCAAAAATGGTTTTAATTGCTAGTATTTTGGGGCAGATTGAAACACTCTGCGCCAAATGAAGAAGGGTAAACTTTGTTTCAGGAGAATACTGAAGTTATCTTATTTTCCGAGGAAAAGGAGGCGTTTGAATTAGGCTTTGCTTTTTGGAAAACATTGGCAAAGATTAAAATTTGTTTTGAATCTTAGAACATTTGAGCAGCCCGAAAGGACCAGCTTTTTGGAGAAAGGTGAAACTTTGTTTCAGAAAAAGACTGACGTTAACTTGTTTTCTCAAATCAAATAGTTTGAATTTGGCTTTGCTGTGTCCAAAACGTTGCAATGTACTTCATTTTTGAAAACGATTAAAATCAGGTTTGTTTCCTGGAGAACAATGGCAAAGATTCAATTTTTTTCTCATTTTCTCACAATGCAATGTGCTCGAGGCAACAATTTATTCTCGAGCCTAGAGCCTCTACCAAGTGAAAATATTTGGTAAGAATGTCTTGCTCCGTTGTGCTTTATTGGAAAATACATTTTATTTGTTGTGCCATGTGTTAACCCCTTTATGTTACCTTTGGGTTTGTTACTCTTAGATCCAATTTTTCTATTGCTGGTAAGTGCATAGAATTTACAATTTCATTATAGATTTCGTCATTTACGGATGCTCCTATATTCGGCATTTAGTTAACGTTGTTTAACTTCTCCGCTTTCTTCGCAGTCGTTTTTAAATGTTACCCAAATGTTAATTTGTCATTAAAGTGTACACCTGGAATGTCACAATTTATTGGGAATATATCACTTGCCCAGAGTTTTAAACTTGATAAAATTTCTTTTTATATCTCCTTTGCTTTTAATCTCTTCTGTTTTTTTTTTAAGAGCCAATACTAAATCACGATTTTGCGTCCAATCCGGAGTTTTCGCCAGGGTATCACTGCAGTCAGTTATAGCTTCAATGCATGGAAGATTTTCTTTAATAAACGCTCTATACTATAGTATTGAAGGAGAAACTGAATATTCTGTGCAAATAGATATAACAAAGAATTTACCCAAAAAAACTATAAAGGTAAAGCACATCGAACGTTTACGAGCGACGCGTTTACATGTAGAAAAGGATTTCAACTATTGATATATATAATTAGGATTATTAAGCTGCCGCTAAAACTCACATGTTTGGAAAACAGTCTAGTCTAAAAGAGTCCTGATACTTGTAATGACTGATTGATAGAAATGGGCGAAAATTTACAGGTTGGTACTCCCCCATATTGTTTCAAAGCGACTTGAATATGGTCAATACTAATGCAGTTTCAGCATTCTAGCTCATGTGGAAGTAACCTAATTTTGAAGTCTGAGATTTGACCCAAACCGAGAAAATAAAGTGGAGTAAAAACATATAATTGTTTTTTATCGAGACCTGCCAAATAAACCGGTGTCTCGTCCAATGTGAACTACCTGACATGAGTACCTACATAATATGTACATACGTTGTCATATATGTAAAAGAAATGATTACGATCTACTTTGTTCCTAGACCACGGGAAATCTCGATTGTTCGCAATCACCGCCGCGTAATAATTCTAAAGTGTAACGACCACGTGTGGGAACGAATGCTCAGATCATTACTCATCACGTTTTATTTCGTTTTTCTTTGTCTCGAGCGGTATGCATCTGAATCATCTACCGTTTTTCCACCCGTTTAGATCTTTTCACACATATCAGAGCCCGGACCTACCTGTGACTCACTACGAGGCACTCTTGCATGGAATCTGCTAAGAGAAAATTATAGTTTTTATATCGGAAACGAACGTTCCGATTTAATCTAATAAAACGTAATTGTTACCCTCAGCATGCCCGAGAATCACCTTGGAAAAATCACGGAGAGAAACTGAATTGAAACTTTTTTGCAGCAATCGATATCTAACGGATTGGAACCTTGAAGAACAGTTTTATGAGCTTTTAATGCGAGACCCACCCACAATTACGAAATTTCAATGTTTGTCATTCAAATATGTTTCAAGGTATATCACATCGCAGGCAGTAGCTGCGTCACACGATATAATGTACTACAGAGTATGTAATAATACCAATGTGATTCAAAGAAATAATTTTACTTATGTTAGCAACAGACGTGTGTCACGAAAATATAGAAATAGAGGAATTGACATGAAAACCTTTGTGGTAACACTAGATGACGAAGGTTCTCAAATTGAGAAATTTGAGAATGGGGAAATTTGGGGAAATTGAGAACCTTCGTCATCTAGCATCGCTCTGTACCCCGAGAACTTTTTCTTCGTCTCTTTGTGGTAACAGTTTAGATGCACACGCTTATTGTGACCCAATGATGTACCTACTCGATACGGCTAACTATAATAACAACAGAAAATTGACACAATCCAGCTAATGAATGCCATATTCTGCTATTATGCCTAAATGTATGTATATTGCTTATAAAGTCACTTGAGTTACTATGGAAAATGCCGACGTATCGAGCGCACTCAAAAAGTGCTTTTCACCAAATACCAAATTTAGGACACTTCGTGCGACCAACCCTCGTATAATTTGGTATGAAAACTTGTAGTCACCCATACAAAACACAAAAAAGAAGTTAATTTAGTAAGTTCAGCATATGATTAATCTTGTCAAACTTTTTAGAACAATCCAGGGAAACCAGAACAACAGCCAGTGGTTTATCTACTGCCCAGATTATACTATCAGTTAGGTTTACCAGCATAGTAGCACGGAATCCAGACTGGGTTTTCAATATTAGATATATCGCAACTTGCAAAATAAGTCACAAGAAGATTTTCTACAATTTTCCCCAACAACTTAGACAAAGAAGGTAAAAGGCTGTTGGGTGCATCTATCATTTGGAGCGGAAACTTTAGCTATTGCAATTACTAATTGCTGTTCGTTTATCTCGCTTAAACTCGAGAATGGCTGGACCGATTTTGTTTCGATGTAAAATTTATTTTAGAAACTTAAAACAATTACCATACGTAAGAGTTGGAAATTTCTAAGTAAGTGTCTTATCAACCCCATATTCTTGGGTATTGCGTCCCCTGATTTTCGACTTGAAACTATAGCAGGCGGATAGCTTATGTATAGACGAATATTTCCAGATAAAAATTTTAGAGACAACAAATTGGTTTACATACTTAAATTTTTTTCCATATGTAACTTATGAACCCCCGAATGACTATTGCATCTCCTGATTTTCGACTTGAAACTGTTTCAGGGGGATACTTTATGTAAAAATGAATATTTTCCGAAAAAAATTTTCAGTGTAAAAATTGGTTGGGGTGGTTAAAATAATTTTTGTTTCGATTTTTTGTACATTTACCCCATCTATCAACCCCCAAACGAAAGCTAGGGTGGTAAATCGTATCGGATACATTTTATTAGTAATAAACAGTCTTTCCTAGGACGTTTTTAGCACAAATTTTGAGACTAAACAACAGCACCTATTTTACCGGACTACAGGATTTGTGGATGTGGCCAGGTTCACACCCGTTATAAATCGATGATCTGACATATGATTCACATCAAAGACTTGACAGTCAGCCAATATATGTGGCCTGTTTTGTTTGCATATACATAGCACGTTAATTATTTCCTTGTATGGGGTTTATATTGACATTATTAAGTTCACCAATGAGACAAGGAATAACTTGGATTCTAAGGGATCTATGAAACTTGCAACGCTCGAAGTGAGTCTTCTACATATCACACCAAAGACATAACCTTGCTGTTGTACTAAGATTTTAACCGACATATATTCTAGATTTAAGACTGTGTTGTATTGAATTCTGGATACATAATTTCAGCTTGCAGATACAATTTAGTATAAAGCCATGCACTGCATCTTCGTGATTCAGGATCATTAGAAAAGGTGTTATAATCGTCGATATATATAAGGGATGAAAATCACCATCAAAGTTTACTACCAAAAACGCCATTTTTAACTTATCAAGTATAAAAAAAGTATAATTGTGAAACAAAACCACCGGCAATCGATTATTTATATTTGAACTAAAAATTGAAGTACTTTGTGTTACTTCAACTAAAGTTTATCACTCTTATTTCTTTTTTACCTTTTTTAACAAAAAAATAGCTATAGTAAATTTTGGTAAGAAGCTCGATAGGTTCCTTATTGGCCAATTTTGGCGTACCTTTTGGGATGACTACGATACGCGTGCGCAGAGGGAATTATGCGCGAGGTCGATTCCAAAACGAATAAAACTGCCCCACATTTTGTTAAGATCGATAAGCAGATTTAAAATGTTAGCGGAAATACTTCCATATTAATTCATCTCCCTTGAACAGCTACACTGACCCAATTTACGACCTTACAATCCTTTTCAATTATTTATCCCAATCGATCCAGCCGTATTACCTAACTTTGTTATTGTCGAGCACTGCGTGTAGACTTTTATCATTTCTGAGTATGCGGCAATACCACCAGGAAATAATTTTAATTTAAATCTAATCGAGATGAGATTGTAAATAATATTAGTTACCAATTTTCCAACCCTAGAGGGTAACGTGAACTCCATATTTTTTTAAAATCACTATCAACCGATATCCTCACACAAACAATGCAGAAATGTGATATCTCAGCATGGAAAAACATATTTTTCTTAAAAACACGCGTATAAAACGAACCAATAAAATAAAATACTTATTGACCAAAGAAAGGCGCAGCTACAAGGAAACTGAACTGTTTGAATTGTTTATTCAAAAGATCAAGCAATATATTAAAAAATAAGCCTACAAAAATTTACAATGAATATAGAATGGAGCTGAAAAATGACAAAATAGAGGAAATTCCGCAAAAGCAGTTGATGTGATTAAGCTAGACAGCACAATGTCATGATAGATGGCAAAATGAATAAATGGAAGAAACGGACATTCATGACAGGAGGTTACGAGGACGGTATAGACGTGCCGGAAAACTGAGAAATATAAAACAGAGCCAACGTGAGTTGTACAAAATCCGGGTTGATTTAATTTTTTTGCTCGAAAATCAAAAAAGGTAGTGATGTACATTAAAAAAGGTGCTTCATGGTATAATTTTGTAACTCACAAATTAGTTAAATAAGTTAGTAAACGACTGACATCACAATACAATAAAATTTGTTTTCAATTATATATATATATATAATCCGGAGTATTTATATGTATATATACACCGGAGACTGTATAGCTAATTTAAAAATTATCCACGGTTCTTCTAAAATTAAACAAATCCAGGCAATATGCCAGCAGCCCGTCCGTAGTGATAAAAATCAAAAAATTAAAACAAACACGAGTTATACGTGCGATGGATGGGATCTGAAAATATCTAATCCGAAGCTAATTACGTCCTCTAATTATCGGACGAAATTATTTTTAGTTGCACGTTTATAGATCTTTTTTTCCTCTTGTCGCATTCTTTACACTTCAAAGCACCAGAAGTAGTTTCGTATTGGGGGAATTTTAGTCAGTCACGTTGGCAACGATCCAGCTTGTCCCCTTTTTTTATCATTCGTTTGAGGTAAAATGTAACAACGCGCTTCCTGAACGTGAAATGCAGATTTAAAGAAATTAGGGAAAGATTCGACTTGTTCAAGGTATTAGGTTAATTAAATGAAACGTTTTCGCGGAGCTGCTTAATTAAAATCGACAATTAGATTTAATTACCTCTAATTCTAAAGTAATTATACCTTCTTTCCCCATTAAGCCTAAGGTATAAGGCTGCTGGAGGTATTTACAATCATAAGTTAATTAAGGATTTTGTTAGAAAGAATTTCTATTTACGTTTAAAAGTTTATTAAACTACGTATATTAAAACATGTCACGTTTGCTTGCCATTGGAAAGGGCGATATAGCCCAGGCAAAACGCGGGGTTTATCTAAGGCCTCGTTGAACGAGACCACTTGTTTTTATCTTTGTGGGATCGCTGATCATGAAAATAGAGGGTCCCGCGGTTCCAGATTAAAAATATTGTTAAGAATATGAAGTTTTTCAATACTAGCTTTCTACGAGTTCGGGGGTAGTTTTCCCCACTAGAGGAAGGAAAAGCGGTAAAAATAATTGTCCTCAATATTTCAACCGCTATTTATTCAAATCAAGATGAAAAACTGAAAATAAAGTTTTTATTTTACGTTTATTTTGGGGTGGTTTTACCCCTTCTGGATTTAACCCTTAGTTTTAAATTTGTCGTGGCTGTGCATAGACATTCTGAATTTGTAAATTGGCACATTTCGAAGGTTTAGTTCAGTGTGCCATTTAGATTATCACGAAATACCTCGAAGGAATGCTTTTGTGCATTTTTAGGGGTTGGTACAACCCTTGCGGAACCGCGGGACCCCGATTTTCGTAATCAGCGACCAAAAAAACTCACAAGTGTACAAGTAATCTAGTTCAACGAGGCTTTCCGAAACATAACCCCCGCCCCCCCGTTTTGACTGGGCTAATAATATATCAGCTCCTATAAATAACTACAAAGCGTCGATCTGATGTCTAAATTAAAATTAGCGATGTAAATAAGGGTTGAAAGAAATACTGAATGAAGTAAATAAGATGTAGTCATGAAAACAAATTGTTACCATTGCTACAATTCATACGCAACGATATTAACTATTGGGTTATCGGTCATGTTTTATCATATAGTTATTAAATATATTCTTAAGATACTTAGCATAAAAGGCGAACACATCTGCTTTCTCCCTCTGAAGAATAAAGGGCGTGGAGTACTTCCACCGATTACATACTCAACATAGGACAATTGGATAGACATCAAATTTATTAATAAATATCGAGTTGTTAGTTTACTCAATTCAGTTCACATAAAGTACTTGCAGAGTTTTATGTATTTCAACTGTTACGTTGTTGTGTATTAATAGAATCAATAAGAACGTATAACAACTAGCTCACAGAATATAATTGTTATGATTTTATATCAATTCAAATCACTTCAACTATGCTTATCCACAACAATTCCAATGAGGTAATGATTACAGAATAGACCTGAATCAAGTCGTTAGCTCCTTCTAATTGTGCTAATGTAAAAATAGATAAGTACACACTGTAGTTTTGTTTGCAGAACAGACAAAATTGTTGTTGAAAGGTGAAAGTACCTTAGCAAAATGGTCTTAAATATTACAAAGTTGTGTGCAGGATGTTAGCAAATAACCGATAAAAACTTATTTGAACGCAAGTGTCTTAGGAATGTCTGAATAGTTCCAGTGATCTTATCTAAAGATTTAGAACACTTAAATCCTCCGCAGTTAGAGTACAATGCTCTGCTCACGTTTGCGTTTTGGGGTTAAGTTCAAAAAGTGAGGCCGGACCGGCCTCGCATTCCTACTCTCCTTCGCTTCAGAACAAAATAAGACAGAAAATATTTTAACGGAAGAGTAGAAATTGTCGTCGTTGCTTATGGTGATTGTAGAACACAACAACAAAGCAAATGGTGGCAAAAACTCACAAAATGAAACAAAAAAAATCAAATCAAAATAAAAAAAGAAATCTAAACACGTTCGAACCAAGTGCAAATAGAGCATGTCAACGTGGAACTTCACGTAACAGCATTGCAGTTAAAATACAGCGTCATATTCTTCTCGTTAGCACTTACACCTGCAAGTTGTCCAAGCAAACAAAATGCGTACACAAGAATGGAATTCAGGAATTCAAGATGAGTCAGGCACATTTTTAATTGGAGCACGATAAACTATCCAAACATGTATGTGTCAAAATTTGTTAGATCCAAATAGAAGAAGGAGCTCATGATTAGGATAAGTTGCACAATTATTGTTTATATTAGGCTTAATCCAGTCAAATTTATAAACGAGTTCCGTACTTCTAGTCAATGAAATGTAATTTAGAATGTAAGGCAAAATAAAACATTCTTTATTTTGCATATTTTTTGCACATAAACCTATTGTACTAATATTTGAATGTAATAAATCAATAATACTGATCGACCTGAATTATTCCGAAAGCTCTTGAAGTACTATACTGAAAGTAAAATTACAATATTACTTATTTAGGTATACATACAGTAAGACTTCGTTGTTATAAATACGTCGTTTTCTATTAAGTTTAGTTTAACTGAACTGAGACGTACTGAGATTAGTTACTCTAGTAACGAGTAGTTGGAATCGATTAAAACTCAAAACAGAGAATACCGCTTATCAACCAAACTAAATGTGTTGTGCAATCGAGTTTCAATACGTTTATGAACTATTGTTAACAAATAGACGACTTGGGCCAGGGTTCCAATAAGTTGTTAATTTTGACTTCATGACTGTGATTCAATATCTATGTACTGGTTGCATTAAGTTG
Organism: Cryptocephalus moraei; assembly: GCA_946251905.1. Classification (NCBI taxonomy): domain Eukaryota; kingdom Metazoa; phylum Arthropoda; class Insecta; order Coleoptera; family Chrysomelidae; genus Cryptocephalus; species Cryptocephalus moraei. The sequence continues at coordinate 34,582,255 of OX276454.1, read as the reverse complement.
AAAAAACTAATCCTAAAAATACTTTGACACATATGCGACGAACTTTCTAAATAACCCTAGTAATAAGTATTCCATTACATAATTTTACAACCAAGTTTCTAAATTAAACCGAGTGAAAAAATAACAATTGGATTAAATATTTACGTAATTTACAAATTTCTTAAGACCAATTGAGTAATACTAGTTTAATTCCGAAATTTAAAGAATTTTAAATATTTGCATGTGCGCGATTGTTTAATTACATTTTTGTTTTAATAGTTGTTAATACAAAGCTTTGGTAAGAAGTTACTACTATAATTACAATTACAACTACAATTAATTATGAGCTTTATTAGCATTTCTAAGACGAGATTATTATCTGTTCTAGGTGGCTTGTATATGTGATTTAGTAATCATTGTTCTAATTAAACAGCATTAATTTTAATTTTTTACTTCTATATATCAATTGTAAAGTGATAATTAAGCGTCGTGTTAGGATCGAATTATCTACTATTAATCACAACGCAGATGTGTATATGTACCATCATTTCCCTTTAATATTTTCGAGACGGATCAATATTAACATCGAGCACTATCTTAAATTGATTTTAGGACAAGTTCTGGCGTCACAAACGCATTTTATAATGTTGCCTTTATATTTAGAATGCGGCATTTTCATGTCTAGTAGGTACTCTACTTTTCACATGAACGAGATATACAAACGGATATAGGAAAAGATATTTTTTTTGCTATTCGAAACCCGAATGAATAAATAGGATCCCACGCTTTTACGTCGCACGTAGGTGAGATAAAAAATCATAAATCGGTAGGTAAGAACGTGGGAAACGTTTCTATGTCGAGATTTATTAAAACTCTTCATTAAGTGCGAAACCATAATTGGTTCATTGACGCGAGACTTAATTGAGATAACAATTTTGTGTACAGGACTAATGAATTGAGCGAGTAGGTACATACCGGCAGGAAATGGCGGGTATTTATACGAAAGGTGCGACTTTCGCTCAAATAATATGTTTCTCTCGGCGGATGTCGAAATGTACATTTACGAAATTTAGATTTTCGAATACATTCAGAATCTTCTTACAAATTATGGTAAAAGAGTTAAATGCAAAGTGTCTCTTGACTGCCATTTTAATGTTAAAACTTTTTGTGCATAAATCTATACAATATTCAAATACATTATAATCTCAGTAAATTTAAGAGAAGAGGTAAGTCGCATAAACTGAAAAAACTACTAGTAATACATATTTTGTATCGCAGGTTTTCCTTATAAGTATGTAATTACTTGCTTCACAATAACATAACAAAAACACTATTTTAATAATATAATCAATAACAATTTAACTTGTTTAGAATGTTTCAAGATAATTTAACATAAGTCTTTAAAAGGATACCTGCAATATCTCTGAAGACTCGACTAATGAGCCGACTCACCATCGCTTTTATACCTCTCAGAAAACAATTGTGATAAAATCGTTTAAATAAATGCATTAAAACTAAATTCAATAATGCGTTTATCATTAAATAAATCATGTGCATAAAAATCACATTTTTTTGCTCTTTAAACTGATACCTGACTTAAGTGGTTAAACTACAATTTTTTTGAAAACTACTGGACTTAGCTGGACTGATCCGAAATTTATCGGATCGGTTGATTACTTCAAAGTTCGGTTTATGGATCAACGAGTGGCAGATCATTATAGTAGACAAAAGCTATTTGTTTTCGATCATTCAATGTGTTAGATCAGGTACTTACAAAATCAGATTTATGGCGCAGCTGAATGGAATCTTGGAAAATTGATTAAAATTCATCAAGCTTTTTTGAAAACTACTGAATTAAGTTTAAAAACCAGTTTCATGAATCAGTTGCAGTTTTAAAATCTCAGCTTCTGGAAATTAACAAGAATATTTATTTCATGGACAAAAGCCATATGATTTTTTTAAATAGACTCCAGTTCAATTGTTTGGGGAAAGTAATGAAATTAGTTAGGTCTTAGTTAGTCCTTACTTATAAATAGCAGTTTCTGAAAATCAGTTAGAATATTAAACAGAACGTATTCTCGAAATTAATTCAAAGTGAAGGTGTATATGAAACAAATGTAAGAGAATCTGAAAATGGAATTTTAGCCACAAATTCCATTTTCAGATTTTCTTACATTTGTTTCAGTTAGAATATTAGTTTCTTAGAAAAAAACAGCCATGTGAAAATTTTTGGATAATTAACACCATTATTGTACCTGACTTTTGGGAAAAATGCTGAAAATGGCTAGAACTCCAGATTTATAGATAAATTGCTTACTTTAAAATTAGGTGTATGGAAATGTGACTGGAAGATTAGGTAATATGAAACAAGATATATAGAAAGATGTAGGAACAATAGGAAGCTGTAAAGTATAAAACCTAATTTAGTATTCGTTCTCCGATTTGTGTAAACAGACATTCTTTTATTTTAAGCAGCACCCATCATAAAGAAAAATTAAAACAAATTTTGATGCTCAAGACCAGGTGACGTATATGTATCAACTCTAGCGTGTGGTAGCTATACAACTGTTATCTGAAGATTCAAATTCGCGGGCATATTTAAATTTGGCGACAATGAGTTACATTTGGTACAATGAACTTTTTTGTGTTTTTTGGGCCTTAGAAGGAAAACCTCTGGTTTTTACCTCTTGCTTACGGTAACACTGGAGCTCAATGTGAAAGGTTGTGGACATCACCTGATGCTGATCCTGAACTTTATTGTACTGGACTATAAAGAGAATATCCATGAAGTTGTTTTATACAAGTATCTTAGTATTTTTTTTATTTTTAGTTTGAAAAAAATGGTAATTAAAGTTATCGAAGCTAAATTATTTAATATACATTATTAATGAATGTGGTGTACCTATAATCTAATATAAATCTATATAAGCGATGTTAGGGTAATATTATTATATTATGTAAGTACCAGTTTCGGAGGGAAAGGATATTTGAGGTTATTTGCGATATTTACTATAAAAGCCCCATTAACAGTAATTTATTTGTTATATTCAAGCCGCGACGGGTCACTATTACTGAATAGAAATTAACGTATGACGCGCTGCACCTGATATAGCGAGTTTACAAGAAGAAATGTGATTGAACTTATTTCCCTTCTGGTATCGTTTACCTTTGCTATCAATAATAATTGTTCCCATCTCAATCTAAGATGTACAATCGTTAAACATGTAATTTTGCAAAAATCATCATCAATGTAGTCACCTCTATGACGAGAACTTGGCATCTCCAACATACACAACATGAGAGTGGGATTGTAACATGGATCGTTGGTCGATGATGAACATTTTGAAATGTACGCGTAAATCCTCGGAGCCTGCCTGTGTTGCTTAAACTTAAGTGACCATCATTTTTCACGCCGTCCTTAACTTAATTCTGAAAGAGAGTACTACCACTTACCGAGTTGTTATCGTACAATTTTTTGAGCTCCTCGTACAGCCACATCTCGACCGCCAGCCTCTTCCTTATGAGGCTCATCTGGTGGTGTCCGTACTTGGCCGTGAGGAACTTCTCTCTCTTCTCCTTGATCTCGCCCTTCTCCTTGAAGTTCACGTGGAGGCCCGTCTTCGATGGCGATCTCTCGGAGCGAACGTCTGCCAGGATGCCAGCAGGAGGCGGCGTCGCCGGCGTGCCGTTCTGGTAGCCGCCCGTCACGCCGCACTCCATCTTCTTCAGGGGATTGTGCTTCTGTGGATCAAATAGAATTTTCTTCAATTCTGTAGAACATTTCCAAGTATAGTGATTATGTGTGTAAAACATCATGATCATCGTCGTGCTATGGTTAGGTACTTAGGTTTAAAGGGCACCGATTCAGACAAAAAATACAGAACGTACCAACCGATGCTCATAACACAATTCGTAACAGATTCATTTTATGATTGTTGGTCATATCTTGGGAGGTACACCCGTACAAGTTCACCTGTCTCGGTAAGGGTAAATTTCAGGTAGGGATTACACGGTTAAACCGTACGAAATGACGCGTGCCCTTCAAAACACATGAAAACAGAACAAACGAGAAACTAAAATAAAAAATATTCCCACGAGATGTTAATAAGAACAGTGATGTTTGAACAGTGATTCATTCGGTTGAAATGAACAGTGAAGACTGTTTTAAGAGTTCTTTTATATTTGGTTTGACACTATAGTAATATCATATTATCTTCGAGTCTAAACGAATGCAGATTTCGCCTTAGTAGCAACATTTGTTGAAAATACAATTTACAAAAATGTATTAACATCCTGGCGAATTAACACGACACTTTTTTTTATTCCAATTCCAATCGGTTAATTTTAAAGAAAAAAAAATGATTGAAGGAAATAATTTGTACTCACTTTAATACCACTAAGTCATGAATTTTGTTAATATAACGTGATCACAAGGTTAATGGAATGTAATATAACATTCATTTAAGTCTAAAATCATATACAAAACCTTAGAAACGTTGTAATGAAATTGATATAACTACATAACTAACATGAACGTAACAATATTACAAAAACAAACAATAAATGTAGTCTCTAATGGTTCTGGGTCAGACGGGCATCTATGGATGACAAACCACATACTTTAGAAAAACATTGATTGTTGTTATAAATGCTCTGCCATAAAGGTGCTAGCCGGTTAAGTTAGTGAAAATTTTTCTCCGGCCCTTTTAAACAACAAAAAATACCCTCAAGGACTACATAAAAAATTTACCGTTACCTAGATTTTTAACGTATAAAAATTTGGCGACCCGCATCTAGCGGCTGGCAAAACAAAATACCAGGTAATTTGTGTCTTTTTTGTGCCTTTTTTGTACGGCAAGAAAAGAATTTTGTAGCTCTCACCATCGACGAGCTACAAAAAAAGTGCCAGCTTAAACTCAACCCAGCGGCCATTGCGATAGCGTGCGAGTGGGTTGACAAAAAAAAGATTTTTAGTTAGAAATTTGTGTCTTGCAGAGTACCTACTAAAAGGACATGGGGTCAGAATTTTAATTTGGCCAATTTTTGGCCAAGTTGGCTCAAGTGGGCTAGATGGGGCTGCGAATCGGCCAAGACGTGGAAGAAATGTGCTCTTCTGTCTCAGATTCGTTTTGGAATCAAATTTGGAGAACATAGTCCTATTTTCAAATTGGTAAATTTCCGGCCAAATTGGCTAATGGACAAAACGTGTCGTCCAGAATTCCAGAACCCGCGACTTTAGTGGAAAATGTTGCATCTCAGAATCTTCTGGTGTTCTAAGGCCTCGGTAATGGCCTAGACCCTGGACACAACGGCCCAGGAGACGGCCCAAGACCCCTCCGAGGAGTTCTAGTCAAAATACCCAGTCCAGTGCCGGCCGCTGTAGTTACAAATTCGAGAACCCCCGACTTTAGTGGAGAATGTGACATATTGGAATCATTTGGTGTTCTGGCGCCTCGGTGATGGCCTGGGACCTGGACACAAAAGCCCAGGGGACGTCCAAAGACTCCTTCGGCCAGTTCCAGTCAAAATACCGACTCTCAAGTGTCGGCCGTACTAGTTACAAATTCCAGAACCCCCGACTTTAGTGGAAAATGCTGGGTATCATTTTCCACTAAAGTCGAGGGTTCTCGAAGTTGTAACTACAGCGGCCAGCACTGGAGAGTCGGTATTTTGACTGGAAGTGGCCCAAGGGGTCCTGAGGCGTCCCCTGGGCATTTGTGTCCAGGGTCTGGGCCAGTACCAGGGACCCATAACACCAAAAGATTCCGAGATGCAACATTTTCCACTAAAGTCGCAGGTTCTTGAATTCTGGAGGACACGTTTTGTCTATTAGCCAATTCGGCCATAATTTGTACAATTTGAAAATAGGACTATGTTCTCCAAATTTCATTCCAAAAGTATCGGAGACAGCAGAGCACATTTCTTCCACATCTTGGACGATTCGCAGCCCCATCTAGCCCACTTGAGCCAACTTGGCCAAAAAATTGGCCAAATTAAAATTCTGACTCCATGTCCATTTAGATTAAAATTCTGACTCCATGTCCATTAAGACACAAATTTCTAGCTGAAATTTTTTTTTTTGTCAATCCACTCGCACGCTATCGCCATGGCCGCTGTTTTAAGCTTAAGCTAGCAGTTTTTTTTTAGCTCGTCGATGGTGAGAGCTACAAATTTTTTTCCTGCGGTACAAAAAAGGCACAAAAAAGACACAAATTACCTGGTATTTCGTTTTGCTAGATGCGTGTCGCCAACTTTTTATACATAAATTTTTAGACCTTGGAACCTCCCACACCCTCAAAAAATCTCCGATTCTTTTCATGATAGAAAATTGCAATCGTATTTTTTGAAAAAAAATTTGGTCGAAATTCAAACTTTTAAAGGCGTTTGAAGTTTTCAAACTAGGATATCTCTAGAATAAAAATAGCAGAAATTATAGGGAAAAAAAGGATGTTATTTATGTAAAAACACATATTCTTACTGAACAGTTGGAGCTGTGAAATGTCATTAAAAGCACCAAAAATTGCATTTTTAAGAATTCTTAATATGAGAACATCTATTGGCGCGTTTAGTACTAAATTCGAGCGTTGCAGGAAGACTCCTTGTCCGTTACATGTCGCCTGACCCCCCACCCTCCAAGAGCGCAGTGTTGTATAATCTATAGCACAAGTAATTACTGATAATCACAGGAATCCTCGCAATCAACACACCAACGACACTTAAAAGGACATTTATCACTACATGCGCAGGAATCTATGAACACTGGTTTCCAAATAAAAAGCGATCACGTTACGAAATATGGTACTTGACTACTTTCTGGATATCATGTTTAAAGATTTGTTGCATATTATTCTGCCTACATGTATTTAAATATTTTTAATACTTATGTTTTCGATAAATTGGACATTGAAATTTGAAAATAAAAGACAACCAAAACGCTACCTCGTGTCAAAGTCGGGACATTTATCGAAAATATCATTAATATATTTTTTTTTAGAGGGGCAATAGTTGGAATCCGTATTTTTAATAGGGTCAAATACCCTATTACCATATTTTCTACGTTTAATTGCCCAGTCTGCGATCGTAACAATAACACTCAACTATGAAATCACACGCATGATTGGTCCGTCGCTGGGTCTAATTTTACGTTAAGGGTCGTAAAGTTAGAAGCGACGTGAAGTTATCGCAGGTATTACAAGCACAGGGTCTCCGCCAGGAAATGAATCGCAAAAAAGCATCGCGGGATGCAGTTTATGGTGATTTAGAGCAAAACAAAGGGGAAAAGCAAAAAGCAGCGGAAATGGAGGTTTCTTCATAGGAAGGTGTGTCGGTTTGATGGATGCCACTGCGATTTGATAACTATTTTGTTATTTGGAAGGAATTTTTGGTCACCTCGGCGGCACTTTACGCACTTCACACTTTATTCGGGGTGTTTAGTGAAATTTGTACCAAACGATCACCGAACAATGTACAAGTCTCGTTACACACAATTAAAGAAATCTTTATTACCAACGACTTTTCATAAACCATGTATCTCGTCTAATATGCAGGGTGTGTATCAAACCGATTTACTTACAGAATGCACACATATGTGATTTATGTATATGTGCATTCTGTCATGCACACATACAAAAAATAATCGGCGTTTTACGCAGTACGGCTGCGCAGATTGCGAGACAACGCTGTTCGTGGCACGCCGCATTCTAAACACCCCAGGAACGGACATTTCCCAACAAAAGACTTTTATGGTGTCAAAAATTATTATGGAATTAAATTGAAATTATTAAACATTGCTAAAGATTGGTTCTCTATCTTTTTCATACGCCCTGTGATCTGAAAAGCATCGATAGCGCCTAGTAATTTAAAACAGTCTAGAATCATATCTTACTATGAGATTGTTCTACAAGATTATATTTCATTATTAAACAGTATACAGTTTCAATCCGTTGTAGTTTAAATGGTTTCATATCTGCGAGGCGTCCCGCGACGGCTCACCTCCTTTTACCGTATTTCTCGATAAAAATGGATTCCGAAAACGGAAAAAATATTTTTTTTTTGTCATACTCTACAGTAGATAGGAATATGTTAAATACTTTTTTTCAGGTTTTTGTAACAATAAGAATAGTGCAACAATTGATAAAAAACTTAATTTGATGTTTTTGGGGGATGTAGACAAAAGAACCATAGTTACATCTCAGAAAAAAATCGCTTACTTTGGCACCTCGACGATTTAAGGAGTGTTCTATTCTTCTTTCACTCGAATAAACTATATTTTTATTATCTTTTTGGGATTTCCACGCATGACGCATGAAAATTAACAGAAATAGTTAAAAACCTGTTTTCTTACTGCCGGCTTAAATCCACCTATTAACTTTTCCGGGTTTTTTTTAGTAGTACATAGCGACTTGTTAGAACAATAACAGTAATTCAATCAATCAGCATTGCTTAAACTGATAATTCATCTAGGTATCTGGATAATATAAGACATCATGAATGATGATAAACCTAGATAAAATTATTTTTATGGAAGATTGTCTTCATGGAAGATAATTCATCTAGATCTAGAGCTAGGAGTCTGAAAATTTGGCTAAAAGTTATATTTTTTGACTATGACGGTATTTTTTGTTTTTTAAAAGGATCGGGAACAACTTTTACTAGCTTAGCAGGGTAGACTCTTTATGGTTAGTTGTACGATAGTTTACAATAAAATTACAACTACAATTATATTACGAGACATGATAAGAAATGCACTAGGAAGACAATAATAACCAGAAGCTTTTATGCCCTATGTTAATAAAGAGATGTCATAGTGAGTTTCACATATCTGCTGCAAAAGTTGTAAAATAGCGACATTGCCCAAAATACTTCTTAAAACCAATTTATAAGTACCAATGTACAAAAAATAAAATATATTCAATCAGTTTGAGTGACGCAATGGTTACAAAAAATGTTATTTACGTGATAATTGGGTTTAAAAAAAATCTGAGCTCCACTTCAGTGTTTTATCTTATCCAGAAAAATAAATGATAAATCACAACCAATGAATATGTAATTGAACTATCAGTTATTGAAAACGTATCTACCTAAAGCGTTGACGGTATTTGTACACATGTACGTAGTTTTAATGTCGAAGCATGTACCGACATCAATCTAACAGTCGTACTTTATCGTAGGTATTTTTGCGGCGGTTTTGGTATACGAATTTTCGTTCATGTTTAGAATAAAAGTTTGCTTTTAGAATGTAAATCGGTGTGTTAGTACTGGCATGAGAATTCTTTAAGCTATTCTCTTTGCTTTTTAGTGAAGTCACATCACTGATATGTCACCGTAAAAAGAAACCAGTACCGAAAACTTTAGGAATGTGTTCAATATCGCAAAATTTTTTTTTTTCACTATCGGCTTTAAATGTGTTGATGCGTGAGTTAACAGCTCGCTAATAGAGTAACGCCGTAGCAAAAATTGTAAAAATTAATATCGATCACATCTTATATAGTAAGTCACAGCTTAATATGACAAGCAGCTCTGGAACTCTCGCAGCAGAACCGTTTTACATCGATCCGCTGGCGCATGTTTTGTCCAGAGAAGAAAAGTACACAGAGCCCAAGAGAGCTCAAAAGAGGCCAAGAAAACAAGTCACGTACGGCGGAGAATTGGCAAACAGATAAATAGTCGCATAAAAGTGAAGCGGAAAATCCATTGCAACTGTTATCAATCATTTGTGATATTATACTTTGCAAAATATTTAAAGTCCTAGGTATGTCATTCGTTGCAGTAGCTTTAGAACCACGAAGTAGTCTTCACCGACGCTGCGTCGCCACCGCATCCATTCCTGAGCCTGAGAAAAAGCTTCGACAATAAAGTAGTCTTCGATGATTTTGACTTCGTTTCATAAATAGGTACTGACTGAAGTTGCTGCTAAACTTTGAAGTAGTCTTCATTGGCCCTGTCTTTGCCTTAACGACTATGCCTGACGACTTTGGTGTGGTTTAAGGACCCTAACATATCCTTCGGCAATACTGCCTCAGCCTTAAAGTCCATTTACGGTCTGGAGTAGCTTCAGCAACTTGAAGTAGCCCTGATCGAGGTTGGCTTTGTCTTAAAGGTCCGTTCCTGGCCCTTCCATAGCTTCAGGACTCAGCTTCAGGCCTCCGCTTCAGGGTCCTGAAGTAGTTGTGTGAGGGCTTCTTACAACAGAAGCCTTAAGAGTATCGATACACGCCTTGTGCAAGGATGATTATACCTTGACGATACTTTCGCGCATAAACCTATGATCTAATTCCCGAAAATTCCTTTGAAAAGAGTTTTCACACGCCTGTATCCTGGAAACGCGATCGCACATCCTTATAGGATTGTCATTCTCTCAGCGCAGGTGTAATTGAATCTGTAAAATTTTTCGGAACTTTTGCTATAATTTTCCTCGTGAGAACCCTGTTCTGATTATTTCATATATAATACATATATACTACCAATTCGAAAGTGTGACGTTATTTCAATTGATTTTAAGAGTGTATTCACTACAAGACTGTAGTCACGTCTTTTTTTTTATTGGTACGCTATTTTGCCTATTTAAACCATGCTTTGGCGTGCGTAAATCGGGCTTTATCGCACGCGCGCGTTTTAAAGTCGCCATGGAAACGTGTCAACAACGACGAAATCAACCAATTACAGAGCGTTTTTGGCCGTAGCGGGGCGACCTGATTGGTGACACGACGTGCGACGGGCCGGCACGAAGCGTCCCGAGTGTCGTTCAAATTAATTATATTGGGTATTTGGGTAATTTTACACTATTTATGATTTCAAAGGTAGGTACCAATAAAAAAAAATCGCGTAAAGTATTCGTGGATAACTGCTCTTTCAAACACTTGCTCTATTTCGAGCACTCCGGCTACGCCGTCGTGCTCGAAAACTCGCTCGTGTTTGAAAGAGCTCAATATCCACTCATACTTTAATATACTATTTTAGTCTATTTTATAATATCAATTTCGAAATATGACTGTAATAGGTTGCAGTCTATACTACTTACTAGAGGTCGGTTACTTAGAGAAGAAACACCATCATAGGTGCGCAGAGACGAACTTTAGTTTGTTTACCGGGGTTGTCTAGCAACCGTAACGTCACCACTTGGCCTTGATGCTCGTTTATTAATTCGGTTTGTGGAAGTGGCGTAACGTAATTATTTTGGAGTGCTATTTTTCGTTTTATTTAGTAGTGTGATTATTGTTGGCGATTTTGAATTGTGTAGTGTTTAAACCTTGATTTAAAGAAGAACATACAGGCCTATTAAAGGTATGGTATAGCCCCAAGTACATTTATTTGAATTAGTAAATTTCCCTAACCTTTAATTTAAACATACGCCACTGATGCTAGAGATAGCTGTATGGTGTGACCTCTACCACCTATTTGCGAGAAAAATAGTTGCTTTTGAAAAATCGTTATTTTTAACTGTTAATTTTTCTGAGCAACAAGACACAATATTATAATAAAATCAATGTAGAGAAATTAGGTAGTATATACACCCATTTATTGAACAAATCGATATTTAAGAAGGTTTTTCTTGTCGTTTATTTAGCGATTCACAATCGTTGACAAAATTTTAATTGTAACTATGACATTATTATAAATGAACTTGTATGTATTGACAATTAAAAACAATCATTTTTTGAAACTAATTTCGTTACATCAATTCGTAACCATTAACCAAATCATTTACACGATTATATTCAAAATCTTGACGTGTTTTTAAGGCGTTAACCGTTCGATACTATGTACTAAATTTTACTTTACTACTAAATTTAAATATTTATTTAAGAATTTTTTACTAATTTAATAACTAAAAAAAACGTTGTATACAAGAAATTTGCTACCATTTTAGTTTATAATTGTATAATTGTAACAAACGTGTAATGGGTAAGCAACACTTTTTTTCGAGTTTCAAAAGTTATTTTTTTACAAATAAAAAACTGTAAAAGTCTGCGTCGGACCAGACGGTAGAAGTGAAACTTCTTTGGCTATATGCACACACACGCGCGCGCGCGCGCACGCTCACTGACAGACAGGATATATAAATGAAATATAAGACAATTTTTTTTGCTGCCGCAACGCTTGCACCGGTCCGCTCGAGGTGATCTCCCATTGTCTCGCTGGCCAACTTTTCCCATCTCATCATCTCCGTCATCATCCCGTGGAAATCTCGCTACCTAAGGAACGACGTCACTAACATGGCTCGCCACTTTGCCCATGGTCGATCATAGTTGTCGAGATGCTGATGCCAGAGCTTCGCCGTCCCTGCTAACCGCGCCTGCAACAATGTTTTCTTCTCTAAATCTGTCCAGTCGTAGATCGCCCCCAAGTTGCTCAATCTTTGAGAGCCATCGCGGTGTCCACACTGCTCTCCGGGCTGCTGGGGTCGATAACTTCCACCATCTTCATCGCCAAAGACGGTCGAAGTCGAGCACTCGCCTGCTCCACGCAGGATTCCTCGCTGCGGCTCGATCCGACCGTTGCTGTCTGCCCGGACACATTCAGAGCAACAATGGTCGCTTGTTGCCTCGCCGCTTCCACTATCTATTGCTGGAGTCCTCGCACGACCGCCTTCACGATGGTCTCCACAAATTCGCGCGTACGCCGCCTCGAGCCCGTTCGTCTTGTGTTCGAACATTACCACGCATTCGCCGCGGACCAGTCTCCGTGCGCCATGGGCTTTCATCTCTCCCGGTGTCTCCATGTTCTCATCTGAGGTGAGGTGAGGCACGACGCGTCCTCACTTTTCTCGATGTCCATGTCACGTAATTAAACAATACAGCTCACCGTTTTTTCGCCGCTCAAAGTTATTGTTTCTCGCCGTTTGAGGTTAGGTTAGGTGTCAGCTGTCCGAAAGTCTAGACGCTCTCCGGTGTTGCCACGTTGACCTCTTTGGTAGCACATGTAAACGATTTGGCGATCGGCTCGGTTCGCGGGCGCGATAGAAGAGGTACACTTTACGCGCATTCTGGCAAAACGGCTTTGTTCTCGGATTACTTATCACGCGTGACGCGGTTTCTCGACCAACACCCCATCCCAATGTATACAACGTGCGCAAAGAAGTTTCAGTTCAAAAATAAGTAAACAAACTTTGAAAAAGACACTCAATAAATTTTTTCGTCGCTATTTCTATTGTAAAATTTATTATAACTAACTGCTTTGAATCTTTTTTAGACTAAAATTGAAACAGTGAGAATTGGGTCAATTTATTGGTTTGTGAAATATCAAGTCGGTATATCATTGCCTATCACTTCCACTATTTCAATTACACATTTCCAATTAAAAATAATTACATCGTAGTATAGTAAAGTTAATTTTTGTTATTAACTACTTCCCTTTATTACTCTTGAAGCTATAATGCAATTTTTATATTAATGCTACTCAATTAAGGTTGAAAAAAGTGATTTCAAATAATTGGCCAGTAAACTCAGGGGTCAATACATTTGAAATGGATAGTGTTTTTTCTTCAATCGATTATTTTGACAATTATTGGGAAAATTTCAGGCAATTCAAGCACATTGTATATCTTTTAACCTTCAACATTAATGTTTAGATAATCATTTTATAACTTAATTGTTTGTTTTAGTTTATCTGACATTCATGTCAAATTTTTTTTTTTAGATAAACAAGTAAATGAGGGCACGCACTTCAACTAATTTTTTAATATATTTTTTACGTTTTATGATATCTTTCATCACATCTCAATGGTGTCTGCTCTAATTTCCTCCTGTTTTTGTCGGATGAAACAGGAATACTGCAGGTAAACTAAATATGCGGACATCAACTTGTTCTGGCCGTCAGAATATTTGCATCACGCTACGAAAACATCTGGGTCCATATCGCATGTATTGAAAAAAATGGCGATGAGTAACAAGATTTCCTTATATGGCCGGACAAAATATTCATGGCAACATTATCACCATTTTATAACATAAATTTAGTATTAAATATTAACATTTTCTCTTATTAGTAAATATCTGTTTTGGTTGTTTATTGGATGACAAATATTTCTGAAAAAATGTTTTTAAATACAGCTAACGCTATCGAAACGATAAATAAATTTATTATGGAAGAACAATTACTCTACAAAGCGATGTTCTTAAGGAAGTGCCCTTTTAGGGTAATTTTAGCGGCGGCGGTCAGCTCGTAAGGAATTTTAATGGCCCACCCTAAGATCGGTCATCTCGCAAGCGAAGCGGCAGGTAAATTTTTAAAGGGTCGTTTTGGATGAGTCAACTCGTAAGGGGTTTCTCAGAAATAATCGAGGGGTTGATGATTGTAACGAAGTAGTTCGAATATTTGTTGAAACTAAGAATACGATATAAGGGGGTGGTTTGTTACGTTCCAACTGAACGGTGACGAGCATCGAGATAGTTATGGATTTTACGCGGGAAAGACTTGCTTCTTGTTAATAACGGTCGGTTTCCGTAGGGTTTTCCTTGCCCTCTCGCAAGGAATACGATAATCCCCCTTTTGGGATTTTTCACGTCAACTCTTACGAGTTGACCGATGTGAGAACCATATCCTTACGAGCTGACCGATCTCGGCGAAGGTCAAATGCGGACCGGGATAAATCCTTACGAGATGACCAATTTTAGATAAAAATGTTTCAAATGAAAGATATAGTTATTAAACAACTAACTGAAGTTATGAGACTTGGAATAAATCACTAAAACCTTTTTAAAGGAAATTGTACAAACACAATAAAAACTCTTAAGAATAGTGCCCTTTAGGACAGTATTAGGTAAAAACATTTCAAATAAAAATTGTATACATTAAATATGTTAATTCAAATATAAAGTTTAGTGAAAATATTCAAAGCCTTTTAAATTTTTTTTTTTGAGAAATTGAAAATGTTCATAAGTGCCCTTTAGCGAGGTTTCAGAAAAAAAATGTTTCAGATAAAGGTTGTAGCTATTAGTTAGTTCAGTTCAAATCTAAAATTTGGTAAGAATCGGTGAAGCCGTTTTGGAGAAAATTGAGAAAAACTGAAAATTCACCAAAGTAGAGGGCCCTTCGCAGATCAGTCAAGATAACCATAATGACAATTTAAAAAAAAAACAAACCAGTTTTTGAAATCATAAAAAAAACTAAAAATTACAGTACAGAGTAAAATGCACTTTGCCTTTAACTGATTATGATATTTATATGGTCGCGAATTTTCAGGGACCCAGCCTCAATTACACAATTTCAACTTTCCACTATTTATAGTTTCTGAGAAAACGTTGACCACATACACACACATACATACATATAATATACACACAGACATTTTTCCAAAAACATGTTTTTCGAACTCGGGGGACCTCAAAACGTCCAGAAATGCCAATTATCTCAATTTCTGAAAATCAGCACGAACAATACTTTCTCTTTATTATATGGGTACCCCATATGAAAAAGTAAAAAAAAAATAGAATTTAGAAAATAATACAACACAATCACCGTCTATATTTAGGCAATCTTACTCATCAAAATAGTGAAAGTTACGAAATATGTGAGGACGAGTTAATGTGTCGGAGTGGTAATCCGTCTGTGGCGGCTGAATGATAATATAAAACTTTATGTAATTTCTTCACTAACCAATAACAATTAATAAAGTTTTCTCAAAACGGTGCCTGTTGCGCGGAATGTCCCGTAATGGAGTTTTATGGGAAATAAATGGAAATAATATAAACGACGTCTTTTTTCTAACATACCAAACGTAAAACGGTCTTATCTCCTCCTTTTACATTTGTTCAAATCAATGGACTAACGCAAACGGTATCCGGTTTTATGTTATGGATAACGTTAACTTTAGATAAACCGCCTACACGGTAATAAATAATACACACTTTGAGTTACGCCAGTCGATATTTTAACATTTAATAGGGAAAATATTACGTATACCATGCATGTACTTAACGCATTTCATGAAAACCTACATAGTTTATAATTTAATTCCACCTTGATTGGAACTTTAGAGTTTTCTATTGTATGTCGCATAATATTCAGGGTTATCACGCCATTTAATTGGAAGATCTATGTCGCGGATATGGGATATCATTTCTAAATTATCAACTATTAATTAACCATCTAATAAAAGTGCGACTTTACAGGTTGTAAATATTAAACTTAGAAGCACACACTTTCGATTCAAAAGGCATTCAGATAAATATGAAGTATCTTATGGACTTGTAAACTGACACGCTATCTTAATCGATAAATAAACTTGCAGTTTAATGTATGTATGTCGTCCGCATATTATAACGATTTCAACAATACTAGAGCACAAGGGTATGCAGTTGATCAGGCAATAAACGGTTTATCAGTACGGAATTATAGACGGTCTATTTAAATTTAACAACTTATCAACGAAGGTAGACGGGAACGTGTCCGCCGGGGCGAGTACGTTATTATTTCGCACAGATAAAATTGTAATTACTTTTGGAAATGAAACTGTGTACAAATGATGAACAATAAAAATTAATTTTGTATTGGGTAACAACATTAAAATAGGGAGAGACGAGAGATAAACAAAATAAATTGATTACCGTAAACTTAATTACGATACACGAGATACGAACCGTTGAAATCTTTGGAAATATTTGAACATGGGTTAATATTTCATGGGAAATTTAAAAATATTTTTTAATGTATTTGATCACTAACAATCATACGGGGGTGGTTTTGAATCATGGAAAATCTGCGTTGTCGAATAATTGAATAATTACAAATATTTTTTTTACTTCTTGTAAAAATATAAAAGTATTCTGTTCTGTTAATTTGTTGTTTTCCGGCTATCGTGAGCGCATCCTTAAAAATACCCTTTCCTTCCCGAGCACATTCTGAAAAAAGACTCGAAAAAGAACTACCCTGTCGGGAATAACATATCAAAACAAGAAAATTATCAAAAATTATTCACTGACTTCTGATTGTTTTCTAAAACTACTGGTGGTTTTTAGGGAATGCTCTCACTACAGCCGAAAATCAACGGGGACATAATATATTGCCCGAATCATATCGATATCCTATTGCATTCAGGAGATACAGGAGATTGCTATTCAGTGTAACATTAAGCTGGAATATCCACTCATTCTCAGATAAGGCACGAACAACAAAATTAATATGAATTTGGCATCGCAAATTATGGAGTGGGTCCGATAGAGGAACTACAAAATTGGTATTCTAACATAATAGACGTAATTTTTATTTTGTTTCGGAAATGAAGAGTGGTAGACAAAATTAGTTAGTCAATATTCGTCAAAATATTGTGAGACACATGAATAATTTTCCCCTAACTTCGGGGTATCAATTTCACTTCACATAACCGAGGAAAATCTGCGAGAATTCTCAGAAGATTTGTCGGCGGCTTTAGCCTTGTAAATCTGACGATCTCTACTTTTAATCTAAAAATGTTCATTTTGATTTGGTTTGGCAATTTTCAGAATCTAAAATACTTGAGGATGTTACAGTAAGTCCGAAAACTATGGAAGATTCAAGGCAATTAACCTGAGATAATTCCAAGGAAATCTACAGAGGCCCTCCTATTTCAGACTTCATTCCATAAACTTTACATAAGTTTTCACCTTTATTTGGTACCATTGGACCTCAAAGTCCATTTATTGCGTGAATTTGGATGTAGAGATCAGTTCCCTGTATAACTAACCTGCGATATTTACTGACCTCTTGCGTCACACTAATACAAATGCGCCATAAAATACGTACCGAAATTTCAAATGTAGCAATAATAATTTCGCCATTATTACTTTTGATTAAATAAACGATTGAGAATATTTTCTTCTACTTTAGGGTCACTTTGACGCAGTTTTCTGCTCATTGGAGACATTTTTCATAAAAATAATATTGCCCAGACATTGACGCTTGACGATTGTAAAGATTTTATTTTAAAAATTTTCACAGGGAGAGATATTGGATGATTTTTTGAAGCACTTCTCGATTTAAATTTGTGATTTGAGTGTAGTCACTTTATGTTTATCACAACTCAATTGCAATTATTTTTTCTAGAACCCCACCTAGTGTATGCGTGTATATATCAATCAGTACGAATTTGATTCACATTTTGTATTGGAAGTGTAAAAATGTGAGTATAAAAAAAGTGTACACTTAATTATGTGTCATACATATATATTTATATGTACGAAAATTAGTATAATTCGAATATCAACTCAATGAAATTCTAAAAAGTGTTAAAGAATTGCACCAAACTGTTTTAAATGTAAGGATCTTCATTTAGGAATAATCATAATTTTTCCTCAACTTGAAATAATAAAAATAATAGGCAATGTTTACTTCCTTATACCATTAGGATTTGTTCCACCTTCGAATTACAGCCGTTTGTAACTTTGATATCAGCTTTAAATATGACATCAATTCACAAAGAATAGTGAATTTTATTCTTTCAAAAAGGTTATGAACAATCTTCCCCAATTTTAAGAATTATTGAAGCGCCAACTATTCAACTAAAATGGTTTATAAACGTTTCTTACCACTTGTGCTTTCGAGATATTTTCATCTTCGAGCATCTCCTTGAACACGTTTACGTACAAAGTAACCGAGAAATCCCTCGGGGCATCGCACTACAATAGAATACGTTTATTGGAGCTTCTCGGGCCATGTCTCGAATACAAAAATTGCTTAAATTCGATTAGTTCTTGTGCTTTTTCGGCCGCCTTTTCAATAACAATCGCAGATTTACCCCTTAGCGCGTCTCCTTCAATTAGGTACCAGCCGCCGAGATATTCTACCGAGAGTACAAAGTTCCCGGACCTTTTTGTTGTTATCCCATGCATCTGGCACCCTCGGCACGTGCCCGCCATTCAGAAAAGCTGGAAAAGCCGAGACGCGACGCTCCGGCAACGCCACCGGAAAATCAATAGCCGTCGCCGCAGCATTCAGAGGACCGAAAATCGAAAAATAAAAAGGGAAATGGAAAATATCCGTTTTCGTCAGATCGGGAAAACGGGAACGTCAAGAGCAATTCGGGTCCGACGGTTAAGTATGAATAGAGTTCGCGACTCAGAAGATCGAATGCACAAATAAAATATTTTGTTCTCCGAAGTGCCCCCAGCTTTTCACATATTTCGATAATCTAATATCCTGAATTTCGGAGACGTTTCGGCTCTGTACCGTACTGTACGGCGAAATGTAAATAACCAGCGTAAGAGTACTCTTTAAAGGTAGGCCGCTCCGCCAGGGCTATAAAAACAGTTCCAGAATCATTGCGAATATTGATTTAAAGA
The DNA here is from genome assembly GCA_946251905.1 of Cryptocephalus moraei. Classification (NCBI taxonomy): domain Eukaryota; kingdom Metazoa; phylum Arthropoda; class Insecta; order Coleoptera; family Chrysomelidae; genus Cryptocephalus; species Cryptocephalus moraei. Next base: position 34,563,020 of record OX276454.1, on the reverse strand, counting down.
ATGATTTATTACTTTCGGGTCGTTTCTAGAACAAACAAATTAGGGAAAAGAAGAATCGAGTACTCTCTAGTAGGTTCTCGAGACATAATGGAGAACTATAAAAAGCGAACGCTGCGGACGAAGATTTGAGATTAGACGAGCCGCCGCTGAGTGAAAACAGTGCGATAAACGGACAAGTGAGAATTGTACAAATAAATTAGCCGTTAAGAGTGTAAGATAAATTAATTCGTTAAGTAATAGTTTAGATAAATTAAGTAGTGTTAAGACAGTCTGTAAATAAATTAGAATAAACGTTACAGTACATTCAGTTCGGTTGTTCATCAAAGGGCACAGAGATGTACAGCATGTACAGCATAGAGAATTGTTGAATTACGCATTCATCTTCTAAGATTCAACCCTGTTTGGTGTAAAATTACACACACCTCGAATATGAAGAAAATTCGTATTTCATATTCATACTCATTTCATATTTCATATTACGTACTTCGTGTACTCGTATATACAGCGAATGTTAGAGGTAACTGGTTTAATATATACGTCAAAAAAGTACCTTTAATTTTAAAGATACAAAAAAATTATTAATAAGTTATTTAGAACTATAGTTTACCACAGAGTATGTAGAAATTTAGAGAAATAAGATCACGTTTTTCACTGAGGTTTACCCTGGAAGTAGGTATCACTTCATAAGGATTTTTATGGATAATTACAATTATTGATGAGATCTGTTAACATAAAATTGTTACCGTTGTGGTGTTTGGTACATAGTAATCACAACAAATGAGATTCTAAATACTTTTACGTCAATTAAATTAATAAGTACATAATACCTTTACGTTATAATACCTCTCTCTCGCTTTGCAGTTTAAAGTGCGTTAACGCCGAATGCTCTTGCCAGTATGGCGGAGGAATTCAAATTTTATCGGAAATATTCGTTCCAGTTTTAGACTAGCCAACGGTTAACATACTTCCACTTTTAATAACATTTCAAAAACTTTCAGGCAATTTTAATCACATGGCTATTGGTTTAGGTAGGTACTCATCTTTTGCATTTTAATTTGGGTAACAGGATTTAATACCTGCAACATGAAACATGACAGATAACTTGATTGTTATGGTTGTTAAGTACCAAAACAAGGTTAATAATGTGTTATCCTTTTTTAGACCTGAATTAATGAAAACGATTAAATTTATGATATCTCACGTATAAAAAGTTGGCGACTCGCATCTAGCGGCCGGCAAAAAAAATACCAGGTAATTTGTGTCTTTTTGTGCCTGTTTTGTACCGCAAGAAAGAATTTTGTTGCTCTCACCATCGACGAGCTACAAAAAAAAACCTTCTAGCTTAAACTTAACACAGCGGCCATTGCGATAGCGTGCGAGTGGATTGACAAAAAAAATATTTTCAGCTACAAATCTGTCTTGAAGAGTACAAATGCACATGGGGTCAGAATTTTAATTTGGCCAATTTTTGGCCAAATTGGCTCAAGTGGGCTAGATCGTCCAAGATGTGAAATACCGACTCTCCAGTGCCGGCCGCTGTAGTTACAAATTTGAGAATCCTCGACTTTAGTGGAGAATGCTGGATCTGGGAATCATTTGGTGTCCTGTTCCAGTCAAAATACCGACATTTTGACTGGAACTCTATCTTAGAGTGGACTTCAGTTATTCACAAACCCTTCTAAAACATGACAGAGTTGAATGGGTTCTGAATAAATTCATAAGGCACACTGCTTCTATGTTTCATCTTTATAATTATTTTTGTGATTTCGGAAGAAAGCTTGAACTTAACTATCCTTCAAGACCGCAGAAGGGTTTATTAACTGCCTTCAGCTGTTATCTTTGAAAACATTTAATTCTCCATCTCGCACTTTACGGCCCACCAAACTCTTATATTTCCGTGTTTATAAGTAACTACTCTCACTTTTCTCTGGTTCTAGGAATGTTAAGAAATGGAAATCCTTTCATTAGGTATGGAATTGACTTCTTCATTCCATTTTCCAAGTTTACCCTAGCTCAATTGTATCCACTACATCCGCGTCAGCCACTCAGCAGTTTTAAAATTTATGATTTGGAGATTAAAATTTAAGTTTTTTGAATTTTCAATATTTGGTTAATTTTGAAAAAAAAAAACCTAAAATTTATAAAATAGTATATAGATTTTCAAATTTTTAAATTTAAACTTCAATATGAAATTTGAATTTGAACGAATTTTATTGAATTTTGAATTGGATTTGATATCGGATTTGAAATTGAATTTCCTGTTTCATTTTTTCAAAAACGTAAAACATATGGTAAATTAACAAATACTTGCCCCTTTGGTGTAGATGTTTGTTTTTTTACCTAAAAAGAACTTAGAATGTACGATGCATATTTATTGTTTCAATTATTTATTAGTATCTACCATTTATTTATTTTTCAATAAATGAACATATGGCTTAAATTCGACGATTTGCGGTTTAAATCCGAAAATGTACATTTGGAGACCCTATGTAATATGACAAAAAAGGCTTCGGCAGTTATTTCTTACCTCTAGTAAAATTAATTTGTCAAAAATATTGTCACTGATCGAAGAAAGCAATAAAATTGACAGAAAAATTTTAAATGTAAATCGTTAGATTTAGAATTATATTTTGGTTTGATATTTAGATACTTTTGAAAGAAACAATAATGTCTTGTTTTTGTGGAAATAGAAATTTTGAGGTAGGTACATATGAACGTTGGATTTCTATTTCAATTAGTACATATGTAAACATATGTTGAAATAAAGAAACTCTATAATGGGCATTTTATAAAAATTTTTGATCCTTATATTACAGTTTTTAGTGAATTTTTAAAGAGTGAAAATCTAGGATGCGTTGGATTGAAGCAAAATTGGTCTGGATTTTTAGCAACTATTTACGTATTTAAACCTAAGACAATTTAATAATTAAAGAAACTATCTAAAGTAACATCCAAACTGATTACTTATGAATCGGAGTTTTTTTTACAAAAAACAACTAATTGGCCCAAAAATTGACAGAATCTTCTTATTTTTAATGATGTAAATAGTTAAATACATGCAAATATCATGCATAACATGGTTATTAAATTTAAATTTAATAAAATGTGAGATATTCACCCACTACAGTGCAAAGATCCAAAGATTGGTTCTAACGAACCCTAGAATACTAGCACACTTCACGGCTTGTTTTTGTTACTAGATTTACATTTTGAGACGTCCATTAAAACCAAAGTTGTTTTAGAATAAACAGACTCCAATATCCACTATTTCGTATATAATATATATTTGTTCAGTTTATAGTAGAATACTTTCAACTTGAACGCTAAAGTATAAAAGTTTTGAAACCTAATTTTAATCATTTCCCGCGCGTAACCGCAATTTGCATTAGATCTGTTTACAGTACTGTAAACAATATACCTTTGTACCAATATCCTTTTGTTGTTTACAATTTTAAGCACCTTCTTAACTGCCACTGCCAGTGCTTTATAAATATTTGTAATAAGTAGCAATTAGTTAACTGTACTTTCGAGAATTTAATTTTTTATGTGACCTCCTCCCTAGCACATTATAAAAATAAACACCGTCTGAGAGTCTGTGACCCCAGAGTAAACAACATCTGTTCCGTTAATATTTATTGGTGACGTCAATATTACATTACGAATTTGTTTGTAGTGCGTTATCTAAATTTCTCGTCGCATTATTATTATTATTACAACCTGATTGACGGTAACGCTATTTAGGGGGAATCAACAATCACTTGTATTAGCCGAAAAGTACGATCAAATATTGGGGCACGTACGTACAACTTTTCTGCGAATGCGTTTTTAATGAATTGAAACGCGGCAAATTCCCATGACAAAAATAATTCATAGCTTCGGGTAAATTATTAGCTAGTCGCGGATTAATTATTAGTTTACCGGTATAAAAATGTGGGACATGCGATTCATATCGTAGTTGTATCCTTTGGTCTTGTTTCTTGAGGATCCTCTCCTTAGAACATTAATAAAACGGATTTGTGTAACACAAAAGGTCAATGTCGCGCACTAGATTCTAGAGGTTACCTACTCCGAACAAGAAAAGGTGTAACAAAACATTTTGTTTATATAAGCTTTTACTCATCACTTCGCTAGTTCGGAAGTCAAATTTCTCAACCTTAAGACATTTCCAGATGAGATAGAAGGCCGAAACTTTGAGGAAATACCTAAATCGGTCAATAGATTTTGTACTTGTTTATGAAACATTTAAGAAATGACGGACATTAAGCAAATAATAACAGAACTCACGCTACATGTACAAAATTTTATCTTATCATTTTTAGTAATAATTTAATGCATTTTCAAGATATCAAATTTAGTTATAGTAATGACAAATCAAGCATTTATTATATTCTTGTTTATACAGTTTGTGGTTTATTATTATTGTGGTTGGATATTACGAGTCTAAAAAATTCTTGTGGCAGATTTTGAGAAAATGCCCAAAAACCGAAAAATGACAAGAGTAAACTACCACTTTATCTTGGCCCATTTAAAAAAGAAGCTTATTGGGAATAAACGCAACTAAATACAGTTTCAATCGTGTACGATTTTTAACCTAGAAAAACGTACCACCACAGAGTTATGAGATACACAGAGCTGACAAACCATTCATAAATATGCATTTTATTGTCGCCAGCATTGATATGGAGCAACGCGGAGATGTAAACATATAGTGGGGAAAGACGTGAGGTAGTAGTGAGGATAGGAATGGATATAAACATAACCAACTTCCACTAAGATAGAAGATAGGTTAGGATTCTTATAATCCTGTTTTCCGCTAACTTCACAGATTTTAACCATTTGTATTAACTGTTTTTATAAAGGCGGGAGGTAAACAAATAGTATCGGTAGCAAACTACACGAAAAAACCAGAAGAAACACCTAAAAACGCCAAATAACACCGATTATTAAATCATAGTAAAATTGACCTTGGGTCCCAAGACCGTTTGCACGGTAAAAACCACGTTGCCGGTTTTATTTTCGAATATATTCGATCTAACGATCTGTATCCGTCTACATGTATTTTAGGAAAGTTTTATAAAACAAAATACACCGAATTTATTTTCACAATTAACATGTTTGTATCGATGGAATAGCGCTGTATGTAAGAAACAGGTATATCTCCTCCTTACACTGTGGGCATAGATCTCATTTTCCATAAAAAACTATATCATGTGTACCACTGGCAACATTAATGTTTACCCCCATTTTCAGCCATCTTTAAACATTCAATGTTGGCTACACGAAAAATGTAAATAATTATCTCTGCTATTCTCATAACTATGTGAGTACCACATAATACTTAAACACAGAAATTTTTCAAAAACAGTTGAATTCAGGAGACCTTAAAACGCTTAGAAAAGGCTAATAACTCAAATTTGAAAAATAGACCTGATCATAATATGTACTTATGATATACTAGGGGTAGGTATATATACCTCGATATGAGGAAGTAAGAACGGCCTATATAATAATACTACTTATATATATTTCCCCCCTTCAGTCCATTAAATATATTTCTAATAAATGCTTGTTTTTATTCCTTTCGAATTATTGCTTCCCTTGTTTTCGAATTACATTTTGATCCTATAAAATTCCATTAGAGCAGGATAAAATCGGGAGATTTCTCAGGTTGATAAAAAGTGATGTGATCACGTACCTACCGGTGATCCATACCTCTTACGGAACGAATTACGCGAATGTTTATTTCAAGAAAAACAAAAATGACCGTGAGAAAGTCGAGAAAAACGTGCTTAAAAAACCGGGGGGGGGGAAAGATTTAACCATCAATTTCATCTAAACTATCTGCTGTAATTCACCCATCAATTTGATTTCCAAGAGTATTTCCAGAATCTATTTGGACGGATAATAAATAAAATTGGAGTATTTATACGTTTATCCACCCTCTGAACTGTAAGCATCAACATCATTAAACATTACCCAGAAGTCATTAATATTCATAAGAAGCCTGGGGAAAAAACGAGTTTAAAACGTTATATTTGAATTTCACCGGTCGCTTCCTCTGTTTTAAAAACCGCAGAAATGCGGGTATTTGTTCCACGCCTTTTTAGTTGCAATAAACGTTATCTTACCTCTTAATCACAAGAACACTACAGAATTCATATAAACTCTCTTGCCATTCTTGAGAGTTACCTCAGGACCGATTGAAATCCACTTGACGAGTTAACCGATGAGCGTAAAACGGACATATTGCGTATTGTAATGCTTCCTTTTAAGTGAGTAAGTATAGCACATAAGACCTTTTTGACAAGTAGATAGTGTCTATCATATCAGCTTGAAATAGGTGTATGGCTATCAGAACTTTAAAATATATAAATATAATATAAATATTTAAATCGTCATTCGAAAGTGCAATGTCGATTTGGAAGCGTTACATAGATGGGATTCCCATCTATTTGATAATAAAGCATGACCTTCCATTACCTCCCTAATTAATTTTAAATGATATCGATCCGACATTTTTTCGATAAGATAAGATGGCACACGACATGAATTCAACGAATGTAAACCAACTTTCCCCTACAAACGAAATGGGCGTGGAGCACAGTAAATACTTACTAACTATGTATACTTAACGACAAATGTTAAAACAAAGCTTCCCGTACCAACGAAATGGGTGGGAAGCAAAGTAAGTATTTAGTCAGTATATTTGCAATTACATGAAATATTTCACATCAAGTGTAAACTTCCATTAGATGATTTAAACCAAAATCGAATGAGCTCCTCCACAGACACAATTAACAATCCAATACTACACTACTCCTATACTGGGGTTACAATTACCGATAGAACCATGCAAGACCTACTCCAATTATTATTGACTGCATTTATGTGTAGTCTCCCCATGTTGATTTAAAAGTTTTCAATGTGAAGTTTACAATTTGTTGTAAGTATTTTATGGGCTTGTAGAAATAAGAACTTTATAACAAGGTAGTGAATCCTTAGAAGGGTTCAATGTTTCAAGCTTTAAAATACTTATTTTTATTGGAAGCAACCTACATTACATAGGAAAGGTGTATGGAGATAATATGGAAACTAATGCCAAAAATGGAAAGAATTTAATTGAATTCAGAACGTGGACATTGTCCATATTTAATTTATTTATCGTATATCTTGCTTCATTTATTCATAAAAATTCTTAAGTGTTTATCTTATTGTTGTAACATCAATTAGCTAAATTGTTTAAAGCATTCTGGATATCATTACGATTCATCATATAATTAAGATTTAATATTATTGAAAAAACTGACAATTTGAAGTTATTTTGTTATAGAAATTTGTTTTTTTTTGTCCAGAATATCTTCTATGGGTGATAATGCAGCTGCCATTGTTTCGTTGTCTTCATGGCACTGATCGTGTCTCTAAATGTTTTTCCTCGCATCACTGATGGTTGGTTTTGGTTCTTCTTCATATTCACTCTCGTCTTCCAATTCAGCTACATACTTCCAGATCGTTCCGTTTCATTTTTAAACGCAGTTTGGAAAATGTCTTTATCTCGCAGTTCTTCGTTAATGATCAAGTTCTCTCTAAAGTGTAGGAAATGAGGGGATTCCTGTTGTATGTATTGACTAAAGTGAAGAATATCGTCATCGCCAAACAGTTTAGTACGAGAGCTAGCAACGTCGGGAAAACAAGAATTTTAAGAAAGCTGATTCTTTAATATATCTTTCCTTATGCTCTCACAAACAGCGTGTGGGGCATCTGGCTGCCGGCAGACGTTGCGTTCACTACTGCGCAGCTCACCTGTGCAGGTAAAAATATAGATTTGAAACTGATTTTAAGAAGATTATTATTTTTTCCACTAACTTTAAAACACTATGCAAAACAAAAAAATATTATTGCCAGACATATTCAATGTTGCTAACATCGTGCCAGACTTAATTTTTTATAAACAAAAAAAAATAATTTCAACTCATTTTAGTATGGCTGAAATTTTAATATTAGTTTATTTACATATAAAGAAGTACAAAATTAATTTGCCAGACATTAATTCGGTTGTTAAGTTACTGCCAGACTGATTTAATGTTGTAGAGTACCGCGGAATTATGCCGACTGTTAAAGAGAGATGGCTGCCAAGTAGATGGGTGGAAAAGACACAAGAATACATTACACAGTGTGAAGCATTAAAAGTAAAGTTTTTTAACTTGAACTCTTCGATTATTACCCGCGAGAAATAGACGAATGCAATATTTTTAAAAGACATAGTCCAGGACGCATCTGTTTTGACGGAGATGTAAGAGGTAACCGCAATGTTTTTACATGAATACCTCTGGATAATGCCTAGAAGAAGGATTGACATATCCTCCAAAGCGCAGATGTCGGGAACATTGTTTAAAATGCAACAATTTAAATAAAAATAAAAAAAACGCGTTTTTTCCGACTTGTCTTGCTTCTAACTTTTGAAGTATTGAATTTAGAAGAAAGTTGAACAGAGAAAAAAGTTGCAGAATCGCTTTTTACATAATATGGCATAGGTTAGAAATTGAAAAATTTATTAGCGGTTTTGCAAAATAGCAATAAAAAAAGAATCGGCCCAAAAAAGTGCTTTTCTTACTTTATTATTTTAGGCACTTTAAAATGTAGTTGGGACTTCCATATCACAGGTAGAAAATCTTGAAGTTATAGTAAAAGAATTCTGTAAATTTCGTTTCGATCGGTTTATTAGATTTTGCACAATAATTTTGCAATCCAGAAAAATAAATGGAAGAATATTGAAAATTTTCAAAATTGGTTAATTTTTTTCTTGATTATTCGATTATAACAAAACTGGCTGAGCATATATAAGAGGGAACAGGCTTTCATGTGCTTTTTTCAGAATTAAAAAATATTGATTAGTACGGTCACAGCAATTGTGTAAATTTGGTGTCGTTTTTTGCTTATAAACAAATAGATTATCTCGGCGAATTTTTTGTTAAATGAAATTCTGAAAATATAACCGAAAAGTACTCCGAACAGACGCTTCTCTTCATATGATAAGTTACTATTTTGTTCATTAGCTTCTGAGATATAACTCGTTAAAGTTGATTAGTGTTTAAATCACTGGTTAATAAAATTAATATTTTTTCTCACATCTTAAGAAATAATTGTTTCTCACAGGAACCACTATAATATTTTTGTTGAAATTTACATTAAAAAGATTGAAATATACATTAAAAAAGTTTTCGTAGCGAGAATTTTTCTTGTTTAAATAATCATTGTTTAATCAATATTAACGTATAGCAATAAACATGTTCGCCTTTACATGACCACAGTATGAAAGTAAACGAAGTATGAGATAAATAAATCGAATAGTATAATGTCGAATATGCACTGAATATTATGCAAGTTACGAGAGAGTACTTGCCTGGATACACACTTATTCAGCTGAACCAGCATTCTCAATGCAATGTTATAAATAAGACCAACCGAGGTGTATCCTCAGACTATTGTTGTTAGCCTTGCAATAAACGTCTCACGTGTGTAGTAAATTTTCGTTTTTAAAAACCCTGCCTAAAGGCACGACATCGTAATTGGCGCAGTCAGTAGGATATTTCGGGAATTGAACGTATCGAACGGGCAATTTAATCGTTTCAACGACTAACCGGAAGAACCTCAAATCGGTAAAAACTGTAAATTCGAGTGAATATCGAATCGAAAGCTGCTTTCCTGTTCGAGTGAATATCGGGTAGTGAAAAGACAGTACCAGTTTACCTCAGAGACACGAGTCGAGTACGCCAGCAGGGAAACGAGGACTACACATCCTGGGAGAGGAACACCAATCGTCCGAACCTACAGGAACTAGGATAAGAAGATAGGACTAAGGACTAGGAACTAAGATTCAAGAAATGAAGATAATCGTCTTAGCGTAAGTGCTCTTTCCAATTTTTTTTTCCCATTCTAACTTTCCCCATCGTGCTAGTAGTTATAAAATAATAATAATAATTAAGCTAAACTAGATTAAAGTTATCAAATTTGATGAATGAACCCGATTTAGACGAATTAGTAGAGTTGTTTGCCGAGAAGTTACAACCAACTCCATCTGAAACCGCCCCTAGTAATTTACATACCACAATGGCTACGACTCCGACCAATTATCAACTACTTAGACTTTACTTAGATTCGATCCCTCCTTATGAAGGAAATCCTCATACGTTAACGATTTTTCTCAGTAATTGTGAGAGCCTGATCAACGCATTTGCAAGTCCAACCGATGCCGGGTTGAATTCATTTTTATTACGAGCTATTGTAGGCAAATTGACGGGTAGAGCGCAAATATTAATTGGATCTCGTACAGAGCTTCAAACTTGGAAAGATATAAAAAGTGCTTTAATTTTGAGTTTTGGAGACCAACGAAATATTGATTGTTTAGTTCAAGATTTAATTAATTTACAACCAAACAAAAACGAAACCCCATACAATTTTGGCATGAGGTGTCAAGACTCTAGAAGTCTTATTATTTCCAAACTAAATTCGATTGAAGGTATCACAAAAGAGGAACATAAGTTGCGATTAAAAAATTACGACGATTTGGCTTTAAAAACTTTTATTAGAGGTTTGCCTTTGCCTATTCAAACTAATGTTCGACTAAGGTCACCAAAAGACTTAGAGACCGCCATGGGCTTAGTAATAGAAGAAGAAAATTTCCTATACTCTACCAGAAGTTCCAATAACCTAAATACGAACGTTTCATTTAAGCCTGGTTTACGAATTGCTCCTGCGACAAATCCAAGTTATGGCATGCGTCCAGCGTTTATTCCGAATTTCAGTAACGTTCGACCTATGTCACATCCCCCTCGTCCCGCATTTCAACCTAACTTTACAGCGCGCACCCCATTTTCGAGTTTTCAACATTTTAGGCCAAACACATTTCCGAATTCTCAACAATTCAGACCTAATTACCAGTCTAACCCTTCATATAACTGGCATCCGAACAATAATTTCCCCACTCGCCTTCACCCATTTTTCCAAAATCAAAGAAACGCTCAAATGCAGAGAAATTTTCCTCAAATTCAACCTAACCGTCCCAATAACTCTCGCAACGATCAACCAGAACCAATGGACACATCGTCTAGTAATTCGAGAATTCGATCGAAACCCAATTTTATTGCAACCGAACTTTTCAACCAAACGATCCATGACCCCTACCAACATCCAGAATTTTACGAATACCATCAATTTGATAATTCTCACAACTACGAGTATAATCAAGACTTATACCACACGGATGTCTACGATTCTTATCTCGCTGAAACTCAATATCCGACGGACTATCACGAACTTACACATGTCACGAACAACAATACAGATTACGACCTACCATCTCATTCCCAACCGACTCAGATGAACGAAACCGAAGAACGTCAGGATTTTCCGCAAGTTCAGAGTTCAACCAACCCGACGTAATATTAGTTAACGCGTTGAAAGCAAATTTACCTTATATCGAAATTAAAGAACTTAATGCTAAGTTCTTAATTGATACAGGTAGTTCAAAATCTCTCATTGACCCCGATTTAGCACATAAGTTTTATCAAAATTTTATTTTCCAAGAAAATTTCAACATACAAACCGCTCACGACATCTCTTATCATGATGAAGTAGCTAACATCCCCTTATTTGCCATATTTAACCTGCCAGAATTTCATAAATTTTATCTCTTTAAAGTTAGTAACAGATTCGAAGGGATCATAGGCGTAGATTTACTAAAACAATTAAAGGCCGAAATAAATGTCAGTAAGAACCAAATTATTACTCCGAATGCTATCATCCCTTTAATTTTCGACACGAATATCAAGGATAACCAGCTGCAAAATTATTCTATTACAATACCGAGTCGTTGCCAACAATTAGTTAAGCTACCAGTAAAGATAAAAAATGGATTGGGTATACTTAATTACCAAAACTTTGGAAATGGTCTTGAAATGCCTAAAGCTTTGGTAACAGTATCGAACAATTTTGCCTTTACAACTATCACTAACATTAAGGAAAATCCGGTTAAATTAGAAATTTGCGAACCTTTTGATATTGAAACTTTAAACTTAGTAGAAGTCAACTTCATGGAGAGGCTCGAAACCGACCCTGATTCAAATTTAACTGATTCTCAAGACATCAAGTTAAAACAAAATTTAAAGAACATCAGACTCGATCATTGTAACAGGGAAGAAAAAGAAATTCTTAGGAAGCTTTGTTACGATTACAGGGATATTTTTTATTGCGAAGGAGTTCCGCTAAGCTTCACCAATCAGGTGAAACATAAAATAAAATTAACTAACGACTCTCCAATTTACACAAAATCGTACAGATTTCCCGAAGTTCACAGGGAAGAAGTTAAGAAACAAATATCCCAAATGTTACGCGAAGGCATCATCGAACATTCGACGTCCCCATTTTCGTCTCCAATATGGGTTGTCCCTAAACGCGGAGGGAAGTGGCGTCTTGTCATTGATTACCGAAAACTAAATGAACAGACCGTGGACGACAAATACCCTTTGCCCAATATAACAGAAATTTTAGACAGACTTGGCAGAGCAAATTATTTTTCAACTTTAGATTTAGCAAGCGGCTTTCACCAAATAGAAGTAGATCCCCAAGACGTAGATAAAACCGCCTTCAGCACCCCTCAAGGTCATTTTCAATTCAAAAGAATGCCTTTCGGCTTGAAAAATGCCCCCTCGACGTTCCAAAGAGTTATGGATAACGTGCTAAGAGGACTGACCGACGAGACTTGTATTGTTTATCTGGACGACATTTTAATTTACAGTACCTCCCTTCAAGAACATATAGAACGACTGAAAACCATATTTCACAGACTCAGACAATACAATTTAAAGGTACAACTGGACAAGTCAGAGTTTTTACAAAAAACTGTCATGTATTTAGGACACGTAATAACCCCTGACGGCGTTAGACCAAATCCAGAAAAAATTTCGGTTATCAAAAATTTTCCTATCCCAAAAACCCAAACTGAAATAAAGAGTTTCCTTGGACTATTAGGATACTATCGGCGTTTCATCCGAGACTTCGCGAAAATTACTAAACCAATGACAAAATGTTTAAAAAAGGGTTCCCAAGTAGTTCATGACCCCGACTTCCTAAATTGTTTCCAAATTTGCAAAGAAATTTTAACAAACGACCCCGTACTACAGTACCCAGATTTTACAAAACCTTTTACTCTAACGACCGACGCTAGCAACTTTGCAATAGGTGCAGTCCTATCACAAGGCAACGTACCTAACGACAAACCAGTGGCATACGCGTCTAGGACTTTAAACGACTCCGAGACCAAATATTCGACGATTGAAAAGGAACTCTTAGCTATCGTGTGGGCGTGTAAACATTTCCGACCCTATTTATATGGAAAGAAATTTTTCATATACACCGATCATAAACCTCGTGGTTGTTTAGTTTAAAGGAGCCAAATTCAAAATTGGTAAGGTGGCGATTGAGATTAGAGGAATTCGACTACAAGGTAATATACAAAAAGGGAAAATCAAACACGAACGCAGATTGTCTCTCACGTATTAAAATTAACGCTTTAGAAACCGAATCAGTAGTTAACAATGCCGGTGACTCCGGTAATGATATTTTGGAATATTTACGAGATTTGGCAGAAAATATCCCCGAGGAACCACCACCTCCTAAAATTAAAATTTTATCAAACACTCAAATCCAACCACCCTTACAAAACGACCATCGAGACACTCTAACGACCCCCGAACCTAACTGGACCACTAATCGGACTCGTTCAGAAATTTCAACACAACACTCGACCGCGACCGAAACTACAAATTCTGGCATACAAATTTTAGACGAGATCGTAAACAATAAAACCCATCAAATTCTAGTTTATCCAAACTTACTCCCTAAGATCGATATCACCCACGAATCTTACGAACACCATAAAATAACCAAAATCAAAATCCCCGAAACTAACAACGAGAAGTTAATTTTCGACTTCCTAGTCGAGTTCACCGACACCAAGAATACGTTTTACCTTCACTTTAATAAAGAAAAATTGTATCAAGACTTTAACGCCGTGTACTTAAAACACTTTTCAGAACACGGACCCAAGTTAATTAAATGTACTAAACTTGTAAACACCGTTTCTAATAAAGAAGAACAAATCCTTTTACTTAAAAACTATCACGAAAGTAAAACCACTCATAGAGGTATCAATGAAACTTTAGAGCGATTGCGCCGAAACTATTATTGGAAAAATATGAAAGTCTCTGTAACAAACTATATTAACTCATGCACTATTTGCCAGAAAAATAAATATGCCAGACAAATTCCTTACGTTCCGCTAATGCTTACCGAAACTGCCACTAAACCTTTTCAGATCATTCACATGGACGTGTTTATTTACGATGCTAAAAGCTATTTGACCCTTACCGACGCGTTCACCAAATTCGCTCAAGCGATTTTCATACAAGGAAAAACGGCAATACATATTAGTAAAGCCTTAATAAAATATTTCACCTCTTTCGGCGTTCCACAATCAATAATAGTTGATCAAGGTCGAGAATTTCATAACGAAACCGTTAAAGACCTTGCATTACATAAAATAAAAGTTCATTTTACAACACCGGCCCATCACGAATCGAACTCTATAGCAGAACGGTTGCATTCCACTTTAATCGAACATCTACGGATTTTACAAGAGATCTATCCAGACGAAAACGATCTAATGGACTACGCAATAATCGGATACAATAACTCTATTCACAGCTCGACAAATTTTACCCCCTTTGAACTCACCTTTGGGCACACAGATTCTAGGAATCCTAACGAAATATTTATCCCCCATAGCTTTTACGCCGATTACGTTAAAGACCATCAAGAAAAGTTAAAACATGTTTATCAAAACGTACAAGATAAACTAGTAGAGAAAAAGATTAAAGTCTTAGAAAAAAGAAACGATCAAGGTGAAGTAAATCAAGAATTCAAAATCGGACAAACGGTATATAAAGCAAACCCTTACAAAAGGAATAAAAAGGACAAGCAATTTTTAGGTCCTTATCACATAACTAAAATGCTTGACAACAACCGCGTAGAAATTAGTAGAGAAATGTTAAAACATAAAAAATTAAAGTTACACGTAGAGACCGTGCATATTAAAGAATTAAAGAAACCTTCTATTGCAGGTTCCTCTTCTGGACCATCGATGCAAAACGAGGATCACCCCAGTACCATAACCTAAACGACAACCCGGGAATCTTCCCCTTTAGATTAGGAACCGCTCAGGTTAAAACTGATTTTTGGACATTTGTGCATGTCATCGATATAACGAATATCACGAAAAACTTTTTAACTCTTAAACAACAATACGATACAATTAATAATTCTCTCTCTAAATCCTCGCCATATTTTAACTTGAAAGAAGAATTTCAAAACTCCTACCATTTAATTCAGATAATCGAAAGCAAGATAACCCTTCAATTAAATCAGTTAAACCCCTTGTGGAACTTAAGAGTAAAAAGGTCACTTTTCAACGGATTAGGTTCCGCCATAAAATTCATAACAGGTAATTTAGACCAAAGCGACGCAGAAAGATATGACGAAACGATTTCTTCTCTCTCTAAGAATCAAAACAAGATTAAAACTTTAGTCGAACATCAAATCACTCTATTACGTACCTCTATTCAAAATTTTGAAAATGGCTCCGATCTATTAGCTCATAATCAATTAATATTGCGCTCTCGCATCGAGGACATTGAATCGATAATAAATAACATAAATGCGGAGAAGGTAGAAACGTTCCACTATTTTTCGTTAGAACGTGTCGCCTCACAATTTATGATAAGCTTCCAAATTATATATGATATATTGGAAAAAATTCAGACAGCCATTAGTTTTTCAAAAATTAATATCCTTCATAATTCAATAACCGACCCGAACGAGTTGTTCTCAGAAATAGTAGCAGCCAGTAAAAATTTAAAAAACGATATCAGATTTCCATTCGAATTATCATTACAGAATATTCTCTTATTCGAAAAGGTAATAGAACTTAAGGGATACAGTAAATATAATAACATTGTTTTCATACTGGAAGTACCAATTGTTGAGAATAGCGACTATAACTACTATCACCTTTACTCTCTATCTACACCCTCAACGACGTCCTTTCGAACCATTTTACCTCATTCCAAATTTCTCCTTTTAAATGAGCACAAATACGCATTCCTTGAAGCTAGATGTCAAGAAGTAGCACAAGACGAATTTATCTGCCAGAATGCCCAAATGTTGGAAGCCTCTCAAAATGCCCCATGCGAAATACAACTCCTAAAATTTTCGAAACCTTCCACGGACTGCCAGCAAGTTCCTGCCCTGACCAGCGATACGAAGATCCAGAAGATCGAAGAAAACCAGTGGATTGTCATTACTCCGCGTAGCGTAGTCGCCCTTCAAAAGTGTGGTAAAATCGCGGATAATATCCTTTTGAACGGAACTTATTTAATCGAACTTGACAATTCATGTGAAGTGATAATAGAAAATGTGTTACTAAAAACTTTTAAAACCGATATTCCAAATTATAAAACCATCGAACTCCCTAAGATTAATTACAAAGACAATCACATATTCAATAAATCAACATTCAAGCCAGTTTTAATAGATTCTCTTAAACTTGACGAACTAAACAATATACAGAGCGTTTTGCGGCAAGACCAGGCAGAAATAAAAAATTTGGAGATTCCAGCCATACGTTTTCAGAATGTCAGTTTTACACCATCTTATTATATGTCTTAGTTATTTTTGTAGCCATCTATGTAGTCTACAAGTTTTCCTTCAAGAAGAAGCAGCCAAGGACGCAAGATGCCTGTACACCTGCGGACAACGACCTTAGGGACTTCCCCCTAATTTCGAACTCTGGTTCCACCCCATAGTTCTCATCTGACCCCGGAGGAGTTACGAGAGAGTACTTGCCTGGATACACACTTATTCAGCTGAACCAGCATTCTCAATGCAATGTTATAAATAAGACCAACCGAGGTGTATCCTCAGACTATTGTTGTTAGCCTTGCAATAAACGTCTCACGTGTGTAGTAAATTTTCGTTTTTAAAAACCCTGCCTAAAGGCACGACATCGTAATTTGCATAAACAAACTAATTTGTTTGTAACAAAATGTATGCATATTACATCGTTGGCATAGTGACATTAGTTTTTAGCTCGAGTTACCCCAGTTAAAAAAACAAACATAACGATTGCTCCATTAGAAGCTGAGATAATAAATTTTTTTCGCGCTTCACCGTTTTGAAGTTCCGATCTCGGTTTCGTAATCTTGATTCGCCCCACCCTTTTTTAACGTTTCGCTGTATTTTTACGCGCGAGGATCACTATTTTTATTATTTTTACCTATCTTGCCGATAGCTTACGCATTTGCAACTATTACCTCGCAAAGAACTCGGAACAACAAATGCAATGGTGAAAAAAAAACTCGAAATTGTTTAAACATTTGCCGAAAACACTAATCAACTTTACCGAGTTATATCTCAGAAGCTAATGAACAAAATAGTAACTTATCATATGAAGAGAAGCGTGTGTTCGAAGTACTTTCCGGCTGTTTTCATAATTTCATTTAACGAAAAATTCGCCGCTCTTCGAGGCGAAGAAATTCGCTTATTTGTATATAAGCAAAAAACGACACCAAATTTACACAATTGCTGTGACCGTACTAATCAATATTTTTTAATTCTGAAAAAAGCACATGAAAGCCTGTTCCCTCTTATATATGCTCAGCCAGTTTTGTTATAATCGAATAACGAAGAAAAAAATTAACCAATTTTGAAAATTTTCAATATTCTTCCATTTATTTTTCTGGATTGCAAAATTATTGTGCAAAATCTAATAAATCGATCGAAACGAAATTTACAGGATTCTTTTACTATAACTTC
The DNA here is from genome assembly GCA_946251905.1 of Cryptocephalus moraei. NCBI lineage: Eukaryota > Metazoa > Arthropoda > Insecta > Coleoptera > Chrysomelidae > Cryptocephalus > Cryptocephalus moraei. Next base: position 34,545,095 of record OX276454.1, on the reverse strand, counting down.
AAGATTTTCTACCTGTGATATGGAAGTCCCAACTACATTTTAAAGTGCCTAAAATAATAAATTAAGAAAAACACTTTTTGGGCCGATTCTTTTTTTATTGCTATTTTGCAAAACCGCTATTAAATTTTTCAATTTCTAACCTATACCATATTATGTAAAAAGCGATTCTGCAACTTTTTTCTCTGTTCAACTTTCTTCTAAATTCAATACTTTAAAAATTAGAAGCAAGACAAGTCGGAAAAAACGCGTTTTTTTATTCTTATTTAAATTGTTGCATTTTAAACAATGTTCCCGACCTCTGCGCTTTGGAGGATATGTCAATCCTTCTTCTAGGCATTATCCAGAGGTATTCATGTAAAAACATTGCGGTTACCTCTTACATCTCCGTCAAAACAGATGCGTCCTGGACTATGTCTCTCTTAAAAATATTGCATTCGGCTATTTTTCGCGGGTAATAATCGAAGAGTTCAAGTTAAAAAACTTTACTTTTAATGCTTCACACAGTGTAATGTATTCTTGTGTCTTTTCCACCCATCTACTTGGCAGCCATCTCTCTTTAACAGTCGGCATAATACCGCGGTACTCTACAACATTAAATCAGTCTGGCAGTAACTTAACAACCGAATTAATGTCTGGCAAATTAATTTTGTACTTCTTTATATGTAAATAAAGTAATATTAAAATTTCAGCCATACTAAAATGAGTTGAAATTATTTTTTTTGTTTATAAAAAAATAAGTCTGGCACGATGTTAGCAACATTGAATATGTCTGGCAATAATATTTTTTTGTTTTGCATAGTGTTTTAAAGTTAGTGGAAAAAATAATAATCTTCTTAAAATCAGTTTCAAATCTATATTTTTACCTGCACAGGTGAGCTGCGCAGTAGTGAACGCAACGTCTGCCGGCAGCCAGATGCCCCACACGCTGTTTGTGAGAGCATAAGGAAAGATATATTAAAGAATCAGCTTTCTTAAAATTCTCACTCGAAAACGTTGCTAGCTCTTAGACTAGTTGGGATGATATTCTCGCATGGTGGAACGAATTACAGGTCGTGTTGACGGTCACTCGATTCCATGCTTTGCCTAACCAACCATAGGCATCTAAAATATTGGGATCTTGTCGAAGTCAAGGTTTTCATCACCCATCATTTGCTGCATTATAAGTTACCTGTAGTGAGCTTTTAGGCTCCTCATAACTCCCTGATCCATCGGTTGAAACACACTGGTCACGTTCGCAGGTAGAAATTTTAACGTTCGTGAAATCGTTTAATTTTTAATGAGCAGTACAATCGTCCACCAAAAGAAGAAGTTCTCCCTCCTTAGCAAGTTCCTGATCCCAACAATGAAGTTCCTTCACGAAAAGCTCGCTTGTCATCTAGGCTTTCTTGTTTGTTTCATACCTAACTGGCAGTTTCTTGATGCGTTTAAAGCACCTAGTATTTCTTGATTTGACAATTATGTACTACAGCACTTTCCGTTTTTACGTCCCTGTAGCATTGGCATACACAAAAACTGTCAAGCGCTGCTAGCTCAACTTTCCGCCAATGCATTTCTCATCTTTGAATTTGAGTGTATGCTGAGGCGGCATTCTGAAAAAAACAGTCAGTTTGCTTTTCCGTTAAAAATGTTATTATCGGCCATACCTATTCTTAGTTCCAGCCATTTGGTCTTTAACCAGTTGTGTTACTTATTGTAGGTCTATATCACTTGATTCTCCACAAGTCTTAGCAAAAACAATGCTGTGGCGAATTTTAAAACGACCTATCCAACCCTTCAGACATTCAAAGTCACAATTTTCTAAAAGCTTCACCGATTTTTCTGGTTTAGTAACAAGAACTGGGCCAATTACTGCGTTATTTAGTGACCGTTGTTGCTTGAACCATACTAGTAGTGCCTGCGTCCGAATCCTCAAAGGGAGTCGTCCGCATCCTCTTGGAACGATTAATATCAAAAGTGGTTTGTGAGCGAATCCTTCTTGGTTTTGCAAATCGTTCAAATGCTTTGCGTTACGACATGGTTATGGTAACAGCGACACAAAGAATGAAATCCGTCAAGAGTAGCCAGTGTCTTAACTCCAAACACGTCTTAATATAGTACCTACATAATCTCGATCAAACCACTCCTTGCATATAATACAATTTCAGGAAAAGATGCAGATTAAGGGGTTATAGAGGTAGGTACTCAGTCTAAAGTAGGCACTTATTTATTTCACGGTAGCAAGTTGCAACTGAAAAACTCAAAAAACTAACTCAAAATAGCTTTGAAACTTTTGGGTTTGCAATATGCAAAGAAACTAACGCTCTAACCTAATTCATTACTATGTACTCTGGTTGGCAGAACTAATGGGGGCTCACAGCTACCCGCCAACTGTCTGACAGTGACCAGATTCACCTGATTCCCTTATCGCACCGAAAAACCGTGACAAACCACGATTGCATTTTTAAATATTTTTCGTCACCAAATTTGCAAGTCTGTGTAGTTCAAAAACGATTCGCATAACCAAGCTTCTTAAAAAATTAACATTAGTAAGAATTAGAAAGTTGCGAGAAATGCCGTTATGTAATGAAATTTAAAAAAATAACAAAAACATACAATGCATACGATAAAAATCGAATGGATTCATTTTAGTTGCAATGAAAATTTGTATGTTGAGGATACCTCACACAGCTTTAAACACGACGGTTTGCAATAATTTTTGTTTTCATAGTGACATCACCCATATTTTTGAAATGGCAACTGGGTTTATGTTTTTATATTGTATAGATTTTACTATGTTTGTTAAAAGAGTACAAGTTTATTTTTATTTACATAAGAAAAAATTGTGCAACAAGAAACAAACAAAAATAATTTACTTTAGTATTTGGATTGGATGACAAAATGGTTTACTTCAACATTTTTTTCACTAGTGGAATCTTGTTACATAGTTTTAAATTTGGATTTAAAAATTGGTATCTTGCATTGGTCCATTAAAATGAAAAACATGAACACATGTGTTTAACTTATCAGAGTAGTTTACATATTAAAATGGAAATAAAAGACAGGACGAGTACTTGAACAAAAGTTTCTTTTATTAAATTACCTTAAAGTCTTTGAGATGTTAACAAAAGCGATATTATGTTAACCGTTTGGAAACCCAACATTAATCAAAGAGAATAAACTTCACATGTGCCTCAATTAATCCGAGGTACCTCCCTAAAATGTGGAAATAAGCAGAAGTGGCAATGATTCCAAAACCAAGTAAACCTTTTCATGAAGATTTAAACTATTACCTGATAGTATCAGATTACAGTAACAATGACAAGTCTTATTTTATAAGATAAAAGTGTTCAATCTAACGTAACATTTAGATCATTTTATATCGGAGGAAACATTCAGTGCTCGCGTGCTTCGACGACAGAAAAGGCAGAGCGCGAGCTTCGTTTTAAACGCGATTGGTCGACGCGAGCTTCGTGTGAGAGAAGACAAGTGTCAGAAAATAATATTGGACTATTAATTCGTACAAATCCGTCACAAAACAGGATTAAGTGCTACTGACGGCCCTAACTGAAACATTATCTGAGTATTCTAAAAGTGTTAAATAAAAGGGCCCTTTATCCTCCATGTATTATAAGGAGGGGCATCGCGCGGCGGCGGTCAACTCGTAGGGAATTTTAATGCCCCACCCTAAGATCGGTCATCTCGTAAGCGAACCGGCAGGTAAATTTTTAAAGGGTAGTTTTGAACGAGTCAACTCGTAAGAGGATTCTCAGAAATAATCGAGGGGATGATGATTGCAACGAAGTAGTTCGGATATTTGTTGCAACTAAGAATATGATATAAGGGGGTGGTTTGTTACGTTCCAACTAAACGGTGACGAGCACCGAGATAGTTGTGGACTTTATTAAAAGTCAACGCTGCAAAGACTTGCTTGTTGTTAATAACGATCGGATTCCGCAGGGACTTTTCCTTGCCCTCTCGCAAGGAATACGATAATCCCTCTTTTGGGATTTTTCAGGTCAACTTACGAGTTGACCGATCTGAGAACCATATTCTTACGAGTTGACCGATCTCGGCGAAGGTCAAATGCGGACCGTGATAAATTCTTACGAGATGACCCGTATGTATAATAGAAATGCATTGCAATTAATATCCGAGGATTCGAGAAATAAACGATCATTTTTTTTACACCGAGAGTAACTCTAGATTGCATTGAAAATTTATTTTTAATAATTAGATCGAAAAATGGTAATGATGTTACGCCTGGTTGTGTGAAATTTCGCTGTAATTTGCACTTGATTATGGCCAATCAATTATTGCAACCTTCCACAGACAGCAATAATAGTGAGGTTGACGCAACTAAATTTATTTTCAAAAACAAGAAATGATGAGAAATCTTGTTAGAATAAAAGTACCAGTACAACTCTCCAAAAAGTAATGAGGTGATAGCGTTTACCTACATATTGTTATTTAGCTGAAAAAAAATTTGCAAATTGAAAAAAAAAAGCAGAAGTTTAGGTTTTGCGCACGCTTTGAACTAAACTGACTGGACCAAGTAGGTATATATTAAAAAATTCTCATAATTAAAATGGATTTTTTTTCTTTATCAATAATTCTTAATTTTGTCCTGCATCGAATAAAGCCTCTAGGTAGCGCTATGTAGGTAACCGGATTCGTAAAAACTTTTTGATAAAGCATAGGAGTCGCTCGTATTACTAGTTTAGTGTATTTAATAGCAGATAGTGTCATCTTTTCTCTCACTCATTCTTTCCGCTGCGTAATCCATAAGCAACCTGAATGTTGCTTCTAACTTAATTCATCCTCAAACTCAAAGAGCTAAGTGAGCAGATAGCAGAACTCTCGTCTCTTCGATTGAAGCATGTAATGGATGTCCAGCAAATATTTAGCTTATTTTAATTCAATCAGTAGGTATGTTAGGTGTCAATAGGAGCGATGACTGTGAATAAAAGCAACGGAATTTTGCTATTGAATAATAGGTTGTGAAAACCAAGTTTATTTGGTCAATAATAGTTAAAAATGGATAATTTTTAATAGAATATTGGCATACAACCATGGCCACTAGTCACGTGATCTCGAACACCCCATGACATCATTACTCAACACACCACAGCAGAGAGATTTACACGGAAATTGTTCATGCGCAGTGGCGGATGAGTAACGGTTGGCTTTGATTGTTGGAATTATGGTGTAAATCCGAAAAGTTTAAAACGTCCGTTGACTGTCCCATGGCGACACGTCAACCACCACGACAGCTACGAGCGCCGTGGCGCCGAAATTTAAATGGATATAAAAAATATAAAATTTGTCATTTATATGTTACTTTTTTTTGAAGAACAAAATTTTTTTTTTGCTATAGTAAATGCAGAGATATATTAAGGATTAGTGTTTCAAAATTAGTCATCAACCCTATTACAATAAGCACAACCATTCGTTAACAAATTGTGGCTGGTGTTAATTTGTATTAGTCTAGATCTCGTCAGTTGTAGTTATCAATTAACATTTAACAATTGCTATAAAGTGATAGTGGATAGACTTGAATAACGTCAATTCATTCGGGCAATTATTTCAATTGATGTAACAATAAGTACAGATTGTAATTTTAAAACTTTCAATTGTTGTGGTTGTAATGTCTCAAACATAACAAATTGTTTACATAACAGACCCAATTTCGAGAAAGTCTGTACTTACTACACCAATCTGAACATTTAGGTACTACAAATTTCTGTTTGTTTTTAACGTTTGTAATAACCTTTTTTATATGATGCGTAAACAATTTTTCTTCCCCATATACATAAATTACAATTATTGAATTATTAACTCATTTTACTTGCGTAGGACGAACTGTAAGTATAATGAAATTTTAAGAATAAAAATATATGTGTATCACTTGACTCTATGCCAATTTTAAACACCGCAGTTTGGGTATTGATATTAAGCCCGATTTTCAACGGAAGTACATACTACATACACCTACTTGGAGAAAAAAAATGTAAACACTATAAGCAATCCTCTTCGAATCTATTAAACACAAAGTAAATCCTCCGGAGCCCGGCAAACAAACATCCGCCTGATTCCCAAGAAAACAAACAAACCTCGACCGGCCAACACACCCAGAGCAACATGAAAAAACTATCCGCAAAATCGTAAACGTTAGCCGGAAAATCGTTGAAAAATAATACCTTATCCTTATATTTCCCTAAAGTTATCGAGATCCCGTGTGAAGCGAACCAGGTACTTACTCGTTAGGATAATTCGTCCAGGAGGACGCTGGCGGCAGGCACTCCCAACTCCCAAGTCCCAGGTCCCGAAGGCTCACTCGCACCCGTACACTACCGGCGAGAGAAACTCGAGCGACAGACGGAGCAAGACGACGAAAGGGAAAGGGACAGAGATGGAGGAGGCGCGAGTACGTTCAAGGGAGTCCGGAAGCTCGGGGAAAGACCGAGGGAAAGAGAGAATGCGGTTGCCCGGTATCGTAGCTGACTCGATACGTCTTCCGCGGACGCTTGCGTTGGAATAGTAATAAATAATAAATGCGCTCACGCGACGGCCCGCGAGAGAGCCGACGATCGTCGGGAGCCATCGACGAGGGCGTCGTTGCCGGCGTTTGGTTTCACTTTTTTCAGCGAGTCGATACGGATCCTATTCGACACTTCGAGTACTTTACAGTATGGCCTATGGATGCTCCAAAAGTTTCCAAGATAATTGTTTTCAAACAAATGATTGTATCATGAACTTTTCTGATCTTTCCATTATTTTATTTATCTATTAGGTACTTTTACCACTTTTCTTTTCCATTCTTCCCGGTTTTCTAATTTTTATTTACATTTTTGGGTCGGGTCCCATCCTCGCCACGTCGAATTTTTTTCCCAAATTTTCAGAAAATGCAGGAAAAAGGCTTAAACATACATAGGAAATAGTTTCCGGTGAGGAAATTGGACAATTTTCGAGAATTTCAATTTTCAAAATCATTGAAGAAAATGGCGAATGCGCCACTACAAGCTCTGTTGCAATCCAAACCAGCGTAACTTTCTTGACTGAGTCGTAGGCTCAGAAACGTGCAAATGTTTTATTTTGCCATACAAGCCAAATAGCCAAACCAAACCAACCCAACCTTCCCGACTGAGTCGTGTGCTCAGAATCGTGGAATTGCTTTATTTTGCTATACAAGCCAAATCAAACCAACCTAACCTTCCCGACTGAGTCGTGTGCTCGGAAACGTGCAAATGTTTTATTTTGCTATCGTGGCAGTAGCTCGCGTTCCTGCAGCTTCCCAATAATTTCGGCGTCCGACTGGTTTATAAATTCGTCGAAGCCGACGTCACCGACGAACAAAACGGGATACTGTAACGCGGCCATGGTCGTAATGAATAAAGTGTAGAAGTAAATTTACAGAAGACACTTTCAAGTTTTCCCTGTAATTTACCGGTAATACCCGTGATAAATGACGTTGGAACAAATAAAATCCCCGTGAATATTGTACAATGTACCGTTCCATACTTCTACCGTCAACACTTCTCGCGTTCTGTGCCTATTATATTCCAAAATGGCTCGTTTGTTTACGTTTGAAAGCAAATTTTACAATTAAATATCTTGGTTGTTAGACATAATGAAGTAATCGTCCTCACCCAGGTAAGTTTGTTTTTGCACGCTCTTTCCGCCGGTGTAGTTATTATTGGTATACAGTTAAAGGATTTAAATGGCGAGGATGGGATCCGAGCCACAGACCCCAAAATTGTGGGTCGGGTCCCACAGTTTTGCATTGAGAAACAATACCCAAAAATGTTTTGTGTGAGCAAAGTTGTAAATGGAGTATTTCTTGATTTGATAGTAGTTTTTACCCTATAATTTGCCCGCGTGGTGAGTTGACCCAGTCCTGAAAATCGTAAATTTGTTTTCTCTGTTGTTAATTTCAATTTTCTACTAATTCCTCAGTTAAGAAAATACTTTGAGAACGACTAATATCCAGCAGTATAGGACAGTAAAGAGTAAAGTTCGTTTTTCAAATTGTTCTATCTAGACATTCACCAAATATATAAATTGTAACATTTCGTTAAGGGCTGACTTATATGCATGTACCAAGTACCTATCACATGTGAGCTAAGCGATTGAAATACCTTTCTGAAAGTATATGAAACAAATGTAAGAGAATCTGAAAATGAAATTTGTGGCTCAGCCGGGATACGAACCCGGGTAGTTCAATTGGCAGAACACCTGACGCGATATTGGGAGATCCGGGTTCGTATCTCGGCTGAGCCACAAATTTCATTTTCAGATTCTCTTACATTTGTTTCATATACACCATCACTTTGAATTAATTTCGAGAACATATTTCCATCTTTCTGAAAGTAGTTTAACTAAACACAACTTAAGAGGGTGGTTCTTCCCGAACGAAAAAGTAAAGGGAAAAACGTTAAGATTGTAAAAAGGCTTGCCTGTGCATTTTAGTCTTCGATTACCCTTCATAAGAGACAAGAGTTTGTGTGATTGGTTTAACTGTTCCCTTGCAAGAAAAGACAATAATGTTGAACAGAGCAATTGACAGAAATCACTAATTGGTGAGTTTATCACTGGGCCATTCATTGTTCTACTATTGATTACCTAACTAAATATTTAATTAACTAACCATCAATATTAGAACTAGTAATAGTCATAGTTGTCTGTTGTCTCTGTTAGTATGTGCCGCCTTTTACTTCAAGACATGATACTTCGCGTGCCATTTTCTTGGTAGCCATTGCGTTCAATACTAGTGTATTACATTTGCTAGGTAGGTATTTTGCGTGTCATCCCCTAGTACCTACCATTGCACAATCGACCCTAGAAGTTTATGAGATCTTTGTTTACTATAAATAGTTGGGGCGGGTAGTTTGTACTCTATTTCCCTAGTTAGCTCAAAGCTAGATTCTTTGAGATATAAATACTATGTGGAAAAAACCACGTTGGAAAAATAGAGTGAAAAATGTGGTGGTAGTTGAAAGATGGTCGATTAAGGAAAAAGTAGACGATAGGAAAAAGCGTTTCTTTAGTATACCTTCGAGTAATGTGAGGGTAAATTCTTTCGAAAACTTCGTCAAAATTATCGATATTATTATAATACTACTCAATTGTCTAATACTCCCTGAAAGTGTATAACATTTTTAAAACATAATCCACAACTTCTAAATTCTAAAATGTTCATAAATTCTAAATGTAAGAAAAACATTTATTACGAATGCTGTTGAGTACGAAAAACACTACTTTTATTGGTTCTAAAGAAAGTTTCTGATGTAGGCATAATAATGTGTGAAACCGACCACGGAAGATGATGCCTTTTTCGTACCCTCGTAGCCAGCGAATAGGTACCTAGAGGGTGTCGTCCCAAGTTGCGGCGGTCTCACTTGCGGCAACGGCCATTTTCTGTTTCATTTGCTGCACCCTCGATACAGATACCTGGATGTGGATTCTAAGAGTTCAGTCATAAACACTTTCCCACTTGCGGCGAGTCGCAGATAGCCAAATTTAAAGAGAATTTGTAAGGGTTAAATAAAATTACCAAGACGAATTAATGACTTTATTTTACAACTTATTCTAATTTTTGAACATACGCAAGAGTTGTCAAACACTTATGAATATTTTTAGAAACGCTATATTCTTCTAAAATTCTATATATCCTTTCGTCTAGTTTGATGTACTCCTTTCTTCGTTTCTTTCCTTCTAAATGGAGGTACAATCTATCGTACTCAAAATCGGCAGCTGCACCTTCGTTTTTTAAAACAGCCAGAAGCTGGAAAATGCTTGGAACTTTCTTCTGCACAATCGAGTTGATCCGATTAATCCAACCTTCAACGGAGTTGTTAGTACGATGTCGCAATGATCCACAGTTCCATAGGTTCACTGGCGCACTGGAGTTTGACAACCATTGATCCACATAATAGTCAAAAAATTCGTGAAGCTTAGTTATCTATATCTTCTTCCGGAAAAAGTGATAGAGCTAAGCACATTCTAACATGGAGTCGAACATCTTCATTTCTAACATAATCTGTTGCTAATCCGATCTCCTGCTATTTTCGCCATAGGCACTGATTGAAGTGGAAATTACACCCCTTGATCGCAGCTCGTGGAAAAACGAAATTGATGGCCGATATGGTACCGCTCTCGGAATCCACCATTATTTTTACTGGTTCCCAGCTCGGTAGATGTTCGGCGAGAATTTGAAATAAACGTTCGTATGCTGTCTTCTTCTTATCTGGAAGCAATGCAAACACTGTTGGTATAACGTTGGTTTCTTCGTGGGTGCTCCCAATGTCCGCATGGATTGTGTTCTGCTGCGAAAATTTGTGGACAGCAACTGGAGAATGTTCCATCCATAAATATTGTCTTTGAATTTTGCAGAGCCTGGCGTCCTTTAGCAGTTGCGAAAACCAAAATTCTGTCGTTTGTTCCGTCATTGGCAAGTAGAAAGTCCGTTCCGTCATTAATTTTTGTATCTTCGACAAGTAGTTCGATGTCGCTTCTGGATTTTGGTTCTTGTCGATTAACTTGGGAGTATTTCCTTGAACGGAGACCGCCGCATCTGGCACGTATTCCCTGAGAGACGTTTCTCGCGGTACACCCTAATTGCGGTCCGGATAGCCCTGCCCACTGATACCCCACCCCACCTGAATTGCGGTCAAGAAATATTTTCTACCTGTTGCTATAACCCGAATTGCGGTTCGGAGCCCACATTTATAAACTCGGTTATCGGTCCTGTTCGTTTTACTAAACCTCAATTGTTTATCCTTGCCCCAACAAGCGATAGCGAATAGAACGAAAATAGTGTAGCCCACTTCGGGAGGTATTCTGTACTACCACTTCCGGAAGTACGATACATTATTTTTTATAAAATCACACAGGTACAAATTTACCTATCTTGGAAGGTACACCGGAATTATTTAAAATTATCGTTAAATTATTATTCAGTAGGTAGAGGTATCGCATAACTTGATGGATCGCAATTCGGGTTAGATATTATATCCTTTTTTCAGAACTGATGTACCTGTAGGTCCTCGAACAGCAATTCGAGTGCGCCCGTTTTTCGATGGTCGTATTGCGTAGGTGTTGCGAAAAGCATCGCCTTATAGACTCGGAAAGAAGCGGATGTACTTTTGACTTTAACTAATAAACGTGAATTAAAACTAAGTTCGATCGATTTTTGATCACGTGATACGCCCCAAGAACACAAAGAAGCTTACATTGAAAAATCTTAAGGGACGTTTCTGAATACCACCCTCAGTCTCAGTTCATCCCACCCACGCCACCTGACTCACTATCTGGCCAAACCATTATTTAAGATATAAGTACCGTCTACCTTCTTTTAAAAAAAATGTTCATTAATTTAGTTATTTTTTATTTATTAGTCTATTAGTGTCATTAAATTCGAGAAAATCTAAAGAGAAAATCTATTTATTTATTAAAGCACCTTAAATTTTTAATGCTATTTGCCCCATTGCCGTCAACCAGTATGTTCGATCCAGGGCGCTTATTTTATGAAATCATTGTGTTGATATTGCGTTTTTTCTAGGAGAAACCTTAAAAACGAAATCTACGACATAAAATTTAGATAACTGAGTACATAATTGAAGGAGTAGTAGTGTAATACATTTAAAAAAATTGCTCGAGGACATTTCGAATCCAAGATATTGTTTTGTTGTCGTTCAATTCGCCAACTGTTTATTTACGAACATTAAGTCATTAAGTGTCGAAATTGACACGAATGCTTTAATTTCATCAGGATATCAATTTTAATACAAAACTCGTGACTGGCAGCCACGTACATTGTTTTTGCGTGTATGCGTAGAAACCAAATGAAATGAGGAGACCCTGCAGCAGGTTGTCAACGCTCTAAGGACCTGTTGAAGGGGAACAAAAAAAAACAGTAAATTCCAGGAAGCAGCGACGTTATTCTCGATCGACGAACAAGACGATCAACTCCAAGACGGATAAGAGGAACAAGACGTTCAAGGAGGCTTCTACGTGCCGCACGGCGGTTACCGACGAGGACTGGTCACCAGACGGGTTGCGGTGAGCGTAGGAGGGCGACCTGGAACTTCAACACATCCTGAAGTGGAAGGAAGAAGGACATCGACCATCGACCGGAAAGGCAGGAAGTGACCCCATCCTCTAGGATCCTGAACTCGTACTGGGCACAGTGGGACTCCCTGGTGTTACAGGATGGACTGCTCAAGAGGGAGCTTTAATCAGACAACGGTGTGAAAAGACGACTTCAACTTATCGTACTCAAGACCAAGGTGGCGGAAGTGCTACGTCACCTCCATGATGGAACCTCGGGAGGCCATCTGGGAGTGAAGAAGACCTTACAGAAAGTGCGCCAGCGTTTCTATTGGGTGGGCTGCTCCGAGGCTGTTCACGAATGGAAAGTGTACCGTTTACTCAGCCAGCAATGGACCTCACCGCAAGCTGAGAGCCCCGATGAGACAGTACAATGTGGGAAGTTCTTTCGAGAGGATCGGCCTAGACACCACTGGACTATTTCCTGAAACTGAATGCAGCAACAAGTACATCCTGGTGACGATGGATTACTTTACGAAATGGGTAAGGTTCATAAGGATAAGGTAGTGTCTCAATACCAACGAGACTGGGATCAACATCTCGCCTTTTTTCTGATGGGCTACCGTTCTGCCATTAACGAGTCCACCGGCCAAACTCCAGCAAGGGTACTGTTCGGGCGAGAGATGAGGCTTCCCTGCGATCTGAGCTTCGGTTGCCAACCGAGAGAAGATCTGACTGGGGAGAACTACGTCACCGAAATGCGCAGATAAATGGACCAGGTTGATGAGATGGTACGGACGAACCTCTAAGTCGCCAACGACCGCATGATGGATGAAGGACCGCTGTGACGATTGGACGGACAGCGGCATGTATGAAGAAGAGGACCAGAGGACCTATTGTGGCTGTACAACCCGCATAGAAGACAAGGGTTATCTCCGAAGCTTAAGAAAACCTGGGAAGGGCAGTATATGGTGAAGACTAAGATTAATGACGTCATCTATTGGATCGGCAAAGTTCCGAATGGGTCGTGATTACAACCGATTAGCTCCTTTCTGGTCTGGCAGTAGAATAAACGCAAGCCGAGAAGTATCAGTTCCGCGAAATTCGAACCGACGAGAGTTCCGCGAAGCGATATGATTTCCTAGGAATCAGAAACACCCGAACGTTCCAGATCTTTGGAGGCGCATCCCGAAGCGACAAGGCGGTAAACGTAAAGATGAGACCGACAGCCGGGAAGGCGGTCGCGAGCGATAAATAAACAGCTGTATGGAATATAAATTAGATAATAAGTGTTGGTGTTCGTAGTAAAAAAGTAGTTAAAATATTTTGCATAGTGTTTGTTATTTTGGACAGCAAAAACGTTACATTACATTATATTGTGTGTATCAAAACCTTAGTCCATAGCTCGCTTCCTTTGTAGTCTATATAATAACTGATCCTGATTTTATATGTCGTACTATTGGGTACAGTATTTTGTATAGTTTATACACTAAATAACAGATAAGTATAGAGATTATACACTTATCGTGTATTATCATGTTAAGTGGTCCATGTGAAAATTATATTTTTCGGCAAGAAAATGTCAAATCAATTAAATTTCCTTCCATTCTTCATTAACGTTTTATATGGGCTTACTTTGTAATTTTAATAAGCTCGTTCAAGGACCCACGTCTGGCCCCACGAATTTTCCCAGACAGAAATTTGCTACTTTCCATGCGCGCACCTTCCTCATTGCCACACGATCGATTTTCCACTCACTCCAGCTGATCGTTCCACGTCTCTCCATTTTCCTACCATACTATTCAACGTTTTATAGAAGAGAATAACCGAGAGCCAATTCCACTAGAAATGAATAATTTTTACCAAACGCTGTGGTTCATTTGTATAATGTTAGGTGTTAGCTGTAACCCATTTAGTCGAGTGAAACGATCAGATATAGACCTACAGACGTGCATCGACGACTTTAACGTACACAGGGACAAAATAATAAGGACCCAGGACTCGCAAAACATGGGTGCGAAGTACTTGAACGAAATCGATCTGGGTTCCAGGGAGGAGTGCCTCAGGTTGTGTTGTGAGACGGACAACTGTGACGTCTTTGTATTTGAAGAGAAGGTAAAGTGTAACATAAACGTTAAAACAGTCGATACGCTTACGTATATTCGCTTATGTTCTTTAATTGTAGTATAGGCTATTTTTTTCAATATTTTTTTAAATTTCTAGTATAATTTGAGTAGATTGATGTTAAATCTCCTCAAGTTCTGAGGGTGGCGCAAATTGAATACAACAAAACGAGATTATAAATCCTTTACGCCCCCTTCTATTATATTGAATTCACTGAACTGACAATACAAAAAAAGTTATGACAAATTGATAATAGATATGATATTAAAAGATTTATCCTACATATACCGATAACAGTACAACTATATGACTGATATTTGAATTGCAATGTAATATAAAGCAATCTTTTGTTTTCTAGAATTCCGGTAGCTGTTACTTATTCTTCTGCGGCCCTCCAGAGGATTTCAAATGTAAATTTACTCACCACGTGAATTACTCCAGCGGAGTTTTGTCTGTTAATCGACATCTTCCCGATTTGGAAAGTCAAATTAAACTTACGAAACACGAGCAAGACCTAACGAAACTTCGGTGAGTAAAGTTCAAAATTAAAGTTAAACGTAAATGGAGTATTTAGCTGCTACATTTACGTTTGGAAGTAGCAATCAAACATCGCAGTAAAGGTAGTTTGGTTCTGTTTACTTGTTAGATGGCTTTATGGCGACCTACGGTTATACATAGTATGGCCTGCGATAATTTGTGCCAGTGACGTTATAATATGTCTTGCGATAGTAGACACATGGAAAATTATGCATGTGATGTTCATAATCATAAATTTATCCTGTACATTTCTTGTCCTTTTCGAAAAATTATGAAAGAGTTATTGCAACTCATTTCTTTAAAGCTGCTTCAAATTATTTACTGAAGTAATGTTAAGACCTTCAGTAAGTTTCAACCATTGACCTAGCAATGACCTAGTACCTCTTGCTTCACTCATTTTCAAGAATGTGTTAAGGAAAGAACTGCAACTCCAAACTCTACGTAGCTCCAAAGTACTATAATGAATTTAAATAAATTTGAGTCCATTATTAATCGAACATTCCGATATATGAGTAGGCATTTTTCGTATCGGTATCTATGTTTTTTGTGATCAATTTATAAAAAGAATTACTGGTACTATAATTTTATGCAATGTCCACGTGGATATCAAGCGAAGTAAGTAGTTTAAGAAGTGTAGTGCGTTTCATCCTCTTACTTTTCAAAATCTCCAAAGTACGAACATTCCAACCAGCAATAAATTGTTTTCATTCCTATTTTTTCTCCGATAACAATATTTTGATGTTTGGAATTCAAACTATTTACTAGTTCTTGATGAAAATGTTCAAAAATTTAAAATTATCCAGTCACATTGTAACGGAAGTGTAAGCACCCTAGAGTGGAGAATCCAAAAGTGTCCCAGACATCGGAAAACTACAACAAACAGGTAACTCTAATGGGGCAGCTCCAATCCGATGCCCATTTAATAATTCAAGACCCCTTTATCATGTACGCTGATGAGAAATGAAGGTGGCAGCTTGTACGTGGACGGCGAGGTTAACTGTAGGAAGTTATACTCTGCCGATGGACACTTCAACGTCTAAGACGAAGCTAAAACAGAGCTTGCTGAGAACACAAGGAGAAAAGTTTCAGAGGCAAAAAATGGCCGATAGGAAAGGCCAAAGGAAAGGCGAAGCTGCCATAGTTTGGTGAGAAGTAGAGGATCGCGACTAGTTTATTATAATTTGTCTTTGTGAAGAAAAAAAATAAACGTAAAAAAGTAATTTTACCCCTGGTTAAGTTAAAATAAATTAATATCTACAGATTAACTATGGCTGCTAATCATGGGAAATTTTAAACCAGTGTCGCAACATCATAATTATTGTAATATTATAATTATACATGCCGTATTATAATCATAATTATAAACAATAAAAATTTGAATGATCGATATATGGTAAATATATCTGCTTTCGATAACATCTGGTATTCACTCAGTGTTGTTATATCCTCATTAGCCATAACCCGTCGCCGCTTAGCTCGCTACTTATTTCAAGTTACAACTTAAATAAATGAACCCGGCTTCGCTCGGAGGGTGTCCTAACCTCACCCCTTTTTTCCATCCCCTCATAAAAATTAAGGAATTTTTAATTGTTTTGAACCATATTTGAGATATTAAATACATTTTACCCTGGTTTACACCCCCTCCAACAAGTATTCCTCAGGAATGGGAGATTGGTACTTCTGTATGGTCCACATTTTATAGCTACATAACAAGTATATTTGTACCTTGGCTCAATGTAGAAATATAGAACGTCCAGTTTTGCTGTTGACACATGGCCATGTGTCACATATGATACAACTATTGGTTATAATTTATAATTTTGCTCCGCAAGCAGTATAATTTTAATAACTCTTTCCCCAATTCCACCCATGTTTTGCAACCCATGGATGTATTGGTTCTGTTGAAGGCTGCATGGAAGAAAGAAGTCTACAAATGGAGAATTGCAAATTGTGGCAGAAAACGTAAAAACAGAACTTTGCTATTACTTTCATGGAAGCTTTAGAATCAATTACGCCGAGCACAATAAAAAAATGGTTTGTAAAATTTCAGATCAATTTTAACAAAAT
Source organism: Cryptocephalus moraei (assembly GCA_946251905.1). Taxonomy (NCBI): domain Eukaryota; kingdom Metazoa; phylum Arthropoda; class Insecta; order Coleoptera; family Chrysomelidae; genus Cryptocephalus; species Cryptocephalus moraei. The sequence continues at coordinate 34,528,343 of OX276454.1, read as the reverse complement.
TTCAGTTAATAGGAGACCTGAGCCGAAGCAGCATGGAATTAATGTTTTATTACATTAAAAAGAATTCAGGAAAAATTGGAGATGAGAAGACAGCTCAATTTTAACAAATTTTTATACATGGCATTTAATGTGAAATTGAAGATACATCACGTTTTTTATTTTGCAAACTCTATATAAAGAAACACAAAATAATATTTAAAGCGCACAATACCGTAGCGCAGAAGCATCTCAAGAAAATAATCAAGAACTACCACAAGCAAATCCTCAAGAAATATTGAAACCGGTGGAAAAAATGTAACAGAACAAACACCCCTCAAAAATGGCAAGGAAAGCAATGAAGATTTGTCATCTGTAACTTTCTGTAATTTTTCATTTTCTTCAACTTCTCACGAAACACCTTCCACTGCGATAGCAGCCTCAATGTCTAGTTTGTCATTTGGTGTACCGTCGCCGTTTAAATAAAAAGGTCGAAAACGTTAAAAAGTAAGCTTTTGAAAAACATATGAATGAAAATGTGTTGAAAAAGAGCGAATTCTGAAACCGTCAAAGAGGAATGGGTAACAAGTGAAAGCAGTACTGAAAGCCAACCAGCCTGGGAGTCAGTGATGATGAATTAAATGAGGACCAGGAAACGGCATATGATAAGTTAGTTAAAGAGTGCGACTATCTATTGGTCGAATTTCCATTTGAAAAAATAGTTGCCAGAACCATATATGTGTTTTTTGAGAATTAATTGCTACTACTAACGCTAAAGTTGTAGTACTGATCTGTTGTTTTAAAGAAGAAACTGTTATTAAATTAAATGAAAAGGACGTGTCAACCATCAGATTGACTTAAATAATAAAAAAATATCATTTTCAAAATGATGATTGAAAGTGATACACTTAAATATGAATTTGTAGAGCCTGCTGATGTACATAATGTCCTATTTAATTTATAATTTGCTTCTTGTAATTATTTCAATATCATATATTTAAATATAGGATATATATATATATATATATATATATTTAACATTATACATTCTTTTAAACAGCTGCTTTGAGTTTTTGTTCTTCAGTCGATCTACCATAGGTACTATTATGTAATTTAAGTTAATAAGTTTTAAAGAAAGAGCAGCTTTCAGTTTTTGTGCTTGAGTCGAACTACCAATTTTTGTTAATTAGGTGGTATTTTATTTTAAAAGTTAAAATATTATCTCTTGAGTGCACTATGCCTTTTTTAATGGGTATTTGTTACCTCGATTCATAATCAAAGTTTTACGATTGAACTAGTGGATAGTTTGCAAATAGCAATTATGTTCGTTTAGATAAGTGATACTAAGTAAAATTGTAAAAGTACGTTTCCTTGCATTATTTTTGGGTCAATAACTGGGGTGTCAATTTTTTTATATTTCTGGTCAATTACTGGTCCACAAAAAAAACCTATTTTAGAAAAAATATTTTATTTAAAAAAAGATATGAATTTGACCCCGCTTTGTGCAACTTCTAATTATTCAACCTTGCGGAGTTGATATATTTATATGATATATTTTATATGATATATTTGAGTGATCAGCTCTAATGGTGTTAATAACGTTGTTCTACTCTAAACGGGCTCCGTTAAATATGGAAATTACATCCCCTTCTTCCCCCTACGGTAAAGAAAATTCCAGTTATCTAAGTAGTTCTCAAAACAAAAACAATCACTACCAGTAAACAAAAAATCATATTATCAAATTCATTTCTCGAATCTATTATATGATAGGGTTGGTAAAGTTTAAGACTGATTAATCAGTCGCACAATGGATTGTTAATGAATTTAACACTGGTTAATATTGTCGACGTTTTCGAAGAAATATCTCTCCTCATTATTTATGTTGGCGTTCATAAAATACTAACTCTGTAGGATAGATATTAGATTGCTGAACCAGTAACGTCTACGGAAACTGTTTTAAGTATCATGTTAATGTATAGTTTCGTATACGTATCTGTCTCGCTCTATCTCGAAGGGAAGTATAAACCACCCTATATCTCAGTAATCAGATAGAATTTCGGAGTGTCTTCAATCTCCATGGCCGTTTGTACGTCAAAACTATACGTACTTATGCCGCATTTGAGGTCCCTGGCCGTTTTACAACTTATGATATTTCGAAGAAAAATTTCAGAAGTACGCACATCCTTTTAGCTTTATATGTATATTAGACATTAGACTGTATTATTTCTCATAACTCATAACAAATTCTAAGATCATGCATATTGATTTATCATTAAGAATTTAGCATGTAAAATCTGTTGTTTACGTTACTAAAGAATTTTCTGCGTATCTATTTGTTTAATTTTTAGTAGCATTAATTAATTAATTAATTAACTTTATTATTGAAAAATAGCTATAGAACAATAAGACTACTCCTCTATTGGTTCTTCCTTCCTTCCTTGTTCCTATTTATTAATATACATCTCATTTAGGATTTTAGGCTACAGTCAAACAGTTTAGGACATGTTCTCAATTTTGTTGTTTACACATTGTCACGTTAAATAATTGTTTTATTTTATCATCTATCTCTTCGGTGTGCATGCGGACGTTTAAAGTGTAATTAGTACAAGTATTGATTTTCCAATTTTTATCTCGATACTTTAATACAATTTAGCGCATCCGCCATTTTGTAGCCAATGTTGCATTGGGTGTTTATTTCACTATTTAGTGAAACTATTCATTTTCAACTATTTAATGAGTTAAACGAACATGTACATGTTACACGAAAATAGCTTTTTTTGCTTGAACATGTTTTTCAACTCTCCCATTTACCCATAACTTCCTATCTTATAATTTATAATCATACTGACATCTGTAGGGAAGACGCCTTTGCAAGCCGCGCCCTGTTTTGCGGATCATTTTCTTTGGTACTCTAGGGACAATTATTAAATTAAGTTTGAAGAACGCATTATCAAAATTGGTTACAAATTTGAATTGCATGACATGTTTTTGTATGTATATCGATTATTTGACGTAGGTACCTGACGTTAAGTAATATTGGTTTCCTTATGTTCTCCCATGTTAGTAATGAAGGAAAAGCTTATTTTTTGACATTTAATGAATTTTACGGCATTCCAATCGGTCATAGAACTAACTTTTGGCTCTAATAATTATGAATAAAGCAATGACTTTACAACAAAAAACTTTTACCAAGCTACGAATCAAGTCACCGGAAGTGACATCACCTGGCATATAAACAGTTATTATTACTAATAACTTGGCACGTTAAAAAATCTCTCGTTATGCGGATTTATTAAGCCGACTACATTCGCTTCCATCGAGTGTGTATGTTTGTTTATTGGATTATCTGCCGTGACATAAAATAACGATACCGCCAATTAGATTAATCGCATCGACACCGGGAATTAATTGTTTAATTAATTCCAGAAAACCGGAAGTGGACATGAGACCGCCTGCGGCAGATGCCAAGACCACCGTGATGTCCACGACGACCGCCATGGCTGCCTCCAAAGAGATTCTACCAGATAGTAAAGGCAAATTAACTGAAGAAGGTAAGAGGAAGAGAGGTGGCAAGGCTCAGTATCAGTTTTCTTAATATGTTATGATTTTCGGGAACAACGAATAGTCAGAAAACAAAAACGTTTGATACACTAATTTTTGACATTTTTTTTGAGTGAGCTCAAAAAATGAGTTATACATAGTGTGGAACAAAAGTTTACCCTTCTTATTAAATGACTAATTGTGTTGTTTTTCAGTTGCAAATCCATTTGGATAAGCAAGACATTTAAGACACTTAATAGCAATAGGCAAACACTGATTTTTTAAAGAGGACCCACCCTGAATATCTCCGCAAAACAATTCTATTTTTTAATAAATGCAAGCTAGACCATACAAACTGTACCTATTCACGCCGGTAGCCAGGCCGGATAGGATCGGATATCCTGTAGGAGGGCGGGACTAGGATACACACACCCTGAGTCGGTAGAGCACGGAGTGGGTCAACTGGGGTGAGAGCCTTAAGGGGGTACAACCGTGCTCGAGGACCGTGGTTCGGAGCCCACGTTAAACTGTAGGTCCCGTCCAAATTTGCCCTGGCAGCGTAAAAGAGACGTTAACTTAATAAGACAAGACAAGACAAGACAAACTGTACCTACAAGTTTCAATTGCAACGACGTGATTAGGGTGGGGGGATTTCGCGTTAGCCTTAATTAGCCTTTGTGTGGTAATTGTCTTATTTCGAGCTGTACCAATATTGATACAGAAAAAAGATCTTTCATGTAATAAATAAATATAATATAATAATATAATATATATTTAATTAATTATGTATTACTTAATATACAATGTGTTTCAAAATGATTGTCATCTAGTCGGCTGTGGAATTCCCATGTAAAATAAAAAAAAACCGCCTTGCGAAAATAGGAGTTTCTACTAGCTGTATATAACCCATAGACATAATACTGTATAGACTACGGATCGGTATAAGGCGCGATGTGCCGAGTGGGAGCAAGAGGCAAATAAATAAGGCGACTTGTCTCTCACTCTAAATGGGCGGAGCTAACAATTCCGTAACCATGACGCTCTAACCTCTACAGCCTTATGTCAATCATGTGTCAACATAATCAAGAATTTGTTATCACTTATCTTCGAAAACTATTGAAAAAATATAAGAAATGAAATAAAACTGTAAATATAGCGGGAAAATAGTGGAATTGAGAAGAAAAAGTCCGTTTTCTTGGAGTTTAGAACCCGCGACCTCCAAAATAAAAGGACGTGACGTAACTGACAAGGTAAGAGGTTAGATCGTCATGGTTACGGATTTGTCAACTCCGCTCATTTAGAGTGAGACAAGTCGCCTTATTTATTTGCCTCTCGCTCCCACTCGGCACATCGCGCCTTATACCGATCCGTAGTCTATACAGTATTATGTCTATGATATAACCTCAAAATAACCTACCTAACCTCTTTTAACTTCTGGTTTTTCTCTATCAAAAGAAAACGAATTCTGAGTACTTGTCTATTTGTAGTATTTGTTTTGGCCCTGAAAAGGGCCGTTAATTACCAGCAGTACTGATTGCCAGTTTCACAATAAATGTTCGAAGTGTCACTTGTTGTCAGAATTAGATAGGTTCAAATCAATAGAGCGCGGCACATCAAAAATTACATGCACAGAAATTCCAACGCCAACTAGGTGACAATCATTTTGAAACACATTGTATTTTATTTATTATATCGGGTGTTTTTTTAAATTTCACGTCATAGTAGGCTGTGGATAGTGTTTGTGAATGCGCCTTACTAAAAAATGTCAAAATTGACATAACCTCACTTTTTTAATAAAAATTGAAACTGCTCCAATCAGCTACTAGTGTCTTGAAAAGGCAGCTTGGCTCTATTAATTAGGCGTAGATGAGTGAGCTGTCTTTTCAACACACAATTAACCGATTGGAGCAGTTTCAATTTTTATTAAAAAAGTGAGGTTATGTCAATTTTGACATTTTTTAGTAAGGCGCATTCACAAACACTATCCACAGCCTACTATGAGGTGAAATTTAAAAAAACACCCGATATAATTATATAATATCTAATTATATATTATATATATATATATATATATATATATATATATAATGAACGTAAATATCACCGAATATAAAAATCTGCACAGAAAAAGAAGAAAAAAAATCAGGGAAGCAAAGTCCGAATGGCACAAAAGCGAATGCAGTGAGATAGAGCAATACGAGAAAAGATATGATACATTTAACTTATATAAAAAATAAAAGAAACAACTGGTGCAAGAAAAAATCGACCCTCCATATAGTTTTTAGGTATCAAACAAGCATAACAATTTGCTTGAACAGACTTGAATATCTTCATTATTCCAAACTTTTACTGCACACTGTCTAACAAAAGAATTGAAATGTCTTTCAAATATGTAAAATGTTACGTGAGCAGTATTACAATATTTCTTTATTTTAAGAAACAATTTTTTCTGTCTTAATATTGGTTTAGCTCGAAATGGGTTAATTACCACACAAACGCTAATTAAGGCTCACATGAAATCCCCCTAATTAAGTCGTTCCGTCATCATCTGAAACTTGAACAGTTTGTATGGTCTATCTTGCATTCTCTACACCTCTACAGGATCGAACTGTTAGGTTGCGAAATCTGAACAGTGACACATAACACGCACGTAGTCTATTGTTCTTAATTAGGTACATGTATTAGGCAAAACACGAAAATGTTTATATAACAAGTGTGCACAGTCGCAGGATGATTAATGAAGAAAATATGGTGTATGTAGTTGCTGTGAGAACTCTTTCAGTTGCCGCAGGACAATTTACGAGCAGTTGCGTAAAATTTAATCGAAGGAAAAATTCTCTTAACGTTTTCGTTTTCTTTCTCTTAACTTGCCTTCTTAAAAAAGTATGATTTCTAAAAAGTTTCAGCACATAATGACTTTTCTTGAAACATTTCAATTTTGATTTACATAAAAAAAACTGATATTTGGTTCTATATTGGAGATAAACAAATTATTCAAAAACGATCATTTTGAGGGATTAATATATCTTCAAAGGTTGATCAAATCGACAGTTAGTAGATGCTGGCAGATTTTTCCTCGGGTAATTGACTAATTGTTCTCAATTGCTTCTAACACACATGTACCACAGCACGGCAATATGTATTTTAACACCACTCCTAACACACATTTTTTACCATAAAAATTGATTAGTAAATTGTAGTACTATGTATATTTATCGATAAAAAAAATTGATGGACAGCTAGAACACATTATAACCTATTAGAATTTTCTAGATTTATATAGCAACTTTATGCAATATGAGAACTGTGATAATTTCAATGCACATATGACGAAAATGTAAATGGATTTTTTGGAATTCGTCAGAAATTTCCAACAGATTTCTAAAACTTGTATGAAATTTTCCAGTTTTTAAAGATTTTAAAAGCGTGGGAACGCCAAATGGAGCTCTTGAAAGTTTTACACGAGAATTTCATATCCTTTCGTAACATTCTGAATTCTAAACCCCCAACAATTTCCTGGGTTCCACGTTTTTCACAACTCTTGTGAGTTTCAAGTATAACAAAATATTTTAGAATCAAGTATTCTCAAGAAACTTTACGAAGTTATTGATTTTGGAAAATTTCTCAATTTTTAAGACGTCACGAGCATGCTATAGGCCCTATAATGTACACATCTTGAACGTCTCATGAGTCGTGAGTTTAAAAAAATGTATTACTGGAAATTGTCCTAAGTGTTGATCTTGCCCCTAACGTTTTAGATAAAATCTTTCTGGCACTTCTAAATATTTTTAAGAAAGTTTAACAATATAATGAGTTGCTGGAGTGTTGGAAGGTTTTAAACCGTTAGTGACTTCAAATACCTACCACATGGGAATCTCTAAATGTTTTCACGGGATATTACAAACTACTTTAAATATTTTTATTTTGTATAATAACTCTAAGAATTTATCACATTTCCGAAACTTGTAAAAGGTTTCCTAATTTATACAGATTTAAAGATCTTGAGGTTGCTTGAAATGCAATCTGGAAACTTTTCAAGATTTACAAAAGAACGCAAGCTTTCGCAACTTTCTGAATTCTAAATTTTGAGGAATTGTAGATTGGTAAAATATTTAACCACTTTTCGAATTCATAGGGAATCTAAGAAAAATACAACTTGAGAACTATGTAAATATCAAGTAATATAAAACATTTTGGAATCATCAGGATTCTTAATAAACTTCGAGAATTGTCCTCAGTTTTGACCATTTTTTTCAATTTCTACGATGTTATGTTAAATTTGGAATTACTTGAAACTTGTAATGATAAAACCTGCGTGTTGGGTGCGCCTCTAAAATTTTAAGCCATGAACGCTTTTTGGGACTTTCAAAATTCTTAAGATTTCAAAAATTTGGTATATTGGTGATATTCTAAAAATTTTCGAATTAGTGACTCCAAATACTATATACTACTTGCGAACTTATAAAGTTTTAAGGACATATTACCTTACGTTTGGGTGCTTTTGAATTGTTTTTTAGCAACTTCAAGAGTTTTCTAGATTTCTAAACTATGTGAAATATTTCCTAGTTTCTAGAGGTTTTCAGAATTTAAGTTAACTTGAAATGCAACCAGGAAACTTTTAAAATTTTTACAAGAGAATTGCAAACCAGTAAACTTTTGCAACTTTCCGGATTCTACATTCAAAAATTTTTCTGGGTTCCTAAATCTCTAAACATTTTTCGAATTAATAGGGCTTTAAGAAAATACACCTTGAGAACTCTTGTGAGTTTCAAGAATTATATTTTAGTATTCTATGGATTGTTAATAAACCCCAAGAATTTCTATATATTACCCATGAAAGATTTCTCATGTATTAACTTGGAAATATTTCTTAACTTATATAAGATATAAACTGGAGTGTTACTTCTGACACCTCTCGCGAGTTTTAAGAAACGTTTTATTACCCGACACTCACATAGACGTTGGATTTGCCCCCAAAGTTTTAAGCAGCAGAAACTTTCTGGGAGTCCCGAATTCTTAAGAAGCTTCAATAATTCGTTAGGTTGCTGGGGAGTTATAAGGGTTTCAGAATGAGTGACTCCAAATACCTACCACATTTGAACCTCTGAAAGTGTTTACTTTCTATGTGAACTACATAAACTTTCACAACTTTCTGAATTCTAAATCCTAAAGATTTTCTAGACTCCTAAAATCTCTAAACAATTTCCGAATTTATAAAGACTTTAGGAGAAAAATATAATTTAAAAAATGGAAGTCCCTAATATATATTTTGGAATCATCTGGGTTCAGTTTCACTTTAATCAAAGTTTTGTATTACTTTAAACTTATAACAATAAAACTTGATGTTGGGCGCGCCTCAAAAATTTTAATTATTAACAGCTTTTTAGATCTTTCTAAATTCCTAGCAAACTGTAATAAATTGTCAGTTTGTTAGATTTTGAAAAGCTTGGTATAAGGGTGACTCCAAATACTGATTACCAAATACAAAAACTCTTGAAGGTTTGAAGTGCACATTTCGAAACCCTTTGAATTACTCTGCATTCTTAAGTCTAAATTTCTAAAACTTGTGAAAATTTCCTAGTTTTAAGAATTTTAAGAACACGGTAGCTCGAAATGCACCTGGAAACTCATGGAAGTTTAACAAGGGAATTACATATGCTTTCATAACACTCTCAGTTCTGAAACTCAACAATAATTTTTTCGTTTCCTAAAAACTTCCTAAAAGTTTTCTGAGCTTATATGAATTTAAGAAACAAATACCATTGGAGAACTTTTGTGAGTTTCACATATTACGTAATATCCTAGAATCACCTGGATTCTTAAAAAAACATCATGAATTTCTTTAATAAATTTCTTAATTTTTAAGATATTATGCACAAGCTGTAGGGTGGGACCAGGGAATTCTCGTGAATTTTGACAATTTTGTATTACTGTTTTAGAATCGGGCTAACTCCAAATGTACATGTAAAATATTACAACACTCTTTGAGTTTCTCTCAATTTTGGGTAAATAAGAATTATTGGATTTTTCAATCTTGTGAAAGCTTTCCTAGTTTCTATGGATTTTAAGAACCTGGTAGCTCAAAATTCAATCTGGGAACTCGTGAAAGTTTCTAAAAGTATTACATATCATGCTTTCGTTACATTCTGAATTCTGAACCAAAAGAATTTTCTGCGTTCTTGAAATCAATTTTTTGTTAATTTTTTAGGAACATTAGCAATCTTGTATGTTACTGGAGATTGATTTAAAGTCAATACCTTGAAGTATTTACCAAATGCGAATCTTTAAAAAAAAATTACAGCATAATACGAAACCTTCGTATCTCCTTCAATTCTTGAGTAACTCCAAGAAATTGCAAAAATTTGTGAAACTTATCAAAGGTTTTCTAGTTTCTATGGTTTCAAAAACATGACGTCCCCAAACGTGGACACTCTTCAATGTTTTACAAGAGCACAAGTTTTGGCAATTTTCTGACTCCTAAACACCAACAATTTTATGGATTCATTAAACTTTTAAAATTTTGAATCATAACTCTAAGAAATTTCACGAAACTTCGTCCGACATAAGGACTTGACTCAAAATTAACATAACTCAAACTTATTAAAGAAGTTTACCAATTTGCCCTTTAGACATAATTATAGAAATCATGAGTGGTTTTTTTCGCGATTGTACGAATATTAGGGCTAGTTAATGTGATATTTGTACTTTGTCAACTTGAGGTATATGTTTTATACTTCATTGTGTCGAATATAACGGAAAAGAAAATACATAAATAGATTGGGTAGAAGTAGTGATGATCCGTTCATAAAATGACTAAAATAGCTTTATTTTATTGATTGGCTCCAATTATTGAGGATACATTTAAAAAATCCTTTCGTTTTAGCTGGCTTTTGTTTTTAGCCAATTTTTGTTTGCCTATTGAATTTATAAGGGTAGATTCTTTATAAATTCGGTTAATATACAAATATGTCGCCGGTTGATTGTCTTGACTTGTCTACTATCAATATTTGAATTCTAACCATTAAACGGAATGAACTAAGAGAATGACGCTAATTACCCTACATCGGTGATTAAGTGGACAATGGGTGATTCCGAACTAGCAAAATACGGTGTTTTCACATAGTATTTTAGATTGCACGGCCACATACACTTCCAATAAATAGCTTATAACTTGTACTGTGTTAGGATGGGTATTCTTCATGTCAGAAGTAAATAACTAGTCAGTTTCGAGCAGTAGGATTGTAGTTTGAAATATAGTCACAAGATGGACATAATCAGCATCAAAAATCAGGTTGTTTCGCAATTAATCTCCGCATAATAATGGCGAATTGTCGTCGGTGCATGTCGGAAAGAATGCAGAACATTTGAATTTTCACGGAAGTTTAGCCATTGGAAGCGTAAAACTCTGAAACGTCGAGAATTAGTAGTCCAAAACAATTGGTCATGGAGTGATGCTCTTCAAAAGGAAGATACACGTACTGCTATTCCTTTGTTTCTCGTCATTGTCGTTTTCCGGGTGTTTAAATTACTTCTGAACTGTATATACGCGTTCGTTTATTTTTGTTAGTATTTCGAGATTATTTGGTAGCAATTGCGTGTTTAAAAAAATACGACAAATTAAACTTGATAATGGAGCCCTCCTTCATTCATATGCAAATCGTTGCTTATTTATGTTATTATCATTACATAATAATTTAGTAATTCTTTTTATAAAATGAGTACTTGAACGAAACAGTAAGCTGCAAACTTTTTATTATTTCGGGTTCAATAACGGCTAGTCTATTTTTATCAAAAGTTCAGGTTATTGCATTTATTACCAATTTACCAAAATAAATTTTTTTACCAATAAAAATTTATAAACATACCTAAGAAAAATTTGCAGTTAAATAACACAGTGAATGAAACTAAATTAAAAAATAAATTAAATAGGCATGGCGGATTCTCCTTACCATTTACGTTTATTTATTACATTATGCAATAGTTCGATAGATACACTGAGTAATTCAACAATTATATTAATGGAGAAAGCATGAAATACCTAAAATAATGAAAAGCAAAAATTTTAATTTTGTTAATTAGTTCATTCTTTAAAAATTCTATTTACATACAAAGGTTTATCAACAAAAGAAATGAATTTTTTAAAATATTAATTATAAAGAAAAATATTACCAAAGCACATTTATATAATTAATTCTGTTAAAAGACGCTACCTTTGTCTTGCAAAGTGTCTAAATTTATGTGTATCTCATTAGTCATTTGTTTGGAAACATTTTCAGCTAGAGATGAAAGTTGTTAAAATCGCAAACTATCCCTAGAGGGTTTTCTCTAACATTTAATAGCTTTGCTATGCTTCCACGGAAAGTGTCAAATTGTCGTTGTAGGCATTTGGAAAGCTTTCTGATTTGGATTTATTACATTGGTGTTTAGAGAGGTGTTTAATCTTCTCAATTACTCATACTTAAATAGCTTTGAGGATATTAAGGAGATGGGTATCGGGAATAATTGTTAATGGTGAATGACTACACTAGCCACTAGCCTTTAGAATAACCGTGTTTCAAACATTTCTGTTTTTAGTTGTTAACAAATATTTGTTTGTTATTTACTGGCAGAGTATAAAGGCGTTTTCCTCGTTCTGGTGATATATTTGGGATTAAAACAAACCAATCTTAGCTCCATACCAATCATATGATGTAATTTTGTTATGTTAATTTGTATTTCAATTTCTAAAAAATTAATGTCAATCACTGAACTTGTCGTATTGCATATCTGTGATCAAGTATTGCAAAAACGCATATATTACCATCGAATTAGTTTCCTCTTACGCATCCAAAAAGTTTCCAATCTCACCTGCAACTTCCCCTGTTGGAATTCCTGCTGCGTCCCGTAGAGTCCCCCGCCGCCGCCTCCGCCACCGCCACCGCCTTCATTGTAGAGTATTAATGGCGCTCTTCTCAACTTCGACATGTCTACACGCGTTTTCCAATCGTTTTTCGCGACGACCGAAACCGTTAAACCTTCGGAACGACTGTAAGCGCTGCAACAATTGCGAGAGCCGCAGTAGAGGATGAACGGTACAGGAAAAATTGTCATTGGGGGAACCGCGAGAGAAGGGGAGAAGAAAGAGAGAGGTCGTCGGATTTTGAATCCGAAACTGATTTACCTAACGATGCTCGCTTTATTGGGAAATAAAATTATTCTTCAAGCAATGTATTCCATAAGGATGTATTTTGTATGCTAAACTACAACGTGATCAAGAATGACTGTTTTAGTTGGCAATACTGAATTTCATTTTTAAATGGTACAACTGGTAATTTGAATTTGCTATTTCAAATTCAAATTTCCGGTATTCTTTTCAAATTTATTTATTTTAAATGGTTTTCACGTTACAGCACGAAATTTTCATTGGAATGGCGTACTTTCGAAGCGGGATTTATAACCCAATTACTGGTTGGCAGTACTCTCTCGAAGCGACATACCAGCAATTTCAGGAGTTGTTTCCGGAGACTTTGGTCACTTTTGCTGTCTTTCTGCAACATTGCATGCGAGTAGTTGAACGTTATTTAAACACAGGGAGCGTAAACATACAAAAATCAACTGGTAGTCTACTCTAAACGAGGAAGTTGTCAAGGATATCAGAACTCAAACGCAAAGAAGTCGTCCCAAATCCTTAAGAAAGCTCTCCCTTCAAACAGGTTTGGTCCTTATGCCTCCTATTCATCCAATTTTCATTCTTACCCATGACTTCCACTTTTCCATGTTTCTAATACACGGTTTTACAGGTTTATCATATGGAAGTTGCTCCACTGTGCTTAAAAAGAAATTAAAGTACCACCCTTACAAAATGTCCATCGTCCAGTCATTAACCCCTCCTGATCACCCGCAGAGAGTTTTATTTTGCAGTTGGTTCAATGACATATTAAATAATAATGATATCCATGACAAACCTTCTTTTCCGACGAAGCCTGGTCTCATCTCAATGGCTATGTGAATAAACAAAATTTAAGAATTTGGTCAGGTGAAAATCCTTATGCTATCAGAGAGACACATTTGCACCCGGTTAAAGTTGGTGTTTGGTTGGCAGTCTCAAGGACACGGGTGTATGGGCCGATATTTTTTAATTTTACCGTCAATTTGGAGAGATATATCCAACACCTTTTGAGGCCTTTTATAAACCAATTAACAGACGAAGAGCGTCAAATTGGATATTTCCAACAAGACTCTGCAAGGGCACGTACGGCTCGTGCTACTGTGGCATATTTAAGAGATAATTTTGGCGACAGAGTAATTAGTCAAGGCATTTGGCCAAACAGGTCACCATATCTCACTCCATTAGATTTTTCGTTATTTGGGCTCTTGAAAGACAATGTCTTTAGGAACATATTGCATACTGTAGAAGAGCTGCAAGAGGCAGTAGTTCAGGAAGTGGCAAACATTACCCCCAATATGCTGGTGAATATCTTCGACAGCCTAAAAAGAAGAGTTAATTTATGTCTGGATCAAAATGGGGGGCATTTTGAGTATTACCTTTAGCTGTTTAATTAAATTATTGTTCTGTATTTCGAGTTTCATTTTTAAGCGTTAATTTTTATTCATATAATCTACAATCTTATCGCTGATTGTTGTGTCAAATTTTTGTCAAATAAACTGGTCAATTGGTAAATTGTCAAAATAAAAATTATCTGGTTGTAGCGTTGCAAACCCTTAGGCAAAAAAATCCTCCAGGTAGGATTGCCAACTCAAACAGTCATTCTTGATCATCCAGTATAGGTCAAAAAATGTAATAGTGGTTTAAAACTCATGAATTGTCTATCTACTATATAGGTACTCGTTCCTTGTCCAATGGGCAATCTCTTTCACTCCCTTGCTTAAAATCATTACATGTTGCAGTCTTTTTTGAAATTGAATATGCCATTTACGATATAACGAAAAATGTTTAAAAGGCTGTCGACTGAAAACATTATTATCTACCTTCATTCAAAGACACTACTGATGGATCAGGCTTGATGAAGGAACTTTCTGGAAAAAAACCTAAAAATAATCTTTTTTTTTCGTACCTAGTAGGTATGTGTAATTTTCAAAACGCGCTTTGTTGTAAATCACTGTTTTTGAAATTCCTGCAATATTGTAACGAGAAGCCTCGCGTCGTCGCTTGTAAGTTATATGCTTCCCAGAATCGAAGTGTCCTTTCCAGGAAAGATCATTCTAGTATGATCGATCCCATTCTGGATTTATTTCGAACGTATAAGAAGGCGAGATAAAACGACCCGCCATTGATAACAGGAGAACAAGAGAATACGAGCCCTGTAATTAGACCCGAGAAAACTGTTTTAACATTATTAGTAAACAATATATACTATTTCCAACTAGTAAGTGCTTGTTCATTAAGTGTCAAAACTATTATAAAAAGAAAATCATTAGATGCATTTAAAGTTATTTGTGAGACAGTTAATTTCAATTGTATCAGATTATTTTGTGGTTGTTCGTAACAGTTTCCACAAGATTCATAATTTGGTGCGTGCTGTTGATATTCGTTTTAAGACCATTCCTGCTACCTGTAACTGTATCTGAAGAGACTCTTTGCCATCTTTTAGTATCATCAGCAATATATTTCGTAACAATCACGAATATATAGTTTTAACTTGTATGTCAATGGACACTATATTTTGACAACTGCTTGCACCAATACCAATACCTCTATTTAATCAATAAAAAAATGTGTTCCCAAAATTCCATTACACAAAAGTCTATGAAACGTATAATAGTATGATTTTAGTATCGTTAAGTAAACTGCATAATTATTGTTATAGTTTAGTTCAATCTCCACAATCACTAAAGCTGTGTAGAAGTTACAAGGTTGTTTAAGAAGATTATAAATTTTAATAATGGTTTTTAACTCAGTTGTAGCTATGCATTCACCACAAGTAATGTTGAAATATGTAAAAATCTAAAATGTTTGATAATTACGCGTCATGTACTTTATATTTACAAATCAGTTAAAACCATATTATTGTAGTTTATAAAACCGATTTCTAACTCCTACATAACTTTAGTTATTTTTACACATTGAATTATTAACAATAAATATGTAATTTACTTAAGTAAACAAAAGCGACTTGCATAAAATAACAAAACATTTATTTGAAATTACGTAAGTACATAGCTAATTTTCTAAAAATTACCAAACGTAATAGCTTGAACAAAACAAAACTATCTGTTGGAAAACAATAAAAGTACTCATTTAATATTACGAAACTGTTTACCAAAAACTACTAAAATTAATAACCTGTAACTATAAAACTATCTGCTAAAACATAACTTACCTAGGTACTTGAAATTACAAAAGTACATAGTTACAAAAATCTGTAACTAATTTTTACACTACAGAATTGCAGTTCGTACAACATTCGTAACTGTTCCAGTAATTTTGTTGTCGCACAGATTATAAATATTCCAGTAATCCTTAGCTTATTTAGTCTCGCCGTGTGGCTGATGAGTACGCCCTCTAGAACTCCTTATAACGTTAATCTTCCTCCCTTTATTAACAAATTACAATGGTTTCCGATGAGAAAAATCTTTGACCGAAGAAGTTCATTACTTGAAGTTAGAATTTCACAGAAATGTACAAAGTTTCTTTAAATCGTTTGGACCAAACGAAACGAAGTAGATATATGTGGTATATCTTTGAATTTATTTTTCTTTCTTTTAATTAGTAACGAGAATTATGCAAAAATCCCATGATATTAAAGTGGGCGATACTATACATATCGTCTATAAGTAATCTACATCAGTAATGAAATGATATGGTTAGGTTGTTAAACATCGATAAACGTATAAATCGCTTAGCTGTACAAATCGTCGTATACTTGTGTCCACATTACATGAGACAGTAAAATGTATTGTCATAGCTCCATTATGTGAAACACAGTGTCTTAAAGTTCACGATCTTAAAGTGTGCGAAGCATTTCATTGGCAAGCTATAAAAGAACACGTGTTGGGTTGATGTGTTAGTCTTAGCTATTAGTCACAAACTGAATCAGTTCGAGCTCATTTTTGAGCATCGACTGATATCCTCTGATGGCGAATTTAACAACTCGAAACATGTTCCTTTTTAAACAAAATAAATACTGTTAACTAAAATAGTTCTCTTCTCTCAAAATGTCGTCATTATACATAGTATTCGCTTTGAATTTATAAATTTAGATTTTTTTAGAATGTTTAATATGAACAAATCTACAACAAAATAAATGAAAACCTGTCAAAAGTGCTTCATCAAAAAAAAACAGCGAATTGTCTTCTTAAAAAAAGAATGTTACTATGTCCCTCTCGTGCACAATAAATTTCTTTTTAAGTTGTGAATAACTTGGAAGACTCAATCACTATATCTCTTTATCTTTTCGTGATATGTCACGATAAATAAAAATGTCGTCAGGACTAATCCAGCAACAAGGCTCGTGCGTGAGTTTATACATAATATCCCATATGAAACAATAAACAACACTGATATTTGTTTCACCCTCCTTTTATATATTATAAACCTCACAAAAAAACTTTATTAGGTAGCTACGACCATTCAAAGTAAAGTGATTTATGCGCTTCCATTTTCTTATTGTTTTTATAGAGAAACAGATTGCACTTCAATTAAATTGGTAGACTTTTGAATGATACCAAAAGCATGTAATTTATCGCTAATGAATAATGATGTAACCTTTTATAGCTTTAACTAGCAAATCTGAAAATGTTCAATACCCTAGCTTACATTTCAAAAATAGTTTAATTGTATTTTGAAAAACAGCAGATTTCAAGAAGACTAATTTAGACAAAAAGTAGCACTGAAACAATCCAGCATCTGCTTGATCAAAACATAGAAGTTTACAGTTTTCCCCAATTGAGTATATATTCATCTTTAACCATGCACTTCTTCAATAAAACGTATGGAAATTATACGCGTGTTCTTTGCCCAATTAGAATGCTTGATTGGAGGAGTTTCCAACTTAATTCCAGAAAGTAGATTGTAGTTTCTGATTCGTTGAAACAGTCTTCACTTATATATATTGGTTTAATATAAATGAGGTAACATGAATTGTTAAATGAGCAGTAAAAATGTACGGTAAACTCCAAATGGGATCGGTATTATGTTAGGTGTTCTATTCTTATCTTAACTTCCAAGAAAATCGTATTAAAACGAAACTATTCGTACGTCATTTGTACTGTTTGTAGGTAATGTGTTATGTTGGTGTATTTCCCTTGAAATATTATTTATTATACATCCTTTATACTAATTATCTACTTCACAATGACATCCTGTTGTCGAGAGGAAATTGCGTGTCATTTGCCAAGATTAAACTTATTTAGGTTTTACGGGTTGTAATCGAGTTCTTCCAGACGTCTGCTAATGGCAAGTGTTATTCAATTAGTGCTGATCTGAGTTTTCTATAATTACATAAAGCGGGGAAAGTGATTGGCAATAATGCGAGAAAAACCAGCAGCGCGTTGTTTAGAAATGAATGAATTGTTTTAAAATCGACTACCGTAACCTGGCATTTATTTAAAATATGTATTAATTGGTGTTATAGTGCGGTTAGTTAATCCACCACTCAAATAAATTCTCTAATAATATTGCATAATAGGACGTAATTAAATAATATGAACGTTGTAGGCAGTGAACAACACGCATACACTTCTCTGTTAGGAATAAATATTTTACTGCACAAGATTAAAAAAATCAAGGAAGGTACTGTATCCAAATCTTTATTGTTATCAAAATTAATTACAAATCCTCCTTTAATCTAATAGAGTCTATACGCTGAGTAAACAAGCGGTCTTAATTAGTACGCTTAAGTCGTACTTAATTCCATACTTAAATCCAATACACTTGTTCTAACCGCGTTCAAAGCGTTTTAATTCGGGTTCGGTTCCCAGTTCTGCAGTTTCTTAAGTTCTTCATATAATTTATCGCCTGGACAATCAGTATGTTTCTCTTGCCTGTGCCCAATCACTTTGTAATCTTGCGTGATGTTTTTGCTGACAAACGCGCAATGAAGGAACTCGTTGAGTGCTGCCATCTGGATAGAAGGGGGATCAACAGCTAGAAAAATGGATTATTGTTAGTTGTTATAGCCCAGTAAATGAAGGGGAAAAAATGGCGAACCTATTAAAAATTAGTTACCATTTTTATTTGCCATTTAATGGGTGGCATTTAGCACCCCCTTTAAAATGACCCAAAGTTTACATAAAAATATTGTGCGACAGGGGGGGGATGGCCCCAAAAGACACAGAAAATCGGTTTTCTGCGAATATCTCCCAAAATATGGCACTTGGAGATTTTTTGTTCAAATAAAAATTAAAGACCAGTTAATTCTCTTCAAAAATGGTACTTATGATTTTTTTCGCAACATTAATATTTTTTGCAAAAAGTCGGGTTGAAAAATCCAAAATTTTGAGACTCATAAAATATGCAAGTTTTTTTACTAAATTTGAGATGGGGGGGGGGGTGTTAGAAATACATTATTTTCAATGTTTTGGACTGTGAAAACCAATTGTAGATGGCGCCTCCACATTCTATCCACTGGCTAAATCCTCGGAGCCATAAATGAAAAACGCCGTAAACCATATAATTTTTAAGGATTTTCATGTTTCCGAGCGTCTTGTTTTTCTCGGAGATAAGGGCTCAACGGCTCAAGCTATACCTACCTATTAGGAAAGCAGACCATAAGATTAATCACAGCAGGATGGACCCCACCAATGGACCCGAAACTCAATCAGTTTTGCACATGTGGCAAAGTACAGAAGTACATGAGGTTTTTCCTAACGAAAACTATAATCTCCAAAGAGTTAAGAATATTTTCTCATAATACTCACCAACAATTTCTTGCAGATTCTCGGCAAAATGTTGCAACTTTTTTTTCAACCATCCGGATCGAGGCTTTTGGAATAAAGAGTTATAAAGTTTCTTTAAAGTTCATTTATTATAGAAAATTATATAAAAGCATATTAAAGTTATGACATAAACATGTAAATCACCAGTCCCCGTCACATGAGTCTAATGATAATTCTCGGTCATCAACATCGTTCTCGCCAACAACTCCTTCGGGCTCTACTTCTCCCTCTATTTCTCCTCTTATTTCACTCGTTTCTAGAGTTTCCTCTATTTCTACCTCTTCGGATAACATTATATCTTGGCTGTCTTTATAATTGGAACACTGGCGGGACTCACATGAACCACAAATAGATGAGCATGGTGGCCCTGCTTTCTTGCATGAACACGTTCCATTACATTCTTTCTTATTGACAAAAATTTATCTTTAAGAGTTCCGGAACCGTTGGATCTAGTGGTTTGGACCGGCATGAGTATCTCCCCTACACGTTTCCATCCCCATTTTTCTGGTGACAGTTCGTTTCCGAGCCACTTTATATATATATATATAATAAATATAAAATAAGACCAATATAAAAAAGAAAACCAACGCATTTAATATACCCAAACATTAAACAACGAAATGTTATCGTGGCCGCATGGACTGTAGCAGACGACACCAGTACCACAAAACAGCACACACGCGACGAACGACGGAAAAAATGACAGTAATGAAATTATAGCATTATATTTAAAGACTCGGGTTTCTCCCCACGTACAAATGAGATGACTTTATATATATTAATGGAAAGGTGAGAATTCATCCTTTACACTAGTCAAGGTGTTAAAATGTCAGAAATGGAGAGCAGGGAGAAACAAGCCATAAAAGGAAAAAGTGCGCTTTTTTCTTGAGTACGCGTTTTTCGAATTTATTGAAAAATCGACGATTTTGCGAAAAAAACTAATTATACAACCGTAAAGTAGATCTTCTCGGCCTTCAAATGATATGTCTAAGAGACCAATCCGATCATATATGAATTTTTTATTGGTGGTTGTTTACAAAATTTCACCACACTCCAAAAACAGCAAAAAATTGAGATTCAACAAACAAAGTTTTAATCAAAATGCAAGAAAATTAGATTATCCAAATTTCACAGATGACAAAGGATCTTCCGAGGACCCATAATCAAGAAAATTTGAAGCAAATTAGTATAATACAAAAAAAATAGGAACAATTTCCTTGCAGGCTAAAAATGCACGGAAAAACAATACTTGGCCCTTTTTTTCGATACGGCCAAAGATTAAAAACGTGACTCGAGTCACCGGATATGGTAGCGGTAGATTTTACCTTCCAGGGGAACTTTAAATAATGACAAAATTCGTATTTTCAACAAAGTTATTGAATAATTTGTCCGCCCGCTCATGTGTAAATGCACGGACTGTGCTCTCCGGCATACAACAAAACAAGTGAATATTCTGGGTGCGCTTGGACCCGTTTATCTCGAAAACGGTCAAATTTTCGAAAAAAATCATAAGTACCATTTTTGTAGAGAATTAACTGATCTTCAATTTATATCTAAGCAAAAAATCTCCAACTGCCATATTTTGGGAGATATTCGCAGAAAACCGATTTTCTGTGTCTTTGGGGGCCATTTTCCCCCCCTGCCGCACAATATTTTTATGTAAACTTTGGGTCATTTTAAAGGTGGTGCCAAATACCACCCATTAAATAGCAAATGAAAATGGTAACTAATTTTTGCTAGGTTTTCCCCTTCGTTTACTGGACTATTAGGGATTTACTTTATTCAAGCTGTTTTAATAATCATGATTTATGTCAGTTAAAACTGAAACCACCGAAATGTAAGTTAACTAAAAAGAGTTAACTTGTTTTTTTTTAAAAAAAATGACTCAATAATCGATTTTAGAAATATGAATCTCAAACGAAACGGGATGATTTCCTCATACCGATATTTTGAGATCGTTTATCGTCCAATATATTTAAGGATTAAATTTAGGTTTTCAATGTTGTGAAAAATCGCGATATTTCGTAAACTATTGGAACTAGTGAACTGGAATTAAAACTCGGTAACAGAGCTAAAATTTATTGCCTTGACCTGCCCTCTGACTTTCGTGACAAAATTCGGTGATCAAATTTTAGCGCCCAGAAACAGTACCTACAATGTTTGCAATTTTTCAGCAAAAAGTCCGAAAATTTAATTTTCGGTACTATATGTATTCGATATATTTTGAAATATCAATTTCAAACGAATGGGAATTCTTTTCTGGCAACAGAAGTAGAAGAATTTTACAAAAAGGATTTTATGTTTACTTCCAGAAAAATAAATTACAGAAATGTAGTTTTTCAATTTCCTCAAAAAATCGCGATGATATAAACGAATTTAATTGGTGTAGTAAAATTTTTGAGTTACCTTTCGAGTTTTGAAAGTTTGCGAGGTTTTCAAAAATGGCCCAAAATTCTATTTTTGAAATATCAATCCCAAACGAAAGAGAATGATTTCCTGGCGCTAACAGTAAAATACTCATACAAAAGGATCGTTTACATTCTGAGGTATTTACTACCGATTTTGAGTATTCATTTTATTCAAATAAAAAACACGATAATTCGAGGAAACTATTTATGTGAGCGAATTCAAACTTCGCCACAGATCCAAGAATATCTACTCGTATATACGTTACTAGTTTCATAACGAAATTCAAACGTTTAGTCTTTGACCCTGTTGCGATTTTTTCAAAAAAATTGGCCAAAATTCTCTTTTTGAACTATTATTCATCATAAACGAAAAGGAATGATTTTCTGCTGCCGACAATGAAATAATTTTACGAAAAAGCCGTTTATTTTCCGAAAAATGAACTACTGAGTTCCAAAACTTCCATTCTTACTTTCTCATATAATGCCCGTTTGCACCAGTTACACTTAACCCTAAGTAACACTTTAATTCAAAAAATGGTTTGCACATGGTGACATTTCACCATTAAGCTCAACTTAGTATGAGGTTTAACTAAGCCAAGAATATTCTCGGTTTAACTCTGACTTAACCTTGTTGTGTAGAGGTTTTTAACGGTTTTGTGCTGTTTATTTTGAGAAGCAAAGAAATGTTGCAAATATTTGAAGATGATGAAGATATTTTTGAATTAAATGCAGTTAATTTAATATAATTTGAAATACCACGTAGAATCTACATCAGAGAAGAATATTTTTATTCATTTGATGATGTTACTTATTATAAAAGGTTTCGAATCTCTAAAGCAACCACACTTTTGTTGTTGGAAGAAATTGAGGAACATTTAAAATATCCTTGTGATTTGTAAGTATCTTATAGAATATGTAAAATAAATATTTTTTGATTGTTTAGTTGGCATTAGTTGACCAGATTCAGGAGGAGTTCCTTTTCTTGAATAGTGTAATTGGCACTTCTCATTTTTTTATTCTCGCTCATTTTTGAGGTTGCAGTAACTAAGCACTAACAACAACTAACAAACATAACCACAAAACCACGACCTGACTAGTTGTCACTGTCTCACTTGACAATTTAATCACGAAACATGATAATTCCAAGAGCTACCAACCTTCCACCGTACCTTAGCTAAGTATTTTTTAAGTGCAACTGATGCAAGTCACACAATTTTAAGCTGGGTTTAAACATCCAGTATCACTTTGCTATGTACTGATTTAAGTAGAATTGGTGCATATATAAGTATTGTAATACGGATCGATTTTTATAATTTGAGTTATTAGCATATTTATACTCACCCCTAAATTAAAAAAAAACATGTTTATGAAATTACAAATCGCAAACCATTCGAATTTGGATTTTGAATTCGTTCTTCACCAGAACCCTTATAGGTTTTTTATCAAAATCAATCAGTTATTTCTCGGGTCTTGGAAATCTTCTCATTTTTTTTTAACTTTTAATACCTATTCCACTGTCCAACATGTGTAATACAGTTTAATAACATTCTTGGCTGTCTTCTTTAAATGGCAATTTACAATTAGGTAATATATTTCGGCTTCCTCAGCCGAAATTAAATTTAAAATTAATGCCATTCGGCATTAAATCCATAGCAACGATCGTTGTTTCATTTTTGGGGTTTATTCAAGAACGTTCCAGCAGTTCCTTCGCATATCCCCGAAGAACATCAGCCCATTATCTCAAAGGCAGTTTACTCTTATTGTTTTTCGGTTTTTTAAATTTTCTCGAAATCCATTCGAAGAAACTTTTTAATCAATGAATATTTATTCTATCGAATATCTATAATAAAATGTAAGAAAGTAGGCCGATGAACACTGGCTTTGCTTCTAAAATTTTTAAAGCTAGCAAATTCAAATTCGGTCACAGAACTAAAAGTATCCCCTTAACACGCTCTGTGAGTTACGCAGCTTGTTACTATAGATTTTCAATATAATCACAACACGACTGCACCTAAAGGAGACTAAGAACATGGTACCGGATTTCTTACATTGACAAAATGTCACTTTTAAAACTGAAACCCATTGCTTGATTTATGATAGAAAGATTTTGAAAACTACCTTCTCTACATATTGTTTTTATATGTGAAAATCTTAAAAGGATGTCTTTACTTCGGTTCCAATTTGAAATATTTGTAGTTTTAGATTCCTTACTTTGGTATGTTCCAATTAAACAAATTCCGAGACTCCTGGAGTTATAAGAGGGATGATGAGCACCTTGTTTACCCCAACCTCTACCTTCGTAAACTTTTCCGTCACCTCCAATCTGCAATTAACGTATTCATTAACATGCATTCACTATATTATTATTCGCGCAAAGTACCCACATTGTATTTTAACATTAAAAACATGCTAATTTCTTAATTTAAAAAAAATTAAAATCTGAATCTTTACGTTACTCTTAATATGATTTTTTTTTTATATAGATTGAATAATAATTCATTTATTCAACAGCACAGACAAATACTTTATTGGAATGTGCATTTTTTTATATTAATTGTGTTAAGCAACATGCATATGAATTATGTCTAAAACTACGTAAAGTATGCTTTCTGGTGTTTAAAAATGACTTAAAAATAAAGGCAATTCAGGAGTGCTACATCTTGTATTTCTCAAAGAAGTAGGTATCTGTAGAATGTTGCTTTTAATTTTGTCGAAAAATAAAGGACAATCTTAAAAATTATACTACTAAACAACTTTAAACTAAACTCATTTTGGAAACCAAAAGGTCTTAGGAGACGCTTTTTTAGGTTTTTTAACTTTTTTATTACTTTTCTTATTATTTTTGTAAGAATTATATGGGATGCAAAAAAATACAACAAAGTATGTATGTTGGTACAACGTTCTTTAGTTCCTACAATGACCTAAGTCATTAAATCCACTGAAACCAGTTTTCAGAAATCTGCATGGCCAGTCTTTGTTTAAATAATAAAGGAACCAAATAAAATTTACAGAATATAAGAAAACTTTACGCAATTAAAAAAATGTAGTGAATAAATTTGTGCAATTTTTTAATGCATGCAGATATTTAGAGAAGTTCCAAATTCAAAAAATTTCAAAAAATGAATTCGGGCTGTTTTTAGATGGCTACTTATACTTTAACCACTAGCAATTGGAACACTTAATAAAATCTGAATTTACCGAGGGCATTCGAAAAGAGCCCGTTGTCTTTATCCAAACCATGGGACTTATCTTTTTGTTTATTCAGAAACGCCCTGGTATTTTTAAAAATGCAGGTGTTCAGTTGCCCAAGTGAAATCATATATGTGAATGTATGGATATGTACAGATAAAGAACTAGAGGGTCCATTGGACCGCAAATATTTTTTTACGACACCGGCAGTCCGTTTATATTCTCTTCTTCTTCCGAGGTGCAGGTGTGTACAGTCGATCAGTGAAATCGTGTACGAGGAAGTACGCGAGACTCTACGGATACTGGATACGGATCCACTGGACCATAAAACAGCGGTCACGTGTGCTTTCCTTGTGGTCTCTTCTTCCGCACTTATTATACTCGAGCAGTGGTGTGTGAATGTGTGTGCCATTTGTTTGTGCGATTTGGAAGTGAATTGGTTGTTAGAGTTATTATCCGTAATGATACGCCCATGGAGGACAAGGCGGCATCGCTCTTCACTACTTAAAATGCCATTAAGTGTTTTTATGGCAGTTCCAACTCGGACTGGACAAAGTATACCTATGCTTTTTTTAAAGGCTTAATCATGGAGAATCTATTAAAACCCCAGCTCTATACCACTGTAAAACATTTTAATAACCTAACTCTCACTCATGTAAAATGGTATTTGTTGAGTTTACTAGAATTAGAATTATTTCTACTGAAGGCAGTGGCGTAGCGTAGTGGGGACGGTGGGGGCACGCTCCGGGCACCCCTTTTGTGGGGGCCAATTTCACAATGAATGTTAATAATATCTTGCAATCTGAACTACCAATTTTAAAAATTTCTTTTCGTATTTTCATCTGGCATTATTTATTTATTTTAAGGTCCAAGTTAATAAAATATAAAAATTATAATTTTATTTTTATTTAATTAAAAACTTAGAGATGTAGATATTTTTAATACCTATAGAATGAGCCGTGACATGTCAAAATCGATCAGTTATTTAACGAGAAATCCGTGAAAGTCAATAAAAACGGTGTGTTCTTCAATATTAATAATTATTACAAAAACAGTCTTGGGAAAAGTCTTGAAAACGAAGCATTTATGCCCCTCAATACGTGTACTAAACGTGATTCGATTAGTGCTTTATGAGATATTGTATTTGTTTATCTTAGAGAACATATTTTTAAGGTTAAATTCTTAGGCAGTCAGCCAAAGTATAGAGATGTGAAGATCACATTTGGATTCTTTTTTGTATGAATCAAAAGTGTACTTTACGATTAATTTGTACAAAAACTGTAGAAAAGAGGGCACTTTTTTGCTCATAAACAAATTGAACAACTCCTACAAAAAAGAATCCATCTTCTTTCTAATTTCAGATTCGGATATCTTGCATTTTTGGCCAAATTTGCATTTTTTTATATATGCATTATAACCTGAGAATAATTTTTTTTTTAAACATCAATTACTCCTTTATTTATAACACTAATGAACGATTCATAAAACTCCGTATTACCAAAGGATTGTAGTTTCATGCAAAAATACTGGAAAGTAGTAAAGTTAATTGTTGCGGCAATGTTTTTAAAATAATCGTACGTGAGTGGACATGAGTTAGGGGAACTTGAGGGCGCATGCGCTTCGGGCGCCGAAGCCACTTTAAAAGCGAACTAGAGTTCTACTCCTACCAACATAATTAGCATTATGTTACCCTTCAGTTTGCTCTATCGTCAATTTTTTTAAATTTTATTTTAAGTTATTTTTGTTATTGACTTTGAGTTATTTTGTTGATACTTTGATACCTAGATAAATTTCAATACTATCAGTAGAAATACATATACCGAATGTAAAGAAGTAATTTTGACTAAAACGCAAAAACTTTAAAAAAACAAAATTTTAACACCCTGTAATTTAGAAACATTTCTGACCTAGGTTTATAGTAACTTTCGTATATATTTCTTAACATTTAAAAAACCTGTTAAATTTTGTCGGTGTATAATAATTTTGAAACACCCTTTGTATTAATAAAACATACATGACTTTTTTATTAAAATCTGTACAGTACACAATAACAAATTTATTTTTGCCACGAAGCTTTTTAGAATATTCGGAAATTTTATTTTGGATTTAAAGTCCTAAATAAGGGTAGGCGAATTGGGCCTACTCTCCGGGTGGCTGAATCCCACGCTACGCCACTGACTAAAGGTGAATTAATCCTTATTTCTCGAAATTGCAGAACTTTATGTTCTAAAGCAAAAAGCCGCCTTTAAGGGTTTATTTAGATCTTAGAAAGTTTAGCGATATTGTGAAATTGTAAAAAGTGACACTATTTAGACGATTTATATGTAAGGTTTATGGAGCTGCAAAAGTTATAGAGATTTCAGAAAAGAATTATTTGCATAGCTGTACATGGCTTCTAGCTTTCACCAACAAGATCTTATATTTGTATTTTAACATTGTGAACTTTTGTAAACATTTTTAGGAACAACTACACTTATACCTAATGTATAAATAAGTTATTCTAAAAAACACTAAAAAGTCTTTACCAAAATAGTTCCAACGGCTTGAGAAGACCCCTGATGAGTTCTGGTAGACATTGTCAAACTCTCTAGCAAAAAAACTATGAGGTTGATATCCATACTTACTAAAAAGTTATATCCAATATCTGCCCAGTGTCTGACCGTCATATGAAATTGCTGTATGCTCCTTATTCGTTCGATACAATCATCGGATATTACACACTGAGGTGTTTCGGAATGGTGTATAACTACATAAGGTGGAGGATTTTCAGTTAGATTTTTGACGGGTTTAGAAGGATCTGCGCCCCATTCCGCCCTACTAATTATTTTAGGACATGAAGCTGAAAAAATGATCCTATGTTAAATATTCACACTTGATTACAAAATTGATAGGGCAGTTCTATGGTGAAAGTACATCAAATGTTTGTCGTTGTACATTTAACATAAACACTTAAGAACTTACTATTTATGCTGTTCGCCTGACTAATCACTGCGTAAACTATCAAAATTGTAATGACCCTATTGCAGGAACTCATTGTATCACAAATAATAGGTTATCTACGTGTATAGCTTGAACGGAGGTTTACGTCTGATGTCGGACATCCCCGATCATTGCCTTTATAAACGTTAGAATATTATCCAGTTAAAAATTGAACCTTTGCTTTTAGCGACTAGTTTCAACACGATGACTCCGGAGTGCGTTGTTTACCACCATTAGTTGTTGCAATATAATAAAGGTTCCGGTTACTTTACAACCTCCGAATTATACAATTAATATCATTTAAATCGAGCAGAACAAGTGGAAAATTTGATGTACCTAAGCGTATGTCAATTTAGTGTACCCAGTATGTCTATGTGATCGAGGATTATACGAAATGTAGGCAGTAATGTAAATAAAATGTATTACAAATCTTTTTGAAAATTAAGTTTGAAAATAAAGTTTAACTCGGGTTGGGCTCCCAATTCTGAAGATTCTTAACTTCCTCGAAAAGTCTATCCCCAGGGCAATCCGTCTGCCTGCCTTGTCTGTGCCCTATGACCTTATAATCGTATTTTACTTGGTTCGACTGATAAGCGCAATGCAACAGATCGTTGAGGGCGTCTAGCTGGACCGTAGGTGGATTCACATCTGCATAAGAACACAAAGAAAAGTTCAACTAAAACATCGCGTTCGTTCTTTGTACCTACTTTGATAGTTCCCAATGAGACACACACCGATACTTCTCGCATTGTAAAGGGGATGATGGGCGCCGTGTTTGCCCCAACCTCTGCCTTCGTAGATTTTACCGTCCCCTCCGATCTGAAAAATTGTAGAATGTATGGAAGGAAGTTGGAAAAGTGTGATAATTTTGTGAAGAAATTGGATATCGGGTTTCTCAAGCCAACGTACTGTATTTGCGTTGATAGGAACGTTCTTGGTATATCCCCAAATAAAGCAACGAGTTGTTACGATTGTTTTTATGTCTATTATATCTATAATTTTAACACATCGATGTACAGTGGTCAAATGTCAAATGTCTCCATGTCCTGAAAATCATGTAAGTGTTACTTTTTAGTTATATAAGAGATACCATAGCTTTGTAGAGCCATGAATATGTTCATAATCATGGACGAAAAGTCGGCATAGACATAAAAACAATCGTAACAACTCGTTGTTTTATTTGGGAATATACCAAGGACGTTTCTATCGATACATCTCAGATCTCTCCCATTCGTACTAAAGTCACTAGATATATAAAGTACCGCAAACTCCGCCATTTTTGGGCAAAAATTTTGCGCCAAATTTGAATTGCTAATGTTAAATAAAAATCAATTTTGTACGGTAGTATTGTTAAAAAAAGCACAACTGTATTAACATGTGTTAATAATTGAAATGCAGATAGTAAGGCAATTAATTAAAACAAGCAAACATTGTTTTCATTATTTATTGTTATTTTACTAAGGCACGCATTGCAACGCTACTTTTTTAATTTAACCATTTGTCCCCTTGGTCCAAATCGGCCAAAACAAAATACAATCTACTTCGTATAAATATAGAAATAATTATATTATCTAATATATTATGATAATTTGGTATGTCAAGTGTATCAAATTTCGTCTTAATAATTTCTTTAAACTCATTTACTGTACTTATTTATTGTACTTTATGTTGCCAAAGAACAACGGATCTGACAAGTTGTCAATTGACAGGTCGTGGATTTGACATTGAGCGGCCATGTTTGGGCAAAAGTAGCGCTTTCTCTCTCGCACACATTGGCCTTATGGTTTGCGGTACTTTATCTATCTATTGACTTTAATTCGTACTGTATTTGCATTTGTTTAAAAGTTTATGTGAAAAATGTACTGATAATATTTATAAACTAGCTGTAACGGGTAGGTGCGTCATCAGGGCCGTTCCTGGCAGGGGTGCAACACGTGCACTTGCACGGGGCGGTAGAAATTAAGGGGCGGCAAATTTCAGATTTGGTTATGGTTACAAAAATTCTCACTTTTAAAACAAAAACAACCCGGTGTTGTTTTCCCCGCTAGGCGGTAATGCGATCACTTGTCGTATTATAAAACCAGACAGGGTGGGTACTCAGACTGGAGGCATGCTTCTGTTTATTTTTTAGAACACGAGAAAAGTTTGTACAATATACAATGTATTAAAAAATGGTGCGCATTTAAACTTAGGCTAATGAAAAACTGCACTATAGATAAGGAACAACAGATGATTTTTGAGCGTGAAAAGAAACGATGAAGAGCTATTTTAGAACTAATGGCAATTGTGCAGTTTTTGGCCGGCCAATGTTTAGCCTTTATAGGGGCTAGTTCAGAGTTGTTTGCTCCTAATAATGGTAACTTTTTAAAAGCTGTTAAAATGTTAGCTTATTTTGATCCAGTGCTTCAGATCATTTGAATAACATTCAGAAGTCAAAAAGAAGGTAAAAGTCACGTACCTCATTATTTAGGGGTGCACTTCCAAAATTAAATAATTACTTTATTGGGCGAACAAGTGAAAAAAAATGATAGTTTAAATAAAGTAATATATTTTGCAATAATATTAGACCGCACTCCTGATGTAAGTCATGTAGAACAAATTAGTTTTATTGAAAGATTTGTGGATCTTTCTCAAAGCAAAGTGGAAATTCGGGAACACTTTTTGGAGTTTTATCCATGTAAAGACAGTACGGGTGGAGGTTTATGTGATTTCGTTTTTAACAATTTATATACATCACATAAGCTAAATATTCAAGATTTACGTGGTCCAGGTTATGACAACGGTGCCAATATGAAAGGCAAAAACTCCGGTTTACAAAAACGGATATTAAATATAAACCCAAGAGCTATGTTTGTGCCATGTTTTGCTCATTCGTTAAATTTAGTTGTAAATTATGCTGCCGAAATAAACAATCAAATTGTGCCATTTTTCGATATTATATATTATTTCAGAGTTATATGTATTTTTTGCAGCATCAATTATAGGGTGGGACATTTTGAAACAAAATATATCCGTATTAACTTTGAAACCGTTAAGCGATACTCGATGAGAAAGTAGAATAGACGCAATTAAACCTTTACTTTTAAATTATAAAAACGTTTACAAAAGTCTCAATGAAATAATCGAAAACGAAAACAGAGACATGAAAACAACATTATCGGAGAAGTTTTTTTCATTTAAATTTATCTGTTATTGATAATCTGGCATGACCTTCTATCAAAAATTACCATTGTAAGTAAAACTTCTCAAAATCCTAAAATTGATATTTGCGAATGTGTAACTGCTTCGAAAAATTTAATCAATTATCTTGATGAAAAAAGGACTGATGAAAGTTTTAACTTATTTATTAAAGAAGCTGAATCACTAGCTGCAGAAGTAAATATATTGTCAGAATTCACTATTGTTCGCCAAAGAAAAGTCCCACGGCATTTTTCGTACGAGGCAAATGATGAGCCCACTGTTGATCAAAAACAAAATTTTAAAATAAATTTTTATTTCAGTATATTAGATACCACCAAAACTTCAATACAAGAAAGGTTTTCTTTAATAGAGGAATGTAATAATTTATTTAAATGCTTATATGAATTTCATGGAATGGAACCAGAACTTTTGAAAATATCATGTATGAATCTAGATTCTTATTTACAAGGGCAGGGAAGTCAAACGAGTCAAATTAATTTCATTATTTGCAAATTTGATTTAAAGGGGGGGGGGGGGGCGGTAATTTCGCTTTCGCACGGGGTGACAAAAGATCCAGGAACGGCACTGTGCGTCATGTTGGCAAATATCTTATTAAATCTACGTTTGATAACTTATGCCGTATATGCAACATGCATACAACTATTTACGCCACTAAAATAATACAAAAATTATGAATATGCCAATGTTTTGGGAAAATTGTATAGTTTTGTTGAAGAAACGGACCCTAATTTATATGTAATCTTATTTTGATATATTATTTGATATACTTCTATACCTTATTTATCTTAATTTGCTTATCAAACTACATTAGATTTCAGTAAATAAATAGTTGCCGAAAATATAGACCAATTTTCTGCTAGTCTATCGCATCCTAGATTTACATGTGTAAGGCACATATTTTGTATGGCTTGTTAATAATTCACCAAAAACTGTAAAATAAGGTGGATAAAATACATAAAAAGTACATTTATTATTTTCTTTAATGCAAAATATGTTTACATATAGTATACCAATTTATATAGAAATCCCCCATTCTTCCATTGTAAAAAAATTCCATTCCCTAAACAAAACTTACTGTATTATTTACCCATCCCATCCCCATATTAATCCCATGATGAAACAAATATAACACCACCAAGAAATATTCACATTTACAATTTTTTTCTCTCATCATTTTATTGCTATTTCGGTAAGTGACAATATTTTTGACAAATTAATTTCATAGTGGTTAAGAAGAAGATAGGAAGATTGTTGAAAGTTTTTCCACCATACATTATGGTCTCCAAATGGCTCATACATTTTTGGAGTTAAATTTTCAATCGATGAATTTATCAAATCAAACGATATTTTCACTTTTTGAAATATTGATAAATTCACTTGGTACGTTCTACAGTTCTTCATAGGCAAATTCAAACATATATCAAAGGTACAAGCATCCCCATAAAGTACTATGAGGATTTTTTCAAAATTTGTGAACTAGCAGTTTAAGTTAAGAGATAGGGGAAAAAGGTCCATCATGACTTTTAACGTGTTATAATCTCGATTAACATACGAAGTAAATAGGACGAGACACATCTCGAACACGTTTGTTTTCCGATACCTTTCAAATGATAACACACTTTCCCGAATTCGTTTCAAAATCACCAAATTTCGGGACAGTCAGACGGACATCATAAAGTTTACTCCAACAAGTACCTGAGTTAGTTCCGAATAAGAATGAATACCAGAAAAAATAATCAGAATGAATCAGTGCGCAGAAGTATTTTGGTGTTTCAACAATTATTAAACTGATCCCAGGACTAGTTAATGTTCCAACAACCGATGACCTAATCTGGAACTAATTCAGGGACGGTGAAATCAGTTCTTGGTTCTGAAGAAGAGCGAGAATAGTGCCGTATAACGCGTAACGTTAATGTATGTTTATAGATTGATTCGTTAAGTAAAGGCACAACACAACCTTTTAAAGGCAGGTTTTGCCACTCGTTAGAAGCAGGTGAGAAATCTAGATTCAGATTGCAATATTGATGGGTAGAAGTTATGGGATTTAGTGCTTAGTTTTGTATATGTTAACATGGATGATATGAAAAATTTCGACAGTGAAATTCAAGCGAGGAAGAGGAACCAAATGATGTTCTCAGGGCAGCTCGAACACTGAACACCGAAGAAAGGTTGACTCAAACAAGCCCTTTCATAAAAGATTTTTTTATTCATATGCGTCAAGATTCCAAAATGAAGTTATGTACTATTATGAATGTACATTCGGGACCTCGCATTTCATTTTGGAATCTGACTACAGTGTAATGATGTCATGTGAAAAATCATTCAACAACCATGATGACACAACCACTGAGATGAAGATTTTAGTATAATTTTATCCTCTCAACACAATCACAACGTAAATAGTAAGTGTAAAATAATTAAATCCTTCTTATGTACGATTTTAAATGTAAATTTTAGCTGTGTTTGTCCTGAAGATGCCTCAGATTGAAGGCGAAACGTTGACGCATATGAATAAATAAATCTTTTATGAAAAGGGCTTGTTTGAGACAACCTTCTTTCGAGGAAGAGGATTTGTTACGTATGGCATGCGTATGGCAAGCCCATCATTATTTTTTGTGGTTGTTTTTTTGAATTCCTTCAAACAGGAATGCAATTCCTATGTTCTATATTCAAACAGAACTTCAGAACTCATTCTTGAATAAATACTTTGTTAGCACATGCGTATTAAAAATGTCATTACTAGAATTGGGACAGTCGGTAATGCCCTTGTTGGAACTAATCTATGGTCAAGTTATAAGTGTTCATTGAGGCAATGTTGCCAAGGAACCCTGAGAACGCAAGTAAATAATGATGAAGCATTTATATAAGTTCGAAATGTTGACCTAGGTGAAACTTCCCAATATTCTCATTATCTAAAGGCAAACTTTCCACTTTGTATATGTGAGCCATTTCACAGAGAACTTATGTAATCCAATGCAATTCGCGGTTTATACACGTTTAACTATAATCTACTTACCAGAAAGTTGTACCCAATATCCTCCCAATTTCTTGTATTCATGTGGTAATCTTGGATGTTCCTAATGCGTTGCACACATTTTGCTGATGTCAAGCACTGAGGTGTTTCCGAATGATGTACAACTACGTATGGAGCGGGATTTTCAGTAAGTCGTTGTGTGGATTTTGGGGAAACAGCGCCCCATTCCCCTCTTGAGACGATGTTCGGACATGAAGCTGAAAAATAAAGTACTGATCGTAACCATCCTCAACGATACGATTTAGATTGTTGTGCCTTGGATTAAATCTCAAATTTTCCCTGTAAATTGTCATAACACCACGGGTAAAGTGAAATGTATCCTTACAATTTCTACACTCCACACAGCTTATTGCGAAATATGCTATCAAAAGCGCTTTGACCGCGCTATGAAAATGCATTTTATATCAGTTCTTAATCGTATGTAACAAATGCAAAGCAAATGTTGGACTGGACGAGCAATCAATGAATCGTCAAGTTTTATAAACTACCTACTTATCTGACAATGGATTTGTGAACCCCCGTTTTATGTATGTGTGTCATTAAACTAAACAGTAAATCCCAAGTGACTTGTACTTTAAAGTTTTTCGTTTTAATGTGTTGACTTACGTACACATGTCCGTACATTATGAGATAATTTATTTTCGGCTGATTACGCTACGCTAAAGGTCAATAAAATTATGGAGACTGTTTTAAAACGTTTATAATTAATTCAGAAAAAATATCAATATTTATAATTGATTACGTTTCATTTCTATGGTAAATGGGTGTGAAAACAATATTTTTAGACGGGCGGCGGTCATCTCGTCCGGAATTTTAATCCCTAACCTTAAGATCCGTCATCTCGTACCGCTCCTCTCAGCTAAATTTTTGAGTATAAAATGAGTATCGAGATGGTCATCGGTCCTGTTCGTTTTACTTTTTACTAAACCTCAATTGTTTATCCTTGCCCTTTAACAAGCGATAGCGAATAGAACGAAAATAGTGTAGCCCACTTCGGAAGGTGACATGTAGGTACTACCACTCCCGGAAGTTCGATAAATTATTTTTTATAAAATCACACAGGTACGAATTTACTTATCTTAGGAGGTACATCGGTCTGAGTTGACCTGTTTCGGTGAGGGTAAATTTCAGGTAAAGATTAAACCGTACGAGATGATGAGTGCCATTTTAGACGTTCTGCATCTATTTGATAAAGGTTTTCATAGTTTTGTACTTTTGTACTTCATAGTACAAAAGTAGTTGGAATAATATTTTATAATTCATAAGGCGTAATGAATATCTAAAATATTGTAGAAGCCATCTCAAGTATGCTCCTCCCATTTTGATAAAGGGCGACCAATAGGCAACACTAGGGTAGTAGGGCTATAATAACAATAAAAACCTTATTGGTTCCATTGAAATTTTATTACATAAAATTGAGAAAACTAAATCTCATTCTCCAAGATATTTTTTGACTTGGAACAAAAACCGTTATTAAATAGGATTGCAAGAAAGAACATCTGAAGATCACAAAACACAGACCTTTTCCTTTGAAAAATTCATGGCTGGTTTAAAATGACATTTGTTATTTTATACCTATACTTTCTCTTCAAAACGGAATAATTTTTTTGGGGGAAACTACCCATAAGTAAACCTTTGAATCAATTAGGTTTCGATAAGATTGACCAAGTCGAGAAAATAATTTATACGTATAAATAAATTTGAATATGGTATTATCAAACTAATTTGGAACTTTTTATTCATTAAAAATCATCCCTCTAAATAAAATAAAAATACTTTTTCATATCAATAATTTTTCGTTTGAAATATTTCAACACGCAACCCATTTCTTTAATGCAGTAAAAAATTGGCAACGTCTCCATCGATCTACTTCCTATTTTTAATTACAAATATTCGTGAAAAATGTTTAAAAAATCTGAAAATCGAAAAACGAAAAGAGTAACTGCTCGTCAGAGAAGATTTATCCAAAAAATGTTATGAAACGTTATTATGCACATTTGGCAGAATAAATAACATTCGTTGTTTAAGAAAATTCTTGGAGCGGATTTCAAGAAGATTTCCACAAAACTGAAAAATGGTAATAGAAATGGTAACTCCTTAGTCCCTGCTCACTTTGATAAAAACTTATATTCATAAACCTGTGTAATTTTTAATTTCCGCTAAAAAAGTACCACAGAGAGGCGCGAACGCGCCAGCGTCCATACAGGCATGTTTTCAAAAACATGTTTGCACTCAGAGAATCTTAAAACGACTAGAAATGCCAATAACTCAAGTTCGAAAAATCCACCCGTTTGCAATATTTATATACGAGAAAGTAAAATTAGAAATTAATATCTACAAATAAAATGGATGCTTCAAAAATTTGAACAAAAGGGTATATACGATTAATCGTTAAATTAGGTAATTCACGACCCCGATTGATATGTTTTAATAACTATGTAGATAAAAAATAAGGAAAACACTTTTCAAGCCAGTTTTTTCTGTAAATAATAGTCAGTCACTAACCGAAGTAAAAACTCTTTTAAGGAAATGAAGTTCTCTTAAAAGTCCATAGTAGACTATAGACTAAAGACTATAATATTCACGTCTATAGTATGTCCATTGAGAAAATAACACCATGGAACGAGAAATTGTTGTAAAAGCTGGCAACATTTAATACACTTCGTTCCATTGGCCAGATGATCTTAAAAATTTTAGCAGTAAACTATCGCACACAGATGGAACTATCAGTTATTTTGCATATTTTTATATTTCAGGTGTGACATATCCACGTTCAGGTGTAAGAACAATTTTTCTGTAATAAAATATCAATAGGCATTTTTTAGTCACTCTCTTCAAATTACGAGTTACTTACCACTTTGCGTTCCGTGACGTTTTTTATCGCTCTGGATCTAATAATGAATAATGAACGTTTGTATTTATCTCTAAAGATATGTTTCAAGTTTCTTTGTTTCGTGGTACACATTTCAGTAAGGTGTATTTGAAGAACGTTAACTAAATATTATTAAAAAAAAAAGAAAATTATTTTCAGTTTATATATATAATTGAATTTATATATGTTAATGTTACCAACAAATAAAGGTTGTATTTCCTGCTGTTTCAGGTCGAAGATGTAGTCCCTTCCAATTCGAATGCCGTTCGACGGGCGAATGCATCGCCATCTACAACGCTTGCGATGGGATTCCCCAATGCGCGGACGCAAGCGATGAGGCCATAGAATTGGGATGCCCGGACACGAGGGACTCCAGGACTACCCCTTCATCAGTTCCATCCACTCGGGCTAACATCCAGTCTGTACCTGTCAGATTCGAACCTAATGTAAGTAAACAAAAGACTGTTAACATCCTCGACAAGATAATAAATCAACTTGATTTACTCTTTTGATTTTCCTAGGAATGTAAATGACCGTATTTACATTCCGTCGTCAAGGAAAAATAATACACGAATGTTTTGTGCCATTTTCATGCTACGTATCTATGTATGTAAGAGCTATTTACGATAGTCTATTGGCCAGGGGGGTAAACCTGACCACTCGGTGTCCGAGGATAAAACCAAGTGGGTTTTATGTTTTCGGGGTCGCTGAATCCGAATATGCAACTCATTTTGCCCTAGCGGTGGGCTATCAATTGTTATTAACAATTTTTTAACAACAATTTTGGAAGAAAAAATTTAAGAGCAACACCCAAGTTTTTCTTTCGTATTTTTTCCCCCCGAATCGAATCCCGAAGACCGTTTTTGAATTGGACGCTTCCCTCAAAAGTTATTAACAATTTTACAATTAATAATCTAAAATTGTTAATAACTTTTGAGGGAAGCGTCCAATTCAAAAACGGTCTTCGGGATTCCATTCGGGGGGAAAAAATACGAAAAAAAAACTTGGGTTTTGCTCTTGAATTTTTTCTTCCAAAATTGTTGTTAAAAAATTGTTAATAACAATTGATAGCCCACCGCTAGGGCAAAATGAGTTGCATATTCGGATTCAGCGACCCCGAAAACATAAAACCCACTTGGTTTTATCTTCGGACACCGAGTGGTCAGGTTTACCCCCCTGGCCAATAGACTACGATAGCGGCAGCGTGAAAAATAATTTATCTACTTTGCGTTACTAGTTACTAATGATCTCATTATTACACCGAAAGTAGTGTAATAATATTCATATTATTACACTACTTTTGGTAATTTTTAGTTTTGTTAAATTGGTACGTCAGTCTGTCACGTAGACGTACGTAGACGTCAAGGTTAAATTATTAGTATTTCAATAAATTTCTTGAGCAGCTTAGGTCAATTCTACATTTTTGTCTTCCACTTCGCGCACATAAGTAAATAGTTATTGAATTTGTCCTAGGGCTACTAGATTTTCAAAGTAAAATACGAACCGTACATGTCAATGACGTCAGTGTAACCAACCCAAGCAAAATTCCTAGTGTAATACAAAACTTGAACAGCCAAAATTTAATGAATTAATAAAGCAAAGTAGATAAAATAGTATATTACACACGTTCAACAAGACGTATTGTCACACTCGTTCTATTAAAGCACTTCTCGCTTCGCTCGTTGTGCTTTAAAACTCTTGTGTGACAATACTCCGTCCTATTAAACTAGTATAATAATATATTATTATTCAATTTTGCCATATAAACTGACGTTTATTGTTTTCGTCGTTGTCGAGGTTGCGGCACAGAAGTTGTGATCTTTTCAAATGTTCTCTTTAAAATTGGACTTACTCCGCTAAACGTCAGTTTATATATGGCAAAATTGAATAAAATGTAATACACTCGCGGACAAAATGAAAGTTTAACTCGCGATATTAACGCGCTTGCGGCTGCGCCGCGCGCGCGTTTAAACCTATCGCTACTTAAACGTTCATTTTATCGGCTTGTATAATAAATAACTATTACGGTTCTCAAATAATTGAGATATGTCATAGGGTACTTAGAAGACTTTTCGGAAATTCTGAAAACTCTTAATACTCCTTTAACGTTAGACGCCCTCGCTAAACGCAGCAATCTTAAATGTTTCCGATAAACCATTTTCAGTACGTTTTAGTGAAACCTGTAACCCTGTAAGATTTTTAGCAAATTCGTTTCAGTAGGTTCCAGATTCACCTGGACGTTCTCTAGAGTGTCTACTTGAAACAGACTGAAATGTTTCTGAAGAATTACGTGAGTCTCTCATAAACTCTAAAGTTTATATGAAATTTGATATTTCTTCTAGATAACTTAGAATGGTTCATATACATTTTGTAGAGCCTTTAACGTTTCGCAGAATAATAACCGGAAATGCTTCTAATAAAATTCACAATTTTTCTCGGTTGCTTCGGTGGAGCTTCGGAGGTTTTTTAGTAAACCTGGAAGATTTTTAGCAGATTCGATTAGTTCCAGATTTATCTGTATCTAAGTTCTTGAAAATTTTTGTTTTAAATAAAGATACATGTTTCTGAAAATTTGGCGAATTTGTTATAAACGCTTTAACGTTTATATGAAAAACAACTTAGAAATCCATTCAAAATTTAGAGACTCTTATCATATATCTATAGTTTCTGAGAATTACAACCTGAAATGTTTCTAATAAAATTGACAAGTATGCTTTTTACGGTTGTTTCAATGGAGCTTCAGAACGTTTCTATAAAACTGGGAAGATTTTTTTAGAATTATCTCGAACTTCTTCTCAAAAACGTCCAGACAGATCTAGGAGTTATCGAGAATCTACATGAGAAATGTTTTGATTAACCTTAAAATATATATGATATCTTATGGACTTTAGACATTTCTTAGCGGAATTAGAATAATTTAACCAAATGTTAAAATTGTTCCTAAGAAACTTGGAAAATTTCTTCAGGAAGTTCTTGACAATCTTAACTTCTTAAGACTTATATAAAACTTGACAGGTTTCCTAAATAACATAGTACGTTTTCGTCTTCTTCCTCTTCTTCTTCTGCACTTCAAGGAATAGGTTTGTAGCCTGTTCCTTCTTCATGTTTGCCATCTTCATATGGGCTTACCTACGTCTCTTCTTCCTTGTGGTCTGTAGTGTACTACTTGTTTAATTAACCTATCATCGTTCATTATTTCAATAAGTTGT
Source organism: Cryptocephalus moraei (assembly GCA_946251905.1). Lineage (NCBI taxonomy): Eukaryota > Metazoa > Arthropoda > Insecta > Coleoptera > Chrysomelidae > Cryptocephalus > Cryptocephalus moraei. Next base: position 34,488,059 of record OX276454.1, on the reverse strand, counting down.
CACCATTTTAATGATTTATGTCGTAATCTGTAATGCGCTGAGAACAATTCGCCCCTTATTTCTTCAATTGTTATTTGGTTATTTAATTGATATTTGTAACCTTTTGTCATTCTTAAAAATTTCATTTCAGCGGACTGTATGCGTTGTCTATGCTGTTTCCATAGTGCCCAAGTTTCATTTCGTATATCCAAAAAGTGGTTCTATTTCCCAGATTCATAGTCAATAAAGTCAATATGGGTTTCTAAATTATATTCCCTCAATTTCTCTGTTAATTGTCGTACTATGGTAATATTATCGTTGCATTATCTTCCTTTACGAAAGCCATTCTGTTCTTCTAGTAGTAGTGCATCAGTAATTGTTTTTAGCCTATTATTTATAATTCGAGTATTTAATTTATATGTAGCGTTTAATAGACTTATACCCCTGTAATTTCCACAGGAGTTTAGATCCCCTTTTTTATACAGTGATGTTACTTCTGTCATCTTCCATTCGCCTGCTTTTTTTCTCTGATTCCAACATTCGTTCAGTAGATGTACTATTCTTAATTTTAATAGTACTCAATCTACCATATTTTATTAGTTCTACCTTTACAGTGTCAGATCCAGTTGCTTTCCGGTTTTTCATTTATTTTAAGGCGTCTTGTAACTCATCCAGCGAAATCTCGTCTCCCGCGTATGGTGCTCCAACATACTATGGTGGAACATACTAGGTTCGTAGGTTCCAGGCAAATTTCATTAGTAACAGACAAATCTGAAACTAAATCATGAACTGAATGAACAAGGATCTATCTCCTAAAAACCAATTTTCAAAACATCAAGACGAAGTGTTCTTCAGGTCTTGAAAAACAAGATGAAGCAATGGTTGCTTTAAAACCAATATTTACCAGCACCTGTTAAACCTTCATGGTCTTTGAAACCACTTTTAAAGACCGATGTGTGCATTTAATACCACGAGGTTGATTTCTCTTAAATTGCGAAAAAAAAATCATAAAATTTACTCAACAAATAGACCTTATTTCTGAGACAACCTTTTCGAAAATTCAGTCATCTTCAGATAAAATTATTTCAAAGTTGCATTGAAGATTTGATTATAACCGATTTTAAATTAACTAGAAGCGAGCGTGTTAGGGTTATCTCTGATAATCTTGTAAGTTGATTATCGCGCTTAGGAGCTCAAAAGAAGCGACTTAACAGAGTACAGTATATTTTATAAAAATGCACATTCTTTAATATCAGTTATAGCGGTACATGAACATAACGGCCGGTGTCTCCTGTTTCTCGCTTTCCGTTTCGTAGTCCCCGTCCACTGCTACCAATATAATTTCATAATTAACACAAGCGTTGAAATTCTCCAAAATGGTATAATCCTCCTCCGTTTCCAAGGTCGAATTCATGTATTCCACTTTCCCTTTCATCCTGTATCTGACGTAAAAATGCTCGCCAGGATTGTTGTCGACGTCTGGTATCCACTTGACCAACGTGTTGACCAAACAATCGGTCTGGATGAATTCGCTCCCGTTCGATTCCGCCGTGATCAATTTACCCCTGTCCCGACCGCTCAGCACGTAAAATTCGTCCAGCTCCTTAAAATTGGGCGGCAACTGAGGAGGTTTGACACACTTAAGCCGGCTTATGGTTTTCGGATCGGAAACGTTGTAGTCGATTTTGTATTTAAAGGTGGGCATCGATGGTGGTTCTGGGTCGTGGGGTTCCATTTCCACTTCGATGATCTTTCTGAAATTCGTTTACAAAAACTTCAAGAGTAGATGCCAATATTACGAACACCTTGGTGGTCCAAGGATATGATGATGTGAATTTGGGGAATAAGAAGGTAGACACTTTTTGAAGCCAGAAAGATGAAAGGAATGATTTGACATGTACAGATTGAACTGTGGCATTACTTAAGAAAGATTCAGTACAGAACATTATGAAGACAATTGCAAGTCCAGCAATGGATTCATTAACAAATTAACATTAACAAATTGTCAAGGTCATACTTTGACAAGTGGCACCAATTTGAATTACAGTGAAATGTCAGCTCCGTAATAAATCACTTTTGTCTTCCTTTAGTCCAATAAATGAAGGAAGAAACCTAAGTTAAATTCTGCAAAGGGATGAAACCGAGGGCAATTGTAGGTCTCTATTGGGTCTTTTGAAATACAGAAAGTTGCCGATTCTCCGGGTACCGCGACATGGTGGAAAATGGCCTTCAAGTTCCAAAAATCCGTTTTCCGCCAATATCTCCAAGAATATGGAATTTAGAGAATTTTTGTTTAGATACAAAAGGAAGAACAGTTCATTCGCTACAAAAATAGTACTTATGACTTTTTCTGAAAACTCGACAGTTTTCGAGATAACGGCCCCGAAACAGCCGATAACAGCCCTACTTGTTGCTACTGCTCTGAATCCAGGATAACAAATTTGGGAAATGGAGACAAAAGCGGGCGGACAAATTGTCCAATAACTGGAATAAAAATGGATATTTATTAACGATTCAAAATTCACGTCAAACAGAAAACCCATAGCTATGGTATCCTGGGTTTCAGGCCTTATTTTTATTCATCTTGAATGGTGGAAACCCATGTTAAATTTTTTTCTTCGATATTTCTCGACTTTTAAAAAATTCATCCATATTTTAATAACTAATAGTAATTTAGTGGGGTCTTTCTTGGTAATGGGTCTCCAAAACCTATCGAATGAGCCCATAAAGGTTGTTTTATTTTCTTTCTTTTGCATCCCAATAAAAAGTATCTTTGATTATGTTGATTTTTTGACATTTGTGGCATCAATCGGGCATTAAAAAATTATGAATCATGGTATCGGTTCGCAATGCACATCACTGGAATGCTTGAAATGTCCCCTATATAATGGTTCCTTCGTTTTTTGTATCAACTTCAACATTCTTGCCAACCAACTTTCAAAACTCCGGAAATGTCAAAAAATCAACATAATCAAAGATACTTTTTATTGGGATGCAAAAGAAAGAAAATAAAACAACCTTTATGGGCTCGTTCGATAGGTTTTGGGGACCCATCATCAAGAAAGACCCGACTAAATTACTATTTTTCAATAAAATATGGATGAATTTTCTAAAAGTCGAGAAATATCGAAGAAGAAAAAATTCAGCCTGGGTTTCCAATATTCAAGAAAAATAAAAATGAGGCCCGAAACCCAGGATACCATAGCTATGGGTTTTCTCTTTCACGTGAATTTTGAATCATCAAAAAATATCCATTTTTACTAGAGCTATTGGACAATTTTTCCGCCCGCTTTTGTCTCCATTTCTCGAATTTGCTCTCCTGCATTCAGAGCAGGAGTAACAAGTAAAGGGTTTGTTTCGGGGCCGTTATCTCGAAAACTGTTTTGTTTTTGGAAAAAGTCATAAGGATCATTTTTGTAGCTAGTGAACTGTTCTTCCTTCTGTATTTAAACAAAAATTTTCTATATGCCCTATTCTCGGAGAAGACGAATTTTTGGAACTTGAGGGCCATTTTTCACCATGTCGCGGTACCCGGAGTATCGACAACTTTGTGTATTTCGAAAGAACCACTTGAGAGCTACAATTGCCCCCAGTTTCATCCTGTTGCAGAATTTATCCCAGGTTTGGGAATCTATCGGCCTTCATTTACTGGACTACTTCCTCCATAACGTATCATGTATTCTTTATATTAAAAAAAAAACACATACTTCAATGTTTCTTATTTTTCACAGCTGATAGTTCAGAAATTTCGTTTACGTAGATTACCAGCTGATTGAAAATTTTCAGATATATTTCCCATAAGAAAAAAATTGTGTAGAAACAGTTGCCATGGGTTACCATCCCCTCTCCCAAATGCCCTACGTCATTACTTTCCTTGCGTATTGTAAAAGCGCCACTATCGAGAAATATTTTGACGTTTAGCAACACTTGAACGCCACCTCCTACCTATTTTCACCCTATCTCTGTTTCTATTTTCTGATCAACCTGCTCTCTCTCCTCATTCTGCGCAACTCAGCCGTTTTCCTCATTTCGTCGTATTTTAATAGAACTGAAGAAATTGAGGGGAAGAATGCAACTATCGACAATCTCATATAATTAGATTAGGAATACACATATTGAAGCCAAAAAAGATGAAAGGAATAAATTGATACGTACCAAATAAACAATGACATTAGAAAATAAAGATTCGATACTGGAAATTAGGAAATTGTCCATAGCATGAGTCAAACGATGTAAGAGAACCGACGAAAACGTGGAAACAAATGTAACTGACGACAAGTTAATGCAATTAGATTTACAAGACACGGCTTGAAGCCAGACAAATGGAAGGAATGAAATGGCATGCACAAAATCGACGAGTAACTGCATTTCAAACGAGATATTCAATACATATCATTACGAAGACAACAATTCCAAGTCCAAAGTTCCAAAATAGAACAGAAAAAGATGAGACATAAGATGTAGTACGACAAATTCGTACAAAATGAATGCAATTAAGTTTGAATCAGTAATTACCGTTCACTCTCCCCTGCGCAATTCACAGCCCCTATCTGTATCCAATACTTCATACCACTCTTTAACCCTGTTAATTTTGCTTGGAAATTATCTGCCCCCATCACGAAATAATTCACCGTCGTCTTCTCGTCGACCAGGTCGCCTCTCATCTCACTACAATAGATGTTGTAGCCCAGGAGAATCCCGTTAGGCTGAGTGGGTTTGTTCCATTGGAGCAAAATCGAGGTCGAGCCTAGCTGGTAGTGTTCAAATAGGAACAGCATATTCGGTTCTGGAAAGAGGTTACAAAATGAATTGTTATCTCTGTTCTCTTTTTAAACCTGGTACATAATAATTGTTATAGATAGCAGTCAAGTTGTTAGCTTATTCAGTTCAATCGACATAAAGATTTCACAATGCAAGGTTAGACATATCAACTGTTATGGATTGTATATTTGTATTTGTATATATAATTATGACAACCATAACAAGCTTAACAATTTGTTTACATGTGATACTGCTAGTCTGGTACATGTACTACAAATAAACTTATTTGGCCTGGGAACCGACGGGATAGGCAAAATAGCGTTCTGTTCAACAAATCTACTCAAAGAACACGTATAACTTCATATTGACCACAAACATTTCGAGTTCTAACTTAATCTTACCCGTTTGAGGCGCATCGAAACTGATCGCCGCACTCCTCGGCCCCACGTATTTGTCATTCCTGACTGCGACAGTTATGAAATTCTTTGAGAAAGGGAAGAAATGCACGGCCGTCCTGGTGATCTCAGGGGATATCGCGTACACCTGGCTTAAGGCATGGTTCCAAATGCGCACCAGGTAACCCTTGAAGGTGCCTCTGACCGATTGCGGTTCAACCGACTCCCATTCAATGATCGCCTCCCTGTCCTCGAAGCCGAGAAAGGTCAGGTTCCCTGGCGCTTCCAGCGGGATCAATTCTTCTGGAATACAGCGAAATAAGATAAGTCGAGGAAATCGCTAAGAGTTAAGGCCTTAGGGTTTTGGAAATACTACTTATGACAATGGTTCAACTGAATTTAATTTAATAAATAAGCATTGGTTGGAAATTAAAACAATTCTGCACTCGATAATTCAAGGCTATATGCAAGGCAAGAGAAGTGTGGGAAGATGAACCACGTCAAGGTTGCTAAATATGAGGCAAAGCTTTGGGAGAAGAAATCATCAATTAATTCAAGGAAATATCATATTAATATCAAGGAAAGAATGATAACCAAACGCCAACATAATTGTTAACGATCTTTGGCGGTCATCTTTGGCACAACGACAAGAAAAATGAGCACAATAAATGGTACTTAGCAGAACGCCCAAAAAATACGCATGTGCTGCTTATACAAAAGCAGCACATGAAAAAATACACCATGCAGAAAGATGTAAGAATGAGGGAACTAATTCAGATTATAAAGTGATAGGAACGAACTACAAAAAAGACTTCGTATCCAACGAAACAACTAAATTCAATAATCTTAAGCAGAAACGTAAAAGTGTGAATTGTAATAGGATATGGAGAAGACAAGAATAAATACGTGTACCACTTGTGGAGGTGACAAAAGGTGGTAGAAATGATGAAAACAAGAAAATTAGCCAGTATATTATGCATAATAAATAAACACAAATTTAACGAATGGAGTGGCATGGAGAAGCCCAGAACCAAGTATGGCATTATATTAAGAAAAAATAAAAACAAGAAGAAATAGGTAGGTGTACCTTAAGAGACGTATTTATTTAGAAAATATGTTAAAGCTCCTACACGCAGTTTGGTCAAAGCTGTAACATATCTCTATTTGTGATTTAACAATTTCAAATTTATTGTTATCTTGTATTTGTGTGTGCACTTACTGTCTGCGAGACATCCTATCACTCCTACAACAAAAAGAACCACCACCTCAAACACCACCCGCATTTCTCAATACTTCAGCTAAAGACGAAATCAAGGAAACACACTGATGAAGATGATAAAAACGCAATCTTGCAAGCACACACACACACATACTCCAACTCCATATCTCATAATTAACAATTTCCTCGTTCGTTGTAAAAAGTTTTTATTATTTAATTTGGAAATCGTCTTGGTATTTGTGTGTGAGTGTGTGTGGTAGGATGCGGTCATAGTCGTAATAAAAAGCTGCGTCACAAATCTGTCTGTATATTCGGCATACAAAGTAGGACGCCGATTACCTTAAATTTATTTTTAATTTACTTAGATTAGAAGGATACATTAAATTAATCGATCTATAAAGGAGCTGTAAGGAGCTGTAGTTGCACCTGCAAATGATGGAAACTTATCTGTTACAACAATTTAAAAAAAAAAAAACATTAAAATCAGTGCTGCTGGGAACTCTTTAAAATGAGGTATTGCTGGTCCACGTTCTAGCAATGCCACACACACCTTAATTATAAAAATAAATATTCATCTATATATCGTATGAATTAGGACATGTTTCGAGCGTCTAGTGCTCATCTTAAGCAAATACTCTATGTAAAGAACAATTTATCTAGTAAAGGAACCACAAATGTATAACCTACTTCTTGTTAATGTAAAACATCGAAATCAACTTTTACCGACATATTTTGTATAAAAAATCCTTTTTCATCATTAAAAAGGATTTTATACTGGGGGTCAATTATTCTTAAAATAGTAAAGGCGTATTCATATCATCCTTGAAACAGAATGAACAGAGTAATCCAGACATTATTTGCCAATTAGAGGATATTAAAAGAGAAAATATCTGTAGGTTCCAATGGGCAGGACACATGTGAAGATAGTCAGAATACAAGATAGTAAAACTGGTTTAATAGGAGGATAAAACAGTTGTTATGGCATTGCTTGATCTTTTATTTATATTTTCATTTGTAAACTCCAGTAATGGTCAATAACCAATATTATTATTTTACTCAAAGTTACCCACGTTTAAAAAACTTCATTAACAAATTTATTGGCTTTACACTAAAATAGCCTCTTCCCCATCAGCTTCTGCCGCCTCAACAAATTAACCCGAACGTGCAAAATATCTACACCCAACCACAACCACCGCAGCTCCAACCTTTGATACCGCACCAGGACATGGACTTCTTGCGACCAATCAATGATCCAAGAATTGCAGTACCCAGGTATGACAATCAGATACAGCCTTACGGTGCTCCGATGCCTCCACAGAACCAAGGGAACTGGTATCAACATCAGTCGAACCAGATGGTTCCTCAGGTACCTCAATACGTCGGTGAGTATGGAAAAGTAAAGGAAAAAATACATAATTTAAATTAATATTCAATAGTGGGAGACTTTCTGAAGCCAAAACTGAAAGTTGTTTTCCGGGAAAATTTGCATTTCGGGTTAGGTACAATTCTTGTAGAAAACTGCCTTTATAGTATATCAGTCGGAATTATACCTTAATTTTTCTTCTGATTAGGTCCCTTCAAATTTGATTGACATTTTCAAATGGTCATTGTAGGAATATTATTTTCTTTAAATAAAGGCAGAAAATATGGCAAGAAATTTGACTGGATTATTTTGGAAACATAGCTTTGTTATCGCGGGCTTCTCTCGGACCGCTGAATCGCTGAGAGGTATTAACATCGAGAAACGAACGATCTGGACAGCCAATTAGCGCGCCGCGCTATCTGTTTGGTGGCAACTCGTGTTACAATTGTTTGTATTGTCTTTTGCCTGCTCCAGGGGTGGTGATTGCGGCATTTGTCGGTGAGTGGCTAGCGCGGCGCGGTAGCGCCAATCGTTTCTGTAATGACGTATATATATGTAATATAAAAGTTGTGCTTCCCCTCTCGGTCATTCCTAGAGTGCCTCAGTTCGGTTTGAAAATATTGTCTATGATTATCGATACTGAATGAGTTTAAACATGGACGCAATTTTTAAATATATTTAACATTTTTTTATTGTATTTTCCTTTGGAATAAGAAATAAACTTACCTAACTTGTCCCATTTATCCACATATTATATCTATCAAAATAGTTTGTACTGTTAGGAAAGTCACATACCGGGTGAATCTGAAATAATGCAAAATCTAAATTATGAGTACGGTACGGTACAGTGTAAAAACAGTTTTTCCTTTAATTTTTCTCGTCAAATCGGCCTACCTACATCTCGAGTCAATCGAATCAAAGCTTTCAATGTTCAATGGTCATATGGAATATGATTTATAGCAACATTACAAGATGTTTAGAAGAAAATCGCTCACGACACAACAGAACCACTAACGCAACGAATGTGTGCTGTGTCCACAGTTCGATGATCAATCTAAATCTAAATGAAGGACAAAACGGCAGTTTCCATTTGAAAACAAACACGATAATGTTCGATATTAAAAATCGACATGTTTGAGCGATTTTCATGTAAACATTTACTGACGCCGCTATAAATTGTACCATTGTTCCTATTCTATTTTTGACTCTCTCAGGACGAAGGGAAATTCCGGGTTTTTGGACCTATTGGGGACCGTATCTATAAGCGTGTTACGTTTCAAGTTTCCATATAGTCGGGAGTGGCGACATTTCCAGACATTGGTACAAACAGATTCTTATTTCATATTTTTCAGCTTTAATTTATTGAAATTCTTTAATTTAATCTTAATATTTAATTAATTTGTTTTGGCTTGGTCACATTACACTTTTGTTAATGATATGTAATTGCTTCTTAAGAGGATTTATTTCAAATTCACTCTGTATTTAAATATAAGTTTTAAAATTCAAGACTTCAAGACCTGACTTATTGGGTTTTAGTATATAAAAAAAATCCAATGTAGGTTTGGAACTTAGGGGGAGAAGATGAAATATTTTTTTGTAAATGAAACTATTTTCGAACCTTACCGCCTTGTCAGATCATTTATCAACTGCAGTTTAATACACCAGATAAAGTACGTCGTATTGTACAATTAGGACAAGAACCGTTGGGAAATATGTGACATATTTGTAATTCAAGTTTTCTCGACGGACGGTTTTCATTAAATTTGCGATAATCAACAAAATGACAAAATGCGCACGAAATTTCACTTGCTACAGTTTTGTAAACGTTTGGAAAATTTAAAACAAAAAAAGTTTCCAAAATAATACACCCTGCATAAACACTCTCAAAAGTAAAGTTGTAGCAGACTGACTCACCTTTGAAATGAATTTTAATTTTCAAAATCGATCCAGGAGTTGAAGTTGTAAAAATTCATCATTTTGCAAAAATATCTAAAAATTAATAACTTTTCTCGACCAATAAATAAAGTTGTAGACAGCGCAATTGGTAACCAATTAATTCTCTTGAAAATAATTAAATTCCCTAGTGAAAAGTGGGCCAGATAAAAAATGACCAAATAAAATACTGTTTTTGTCGGATTGATGTTTGAGCGGTGCTAGAATAATTTTGAAAACGGAATTCAAAAGTGTTCACTGAGTAGGTAGGTACTACAATTACCTCATTTATCATAAACCTGAATTATTATATCAATTAGTTGAAAATTGTTGGTACAGTACTGAAATTTTCAAATTGACATTTCTTCAAGAAACAATTTTTTCCCATGATTTAAAAAATTGTATATTAGGCTTCGTTTATAGTTTTAGTGAATCAAACCAACGCCACTTTAACCAGGAAAGACTAAACTTTTACCCATGTAATCGTTCATAAGTAAAACAAATTACAAGGCTTGTAAACAAAGCAAATACTTACCAAGCGCAGAGTATAAAAATTTCTAACTACAGACGTGTTAGAGAAATTGGAAAAAGGATCGATGCCGATATCCACCAGTCTAAAATTTTTGGATTCTGCGCAAGGTAACTATTTGCTAAGTATGTAAAATAACCCACGAACAAATATGCATCGAGAAAAAAATTATTCTTTCCAATTTCAAATTGCCTTGGTTTTATTTAATATCACTAAACAAACCCGTAACGTTTTTTAAACTCGATATATTTCAAAAAATGATGTAGAGCAAAGTGTTTTTATTGAATGGGGAATACTTCACCTATAAGACATTTTTTCTCGCAAAAATTTGGATTTGAAAATTTTCACTGTTATTGTAACGATTTTCGACCATTACAAAAATTCAGGTTTGTGGTTAATAAGCAAACTGTAATACTCGGTTAGCTTTTTCGAAGAAAGTTTTAAAAATTATCCCGAATCAGGACCACCCCAATATCAACAATCAAGTTCGCAAAAAACAGTAAATAATATATTTATTTAGTATTCCTGGACCATTTGCAATGTTTTTTTTCCAATAGAATTGCGCTATGTACAATTTCATGTATGACTATGAAAGAAATTCTTGTATTTTTGAAAAAGGCTGCTTTTTACAATTTTATAGGGTACTTGGATCAATTGAGAAAAGTTAAAACTCATTTTGAAAGTGAATCCATCAATCAATCAAAGATGTCAAAAAATCGATATATTATTCTACTGCTTCTCGCTTAAATCGGTGTTTGGAAGCATAGTTTTCTTATCGCGGGTCTCGCTCGGATTAGCACTGGATCGCTAAAAGCTATGAACGCCGAAAAAAACGAACGACCGTAACGACCCGAACGACTTTAAACGGCGTTGACGCGTCGCGTTACGATTATATATTTTATATAGAGTTATAGATAGTTAGATCTGCCCCCCCCCCCCTTCTCTCACACACATACAAACACACGCTCCACTACCATACACATGGTATCGCATGCTACGTGCGTATTATTAATAAATATATACTTATAGATACCTATACGGTTTCTGTAACATTGTAGACACGTGCTCTCTTTTTATTAATATAAGACAATAATTGGATTAACTATTTTCTTTTTCATTTATTTTTCGTTAATATTAATGTACATTACTTCATACTTTTTCCACATATTTATTCGATCCACTTGTGCTTTAAGAAAGCTATGCTTTCCCTCTCAGTCATTCCCGGAGTGCCTTATTTCGTTTTATAAACTTGCGACGATGATGAAATATTTGATTGGAAATCTGGTATTGTTTCAGATAAAAACAGTCACATTTTTAATCACAAAGAAAGCGGCCTACAAGTGCCTGATGGACAAGAGATGAGGTATAATAAATATAAAGGGGCTAAGCACTTTCTGCATCATACTCTAGGACGTTCAGGTGTTGGAGGGTGAGACAGCTATCCAGAAACACGGTAGAATTGAGCATAGAGAGCGTGTTTCGCACCAAAATCACTGGCCTCGCCGTCAGGTTCATTCGAATATGTAGACACAGGAATAAATAGGTACTTTCCATCCAAACTCAATTTAAGAAAGAAGCCATTGAAAACTTCTCGACCACATAAATCTTCACACGTCACGATTCCCGTCTAGTGTTGTGCTTTCTCGTCAGAAATTGATAGACTCTGTAAACATAGGTGTTTTTAAATTGAGTTTGGAACGAGTACACTTGGTAAGTTTTGTAGTCGTTTTTTGATAAATAGATGTTAATTTTAAAATATTTCGTTGATTGTATACGAATGAACCCGAACCATATGGAGACGCAGCACGTAGGTAACTTTCACTGCGCGATGCTGAAATTTAAAAAAATAAACTACTTTTCAGTTCGCTGAACATATTGTTACACCTCAGCACAAAATATTTCTGGAAACATTTTGTACAGATTAACCGGTGTTTGTATATTATCCCTCTTCTTAGATTGCATTTAATTAGTAGCTTATGTAAGGAGGGTTACAGTTCCTATTATCCATTTAGACTAATTAAGCTTGACCGAGTAATAGTTATTTTTTCTACGACTGTTTAGGAGAATATTCTAGATACTGTAACTGATTGATAACTACCAAGTTATTATCCGATTACGTTGATAAAAATTTCTTCGTGACACGCAACATAAATTAATATTTTCAGATTTACTGTTCTTTTTAAATTTTTGAGTAAAATCGCATGGCAACATAATGGATGTATTTGATGAACGTTTTATTCAATGGCAGCAGAAAAACGTAGTCTTCCTACCGCTTTGTAGAAATTCATGACGATTTAAATTCGATAGAAAGTAATCCTCCTGACAGAACACCGCCTTGTATTGTCTACACTTTAACAATATTATTTCACTTCCAGACCAAAGTAAAAATTAGAATGGCCTCATCTAGTAGATCAGTTCCTAATTAAAATGCTTGGATAGCTTTCTTTCTTTCCAAACAATCGAACTATACATCATGTAAAGTGTAACGAACTCTTGTTAATTACCTATCACGTTAGAATTAGCGGATTCTCACTTTTGTTCATTGTTGTTTGTACATTTTACAGTCCAGTGCAATACGCTGATAATCCTAACAACGGCCCAGCTTATCCCAAAGTGAAGGGTTATTACGCTGATTACAGGCAGCCTATTCAACATGAGAATTGGCCAGTGGGTAGGTCAACATTTAACTTTATTAGTCGGTACCTGTATAAATAAGTCGCATCTATTTTATGTTCATATAAATATTTCTACAAATACTAATACATAAATGTTGTGTATTACTAAAGCGCTTCTGCGCCATTTACAGGACGCCCTGTTTAATTAGATTAGTTATAGTAATTTATTTTTGTACAGAAGAAGGTACCTATGAGAATCAACACAACTATTTGCAAGATAGGTACCATTCAAGGTAAAATATCGATCAGCTTGTCTCTAGCTTATTTAAATGAACTTTTAAATGTATTCTGTTTGTTTGTAAAATTTATGTTTGTTAATGCTTTGCAGATCAGAGTGGAAATAAAGAGCCAGATTACAATTCTCCCCCACAAACACTAAACAGCGTACCTGAAATAGGTAAGTAGAATCGCAATTCGCAATCACCTCCTCCAGGACATATGATGACCGCCTAATTACAATAACCCAACCACAAAAGGCTTTATATTCCATCCTGCTACTCATTATTACATTAAACACCAAGAAATTAAGAGGTTCAAATATAATTCACATTCTTTTAGACCCATTCTAAGATTGTTTGTTACAACCACCGCGAAAACCGTTATAGAACGTTTATTTCCGGTTAGTCAAATTAAGGATATTAATTATGCCGGTAATGTCCAGAGGACCGGAGAAATGGTCTACTGGAAATAACCGTCCTGGAAAGGTTTTCATGGTGGGATGGAACAAACCTACTCATATCTCAGTTCATTGATTTGTTTATCCTAATAGTTAGAAATATCCATCTTACAACACGAGAGTTGGATTATGACGTCTGATAGAACAGATAATAACACCTGTGTTGCATATATATAGTGATATCCCGATGAAGATACCTTCACTTGTAGATATATGCACAAGAATTATGTTTGGTTTTCAGCAAATCCTCCTCATGTGCAGGAAAAACTCGCCCACGATCTGAAACATTCCAAAGACAACATGGAGCATGGAAATATTCAACACCAAAAAATTAAAATCGAACAACACTTACACCATGAAAAATATCCAGATGTGGTTTCCTATCGTCTTGTCGACAACGACCTACAAGACGGTGTCTCTCAGACACCGAGGGGTGCAGTACTATCTGTTACATTAGGTAAGAGGCTATCCATTCAGTCAAGTAATAATTTTATAAGTATTATTGATTCGTTTTTAAATATTTTTCAAGGGCTGATCATAACGATTTTGATGGCCATAATGATCGCGTGCAGACTGAAGATGATCAAGAGACGACTAAGGCGAGGCGGCAAGCCGTATGCCCATGAGGCGGACTTCTTAGTAAATGGAATGTACTTGTAGAATTTTTGTTCAGTTTGTACAAATTTTAATATTGTTTTAATGATGAGCACATTGTTCAGACAAAAGGATAGGGATATTACTGCGAAATTAAATTTGTTTAAATTTTTATCACGTCTTTTACTCAAATCATAGTTTACATATGAGCTTTGAAAAGTTTTTATTATTACTTGCACCAGGAAAGCGAAAGTCCCTTTCACAGGTCATTCTCATTTTAGTTAAATAGCATTTGATAAAAACCAAACTATAAATATAACTATTTAAGATAAATATTAAATTTTATTCGATATGACACTTTCAATTAGTAACAATAAACAGTACAATTCTTTGGACTTTAATATAAGTTTATATAATGAAAACAAGGCAGGTGATACACAAACAAAAGATGTAAATAAAAGTAATGGTGAAATAAATAGATAACAATATAAGAATACATAACACTACTAGAAAAAAAAAATCTATACAAATTAATTACTAACTAATCAGGTAATTGAAAATAATAGTTGTCACTGGATGCAGATCTTAATTCTATGAAGTGAATAACATCGTTTAAAGTCTATATGAAAATGAAATAATGAGGTACCTATTCTTCCATAATTATCTACATGTTTACAATTATTGTACTTCTGGATATTACAAGTGATAAGACAATCAATAGAAAATAGTAACAATTATAATTACACTGTATCATTTCAATTTGTATTTGATTTGTCAAACAAAACAATTTACAACTAAGTGTTCGTTTTTGCTTACACAAAAATCTCATCGACAATGTTACAAAATTTTCATCCAAGGGAGTATGAAAGTTGAGACAAAGTTGAGTTACACAGAACTGGAGTGAGCATTGCATTGTGTCAGCATCTGGCACTGATGTTCTAACCTTTGAACATTAGCTAAAAGGTAAGAATTCTCAATGAAGAGATCCTTGCAGAGTACATCAGTCCTTTCTAGTTTGTCGAGTTGCTCGTTGCAGGTCCTCACTTGTTGATCGAGTTTGTCTTGGAGATATTTCAGCTTGGCGTGCAGGTCGGCTCTTTCGCCACGGAACTGCAACCAGTAATCTACAAAAACCGATTGAGGGGATTTGAGTGAGATATTATACATGAAGAACTAAAATGGAAAGTATGTTTTATATAATAATAATATCCTAAGTTGATGTCAGATGCCATTCTCCCAAATAAGGGCCAAATTCAGGGACCACTTATCACCATATTTCAATTTCAGATCAAAGTGAGAGTGAGTGTCCCTTAATATCACTTTTGGAACTCAGAAATGCAAAATTGTACTCTATCAATTCAATCCCAATTCCTTAAGACTGTTTAAATTTTAGTCACGTAGTGCCTTCTACACAATTCACAACTTTGAAGAATTTTACTTGTTATTGCTTTGTCCACAGTTGAGCCTGAGGATGATAAAATGTTATATGATTTTTCAAGAACTCTTACAGTGGAGGTAGTTAACTTCTTGTTCATGGCATTTATGGCAGTCAGATACAACTGGAGAATACTAGAATTCAATTTTTACTTCCGATTTTACTACTAATGTTATAACGGGTGTTCAGTTAAATCTGTAATCTAGCAACCCTTGGAGTTTTTATGAAAGAAGACAGAGCGAGAGATGGATGTCGTAAATTGATCCTGGCGCGCATTAATGCCATTTTAATTTTTTGAGGTTAGCTGTGGACAGTTGGGTCTTAGTGTTGGATGTGGAGTAGTTTTGTTTTCGTGCTTAATTTTTCAATTCGCCGTGCCTTTCAAATTAAAAATAAGTTGTTTTCAAACGGTCAGTCCTAATTTTTATTGTCGCAATGAGCCAGAATGGAGTTGACGTGTTTCGACATTTACCATTTGTCAAAATGTTTACATCTATACCAAAATCCGTTTTTCTTCACGAGTGACCCATAGTCACACCAAGTTGCGAGTGGCACACGCAAAACTCATAAAGTAAAGTCACATACCTAAGTTAGCGCGATTTGCCGCTTTAGCAAATTTCCAACGTAAAGAGAGAGACAGAGAAAAGCGTAGTTGCCAAAATTTAAAAATCCGCTGTATAAAGCATTGGTCGAAACCCGTAAAATGGCAATATCGAGAAACTTGTTTACACAGGGAACACGTGGTCGGGGCACAGTGTCGGTGCCCGGCGAAATACGCGCTAGTCAGTACACGTGTGATATTCGTTTTTATTTTTCATTAGGCAATATTTCTTCCAGTCATCTGATTTCTGTAGTAGCGCTATAATTATTTCAATATTATAGTTGCAAACTAACCTTGTTTCATTCCATTAAATGATATAACTTCGATTATTTATATTTCGAAGACAAAATGAAACATACACGCCCCTGTTTCTACTTTCCCCTCACTTCATCATCCCGCGGAGAACTAATTGATTCCAGGTATTTACTCCGAATTGAATCGACACTCGGGTATAAGCTAAGATATAAGTCAAAATGACATAAAAATTCCAACGGTTGCTAGATTACAGATTTAACTGAACACCCGTTATAATTATTATTGTAATTACTTACAATTGATCCTTTAGTTATCCTTTGTCAATTCAATATAGTAATTGTTTTTACATGTCCTGGGATTTATCACTGTGATAATTGTGAAAATATTAGGGCCTAATTGTATAAGGGGCACCACTTGACGGCAATAATTATTAAAGCAAACTGGGATGAAGCAAAATCACACATTCTAAACATTACAGTACAAATTCTGACAATCGAAAACTCTAAAGCTGTAATCGCTTCATAGTAATTGAATTAAAATGAGCTTTTAGCTCATGAAGCATTTAGTTCTTGATCCCAGTTACGGGTCTGAGAAAGAAAGACTTATCCTGTTGATATCTCTCGTTCACTAAAAATGAGCACTGGCCAACCACGATCGGAACGAGAGGTATTCAGCAGTATTCTCTCTTTCTGTCCAACAATTCGCTTTTCTGATTGTAAGTGGTGATGCTTATGGAATTGACTACATTATCAAACAATCAATATTTATTATTAAATACTTACGTTGCAGGGCTTGTTCATTACAAAAATGCTGTTGTTTGAGGCAGACTTGTAGATGCCTGACCCGCTGCTCCAGATAAGTTCTCCTTCCGTTTAAATTGTGATAAGAAGCCAACGGCACATAAACCATCTGTTCATTGCCACCCCTTGGTACAGCCTTCCAATCTGGTTGAGGTTGAGTTGAAATTGCTCTGTCAGTCTTTTTCACTTCTTTCTCTGGATTATTCCTTTTGTATAAGTTCTTGTCGTGTTTGCGAGTCCTCTTCGGTCGGCAAGGCGTCGAACTCTTTTCTATCCCGACCGAAGAAGATGGTGCAGCATTTTGAACATTGGAGTTGAAGTTCCAGTTGATCGGTAAGGAGTTGGGCTCTACGCAATGGTCGGAAGATTCAGACGTGTTCTGGTGCGACCATGGAAAGTCGCTCGTCGAGGTTCGAGATGGTGGTAACATTTCATCTGGGTATCGACTAGTGTTTTCGACAACATAGCTCGAAAGGCTTTGCATTTTGTTTAGTAGGCGAGTTTCTTCCGTATCACATTCAACTTGGACACCAGTTTCTTTGCTATCGCGTTGCCTGACTGCCAGTTCAGTTAACTTCTCCTTCAACAAAGCTATCTCCTCTTCTTTTTTAAACAGTTCATTTTCAGTATTTGCTTTGTAATCCTCAAATTCCTGCTCTAGATCAGTAAATTGTTTTTCTAAGTTTTCGGTTTCATCAATTGTCGCTAACCTACCATCCATAAGGTCTGAGTTCGCGTACTGGTCCTCATACTCATGCATCTTAACCACGAGCTCGTTGAGCTTATCACTGCTGATTTTCTGTTCCATTTCGAACAACTGTCGCTCCTCGTCTACTTTATTCTGCCAGTAATCCTCACACTTTTCATATTCATTTCTTAGGAGATCTACACAGTTCTCCAGTTCGGTACACTTAAGGCTCAACTCCTTATTCTCCTGTTCTAATTCTTTTACCTTTTCCTCGAAACAGTCAACGAAATCTGTCTGGCAACTCACATCAATGCTCTTCACTCTCACCACAAATGTCTCGCTATCAATACTGTTTTCCAATTTTTCACTAATATTTCTTAGATTATCACAATTCACGCAGTCTCTCTCGATCATCGCCTTCATTTCAGATTTCACTTCGAAGATGACCATCTCCAGTTTCCTGACTCTCTTGTTCAGGTATTCTTCACCACCTTCCTCGGTCTCCTGACAACAGAAAAATATCTGTAGTAAATGGTCGTATATGTCACGACAATCCTTCATCACGTCTGTTTATTAATAAACATTACATGCATCCTAACAGGTAAACGTTTTCTTTTTGTTAAGATTGAAGTTCATTAGCAACTATCCGTCAAGAGCCGTTAAAATTATGTGCATATTAATTTAGCTGTGATATCATTCAGTTTCAAATAAATAAACCCGTTTTCTCCTCTTATGGTCGTTTGAAGAAACATTTGTTTAACTAGGTGAAACAATGTTTAAATAAACTTTCATTAATGTTTATATTTGGATAATAAAATCTCACCTGGTACACAAAAATATGCAAACAACTGACAGGATGATTAAAGAGAATTAAAACATTTTTGCACGTCACTTGATAAATTTTATCTCTGAAGGTTTGATAAATTTTTAATAGAGATAAGTTGTTCAGTCAGACATTAAGATTTGGACGATTATATCAATAATTTGGAGTAATTAATATGGTTTTCAATGTGAGACTAAATAAAATGTGTATGCTTTCTGAGTTTTAAAAAAATTCTGCATTATCATTAAACAATTACAAAACATGGTTGTTACCAACAATACTACAAAAAAAAGTACTTTTAAGCTCCTCCATAAATAAAACACACAATGAATACAGAGAAATTTATTAAAAATGATACTAAAAAAATAACAAATAAACCCAAGTGTATTATGGAGAAGCTTTAGAATGATAGCACCAGAGCATGTAGGGAACAGAAAAATAAATAAAACATAAATTAAGTATCTGTTAATACTGTCAATAATATCACATTTTATGCCAAATTCCTTAGCTTCTCCAAAAGGATTACAAAAACAAAGCTTAATAAAAGATTATTCAAGCTCTTCGTGCAATCATTCTACAAAAGAATAAAGTAAAACCTAAACCCATAAACATTAAAACAGTAATTGTTGGGTCATTCCTATGAACCTACCTTAAGATCATTCAATGGAATGGGTATCGAATTCTGCGCCAGGATCTGTTCCAGGAAACTTATCTTTGCTTGCAACCTTCTAATCTCTTCGCCATCATTATTAACAGAATTTGACAACGACGAATCACAACATTCGACTTCTGTATCAAAACCGCTCTCGCTCGAAGTAAAAGGTACCTCGAGGTGGTCATTTTTGTTCCTCTGGAATTTCCTTATTTTGCCCAATCTGGGACTGCCATCAGCTGTAACAGGAATTAAACTATATTGTACTGGAACCGACACGATTTCCAACTATTGGCTGTTATTTTTATACACTGATCAATATTGCAGACCGATTAGAATAGGTACCAGGCACTGAAGATAAATTTTCTCTAATCAGAAGTATTTATGTATATTTGAAATAAGAGCAACAGGTTGTTGTAGATCGAAATATAGGATTTAAAGTTAGGTGTAAAGAAAACTCGTTAAGTTTAAATACTCTCGAATTACATTAAACTTTAACATACTTTCTACACCCACACAAACCACCTGAGAATGGAGTTGTTCAATCTAATCAAACAGTTTAACTAACCTACAAACGTAGTGAAACTAAAGAAACTCCAGAAAAAAAATCAATACACAGAAATTTCATTTATATATCCCTAAACAGCACTCCAAAGATGAGTGCCTAATAAGATTTTTAAAAAGGCATTTCTTACAAAGTGGAACACAATGAATGAGTTTCACTATGTGAAATATATACATTTGATAGGAAAACATTGTGTCCAATATAATTTCATCTACATTTAAAAAAATCCACAATACAAAATCTTCTTACACATATCGACCGCGCTCTCTCTCAACCCACGAACCTGTGTCATTTTTAAACCGTCACATGGTCAGCACACACTCATTCGTAGACTGAAAGAAAAATTTCTTTTAACTCCCAGGGAGACATCAGACCTTGACTGCGACAGGTATTCAAACCACTATATCACATGCGAAATCTGATGTCGCTCTCAAATATTTGAATACGAATGTATAAGGTGGGCAGGGAGAATCATGTAGGTGAAAACACAAGGCCATGGAGAGGGTTTTGTACAGACAAGATGGATTTCTTTTTTATTTCAACAAATATAAATAAGAGAAGAGTGAAAAATCGCAGAGATAATATTGAGGGCATTATAATTTACAATAAACTTCCGGAAGGTCTTCAAAACTATTTTTGGAAAAGTGCAAGTAAATTTTTTGTTGTTTTTCTTGTGAGAATGCTAGTTTGTTACTTTATTTCTATGACAAGAAATAGGACTTGCAACTTTTGTTTGTGTAAACGTCCAGACTTCGCCATATATCACATCAATTACGAAATAAATTTCTATTTTATTTTACAAAAAGAACAATAAAATGAATTATTTAAAAGATGGGCGGCGGTCATTTAGTACGGAATTTTAATCCCCAACCCTAAGATCCGTCATGTCGTACGGCTCCTCTCAGGTAAATTTTTGAGTATAAAATGAGTATCGAGATGGTCATCGGTCCTGTTCGTTTTACTTTTTACTGAACCTCAATTGTTTATCCTTGCCCTTTAACAAGCGATAGTGAATAGATCGAAAATAGTGTAGCCCACTTCGGGAGGTAATATGTACTACCATTTCCGGAAGTTCGATACATTATTTTTTATAAAATCACACAGGTACGAATTTATCTATCTTGGGAGGTACACCCGTACAAGTTGACCTGTCTCGGTAAGGATTAAACCGTACAAAATGACGCGTGCCCTAATAGATAACATTTCTGTAGAAATGCTTTACCATTATTAACTAAAAAATTGCAACATTGAAATTAACAATTCACGTAACAAGAATTATTGCAGGTCAATTGTGATTCTTAAAATATGGTGAAGTTTTAATACAAATTATCCATAGATATTACTCCCCATGGTAGGGTATGGTATTACTGAATACCATACTTTTTTTTATTGGTAACATATTTTGCTTACTTAAATCCAACTTTCAAAAACATGCGTTTTAAACTTTCCATGTCAACATCAAAAACTCGTTCATCTGTATCTGTTATCTTTTGCTCTTCCATCCATTTGATAAACTTGTATTCTTTTTATTTCCTCATATGGAGTACCCACATAATAAGAGAAAGTATTGTAATCCTGCTGATTTTCGGAATTTGAGATTTGGCATTTCTGGACGTTTGGAGGTCCCCTGGGTTCGAAATAGTCATTTACAATATAAGTCCGTTAGGTTACTTGTAACAGGACAGGACGACTCAGACATGGACAAGACGACATGAAGAGCCGAGTTAAGAATGCCTAGACGAGTACTGTTAAAAGTACTACCAGACGTGTGTCATAAAATTTTATTTCATACTGTAAGTTTATTCTGTTTTATTATTTTAGTCAGTTAATTAATTATTTTACATTCAATAATTCAGTTGTCACTTTAAAATTGACGCCATGAACGTTGCTAAGCAACATTTACTGGCTCTGATGCTGTTATAACTCAAGGATTATAGACTAACCAGGATTGCTCAGTTACATTTGACCAATGTTGGACAGTTTTGTGACGTCACCACCGGTGCTGAAGTGCGTTTACATGTTGATCTGTGGATAACGTGATGTGGATATCGTATGTAAATATGGATTACGTAATGTACGTACGTAAACCGTACAGTTTACAATGATAAATCTTACTGTTTACTACAATAAAACGAATAAATCTCTATCTTATGTCCAGCACGGGTGGTGACGTCACAGAGTTTTTGTCAGGCAGATTCGGCGAACTGAGCAACCCTGGGTAGTCTATAATCGTTGGTTACAACTCACCTACCGGACTCACATTGATATGGTAAGTGAACATCTACAAGACAGTATGAAATAAAACATGTTTTTGGAAACATGTCTGTGTGTGTATGTATGTGTATGTTCTTATATAGCATATTCCGATTCTTGCGGAATTAACCATGATTCAGCTTTACCATATGGGTGATCACTGTTATTACTCATTTTTAAGCGAAATACAATCAGTAACAACTGTAGCCACAAAAATTATTTTTTTTATTGGTACTCTAGTTTGCCTATGTCAAACACGCTTTGGCGTGCGTAAATCGGGCTTTTTCGCACGCGCGTGTTTTAAAGTTGCCATGGAAACGCATCAACAACGACGAAATCAACCAATAACAGAGCGTTTTTGGCTGTAGCGGGGCGAGCCGATTGGTAGCACGACGGGCGATGGGCCGGCACGAAGCGTCCAGAGTGTCGTTCAAATTAATTATATTGGTTATTTGGGTATTTTTACACTATTTATGATTTCAAAGGTAGGTACCAATAAAAAAAATCGCGTAAAGTATTCGTGGATAACTGCTCTTTCAAACACTTGCTCTATTTCAAAAACTCCGGCAATATCCACTTATACTTAAATGTACTAGTTAAGTGCTTCCTGTTATTTATAGATTGTTCCTCAAATATATTTAATATGTTTATATGTTTGCGCCACATCGGTACATATGCATTGATTAGTTATGATAACATCCACAATACATGTTCCTCATTCAACATGAATTTTTTACTTGAAGTTAGTAAGATTTATACTTACTAAACAGATTTGTATCTTTGGTGGGAGAATAGTCGCTTCTACGTTTCGCTCCAATACCGACCCCCTCGCATATGAAAGCAACATTCTCTTCCATAGACCTATCCAGAGTGTTTGAATTTGGTGTGGGTGTGCTCGACATGTTTGGCCTCATACTCGACACTTGATTTGAAAGACATTCAATTTCTGATACCATCTCATCGTTTTTATCTTTCAACTGAGTGTTTTCTATTTGCAATGCAGAAAGTTTGGCCAATAACAGTTTGTTCTCTTCTTGTCCAATTTCATTGTAGTTCTGCTTTTCGCTCTCTAACATCTCAATTTGCGTCTTCAAGACGTTTTTGTCTTTTTCCAAATCATGTACATGAACTGACAAATTATGGTTCTCTTTCTCTACATTAATAGAATATTTTTGAGCTACTAGAAGGTCACTCCTTAACTTAGCCGCCTCTTGCTCTAAACTAGCAATCTTTTCCTCGAGAGACCGATTTAAAGTAGACAATTGCTCTTTATCCTTAGTAAACTGTTCTGATACTTCCTTCATTATATCCGAATGCCTCTGCTCGAGCAGTTTCACTTGATTCAAGGTATTCTGCTCCATCCTGCTGTGATTATCGTCGACCTCTTGTGCCAGCATGGTCGCTCGATTGTTTGCCTCAACTACATCACCCTTTAATTTCTCTCTCTCAGCTTGCATCTGCTCAAGGATAGACGTAAAACATTTTATTTCGGACTGGTAAAGACTCAATGAGGCTTGAAGTAGGGCGATATGGGGGCTTTGGAATTCCGTCCTCGACGCCTCAGTCACACCTAAAAAAATGTTAATGTTAAAATATTACAAAACAACAGAGAAGATATAGGAGAAACAAAACTACCAGTTTCTATATGCAACTTGATTTCTAAAGGATGTGGGTATTTTAGACGAGACAGAGGTTCTTTTGGGAGATACGATATATGTGGCTTGTTGCAATGAACATACCTTTAAGTTGCTTGTCCAGGACTTCGGCCAATTGTATAATACTAATCTTCCTCGAGTTGAAACCAAGCTCGTGAAGCAACTCTTTTGGGGAATGGATCCCAACACCCTCCCACATCTCAATTAAGACGTCAGTGTTGATGCTGCCATTTCCATCTGGACCTAAAGTGACAAACTGGAATGTACGTGAATCTGGAAACAAGTTCTCGTTTGATATACGGAACATCGGATCCTCTTCCACTGTCGACGTGTGATTTAAGACTTCGAACCATGTTTCGTCTTGCTGCAGTACTTCAAGAAGCTCCTGGAAGCTTATTTTGTGTTCAAAGTTTCTGGAAAGCTTGTCCGATAGTTGTCTTATGACGCCGTCTGCAAGTTTATGCAGTCCGATTGCATCACACACCAAGATCAGTTCGGTTTGATTTAAGTATCCATCTTCACCAACACCGAGCGTCTTCCAAGCTTCACGTAACATCGCTTCGGTACAAACTATTTCAGTTTCACTGGAGAAAATGTGGGATGATATGAAATTATTGTCGGTATTAATGGTGAGTTCGTTGTTACCAGGTAATGAAGTGCATCTCTTAAGCTTATAGTTAGTTTTGCGTTTCTTAGACAACACCTCTGATTGAGAATTAGACCTTTGCACTGAAGCATTGTTAGCGGACTTGTTAAGGCCTGTTTCGTTTTTCTCTTTCAGAATCGAGTTAATGTCTTCGTTTCGAGGTCGGGATCGTCTGCCATATTTCTTCGAACCATACACATACTTGGGGGATACTTCTCGTTCGGGGGAATCCTTCTCCGTTTCAGTGATAATTTCCTCGTTTTTGGTGTGTTTGTTGTTCTGCATGCTGCCCAGCAGCGTTAGAAGGGCTTCTTTGAATTCCATGAATGTTACCCTTGAGCTCTTGTCTTTGATCAGGCATTTCACTAGTTCACCTCCTTGATCTTCTAGCTGAAGTGTTTGGCAGAGTTCGACAAGACCTTCTTTGTCCAAAGTGCCCTGATGGTTTCTGTCATGGCTGTTGAATACCTTCAGCAGCTGTTGTTCATATGGGTCTAAGGTATACTGGTCCATTTTCTTGGGCTGAAAACACACAAAATTAATTACAGATATACCAGTATATCAAAATAGAACAAGTTTCTTGGTTGATTTTGTGAACATGTCGGCAGATCATAGTAGGTAGGTATAGTTTCTGATACTTATCATAAAATACTGACGTCACATGAAATTAAGTGGTTATGCAAAGGATTAAATATAAAACAATTTTCAGTGTGGAGGTATCTAAAGCTCGAAGTGTTTTTAAACCTTCAAGGCAATTTTCGTGATTATCCGACCATAAAAATAAAAAGATTACAGAACAATAAACATTTTATATCTATCTTCTTAATTTGCTGCAAAAATATGTTTGATTGAATACAATACTTAAAAAAATATTTTTTTGTAAAATGCATTATGTTTAATTGGTATGCATTAAAAAAGTATACAAATAATTTTGTGGTTATCATTGAAAATTTTTAGTGACAACATTACAACAATGGGTGTAAGGAATAAGAGGTGATTACCACTTAAACAGGGGAATATATACATGCTTAACAACACCCAATACAAATATACACAACTACTAGTCAGGTAGGTTTTGGTACAAAACGAAGCGTTTAATGAAAGCCAAATATGGAAAGTAGTTTATGGTATAGAAGTTGAAATGCAAACTTAGTGCACTGTTAAAACATGGCTATGTCAGCATGTCAAAAATTATATTCTTTTGGTGTAAATCCCTTTTATGAACATTGAGTTGTCTTCTAAATACTTTGTTAAAGTTTCCTTTAACCCATTTAATCAGGGCAAGGCAATGTATAGGCATAAACGAGCGAGTAGTTCCATTTGGCCCATGCTGTAAGTTTATTTGATGCGTATTATTGTTTAAAGTATTGAAGGTTGCTAAAATAAATGTTTCTAAAACTGCCTATTTAAATAACTGAAAATTATGTATTTGAAATTTCATGACTATTTATTTATTACAATTCTTACAAATTATTGTTACAGTTCAATAATAATATCATTCCAGGCTTTTTTAAAACACTTATATTTACTGTTTAGCACAGGATGTAGGGAACAATGACTGTTGTTTTTATTTTTTCGGGGCACAAGAAACCAAACGCGTCATTTGTCAAATGGTCAACAATTGACCATTTGACACGTTGTGGATAATTCATTCTACCTACTGTTCGGAAAAAACGTTTCCATCCAAAACGCATCGTGGGTAGCGTTATGGGTAAAAATTTCGGGCAGTAGCCGATTTCGGCTATTGCGAATAACATACATACATATATATTTGAATAATAATACGATTTAGTTAGTTGTAAAACAGTTTGTGATCCAAGCCCCCTTGGAATAAAACTTACATCTTTTCAGTATTGGAAATTAAAATTTAGAAGATAGTTGTAGTAGTCCAAAAAGCCTATCATATTTATTTTCAAAACCACACTTAGTATTCAAAATATGTAATTTAACTTTTAGTTTTTTTATATCAATTATTTATTTAACCACTACATCAAGACTTATTTAAATAGTTATCTACAAATTTCAAAGTATATTCATGTATAATATTAGGAGACAGAAACACCTTACCCCAATGAGTGTTAACAAATAAAATTTTTAAAGTTGAACTTGAACACCTTGGTCCATGAGTTGAAATTGAGGAGGCAGAAATATAATTCAGAATTTTGGATGAGTTTAAAGAATGGGATGTCCCGAGGCAATATCCATAAGTAACAAAATTTTCCAAAAACTGCTAGAGCATATTTAAAATAGTGAATGGTAATTTCACAATTATTATATTTAAAAGAAAACAGAGTGGTGAATGAAATAAGTTTTACCTAATCGCCGTTAAATTATTCATGAAGAAATATATGGTTCCGCTCTGCGAAAATCGTAAATGGAGAAATCACCTAGAACATTTGCATTCTGTTAGTAAATTTGTGTCTCAACAGTGTTTTCTTTAATGGAATGCCTTTTCAATGTTCAAATCAAACGTTAATAAAAGTTAATTGTATTAACTGATATAAACAGAACCTATTACTTTTATTATTATCCCCGAGTATAAGTAATAAAACAGCCTAGGAAAATTTCATGTGAAAAAATTCTAAACGAGACTTGTTGAAAATTGTCTTCTTCCATACTCTTCTCCCTCTCCTATTGCCACAACTATGCGAATGGGCCTGGTAGCCATTTGAAACGAACAATATTTTATTACTGATGATTTTTTCACCATTACAACATACTATTGGCAATGGTGATGTAAAATAGAAATGAATGGTGATAGTAATTTTTGTTAGTGAAGCACCTTTCTAAATTTTAGAAGTTTTTACATTTGTTACTTATACTTTATATATATTATGTAAATTGATTGTGAACATAAATGCAGTGAAATATATTGCAAGTTTCAAATCACCGAAATGCCATCCGAGGCACAATGTTATAGAGCATCATAATTTTGAAATTGAGAAGCCAACGTCATTAATCACTGCGTTGTTTAAAAAGCACGACATCCCTCATCTCTAGTGATCACACTATAAAATTTCATATGGGCAAAACTTATAGTATCAGTCACAACTTAAAACAAGCAGTTTTGTAAGGGGAAGTATTGATCTTATTCAGTGGATAGAATGCAACTAATAAATGCTACATTATTATAGAAGGAAATGTTTATTCTTGAAAAAGTAAGATTTGGGCGATCTGTTTATTAGAAATTTCTTGTAAAGTGGGTCAGGACTGCCATGTCGTGACTAGTATTACTGTTTTAACAGTTTATTATATTAAAAGGTTCTTGTAACTTTTCGTCTTCTTTGTGTATCATTTTATTCTCTACCTCGTGACGTCAGAAGTGGAAGTCCCTGTAGACAAATTAAGTAAGTTCTGATTTGAAAGATTAGGATGTGTGAATATGGAGATTTTGAAGAAAAGCAAGTGCTTCGTGACAAATTAAGATTCCATGGTGAAATCCAACTTCAGTGGAACTTCCAAGAGGCCCCTTGAACAATTTTGTTATTATAAATGCAACCAATCCAGGCTTACATCAATGACTACAGGATAAGAAAAAAAATGAAACTAAACTAATAGATGTTAGCGATTTTTGGAAGGTCTCCGCCGATGAGAGTACGGAGTACTTGTCTGGCCTCGGACGGGGGGAACTGCAGACGCCGACATTTTTGTAAATGTAGAATTCGTTTGTTTATGTATAGAGATTCACTCTCATTCCCATTTTTGCTACGCATAAGTGAGCATGTATTAATCTTTATAAATATTTAGATCATTATAATAAATAATTTCAATTTGAATTTACAAATCAATTTTAAAACCTACATAATCAAACAGCCCCAATAAGGGTTGTTTTCATAGAGATGTGTACTGTTGTGCCACCTACAGAGCAACTTAAGCATGCAGATGAGATTTTTCCTTTTGTTTTAGATTCTGGGGCATAATGTTCTCTCAGGAATCCATTTGGTTCAAATTTCAAGTAAAATCCAAATAAAATTGTCCAGAGATGGACCTACCATATATGAAAACGAATAGTATGTACTAAAATTCGAGAATCATTATCTGCAAACATTATTACATCTAGAAATTCGCCTTTTTCAATGTCCCATAATTTTAATGGGAAAAAGTGACAACCTAGTCGAATGTGTGTTAATTATCGTGGGTCCTGATACCATCTGTGATAGGTATCCATTTCCAATCATTTTGGAAGTAGTAAGTAATTGGTCGTTTAGGTGTTGCAAATTATCTTACGAAATTAGATATGGTCAGTGGATTTCAAATTCCCGCTGACTACCGAGAAAACAGCTTTTATAACTTCAGAAGGTCATTGCGAATATTTGTCAATGCCTTTTGGGTTAAAAACTGTTCCAGCATGTACCTAAGGGATATTGTGTCAGCTTTAGGAATTTTAGTAAACACAAATGTCATTTATATAGATGATGTCATGTTTTATTCGAAAAGTATTTTGGATGGTCTTCTCAAATTGAACAATATACTATATTTAGTTAAGCTGGTTTTTCAGTTAATGTACACATGTTTCTTCTTGCTGTGGAGGGAGGATTGAGAGGAGACAATATTCCCTACCTTCATAATAGTAACCACCCTGGTTCCACTTTGTTATTGTTTATGAATCTCATAGTCCTGAATTGGGCTTGTTTGGTTAACAAATTTTTAACACAGGCATAGGCGCAAAGCAGGTACCTTTGAGAATATTTTATAATATTCGTGTTTGTACATAGTTTTATAAAATATTTTTACTATACCTATGTGACGGTCAGGTCATAAAAGGTATTGAGGAAAGGGACATCACTATTTGGGCCTAGTGTCTAGTGTCATCTCTTAATTCTTCCTCCATGCTTATAGCAAATTAAAGGTAAAATAAACACTAATAGTTTTGTTCCTACCTGAACCGTACAAGACACAAATACATGGCACATTGACTTAAGACACGTTTAAAAGCGACACTATTTGGCTATTTTAGAGGAGAGACATAAATTAAATCTCGACCGAAGAAGTCTAATTTTGGGACATGTAGGGAATACAGGGGAATTGATTTACGCTTTCCGATGTAAATATTTAAAATGGATAGGGTTAAAGTCAAGTGCTAAAGTCATCAAAGTAGTTTATTAACGGTGGTACTACACACTTAGATAAGAACCTAGAACTCCAAAATTTATATCTTTCCATTTGTTTGGACATTTTGAAATAGGCGATGCTATGTTAAAATTTTTATTCACTTAATGTGATAAAACTATAACATTCTAAATTCTAATCAACTACATCCAAATCAATAAAAGATGTAGCAGAGTAAATAAATTGTACAGTTGAACTGCGAAAGAAAATACTTCAGGTTGTGTTTTAATGAAATACATAATTTGCGTTTAAATAGGTTGAGTTTGATGAAGACCTATAAATCCCATTTTTGCAGCAATGCAGTGGTGCAGCTAGTGAACCCATAAACCTAATTATTAGTTTAAAATTAGGTAAACGCAAATACCTGACAGCTACAGCCTCGGGTGTATATTTTAAGCCTCCTGGGTGGGAATGTGAACTATTTAGTACAAATACATGGGGGACAACATAACTGAAGGTTTATAATTAACCGATATGAAGAAAATAGTGCCTTATCCTTGAGACCAGTTTCGTGATCACGACTACTTAAACATCGAGCAATTATTTATGACCGACATACAGGAACGGAAAAACTTCCGTAAAAACACTCCCACAACACGAGCTCTTAATGCGTACTTTTCACGCCGCGCCTTCCTCAATCGGCTCAATCACAACAAAATACAAAAAAGATGAGAGGGTCGCAAAGTCACTCACCTCGTTTGAACCGCTCCGCTCAATGCATCCTAATGGAAAAACAACAACACCGCCATGACGCCTGTCGGCAGAAATTTTTATAAATCAACGGGAAAATTATCACTACGAGAAATCCTCACAGACGTCATGACCATGTCATGAAAGTTCGAGCTGAGCACAGCACACAGACACAACACCACACACCACACCACAACCATACACGAGACGCACAGGCCGCACAGCACAGAATAGGAATAGACGTAGACCACAGGAATAGACAATAGACGGACAGAAAAAGAAAATGTAACCCTATGATGTAACCAAACACACCATAGAACACGATATTGAGAAATTTTGTTCTAAAATTAACCAATGATAAAGACCAGGAATGTCAAGTATTTATTAGTGTGAAAAGTAACCTGTTTCATTGGCTGATATGACATACAAATAAATACGATATACACCACCTATTGGTTAGAAGGGTTTGTTTGAAAACGTCAAAATTATAACCTAACATTTTTCACCATTTGATGTTGGTTTTAAATATATCCTGCAATTTTTAAAATACGGTTTGAAATCATGACGGAAGAATCTGAATCTGAGAAGGTAATTCATCATTAGTTTATTCTATGTTTTTATTCGGGGTATCCATAGCCCTGTTTCTTGTTTCAAAATAATTACCAAACTTTTATCACTTCAGTCAGTCTCCCGCAAGTCTCAAGCTGTCGTAGCTTCATCTATGCCTTCTCTCCACGATATTGACCGCTTGTCTTCCTTTTTTTTTGTCCAGATTCCTTTCCCATCTATTTTCATCTATCGCTATAGATTGCCTAACTACATTAATATCTGTCTCTATATCTCTATTTACATATCCTTATATGTATTACAGTGTGCTAGCATTCTGCTAAGTTTGTCATTTGTAAGATAGTACAATCGAGAAGGTATTATATGACTTCCTCCTAAAGTATATTTCTAATACTTTTAGATTTTATTTTGTTAAATGAACTCTCATAGTTCTGTGCCATAAGTGAAGATATTTTCAAGGATTTGCTTGTATATGCTTGTTGCTATATCATATCTTTCCTCCTAATTGTAGTATGGTAAACAACAAATTAAGTTGGAGATGGCTCTTTTCCCTTTTATATCAGAATCACAATTGCCATAGGTGCCTTGGCATGGATAGTCATTCCCAAATATTTCCCATACTCCTAGCATAGATTTTGTATCATGTATCGTGCCTTCTCTTCATCAGTTAGAATCACAACTACAACTTGATTTTCTCATGCACAATATAAGTTCCTATTGCTTTATGCAGTATGGGTTTTATCTATGCAGAGTTTTACCTGGGGTTACTTGAAGATTTTTTAATGATTTATCATTATTAATTACTATTTCTGTTATCTGCATAATGTGTGCAATTATCTTAATAATTGCTATCTTTATTAATTCTGTATTTCAATAAATTAGTCTTGTTATTATTTTTAATTGTTTCAGCATTTCATGCTTTTTGGCCGGGACGTCTCTAAAATCCCCTGCTTCAGGAACAGCCTGCTCTATGGCATCGGGGGAGGTCTTGGTTGTGGCCTGCTGAGGTTCATGTTCACAAGTCACACATTAAAGTCCATGAACTTCTCCGTGTATTCCTTCAGTGTGATTACTCTTGGCTACTGGTTACAGTGTAGGTACCTTTATTCGAAGAAAAAGTTTGAGATGATGCAACTGCAGGAGGCAATGCAGAAAGCTGTTATCTTCGAAGGCACTGAGGAAGAACCGTCCATAACACCTAATCTGGAATTGAATAGGCCTGTAGAGGTGTAGCTTAATCTTAGTATAATTGTTAGTAATTGTACCTGTATATATTGTGTAGATTAAGGTGCTAAAAGTAAAAGAGTGATAATGTGGTTATTCATACCGTCATAGAGGGGCTTTAATTTCTAAATCATACCTCTCTGTTCAGATAGGTGATTTATTTTGAGTTGTAGTAATGAAGTGTACCAAAACAGTCTTTTGTTTATGAAATATTTTTACATATTATATGTTTAAAATTCTGTTATGTAATTTAGCTTCCTGTTTTGATTTCTTTTATTACCTATTAAACAACTTTTCTCTCAAAATTTTACTTTTTCTCTTAAATACTTCCAGGTTCTATATTCAAAATGACAGTTTTCTGGACGAGGTCATCATTTTACTTTTTTTTACGTAATATTTTGAGGTTCCATATTCAAAGTTATGACAACTTCCTCTTGAGGAGGTCATGTTATCTCACTTCTTAATATACAGGATTTAATTTCTCCTGTCTTGCTTTCTGCATTTGACAGTGCTTTTATATGCTACACAGCAATTTTCATTTTCCTCGCATAAATTCGTAGTAAACTTTCAACACGCCTCCCAGCGGCTAGGGGCCTAATTTGATTTTTCTTCACCATAATGTCTTGCTTGGTAGAGATGTAATGATTTCTCACTAGCCTTTCCAGACTGAATTTGGTTCATCTGCTTTTGAAGTGACTGCACTTTTAAATGAAATTAACGTAAATTTGGGGTCACTTTAGAATAGGTAATTAAATGAAATGAAGAATGTCTATTAGAGATAAAATTCAAGAAATACCTACCATGACGTATATTTGTATGAACTGCCAAAACAGGAAATAGGTATACTGCGAAAATTTTGGATTCACCATTACTATCTGTTTCAGGTGTGATTTTGTTTTAAAGAAATTGAAACATGTTTCTGTAATATGTGCCATTCTCTATCCTACATCTTATCATTCATGATTAACAACACGTTTTTATTTACAATGATAGTTTTAACAGTGGGCTCCCATTATGAACATCGCCTCAAGTCCGGTTAAATTTCCTTAAGACGTTTACCACCATCGAATCCCGCCTGGACATAAGTAGGTACCTATTGTCTCGCCTATTCGCGAAATTTCCGCCGTTTCTGCGCGTTCTTCGATCGATCGCGCTCTTTTGTCTCTCCCGTGGAGAGAGATATATTCCTCCGGGCAATCGATATTCCGCAGGACGAATTCCCTGCAGCCCGCTTCCTGTCCTGTCAGGTAGTGTGCTGCAGCACCGGCGCAGGGTCGGATCGGGTGTGCGTGCTTGTGTGCCGAACTGGAGACCGGGAACACCGGGAGGTTAGGTCGGTGAACGTGAGAGGACCAAGAAGGGTCTGCTCGTGGGCGATGGGGTCTTGAGCCGGAAGAGCTGATATCGGGAGCGAGCTGGAACTGCAATATGGAGCTGTACAGGAATTAGGTAGGAGACGTGCGATTAGAAAGGTTGCACGGTTGGGTACATGAAATTTTTTTTAAAATGCTGTAAACTCCACTTTCTAAAAAAAGAGCTAATTTTTTTAAAAGGCTCTTAATCTGTTAATTTTATTGCGTTTATTGCTCTATATAAAAGATATTCAAAAAATGCACCCCGTGACTTCAGCACCAACTCACTAGAGATGGATATAAGACCAGACAAGACTCGCACCTGGTTTTGTGTCTAGAAAAAATCCAGAAAACAATAAATTTAATCATGCCTCATCTTGACTTGATCTCGACTTTTAGTCTAATCAATTAAAAAGGACAAATAGGGGAAAGTTTTGGTGTAGTTTTGATATTTGGTTTCACTAGGTTTTATAGGCAGATGTACATGAATTTCATGTTTGCCAACACGATTTTTCACCGGAAACTCGTTTTTTTGTCCAAAAAAGAAGATTATTTTAATTTTTTTTTAAAGAATGCAAAAAGAGCATAAAATATTGTAACGTTTATTTTATAATTTATTTACATTAATTGAACACTAATTTATTTAACACACTTAACTAGTTGTACACTAGACTAGATACTATTTAATTTATTTGTACTGCTCCGCATTCGGATCGTATGTCGCGTTCACGTCTGCTTGCATGCAGCTGTCTTTTACGTCGTAGTAATTCGGAAGAAGTAACTGCTTCGCCAGGAGCGAGTAAACATGTGTCGCGTTGTTTACTTCTCGCATTACACTGCCCCCGCCTTAGAGACGTTTCGTCTCGGAACGTATCCCTGGTAGGCCCATGCAGGAACCTGCAGTTAGCCCCCCGCTTACAGCGAGACGTGGCGTCAAAATAACAGGGGACCGTCTTCCCGAGTCGACATGGTGCAGGCCCAAAACAGCAGACTAAAACTTCCACTCCGGTATTCTTCAACACCACTTCCAGCATATTCCGGACAACCCTCCAGTCCAGCTGATCTCGTCCAGCACCTAACTTGGGGACAGCTAGCTTCCTGATGTCGAGCTCCAGCAGTCGGTCTCGTAGCCTATGCAAGGTTCGCCATGCATCGTGATAACATGGTTTATGGGACCCGATCTCCTTCGTAACCAGATAAAAGATGTGTCTTACGTTGTCACGTAGTTCCACAACCTTGCCAATTTCCGGGAGTTGCGCTCTGAGTTGTTCCAAGCGCCCGTACTTCTTCTTGAAAACCGTGGCGATACCTCGTGACATTACCAGGTCGGCGGACACACAATGGGCCAACGAGTATTCTTCAGGTACGCTGAACAAATCCTGTTGTTTTTCACAGGTTACCCCATACCGTGCTTTTCCGGTACCCCCGTAGGCGCTCATAAATTCTTCGACGAAAGTTCGTTCTCCTGCGCCAACGTGTTTCTTACTCGGGGAACCTCCGCCTCATCGTGCGACCCCTCATAGGGTGCCAACCGATTAAAGTGCACCACTCTCGGCTTGCCGTTTGGTAGTTTGCTTACCCGGTAGACCACGTCATTGATTCGTTTCTTCACAACATAGGGACCTTCCCAATTGGTCTGTAACTTAGGGGACAAACCACGCTTCTTCTGTGGGTTGTACAGCCAAACTCGATCTCCCATTTGGTAGCCACCCTCTTTAGCGTTGATGTCGTAACGCTCTTTGATGCGATCACTGGCGATATTTAGTTGGTACCGGACTTGATCGTGAATCTCGTTCATCATTTGCCGCATCTGGGAGACGTAATCTTCCCCCGAAACGTCCTCGTCCGGTCTAGCGCCAAAGATTAGATCACAGGGCAGTTTAAGTTCTCGCCCGAACAGGACTTTGGCTGGAGTTTGTCCTGTCGACTCATGAACGGCCGAGCGGTAGGCCATCAGGAATAACGGCACGTGTTCGTCCCAGTCTCGTTGATGTGACGAGACCATTTTCGCCAGATAGCGGTTGAGGGTGCGATTCATCCGTTCTACTATGCCGTCAGACTGAGGGTGAAGGGCCGTGGTTCTTGTTTTTCATACCCCAAACTTCTCACATATCCTCCGGAATAGGCCACTTTCAAAGTTTCTTCCTTGATCCGAGTGTAATTCCATGGGTACTCCAAACCGGCAGATCAGCTCCTTCACGAGCACATCGGCCACTGTCTCTGCCTCCTGATTAGGGAGAGCGTACGCTTCTACCCACTTCGTAAAATAGTCCATTACGACCAGGATGTATTTATTCCCCTTTTCGGTCTCAGGGAAGGGTCCTGCTATATCAATAGCGATCCTTTCGAAGGGGCTTCCGACGTTATATTGTTTCATGGGAGCTTTCGGTCGTCTTTGTGGCCCATTACTTGCAAAGCATGTAGTACATTTCTTGCACCAGTCCTTCACGTCGTCTGAACAATTGATCCAGTAGAATCGCTCCCGTACCTTCTGCAGCGTTTTCTTGATCCCTAAATGTCCACCAGACGATTCGTCGTGAAGGTGCCGCAAGACCTCCGGGATTTTACTGGAGGGAATTACCAACTGCCGTCTTGCCTCCGTCCCGTCTTGGCTCTCCAGTACGCGTTTTAGTAGTCCATCCTCAACCACTAACGAGTCCCACTGTGCCCAATAGCTCTTGAGTTTTGGCGAGCCAGGTGATACCTTTTGCCACTCAGGACGCTCTCCTCCCTCTTTCCAAACCAGGATTTCTTTGAGAACTGGGTCTTTTTCTTGCTCTTGTCGTAACGAGGATGGTGTCCATTCCTCGGCGACCACGGTCGTTCGATAGACTTTCTCGGACTTTTCCTCAGCTCTATGACAATGAGGACACTCATCAGGGCATGGTCTTCTCGAGAGTGCGTCTGCGTTTCCATGACTCTGTCCTGGCCGATGGTCTATGACAAAGTCATACTCCTGGAGCCTCTCGATCCACCGAGCGATCTTTCCTTCGGGATTTTTAAACTGGAGGAGCCATTTAAGAGCAGCATGATCGGTCCGGATTAAAAACCTCCTTCCACACAAATATTTATAGAAGTGCTCGATGGACTTGACGATGGCTAATAATTCACGTCGGGTGACGCAGTAGTTCCTTTCTGGTTTGGAGAGTACCTTGCTGAAGTATCCAAGGACACGTCCTTGTCCCTCCTGACGCTGCGACAGAACACTTTCAATTCCCACATTGCTCGCGTCGGTGTCCAGGATGAACTGTCCTTCTGGCAGAGGAAAACTCAGCACTGGGGCACTGGTCAACTTCCTCTTCAGCTCGTCGAAGGCAGACTGGCATTCCTCATCCCAACAGAAGTTTCGTCCTTCTTCCGTGAGCCTTGTCAACGGCTTAGCGACGTCGGAGAACATCCGAACATATCGTCGGTAGTACGTGCAGAGTCCTAGAAAACTCCTCAACTGGTGTTTATCTGCCGGTATTGGCCACTCCTTCACCGTACTTGTCTTGTCCGGATCAACGGCGACGCCCTCTCTGCTCACTACGTGCCCTAAGTAAGAGACCTTCCTTCTGAAGAGCTGACATTTCTTCGGGTTCAGTTTCAGCCCCGCACCTCGCAGTCTCTGGAAGACGTCCTCTAAGTTTTTCAGATGTCCTTCGAAGGTCTTGACCATCACGCTGACATCGTCCAAATAGACTAGGCACGTTTTCCACGTCAAACCCATTAGCACGCCCTCCATCAGCCTCTCAAACGTCGCTGGGGCATTACAAAGTCCGAATGGCATGACTGTAAAATGCCACAGGCCGTTACCGAAGGTAAATGCCGTCTTTTCCTTATCGGCAGGGTCCATTTCGACTTGCCAATAGCCGCTTTTTAAATCCAAGGTCCATGATTCCTCATGACGTCCATCCCCAGTATGACGTCTTCCTCAATTTCGGCTATGAGAACAGGATGGTCAAACTTCACTCGTCCCAACGTCATGCTAACCGTCGCTTCACCGTGTATTACTGCCTTCTCCCCAGTGGTAGTTCTTAATTGCCACCTACTTGGCCTAATCTTCCTACGGTCCCTCACAACTTCCGAGCGTACGATCGTCTTCGTAGCTCCCGTGTCCACAAGCATGGCGTGGAATCTCCCGTCGATAGTGCCATCGACGTACGCGCTCCCCAATTAGTGGGAAAACGAGGCTATACTGGCCCGGGGGTTTCCACTGCTACGGGTCGACGTTCCCCCTTTCTTATCGACCCGCATTAGTTTTCCTGGGCCTTTGCCGGCGCCGCTGTTCTGGGCCGCTTGCAAGAACTCTTCACATGGCCCACTTCGCCACAGTTCCAACAGCGAACTACCTTCTTCTTCGCCGACAGCACCTTCATGATCTGCTGTAGGACCCTTTCCACGAGCTTTTCAGTGTCTACTTCCTCTGTAACCGCTCGAACACGGCCGTGACCGCGGGAGGCTTCCATGGCTGCATCATGCTCCAGTGCGATGGCGAACGCGTCCATTAATGTTTTCCGTCGAGCTAGTCTCAGGGCCCTCTGCAGTTCCTGGTCTCACAGCCCGCTCACGAACGTCTGCACTGCGAGGCACTCCATCATCTGTTCCGGTGCCGTGGGATACGCCAACCTCACTAGTCTGGCCACGTCCGCTTCGAACTCCTGCAGGGTCTCGTTTGATCTCTGACGGCGATTGGACATCTGGGATTGATGGACTTGCTCCAGATGTGTTTGGCCGAACCGCATTTCCAGTCGCCTCAGCAGCTCCTTATAATTCCCGGCTTCCTCGGTGGATAGCGTCTGAAGAACTTCCAACGCCTCTCCACGCAAGGCTACCGTTAGGGAAACAGCTTTTTCGTGAGGGGACCAAGCATTAGCCTCTGCTGCTGCCTCAAACTGCTTCTTGTAGCTGGCCCATGGAATTTTTCCATCGAACGTTGGGGGCGTCACTCGATTGGTGCATATCGAGTTCTGTTGAACGACCGCCTGTATTTCTTCCTTCGTCTCGCCGCTACTGACTCGCCTTAGTCGTTCTTCCAACTGCTTCGTCTTCTGTTTAATTTCGTCTTCTTTCCCCTCGCCACTACTGACTTGTTCTAGTCGTTCTTCCAACTGCTTGATCTTCTCTTCAATCTCCTTACGCTGAGCCTCCATCTGGTCGGTTATCTCTTCCCTCTGGGCGGCGATTTGAGCAGTAATATGAGTAATTATGTCTTCCCTCTGGCCGGCGATTTGAGCAGTGATTTCTTCCCTCTGGGCGACGATTTGAGCAGTGATGTCTTCCCTCTGATCGGAGATTTCTTCCCTCTGGGCAGCGATTTCTTCCCTCTGGGCGGCGATTTGAGCAGTGATGTCTTCCCTCTGGGCGGCGATTTCTTCCCTCTGGGCGACGATTTGAGCAGTGATGTCTTCCCTCTGGGCGGCGATTTGAGCAGTGATGTCTTCCCTCTGGGCGGCGCTTTCTTCCCTCTGGGTGGCGATTTGAGCAGTGAAGTCTTCCCTCTGGGCGGCGCTTTCTTCCCTCTGGGCGGCGATTTCTTCCCTCTGGGCGGCGATTTCTTCCCTCTGGGCGGCGATTTGCTTCGTGATGTCATCGTCTTCGAACTCGAAAACTTCCGGGTCCTGGCCATTTTCTTTCAAAAATGCCGAGAGTCGGTCCTGGAGTTCGGTCTTCTTCCCTCCTGTTTCCAATTCCCGTTCCTCGAGTTCTTTTTTTAACTCGGCCACTTTTAGTTCGCGTAACTTCTTCATGATCCGCTCTTCTGACACCAATGTAACGTTTATTTTATAATTTATTTACATTGATTGAATACTAATTTATTTAACACACTTAACTACTTGTACACTAGACTAGATACTATTTAATTTATTTGTACTGCTCCGCATTCGGATCGTATGTCGCGTTCACGTCTTCTTCTCTACTTCTAACTAACTCCCTCGATCACAAGCCCCCTTATATATACACTCCCAACCCTGATAAAGAACGTTCTCGTACATTCTAGAAGCTACGATCGTTCCTTCAACAACGCCTACGCAGGAAATCTTCAGAAGGTCACAAATTACTTTTCGTAAACAACATTCCGGGAAAATTCATGCAGCTGTCTTTTACGTCGTAGTAATTCGGAAGAAGTAACCGCTTCGCTCGGAGCGAGTAAACATGTGTCGCTTTGTTTACTTCTCGCATTACAATATATATTTTATGTTATTATGGTTTTGCTGTCCGATCGACGGTTCAGACCCGCTGGCGAAACTCACGAAAAGGAACCAAATCCACTCTGTATAAAGCATTCAAACCCCTAACAAACAATCAGTTAAGTAACCAAGTTATAGATGGCGGGTTTCTCTTACATTAGGGTACTATGGATCACGAATCAAACATTTTTTTTTCTATTTGTGAAAAGTACGTAGAATATGTAAAATGAAAATATCAATCAAACGCAGTAATTGTTTTTGATGGGTACCCTGAAGGCCTCGACGTTGGTATAAAAAGTGCAGAGCGTATGAACAGATCAAGGAAACTGGTTTCAGCTGATATGCTGTTTGATGATACACTAATACCAACGATGGCAAAAGAGAGATTTCTTGCTAACATGAGAAACAAAAGTCGGTTCATATTAATGCTCATTGCGAGATCTACTTCGGCAGGAATTTCTTGCAAACAGGCGAAAGAAGATGCTGATACCCTAATAGTGAATACAGCATTGCAACTGGCTCCAACCAATGAGAAGGTGATTATATTGGGTGAGGATATAGACCTCTTGGTAATTTTAATTGGTCTCTGCGAACACCCAAATGGTATGGAGATAATTATGAAGTGGATGACAAGTCAATCACTTGAAGTGGTAGTAGATATATCTTGCTAAAAGTGATGGAAATTACCAACTTTTTTACTCGTTAAACCATACCGTACGCTGGGTTGTTTCTGTAGGTAGCTAAAAGAACAATATTGTGACACATTCTTTATGTAACATATATTCAATTTTCCGCCTTGCTGCCCCGATAGCACGTAATATTAAAAAAATATTTTGTCAACATTTATATCTTAGTTAAATATTTGCTAGATAATATAAATATTTAAAAAATGTTTGCTTTTTAATATTCATTTGTCAAGATTAATATAATATTAAATAAACATTTATAGTTTATATTATTTACCAAATATTTTATTGATGTTAAAGTAATATACCGATGTTAATGTTTATAACTAGATATTTATCTCAGATTATTATTATATAAAATGATGTTGATATTTTTTAACCTTCATAAAAATATCGATTACTTTAAAACATATTTTTCTTGAACTGACTGACTGCTCTATATAATTGTTCGTCTGTATCATTAATTATAGTGTTTAGATGTTTATTTTTTAATACCTGTCCGTAGACATGCCACAATCCCATCATTTTGTGTTTTGTGTTTATTGAAATTCATGAATTTGTGTGTTGTGGTTGTGAGTACGTAAATCAATTGCACATGGTAATAAGTATATCGTTATTCTTCTATATAAGCATTATCCGCTTTATGTAGTATTTAATTCCACGCGATAAATGAATGTATAAGTGACCGTACTGATGACCCAAGTTGAAAGGAAAGAGGCTCGGTATCTTTACATATCCTTAGTTTAGTGAGAGTTAGTTTAGTATTCTGACCTAACCTAACTTGTTTGGCGGGATTTATATCACCTGCAACCTGTAAAAAGTAAAAAGATAAGTAATCTGTTGGTAATCTCGTGATATTTCCCTTGAGAAGATGTTTGATTACAAATACACATAATCGTATTTATTATTTTAAATTTTATTGTGAGGTTAAGTACAGGCTAAAATCCAGGCCCATATTTGTAATATCATATAAGTATTTGCTAAGCAATATTATATTTATATGTTTAAATGATATTTATTTAATATTATAATCAAATATTCATGAAATATTTGTCAATCTGTCTCTCGCAATATGAAATAAATATTTTTTTTTAATATTTAGTAAATATTTGTGTGCTATCTGGGTGAGAGAGGGAAACAATAAGATAAAAGGATACTACATTATTAGGACTCGCTAAATGCTGGATTATAGTAGGTACTCATCACTTGAGCTTCGAGTGACCTTCTTATGGTAGCCCAGACACCTCATATTAAGAGCACGTATGAAGTTATTTTCAGGCTCCCTAATACAACAAACAATTGATAACTGCTGCTGATTTGACGACTCGCCTTTCTTCAAGAGCTCAGAAAAAGACTACAAGAGGAAATGTATTAAGCCTTAAGAAATATAAAGGGGCAAATAAGTAGACGTAGCATCGAAGATTATTGGAATATCAGTCGTCCAATTGGGATAAACGAAGGGACAGCTAAATAATGACCACGACTATAGGAAATACTATGGTATACATCTAGGGGTAAGGAAAGACAGAGCATAAACAAAGAAAAAGAACAAAGGATGAATCGGAAAAATAAGAAGGTGGTGTTTTTAATTGGGCGTTTTTGTAATAGATCAGGTACAACTATTTTTCAGAAAATGTCCGATGAACGGAATGTCATGCGATACTATCTGAAAGAACGAACCGTTTAAATGGGAATAGTGCAAAGAAAAATCGTGGTTAGACAGTATATTGAAGTCAATTACTAGGGAGAGTGTTTCCTCGGGGAGGTCATTGAAGCATAACAGATGCATACATTCACTCTGTAGAGAAGATAGATCTGTAAATATCACTTTAGAGAGATCCAAATTAAATTGAAAACAGCATACCAAATCCATAGCAATTTTGTCAAGAAAGAACAAAACGCTACTTACTATCAACCATCCAAAATATAATCAGTAGCAGTTGTTTCTTCATTGAAGCTATGAGTCTGGCAGATGAACTGATGCCAATGAAAATGTTTCTGACCAAAATCCCAAGACCATATATGTTGTGTTATAAAATATATTTTTCATCACTTGAAACTATCGTTTAAAATAAAGTCAAAAACGAATAGGAAGAGCAGAAGTGTCTCAGCGTACCTAAAACTTTTTCTGTTGTTTTAGAAAATGTTCATGTAACCTGCCAAAATAACCTCATTATTTGCTTCTCTGCCTTTTCTTTTCCTGTCTAGATTCTGACCCCCCAACTGTAATTATGGAGACAAAGTGAGAGGAGCCATTGTCCTCCACCAAAATAAACGGAACTGTTCTCTCTCTCTCTCTCTCTCGCTCGCTCTCTCTCTCTCTCTCTCTCTCTCTCTCTCTCCTCTCTCTCTCTCTCTCTCTCTCTCTCTCTCTCTCTCTCTCTCTCTTTCTCTCTCTCTCTCTCTCTCCCTCTCTTTCTCTAGCCCTCAGCAAAACGTAAATGTTCAGAAAATTTCGGACTTTCTACGGAATTATTTTTTCATTTCACCACGGTGTCATCGACATGTCGTAAGGTGATGTCACGATAATGGTTCATTATTAAAGAAATCGATTACGATGAAGTAAAAAGCGACAAACGGTGAATAATTAACAAACAGAAAGGCAACGTAAGGCATAAGGTTATTATATTTGTTGTGAATTCGTAAAATTTTTTTTGTTCGATTGTGTAAAGCTTTAACGGTACTTTAGAAATTATTACGGATTATTAAATTGTCATTTAGGTAGTTATTTTATTACCAATGAAGTTATGTGTTTAGTCTTTTTTCATCCTGATATCAAATACACCTAAGAGTGCCGAGGTGTATTTGCAATTTTCTTAATTTCTAATTACACCGAAACCACTCAATTTAGTTACGAAAGACGAAAGTATCATAAAAGCTTCCGCACTCCTTATGAATTTCTTCAAGACAAGTATATAACTCAATTTTTGGGTAAAACTTCCGATTTTATTAAATAAATCATTTTTACTAATTCCCGGATATTTTGATATTTCCATGCGTATAGAATTACTGGTAGTTAGAATTGAATTTACAATTTACACACATGTTATTTTTCCTAGCCAAAACGGGACAGTGAAATTTTTTTAACTGCCACTCCTACGTTTAATCAGCGACGTGTAACCAGTGGTGATTTATTAAAAACCTTGCGTTTCGTACGTCTCGAAAGATTATTTAAATATAAGACCAACAGTGAAAGAGGTCGAGAGTACCGTGACCGAGAGCGATCTTGGTGTAGTAATGGCACCATCGATACATCGAGAGAAAGTTAAGAAAAGCAAATATCCTCTTGTAGCAAGTTTCGTTTCATGCCGAAGAAGTGTCACGACTGTCACGACCATTGAATTTTAATTTTTCGAAAATTAATTTTCGGAAAGAAAAATATTTCGTAAGTGAGTGTGAGCGGACAACTGGAACTATAAAAATTATGCAATTGCTCGTTAAACAGAACTTGTTTCATAAATAAATGTAAAGTACGATTCAAAGAAAGTATAATATTGTTCATTGTTTTATTTTCCACGGATCGTTCCATTGAATTGCCGAGTATTAGCTTTCTAAATATTTGCAATTTTTAATCTGATAAAAATTAATTTGACCGTGGAAATAAATGTTCGCTTGTAGCAGACATATAGTTCGAAAAGGGTTGGTGTAGGTTGTAGGTTATCAGTAAAGACCGGATTTGTATGCATTTGCATATTGCATATGTGCCTTGCATATTCTGACCATTTTTCAAATTTGTGCATATTTTGAGCAAATTCCTCATAATGCTGCATTTTCTAAGGAATTTACAATTAATGACTTAGAAAACCCCAATATGCCAATAACGGAGTCTATTAAGGTAATAAAAGATTTCGAAAATAATATCATGAAAGTACCCGGAAATATTGGAAATATTGTAACTAAAAAGTGGTCAGATATTTTGCAAAAAACTCTGGATTTAAAACATCAATAAAATGCTATGAGTAGCTACCTGAAATTTTAATATAGAATCAGATTTACCTTCAAAACTTCTTAGTGATTTCAAATATATGCTACTATAACCTCTGTTGATGTCGAACGCAGTTTTTCTAAATACAAACATATTTTATCAGACCGACGACAAAATTTTAAAATAGATAATCAAGAAAAATATGTAATAGAAA
This sequence comes from Cryptocephalus moraei, assembly GCA_946251905.1. Lineage (NCBI taxonomy): Eukaryota > Metazoa > Arthropoda > Insecta > Coleoptera > Chrysomelidae > Cryptocephalus > Cryptocephalus moraei. The sequence goes on along the minus strand of OX276454.1, from coordinate 34,443,626 downwards.
ATTACAGTAAGACATATATTTATTGAATGTATTGTATCTATTTGTGGTATTTTTGTACCTATGATTGTAATACATAGATATATCTGTACTGTACATAAGGTTATATTGTAAGTGATTGAAATGTGTGACAAATTTGTAAAATATATACAAAATAATACTTACAGAATTGTAGTTTTAATTGTAAAATGCTTACTTTTTCTTAAAATAATGTTATTTTCATACTCTACACTTTTTTCCATTTTTGTACACTAAAAGTGTGCATCTTTTTTTTTAAACTTGTGCATATTTCTTAAAATTCCTGCATATTTTGGCATTTTTTCTTGCAATAATTTGCGCATATTTTGACAAAGTTTTGTGCATATAAATCCGGTCTTTAGTTATCAGATACGTTTATAGATGCATTTGGCATATAACCGTACAAAAGCAGGCAAAAAAAATGGCGAGGTGTCCATCGAACTACTATATACTCCTAGTCTATGTAAAACAAATATTCATTCTTTAAAAAAAATTTTTGGAACGCTCTTCGAGACAATTAAAAAAAAAACAGAAAACGAAATGTGTAAACTGCTCATCGGAGAAGATTTATCCAAAAATAATATAAAACTTGTTTATACATATTGAACAATAAAATAAATATTGAAAGTTTAAACACAATTCTGGCGGAAAATCTAAAAAAATATATTGGATGGATTTTGAGAAAAATGTAAAGTACCCTTTAAAGACGATTTGGCTAAAATTGTTATTAAACTTCATTGTATATATTCTATAGTGGAATAAATATAACATTTAAAAAAATTTTTGGAGAAAATTTTGGGAAGATTTCCAAAAATCCAAAAACTGAAAAGTATGCGTCGGACCAGACGGTGGAAGTGAAGCATTTGTGGCCATATGCACACACACATACACAGAGAGACAGGATATACAAATGAAATGTTTATAGGGTTTTTTTCCAGTTAATCAATATATTTCTTCATTAATTATATATAAAGGTAATTTTTAATATAGAAGTGACTTTAGTATTATATTAAACACCTATATATTATCATTATCAGTAATTTCTTCTATAAGTATTCTTTCATCATGGTCATTTCGTGGTTGGTTATTAGAAATCGTACCGTATTCCAGGAAAGACAGAATCGCCATATGGTAACCAAAGTAACTAACAAATAATATTCTAGATTCAAACTTTTCATAATATCTACTAGGTGTTTTTAAAAACTTCCCCCCAAAGCCGGAACGTGTACAAGAACGTATAGAAAAACGCTATAGGTATTTCAGAGCTGCCAAAATGCGCGTAAAGTGCATTCCACTTCCATCGGGGTACGGTTTGTCAAATAAATCATTGCCATAGAGTTTGAACAAAAACCAACCAAGTGATGGTAAATGTTTATAAGCTAAAATATCTATAATATTTGTTAAGCCTTTTTTATAAATAAACAATAAAAAAAAACAATGTTAACATAAGTCTTTACGAAGAGAATGAGCCCAAGTTTGTTAAGATTCATTTACAAAACCGATTGGACAGGACTTAGACTTAATATTGATTTTTTCAAGAAACAGGATGAATAAATAGAATTTTGCAAAAAAAAGATCGAGCCCATCTTTTGTACACTTATAAAGTGCGTCAGAACTCACTAGCTATACCCATTTCACGTAATTTGAACAACTAATTAAAAAGTTATTAACAATAAATTTAACGCTAATAATTATTAAAAATAACTAAAATTATTAATATTACTTTGTTATTTAATTAAATACAGTGCATTTTTTTATATATAAAAATATTTTATTATTAATCAACATAAATAATAGTATACATATTTATTAACGCAGAATTTTTCCCGTCTAAACCGTCGTTAAATAGGTTCGATTAAAGGAATCGAAGCGCTTAAAAGACAACGCCGTTAATTGACAGTTGGTTACACGGATCATACGCCGCAATACGTCTACCGCGTCTGTCTTGATTGGACTCTCTCCACCCATCCGACCGTCCACCCGGTACGTCACGACTCGCCGAGCTGGGCGCTCTTCAGTGTTGCCACGTGTCCGCTGGTAGCGCACGGAAACATCGGATAACACCGTATTATTTTTTTCGGCTGCGCTGGGCTTGTTGAAATTAACACGGACACGCGGTAATAGTTGTGAGTGTGACGTCTCTGAGTTGCTTGGCGGGGGAAACATTTCTCCTCGATTTGGAGATCGGCTCAGTTCGCTAGCGCGATGGAAAAGGTACACTTTACGTGCATTCTGGCAACACCGCTTTTTTCTCATCAGTAGTGACCCGGTTTGTCGACCAACACCCCATCCCAATGTATTATACAACGTGCGCAAAGAAGTTTCATTTCAAAAATGACAAAAGCAATCTACCCGTCTATCCTGATTAATTTTAATAAAAAGCTTATTGGGAAGTTTTGGTATAGTGCAAAGTCTAAACTAAAAGTTCAATTTTTAATTTCCGAGAAAAATGTGGACATCAAGCTAGCTAGCTATTATACCTTTTATATCCAATTATCTTTTGCAAATGTATTATTTGACATTTTAATGTGCATTCAACTCTGAAAATGCTTAGTTTTGGACTATAACCGAATTTCATCCCACAGATTGTAGTTTACCTATTATGTACAGGAGACAAACGGTGCAAACGAGATTATTTTAAGAGGTACGAAAATATCTTTAGTTTACATAAGGTTGGGACCGTACGTTATTGTGACAATAGAGGGAAATGTTCGCGCCCGGCTGTACGTGTCAATAAATTTACTATATAGAAGCTAAAACTTTGAAGGCAATTGGGTACGGGTACAACTCTGTAGCTTCTACATTCACACATTCTAGACAGAACAAAATGACTCACGTACGCTTATGGGAACATCGATGACCCAAATGCCTTTGCAGATGCTGTGATTTGGACTGTAGAATAGAATTAATATGCTGGTACAAGTTAAGTAGAGTGGTCATTGTGGTCACATTTATATTTAAGACAGACTCGCCGATCATAAGAGGTGCTGTGATAGGTATATGTTTTAATAAGTAAACAAGACATTTGTATTTACATACAAAAGATAAAGCAGACTCTTGATCACAGTAGACCTACACTGGTTTATTTACTATAGGTAGATAGCAGTAAGGGACACCATATGATATGGTATTTAATATTGGTGGATTTCCGTTCGACTTATGTTTTTACCCTCAATGCTATGAAAATTTATACATCAGAGATAAGAGAGTCACAACAATAATGGAAATAATAATTTGAAAGGTAGAGAAGAGTATTTTTAAATATGTTAAAAAATTGGTGACCACTTCTATTTAGAATTGCGTGGCATTTCCTTGATCACGTAGGAGAAATTATAGAATGTCTTACTGGCTTTGTAGTAAAATATAACGATTGTAATTGAAAACTTGCGTTATTAAAAAGTAAATTCTGCAAAACAGGTGTTTTAAAAAAACAAATAGCAGGTTCTTTTTAGAGTTCAGGTTATTAAAACTATGAAAATTACAAAAGGGTGCCTACAAATATTTTAGGCTTAACCTAAATTGAGTCCTCTAATTTTCTTAGTATCTGGTGAAAATGGCGGGCTAAAATCCATATAGGTTTATTAAGAAATATCTGAAATCGCCCTGAACAATTTGATTGCTGTCATTTCATTCGGTTTCACAGATTAAAAATGTGTTTCCTGAAAATTTTGCTGGTACACGAACAATTAACTATTCTACTTCTATTTCGGCTAGTGCATATGACCATTAAAGCCCAATTAAAATCAAAATTAGAAATGTGTACAGTTTAAATACCAGTTCTTTCTAAATGTTTACTTACTTGTAACGTTTTGTCTTGATTTTTGCTGTGCTTTTAAGACCTTATTTGTTGCTCGTTATTATTCAAACTTTTGAATTAACCTTAATATTACTAAATATTTCGATATGAAAAATAAAAAGTTTGCACGTATCGTTTATTAACTGTAGTGAGTATATAAGTGATGTAATATTTTATTATGCAAGTGCCGTAACACTTTATTATAACAATTTTATTTAAAGCAGTTTTGATTTTAACTGAAAAATGCCATTAAAAAAAAATTAAACATTCAGAACTGAAGTCCCAGAAATAAAATGTTGTAATTCTTGGAACGATTTCAAAATGAATGAAACATTAATAAACACAAAACATTGACTCACCCTGTATGTAATTTCTCAACAAACTGAATAGGTCGGGATAGTGGGCGAGATTACCCAAAAATATTTAAAAACTGACATTGCGAGTAGGATGCTGTTCTTTTTTTTTAGTAAGTGTCAAATATTATACAGAATAAGAATACCTTTTTTCTTATGATGTAAAACGTCTAAACTTTTTATTAAACAATATGCTATTTGACAATTTGACTACTTTCAGGAAATCAGGTACAAAGGTTTGTTGTTGTACATTATATCGGGTGTTTTTTAAATTTCACCTCATAGTAGGCTGTGGATAGTGTTTGTGAATGCGCCTTACTAAAAAAATGTCTAAATTGACATAACCTCACTTTTTTCATAAAAATTGAAACTACTCCAATCGGTTACTAGTGTCATGAAAAAGACAGCTTGGCTCTATTAATTAGGCGTATATGAGTGAGCTGTCTTTTTCAAGACACTATTAACCGATTGGAGCAGTTTCAATTTTTATTAAAAAAGTGAGGTTATGTCAATTTTGACATTTTTTAGTAAGGCGCATTCACAAACACTATCCACAGCCTACTATAAGGTGAAATTTAAGAAAACACCCGATACCACCTAAATAATGTTAATAGCTGTATTTTCGATAAAAATAGAGGTTGAAATTTGAGTAAAACAAAGGACCGCCCAAACGATACCTCGTGTCAAACGGGAGTCACATAACTTCGTGACGTCACATGCTAGTAAACGTCTTCACTACCTTCAGAATCAGATCGATCATTAACACAGTTATTCATATTGTGATCAAACTTTTGGTGACAACTGCAGTTTTCAATAATTTTGCTAAAAGATAAAAGGAATTTGATATGTATTTTACATAGCATCTATTTTAGGTAGATGTAGATTTTTAGTACCTGATTCCACAAAATGATTCCATTATATATATTCCTTTGAACAGCGTAAATTTGATAATAAATCATTGATCGACACTAAAATCTCGAAATCGCTTGATATTCCGACCAAAACTGATAATCTCAATACGAAATCACATTTCAGAACGTTTTCTATAACGAGACCGAACAAAAAAATTTCAATAATATACAAATAATCGATTAAATTTCGGAAAATTTATATAAAATATCATTTAAATGCATTAGTATTTTAGAACGGCAATATTTGGGAATATATTTTTATTGGGTACAGCCATAGTATGAGGAAACCAGGATATTTTACGAAAAAGGGCAATAGCTTAGAATCTCAGCGTCAGATAAAAGAAAAACAAAAAATTCAATAACAATTACTGAAGCTGTACCTCCTCACAAGTAAAATATAATATCCATGAGCTGTCGCTGTCACTTTATTAGTTTAGCAGTAATTGCATTATGCACTAAAATTTTCGAAAATAGTTAAAATGTAATATAGGCAAGAAAAAGTATTTGATTTGTTCATGTTTATGAGAATTGTTAGCTTTCAACCTAAAGATTGTTACAAATTTTCCAAATTTCGATATCCAAAAATTGTTAATTCTGCAGCATTTCAAAGTTAATTAATGTTGATTAAAGATCTAATAAACAGATTGAATAATTTTAAGAAGTTTCATCATAGAGATTTAAAATTTTCGTGAGAGGATAGTACTCTGAACAGAGCTGATTCTGAAAAAAAAAGTTTGTTCAAAACTGTTTATTACAGCCGAATTGTAAGACCTCAACAGCTTGGTCGCAGAATCGGACTTCTCATTGTTGGTCCTCTAAGCATAATCTACTGCTTTTGGCACTTCTCGTTATCGCTGTATTTAGTTGTTCAATACACGGAAAAAAATCCTATTCTATGTTTAAGAATAGGTCAATTCTTCAAAAAATAAACTTATTTTAAGGATAATCCCCTTCCCCTGAAAATAAACTATGTATGGTTCAAGTATACACTTATTCTTCACTTCTAATAAATCTTATCGTTGAGTCAGTAATTATAATACTTACTACAATAATATGTTATGCTTAGATACAAGAATACTGTAAAGATCGAAATAACCGAAGAGTATTATTAAAACAAGTAAACCTTTGTCTTAATACTAAGTTCGCAGTAAATGTTTTAAAGCAAGAAAAAATAATTCTTGGATCTAGTCGTATACCTTTGGTTCTATATGATCCTTTTTTTGAAATAAGCACACCTAATCTTGAACCATCAATTTTATTCTTACTCCAAGTTCTACTTATTCTTAATCGAAGTCGGTTATGATTGAATTTAGTAGATGTCGGTGGTACTGGTGGTAGTAGCAGAGGTTCAGCGGTATGCGCCGTATGCGGTAAATTACCCAGCACCTAGCGTCACGACGTGAGTGTTTCCTTAGCGTGTACATTGAGTTTTAAGGTAAGTTAATGTTCTTTATATTGTTATATTTATTATGGAACTGATGGTTATTATATTTTTCTAATGGGGCCTATAATAGAGGGGTTAAAAGAAGTTTACCACTTTGACTTACGCCGCCGTAGCTGGTATACGACGGTGAGTTTCTAACCCTGGGTGCCATGCCAGTACAAGGTGTAGAAAAATCAAGAGTTACGCTGCATAACATTTATATTATTGATAAAATAGTTTCATGGGAGTTGAAAAAGCATATTACCTTTCACTTGTTAAGTTTTATAGGTATGAGTTGATATACTAATAACATTACAATGTATTATTTAGTAAGTAAGTTTGTTTACTTTACTTGAACTTTTCTTGAAACAAATATTGTGATCCTTTGTTTATTTTCATTTATTTTTAGTTTTGTCACGAAATGTTCAAGCAAAAAACCAAAAAAGTTATGTTCAACAGTTATGTTATGTTTATTTGTGTTCTTGATGATTAAAAAAATAGTTATATTTTGTAGCTTTTATTTATTTCAATCAATACCAATATTACTGAAAACAATTACAAATATGTAATTCAATAAACCATAGCAATATTTGAACTAACCTAAACGATTATTTGTATCAAAACGAATATTTCTTCTAACAACCATTAAATAGATTTTGCGACAAGCCTACTTAACGCTTAGATCAAAATCTCATGTTTCTTAATGAAATAATAAAATATGCTCAAATCAAGAAAGATATGTCTTTCTCCAATAAAATATTATTCTTATTTAAAGGATAAATTGTTATCAATAGCAAGTATTACAATTTACTTAAATCAAATACTTCCAAAGTGTTAAACGAATAATGTAATCTGCTCATTTCAACAAGTGCTATTCTTGGTTCATGAACTGAAAACCATATAAAGAAAGTATTGCTTAATACTTATTTCAAGTATACACTACGATTGAGGATTATTAAGAATAGTTTATCATTGAAGTAAGATGTATCAACTTGATACTAGTGTAGATTTTTTTCCGTGTACCTTTTGGAATTAAAATCGTTCGCGCGCCTCAGCGTACATAGCAATATGCAGTTTTGTAAAAAGTAGCATAAGCTCAACTCTAAACGGTCTTTATACAGTTTTCATAAATAAATTAGATAATTATCAATTGCTTATCTTTGCTTACATTGATAGGATTGGATGGGCATGAACTATCAGGGCTGTGTCCGAACCATAGAGATAAAAGAGAGAGGGAGGTAACAATTAGAGAGAGGGGGTAATAAATTTTGTAGACGGAACCGGCCATATTGAGAAGCCACTTTTCGAACGCGTGTTTGCGATTGATTTAGTGAGAGAGCTAGCTACATAAAACAGCATCGATAAGGTACACGACATTTTGAGTTCATAACTGATTATAAAAAAATAACCCAACACCAAATGGCTATTCTGCCGGTTTGCATATGCCGGATATGTAAATGGCGGCCAGTTTTCCACATTGGAAAAACATGCCTGAAAAACCGATAAGGTACACTCGTGAAATTTTGTTCATGCGTTGCTTAGACCTTGACTAAGAGCAACAGTGGCAGAAAATTAGCAGGTCGGAAACCCTCGGCAGTCTTCTGCCGAGGGTTTCCTGAGGGTTAACTGAAAGTTACAGGGCGTTTTTCATGACCTTTTGCCGAGGGTTTTCCGACCTGATAATTTTCTGCCACTATCGCACCGCTCTTCCTTGAGGACCAAAGAATGTACGCAAAAAGTTTTTCGCGTGTACCTTATCGGTTTTTGCCATGGTAATTTTCCGCGACTTTGAATCATTTCTGCAGAGGGTTTTCCGACCTGCTAACTTTCTGCCATTGTTACACCGCTCTTACTCAAGGTCTAGGTCTAGACAATGCCTGAACAAAATTTCATCCGTGTACTTTATCGGTTTTTCGCCATTTACATATCCGGCCTATGCAAACCGGCAGAACAGCCATTTGGTGTTGAGTTCATGTTTTTACAATCAGCTATGAACTCAACTGTCGTGTACCTTATCGATACTGTTTTATGTAGCTAGCTCTTGGACTATTTCAAGTCGGCGATATGCAGAAGCCACTTTAGTCTGTGCTTTGGTCTATTTGTTCCAACCACATTTGTTACCTCCTCTCTCTTTTATCTCTATGGTCCGAACTGAAAAAGGTAACACAAACATTGAAAGAGGAGTCCGTCAGGGATGCGTCCTATCTCCATTGCTTTTAAACGTTTATGTAGAACATATAATCAGATCCATATGATTAAAGTTCCCGGATATTTTATTACTATGTTATATTTTATGTTGAAATAGCCATAACAATATTTAGCCTAAAAGCTAACAATTCTCATAAACTAGATTGGATCGAGAACTTTTTCTGATCTACATTACATTTTGAAACTTTTCGATAATTTTAGTACATAATTTAATTACTGGTATGTCACTCTAATATCACCTGAGGGGGACGTCTTAAGCAGGTCGTATTCTACTCGAGAAGACGTTGGTAATCTTCATTTTATTTTCTTAGGTTAACATTATTGAAAATAAAAACTTTTTTCACGCAATATTTTAGCTCCCCGAAAAGACCAGACATTTCGGCATAGCTCTATAACGTGAAATTACATGATAAACAAAAAAGTATCAGAAAACTTTTTGATGTGACGCTCAGTTGTCAAGCTAACGCCTTTTTCGCAAAATACATATTTCGATTTCGCCACACACTAATTGTTTCGTAAAAAAATTATAACAGGTTTTGCGTAAAATGGAAAAAGATATTCTAATTTCATATGATATCTAAGATCTATTAAAAAAATCTATCTAAAAAAATCAAACAATCTCCTACACGCAATGTAATGAAAAAAATTATCTCGCTTGACATTTATAAGTGCAAGAGCTGTAGATTTGATTCTATGAAACGTAACCATAAATTGACCATAAAATAACTATAAAATTGACCATATTAAGGTTATGGTCAAGTATGGTATTGAAGGTCGCTGTAAAACATTTTCTGCAATTAGAGAAAGTACAATAAGACTTCTTCAGTTGTGTTTTTTTTTTAAATTTAATTTGACACTTCAGTTTGTCAGTAAAATCAACGACGTGTTAATGTGTCACGTAAAAAATATATCAATAGTTGAATAAGAAGGACGTCAGAAAAAATGAAAGTTCGAACTTTGCTCATGCTACACACACACCTCACTACCTCTTCGGCACTTTCTCTAACGAAACGTGCTACAATGAATATATTTACGTATATATCCATATATATATATATGAAGCTTTTCTAAATTTAGTGGGTTTGAAAAAAAATGGCACCTTTGGCTATTCGAAAATTCTCATTTTAATCATACCATGGCAAGAAGGAAACCATTTTTCCGGTAAAATGTTTGTGTTATCTATGAGGCATTGACGTAACTTCAAAAATTTAATTATGAAATATCACATTGTTATTAAAAGGTGCGTAATATATTTATAAGTTAAGCCATCTGAATCTTTTTGGTTAACGAGACGTAAACAATTGAATGGTGTCGTCCGAGTTCTTAACCAAATTTAACGTTTTGTTCGCAATTTCAATTGTATTGTTTTTTTATTACTTTAGAATACCAGTAATTATTTATGGTAAATTAAAATTCTGAAAACATAATGAATGTGTTTCGCAACTTACTTTACTAAAACGCCACCGACGTTGTAGGTACATTTTTAATTTTCTCGAGCAATACCTTATTTTTTTTATTAAAACAAATTCCTATATTTAATAAATAACGAAAAAGTAGTCTATTCGTTTCATCGCACTTTTATATATCAGCAAATTTATTATTGTCACTGCATAATTTTTCTATTCGTTTGATGATTGTGCGGTTCACTTTGAACGTACATGAGTAGTAATAAGGAAGTGTTGGCAGGCATTCCTTCGGTAAGTCCAAATAGACGTTTCCTAATTTTTATGTTGCTAAATAAGGCCTATTATAATTTAGAAGAAAAATCACTTTCTAAGTGTTTTAAGTTTAGAAGTAAAATAAAATTGTGTAATATTCAGTGGATACCCTATTGGAGTTAATGTATCAAGAAATTACTTCCTTGGTTTTAATTACGCAATCGTGGTAATGAAATTTAGTGGAATTGTTTTAATTTACTTCATGGTGAAAATTAGGAATGGTATCCTAAACTTATACTTCTCTATCAGTATCGGCTTCTTAGAAATATTTCATTAAATTAGATCTATTTAACATCCTTAATTCGTATACGCAAGAAATTTTAGTCAAACCTTATAATTGTACACCCAAAAAATAGCAACGCGCCTCAAAAGTAATTGTTGTTAAGTTCAATTGTCCAAATATTTTATCAAGTGTAATATATATTTATAGTACTACTGCGATTCGATATTTTGTTTAAACGATCATTACTGTGTCAAATATGTTGTGTTCTTAAAATTTGGAGTAAGTCCTTGTTTAATTTAAAAATATAATTTTTCCGAATTTAAATGTATACCGTTTGGAAATATACATTAGCCATATTATTTTGAAAATATGTACTTGACGTTTTTAAATTACTTACAAGTTAAATAAATTGAAAACACATATTAAGATAAATATATAAGTAGTAAAATAAAGTCATTTTGACCACTTGGTCACAGTGTAACGTGTCGTATTACAATTGTGTAAAACAATACTTTGGAAGCATAGCTTTCTTATCGCGGGTTTCGCTTGAAGCGCTGTATCGGTGAGACGTGTTAACATCGAAAAACCGAACGATCCGGACCGCCAATTATCGCGCCGCCCCAGCTGTTTGGTGGCAACTCGTGTTACAATTGTTTCTATTGTTGGTTGCCTGCTCTAGGGGTAACGATTACGAGTGTGGCGCAATAGCGCCGCGCTAGCTACCATTCGTTTCTGTACATGTCGTATATATATCATTATATTATATAATATATATATATATATATATATTATATATATATATATATATATATATATATATATATATATATATATATATTATATAAGCAATGCTTCCCCTCTCGGTCATTTCTGGAGTGCCTCATTTCGTTTTTTTGTTGTTGTAGATTGACCACTGAAATAGTGACATATAATTCTTCGACTTATGTCACCTATTTAGTGGTGTTTATAGAACCTACTAAATTAACTTAAAATGTATACCGAAAATGTGACCTAATAAGTGAAACTAGGCTTGCATATTCCACCACATTGCTACCAGGAAGTAAACTATTATGATGGAAGAGATGTGGTACTACAGGCCCTGTTCTAAGTACTTGGTAGTTATTTTCTTCTATAATCAGTTATGGGGCTTGACACTATTATTGCGACTTAATAGAAATGCTATCTTGCTAAATTTTCACCTTATTTATCTGGTTTTCTTGAATGACCTCACCTAATTTACTGAACGATAACTCTATTTCTACATAGAGAGGTACACTTGACTTTGACTTTGGGAACAAAACATAAATTATTAGCTGGCGGTAAACTTGTATGTTCTTAAAGTTATTTGGGTGCTGTTTCTACAGGATTTGTCAAATTTTGCTGGGTTCATATATTCGCAAGGTATAATGGAAAGAACCAGTCTAGGATCCCCTTCCTGTAATTTTTAATATTTCGTCCTCAGGAAACAAAATTACACTAAAAACATTCCATAATTTCATTACACTCTACTTTCCTCTTCTTTTAATTCTTGGATAGCTCTCCGTTTACTTGAACAAGTTGACATTTAAGTATATGCTTTCACAACTTTAATTAATCTATTTGGTATGTTTAACTCACCAGCATTTCTATGCATATTCTACCAGCATGAAATATTTTGGAGTATACTGTGTCCCAGAAAGGACGCATCAGTTGGTGTAATTATCAAAAACTTTTGAAAATACCATAAAATTATATTTTGGGGTTCAGCCCTGCTCAATATAAAGTTATTTCACTCCAAATACGAACGAAATTGGTCGTATATGGAGTGTTTTACAGAGATTTTGTAACAAGTGATTAAATGCACAAGACTAAACTACTTTTATTAGTTACGATAGAAAGAAATGGTTCTCACATGGCCGGATAAAATATTCATGGCAACATTATCACCGTTTTATAAAATAAATGTAGTATTGAATGTGTAGGTATTAATGTTTTCTCTTATTAGTAAATATTTCTTTTGATTGTTTATTAGATGACAAATGTTTCTGAAAAATGCTTTTGAATACAACTAACTTTATTGAAACTATAAATAAATTTACTTATGTAATGTAACAACAACAAATTTATTCGGAATAAATAAAAACAACTTTGCTCGATGGATGTATCAGACTGAACAATTACTCTACAAACCGATGCACTCAAGGAAGTGCTCTTTAGGGCAATTTTAGATAAAAATAAAGAGTAAAGTGCCCCTTAGGGAGGTTTTAGAAAAAAATGTTTCAAATAAAAGTTATAACTATTAGCTAGGTTAGTTGAAACCTAAAATTTTTTAAGAATGTGTAAGTAAAGCCATTGTGGAGAAAATTGAGAAAAACTAAAAATTCCTTTGGGCCCTTCGCTGATCAGTCAAGATAGCTATAACGGCAATCAATAACTATTGAATAGTAAAGTAAATATACAAAGTTAAAAAAGAAACGTTTCACCAGTTTTTAACAAAAAAATTACAAGAGTAAAGTGCCCTTTGCCCTTAAATAATTCTGATGAAATTTATGTGTCGCGAATTTTCAAGGGACCAACCTAAATACAAAAATTCAAACTTTCCACTATTTATGGTTTCTGAGAGAACGTTGACCACATACATACATACATACACACATATACATACATACACACAGACATGTTTTGAAAAACATGTTTTTCGAACACAGGGGACCTCAAAACGTCCAGAAATGCCAATATCTTAAATTCAGAAAATCAGCACGATTACAATACTTTCTCTTATTTTGTGGGTATGAGGAAGTAAAAAATATTATTGGAAGTCGTTAACAATTTGCTTTATGTTACTATATTATCGTTCTAATCTTATCTGCAGTCCTAACTTAACGTAATGTAAATCATTAATTTCAATGTGCTAAAGTATTTATGAAAGACCAATCCCAAATATGTTACGTTGTGTAAAAGTGTTTCAAAATATTTGTTTAATAATTTTATCAAATTATATATTGAACTTTTCAAATTCAGTTTTATTAATGTTTCATGATAGCTGGAAAAAATAGTTAATTTAATTGTTACACCAATATATTTTAAATTTTTTTTCTAAACAGTTTAAATGTAATCTAAACATATTTCTACATATCACAGCCATTTTGAACTAACTCTATCCAATGAGACGTAGTAATTTAGTCGGGTGACCAAATATTTTATCAACCTATGAAAACACAGTGAAATATCTCAAGACGTTTTAAAAATGCATTAACAAAATCTTTTTAAGTCTTATAACAAGTGTATGCACAGATTTTTAATTTCATGAAACCTTTTTGTACAAGGTGGGACCTTTGGATATTTTAAGAAGAATTATGAAACAGTTCAACAATCATTTGCAAAATATTGCAGTACCTAAAGGCTTTTATCGCCTGTTTTGAGAGGGCAATAACACTTTTTCATCGACTTGGTCATTCTATTTAGATTATTTTTTTACTTCTACAGTTTCCGTGTCGTTCGCGTCTTCTATTGGAATTCCATTATCCAGTTTTCCTGCTTCCTGTTCTGGCTTTCATACTTTCTCTTACGTTAAGTAAACTCCCTACTGTGAAGATGCCATTTGTTCTGCCGCTAGTCTTTACAAACTATATCCAACTTTTTTCAGAAGTGTGAAGAGAAGAATCCCTAAAATGATTTGACATTATCCATTTTAAAGTAGCTCGTGGTGGTCACGGAATCCGAATCGAATTTTCTCCGGTTCGACGGAATTCAGCACACGGGAGAGGTTCCGTTTCATCGTATTCGGTGGAAGCGGTACCCTTTCCAAAAACGGAACCGTCCTGCAGCCGCCCCTCCACGCTCATCATTCAGGTCATCATTTCACCAATACACACATACGCCGATAATATTGCTTTCCTTCAATTTCTTCGTTACATTCGCCGTCCGAAAACCGAGAACCCAACACGCGGCACCAGGTACCACGTGAAGAAAGCCGCGCGATCATCTCGATGGACAATAGGGAAATCGTCGAGTGGGTGATTCGGCTTTTGGTTTAAATTATAATTTAACTTTTTCGGTATAGAACTGTGTGGTTGAAATGCTGGCGAGAAGTTGAACGTGTAAAGTTCTTTTTTCTCTAGGTCGTCTTGGCAGTAAGTTATTTTTATCAATGAAAATTATGCAATTTTCTACTATTTACAAGAAACGTCACGTTCTTTTAAGTATTAGAGTGACTTTTAATGTGAGGAAAACTATTACTAGCGTAAAAACTTGATCTTTAACACCAGAAATTTCTATCGTTGTCAAAACATGCACATATTTGAATAAATTTGAAACAAAAATTAACATTGTACGATTTTGTTACTAATGTTTTTTGTAGAATTTTAGTGGAATGTTCCATAAATTTTCATGGTGTTTGTAAATAATTTAATTGCTTATCAAAGATATTTAAAGATTTATTTCGCATACGATTGAAACAAATCTCATGGAGAAAAGAAGATCCTACTCCCCAAAACCATCAAAGTGGATTTTTAACGCATACTATTGTAATAATGCAGTGTTCATTCTTTACTTATTGTATTCCATACATCGACTCCACCTCCGAATAAAAATAATTTGTAAATTTTTGTCAACTGTTACATTAACTTCTGTTGCGTTATTACTTTATGGCTTGTATACATATATATGTATACAAACATACAATACGTACCTACATATATATAGTACACATTTTCCTATTCAGGTAGTAGTTAAAACTTCTTCTGCATTTAAAAATTTCTTTTATAGTTGTCTTTCAATCAATGCATCTATCATAAAACAAAAGATAACCATTCAAGCTTTTACTTTAATCCATTAATTTATTCCGTACAGAAATATTCAATTAGACAAGGTTTCTATTTCAGATAGTCATTGAAATGTTGTGTCACTTTAGAATTTAGGACATTGTTTCCCATTGACTAATAAAATAAAAATGTTTATGGGAATTTCATACATTTTTTAAACGAATAAATTTATTATACATATTTTTTATTTTTATCTTAGGGAGCAAGTACGTTTGGTTGCATTATCAAGTCAGATGATGACCTTGCTGTGCATCTGCAATCTGCATTGTCTTGAACGTTATTTGTTTCGTCAGTTCCCTTTGTGTTTAATCTAAAATTTCACTTTTTCCACCATCACTTTAGTTTTTAATGGAAAAACTATATTGAAACCGTACGTCTTATACGTTTTTAGTGTAAAATGAAGAAACAATTGTTAGGTTTTCTAGATTTCACGCAATATCTCACGAATGTGTTTTCTAATCATCCTCCAATTTCATTTCAATGATCTCCCAGTATCCAAGTTCATTTCGAAATTTTCGACGATGACATATAATGAAACGGTGTTCTCGTATATTGTCGAATTAAATTTCAATTTGGTCCCTAATTTCCATTGCTTATATTTTCACGAAATCACTAGCATCGATTGGCCTGCAATTGAGGGTCAAAGTTGACCAAAAATATTCTAACATATCTTTCATTAATAATTTTTAAATTTCTTCATTGTGGTGACCGAAATTCTATAGTTTCCCGTCCCACGTTCAGTTCTTCTTGTTAGTCAAAGTCCTTGAGGATACATCTGTTGGGATCGACAGATAAAATCCTTCGCACTGTAGTTGTATTGCCATTATTTTTGTTTAGTAATCCAGCTACCCCAATTCTGATGCGGTTCAGCACTCCCTAGGTGTTCCTGTCAGTAGGAGCACCGTTGGGTGGTTCCTCTATAATTGGGCATTTACCACGAGGTTCGTGTAGCGCGTTGCTCAGAAAATGGTGTCAATATTTCAATTCACTTTGGCCAAACTCACTACCAAATAGTGAGGCAACGATAATTGAAGGTTTGTTTAAACTTCTCGGGGTACTCACGGGCTGCTCTATATGCTTTGTGTTCTGTAAAGCTTGCGATTTTGTTGTGGGTCTCTAGTGGGATTGGTTTCATACCTATAGCCTGTGACTATCCTGCCATTTTTCAATAGGCTGATGTTGATCATTTTGGCGCAAATACATCTGGACCACACTAGGCAAGCATATTGTTGAATAGCAGAGGAATTAGGCACAGGTTTTTAACTACGTTTGGCTATGCTCCTTGTTTGCTGTCTGTATATTTCCTTGGTATGGAGTTTCTAACTTTTTACTTTTTTCGAAGTCGTACCTGTAGATCAGTGTTTGGTTCGGTACAATGCCGAGATCAGTAGACCTTTATAAGTGATCTATTTAATGTAAAATTGAACCTTCAATTAGCTTGGCGTGTATCGAGTTGGAAAGCTCAGACTACAGTTTTGGTAGGATTGAGTTTAAGAAATTATTTTGATAATAAACCGATAGTGTTTTTAGAGAGTTCTTATCTTTACTTTCCTTTCGCTGTTATCGCCAAGTCGTCTGCTCATGCAAAGATTTGAATATTTTCGGGTATTGGTTGGTAGGGTAAGTGAAAAAGAATTGATGTTAGGACGATTTCTAAAGTAGTCCGATGTTTTGGTACCAACAAAGAATTATCTATTTTATCATTGCATTATTTTGGCGAAGTGGAATATTTTACAGTTTTCGTAGACCTTAAACAGTAGTTTTTTGCAATTGTGTCGCATGCGAAGCTCAGAAGAACTACGGCTTACGTCACAGAGCTGGTTCTGCAATGAGCTGGTTCTCATATATGGTTATAATATGGTCCATTAGCGTTTCGCCTGAGCATGATTTTTCAGTCGGCTTGATGTGGGTTCGCTTGGAATTTACGATCTTTCCAATCCTCTAAAGGATCACTCTTTCGTAAAGCTGAAAATGGTGACAGAAAAGGGATGTAGCACAATGCTGTTCCACACAAATATCTTCAATACCCGTGGCTTCCTCGTTGGGGCGTGTTGTTTGGATGTTTCTTTAGCGGTGAAAAGTTTTTTGAACTTTGCACCCTCAGTTGGGCCCGATCGGTTGATTTGTTTGTTGACGTTCGGTGTTATACTTACATTTAGATTAGTAACTTGTTCGGTATTGTTTTGGCGGTACCATCGAATTTCAATAGGCTTCAAATTACCTCGCTGCTATAGGACACGGGTTTCTCATTTAATGGTTCTTTAGTACAGAGTTCAACAATGTGTAGAATCATTGTATTATCTGAGCTGGTCCAGCTCTTGGGAGTATCCTGATCAGCTAGCTTTTTTAAAGTCGAATTTCCTGTGTGAAGGTATTTTGATTACGTTTATTGCTAGTTTGACTTGTATTTCAATGGATCACTGTTGCATTTTCTAAATGGCGTTGTGCATATTTTTACTGCAAGTGTCCTGGATATTGCGGCTGGTACAGCAGTTTGGTACATCAGGGTTGTAGCATCTCTTCGACCCTGAAGGTGTGAGAGGTTATCAAAAATAATAGTTTCTGTAGTGAGGTTAGGTACCATATGAAGGTTCTTAATGTTACGTTGACTTGAGGGGCCCAAATTGAGATAATAAAAGATAGAAATGTTATTTTTGTTATTGTCCCTGATATTTGTTGTCCGAATTAATGTTCTTCAAACACAGATTTTTTGGGAGTATTATCTGTTTGAATTTGTTTTAAAACCCCCAAAAATTGTATTGGAGTAACAAACATTGCAAAGTTATCAGGACGTAGGTACATTTAATTTATTCACTATGCAAGCAATCATTACTAAATGTACTTAGCCTGAGTATCAAGTACCGTTCTAATAACTTTCTATATTACGAACCAGTCATTATAACATGCTTTCAACAATTTATTTGTTTATTTTTTACTTAAATCTTAATCTCTCAATTTTTTTTCCAATTATTCTCCAATAACTCAATAAATTCACGTCAATCCAATTGTAATGATAGGTTTTTCCTTCACAACAATTTCATGCTCGGACACTTCTCCCCCAAGTAAACATTTACACTTCCCGAGAATATTATTTCGAAATCGCAAGGTGAAGCCATTAGCGAAGAAAGCGATCTTTCAAGAAAAATCCGGCGTAACGTGTTCTACGCATCTGGTGAAAGTGAAAGTCTGCATTTTTATTCGATTCTCTTTCCTGTCGGTCCACATGCTACACGTACCGATAGCCAATTACTGCGATTAATTATTTTGTTTTTATTTTTATTTTATAAAAGTTTACGGTTCGGTGAAATTTCGGCGTGGTTGTTTATAGGTTGAGAAGAAAGTTCGGCGCGAATGGTCTTAAACAGGGTACGAATGGGAGTGAGACGTTGATTAGACGCTGGGATAAACCGAAGAGGAAAATTCAGTTTATTTCTTTCATTATAGAAATCTAAAATTGATAAAAATTGAGCAAACAACTATGTGCATAGATTTTCTTGGAATTTTCTTACTTCTAATCATTTTTACTGGATAAAAAACTGCCATGATTATTAAATTTGTGTCGTAAGTTAAATTTCTCGATTTTGTCGAAAACACTGCCAAAATAAGATGGGCTTAACTCATGAAAAAGATTTAGATCGACAATCTATTCATACTTCATTTTCGTGATCTTGTTTCATAACACTGGTTGGTCCATAATTCACTTCACTGATATGTGATTAATATTTCCAAAGATAATCAAAGTCTTTGATATTTCCAATAGAAATATCACCTCATAAAAGCAGTTTTTTAAGAATTGAAATCTACACATAACGATTAAGAACTTTTCAGAAATTAAGAAATTATTTCAAGAAGAGGACCTTGCGTTTTGTACATATATCATAAAATTTCAATATTAAAATTTTACAAGAAACTATAGTACACAGGCTCAAATTAGCGCTAGTATTCACAATAAAAAGTTGTTTCTTGTTTAAATCAGCATGAACAAATTTCCATACTATTTCAGAAAATTGTTAAATCATCACGCGAACCATTCAAGTTCAATACCCTCTCTCTCTCATGTAACTTCCCTGCTAATTTCACTTTTGCTAGCCGGTACCATTTTACCCAAATACGATCTAAAGTTCAACTTTCACTGATCTCTGTTCAGTAACTAATAATCTTTAGTTTTCACTTCGGTGTTTATAATATTTTATTTTTTTAAGCAATCGGCGGTTAGACTTTATCTTTCAATCGTTGGCACGCAAGTCTAAATAGTTTGCTTGTAGATTTTATATTTGTTTATCGAAGGAAAAAAACGCTACGTTCATTCCAATTATAAGTTATTAATTGTAAATGCTATCTACTGTTTTCTTATGTTATAGTTATTATACTTAGATACGGATATTAATGCAATTACTTATTATTATCCGAATCTAATCACTATAGTCAATCATTTCTATGTGTTACCAAATATTATCGATAATATTTTTCTAAATATTAGTAAACATGAAAAGGGAATAAGATGTGTAATTTAATTAGTTCAACTTTATTTGTTATAAACCACTGTTGTAGTCCACTCTTCAACATCGCTATTTTTCTTTCAGAATTAAATAAGAACAAAAAACCATGGCACATGTGATAAATTCTACTCAAACTTTAGTAAGTAAGGTGTACGATTACTACCTATGGACGTTATCTTTGTCAGGTGAGGCGATTACACAAAACTCCTTTTCGATATAAAATGTGTAATTTTTGTATCTGTTCTTAGATCAACGGACGAAAGGATGGCCCTTAGTTGATTCCCCAGTACCTACATTATTTTATATCGCTTTATATTTGTTCTTGGTGTGGATAGGACCGAAATTCATGGCAAATAGAAAAGCGTTTCAACTGAAATGGTTGCTGGTACCTTACAACATCAGCATGGCCGTTTTAAACGCCTACATTGCCGCACAGGTAAGCCAACAATGCGTGATATTGAAATGAGTCGGATAGTTATGGAAGGATGCCTGTTTTCCTTAATGGATGAACTCTAGGATTTGATTGAAGGTGTTGAAGAAAGTTCTGAGTTGTATGTTAGAAATACACAATGCTTCATCAACGATCCTTATCTAAGAATCAACGTACTGTATTAAAAAAGAAAGGAAAATTGGTTGAACGTCCAATTGCGGAATTATAAAGATGTAGTTCCTATATTTTTCAAATAATATCAGTTTAAAAGTAGTAGAATCGATTCAAATTTTAAACATTTGATCTACAATCTACCTTTTTTTATTTGAAATACATACTTCACACCATAAAACGCCGAATGTGCATTTTTATTATAAATAACACCTGTTTGGGACGATTAATATCAACTATCAGTCTACAGTGAAAATTAATTTTTATGAAGAAAAGAGAACTGGATTAAAATTTAATGAGATTAAAACCAATTGTATAAAAAATCAGGGCGTTCAAATATTATAAGATATAACAGCAAAAGCAAAAACGGATATTGTGTAAAAATGCCAAATGCTTCTAGAACGTAAATATCGACATTATAGTGTTATGCCATTATTGGAATAAAAACTAGTAAATTGTGGTATTTACTAGACCATTCCTCGATTGTAAGGAAAGTTGAGGTATAAGTATGAAGTGTATCATCAATAAAGACACCATTAGTGATATCATTTGATATGATACTTTCGTAAAGGTTTTTTAATTACACACAACAGTAAGAAATATTACTGATTACATGTTGATTTTTTTCTAAAATGCAAGTACTGTTTTCTTGATTTTATGTGCTCCTATTCTAATAATACTATTTCAAGATTTATTAATGAAAGTTCCATTGTACATATACTCATATATAATAATATAATATTTAATTTTATGTCTCTTGGAGGTATATGTTAAGTAGTCATTTCACGAAAACAACCCCATCTTTTTCGGTAATCTACGAGGTACTTCACTCGACATCAAGTTTGTAAATTAATCCATTTGAAAAAACATTCTTTGAATCTAAAATAAATGCTGACATGCTAAGTGCCATTAGGCGTGTGGATATAGACTTTAAAAACGAGGCATTTAATAAAATCTTCACTTGGAATCAACTTGTATTTTAAAACTGGGAGCGCTCCAAATTTTGCTGATAAAGTTGCAAAAGATGGACTTTGCAACTTCTTACTTGAACGAAAAGTTAGTATTTGAAAACCAAGTACGAATTGATTTTGAGGACGTTCAGCTATAGCTTGAAGGGCTAGAGGGACTTAGTTGGTCCTTGAGAAACATCTAGGTCATATAAGCCTTCGTACATTTAATTCAAAAACCGTTGTTCAGATACAATGTTCACCATACGATGTCTTTTAGCTTTTCACCGCCTCCCTGCGACTGAAGTATAGCTACATATGCGAGCCGTGCAGGCAGCGTTACCACCCGGACGAGCTACAAATCACTAACGCGGTGTGGTGGTACTATTTCTCGAAGCTGCTAGAGTTCTGCGACACTTTCTTCTTCATACTGAGGAAGAAGAACAACCAACTGAGCTTCCTCCACGTCTATCATCACGCTACAATGCTAGCGTTCTGGTGGATCGGAATTAAGTGGGTGCCGAGCGGATCCAGTGAGTACTCCATAACAATTGTTTTCTTGACGAGGCGAACAAATTGTTAAACTTAATTAACTATACAAACTTACCTATTGAACTAAATTATTATTCTCGACAAAGCCATTATAGTAGACTTTGTGCATCGTGCCCATTATCCGCTGACTTTGCTTTTACAAATAAATTATTAAAATTCAATTATAAAAAGGGACATATATAATTAAATGATTCCAACTAATAGTTGACAAATTACAATGGTATGAATGGGGAAAATACATGAACAAATTACACAAAAAAATGCCGAACACAATCGTAACGCTATCAGTGAAAAATTGTGAATTCGTACCATCTAGATCCTTTTCTAGCTTTAATGCTTCCATTCACCTGGGCATGCAATTAAGGAAATTTTGAACGGTCTCCCGGGAAACGTTCTATTAGACAAGAGCGATTTGTTCAAGTTTCCTAAGATTCATAGGAGCATCTGCTATAGTCGATGTAAAAAGGATAGATAGTAATAAACCTTCATTAAATATGCAAAAGCCATACAAGGTGGTCTCCATAATTTTCGTATACCTTCAATGGTTTTGCTGAGTTGACCAGTCTAATTCACTCTGTAGGGATTATTAAAGGTCGGAATACAATAGAAATGGCTCGGCTTACCGTAGATAATTGACATCATGAGCGTACTTTCAGGTATAAGAGTACCTACTTAAAAATGCATTTATGAAATTTTAATGATAGGATTGCTGTAAATGCAACGAAAGATTATTTGAATAGGCATACAAATTTATTGAACATAAAAGTACAATAGTTACATAATTTTATTCAAAAAAATAATGGATAAATTACTGTTTATCGGAAAGCGACAAATCTTTCGTCGTTTCCTACTTTTATAATCAGTGGTTCGATCGTTTCATATATACAGTAATCTAGATTCCACATTCTTTCCTCAATTTCCATCACATGTGCAATACATTTGGACCACTTTTCTCCATTTATATCGCTTAGGGCTTTCTCCAACAGCAAGTGAAGATCATTCATCTTGAATGTGTATTATGTCTTGCCACGTAACCTTTTACTTGTGCCCATATTACTTCTATTGGGTTGACTTCACAGTGGTATGGTGGCAGTCTAAGTACAGTCACATTACGTTCTTTTGCCATTTCATCAATAACGCATTTGGAAAATTGCTGTTTATGTTCCTGGGCTATTACAAGAAGTTCTTTTTTCACCATATTCTCTTAGAAGCTTTTTCCATAAACCACCGGATGATATCTGCTTTTCTCCAGGAACTAGTTGGTAACTTTTGTCATTTTCTGGAATGGTAGTTGGCGTTGTCCATGTCGATTACAGAACCTGCAGGATTTAGATCCAACATTTGTTGAAAATATTCTTCAAATACCTCGGCATCCATCTCTTCATGATAATCAACAGTACGTTTAGACAGGAATGTTAATAAATCACCTCCTACGAATCTCTCACTACTGCAGATATGTGTGATTATGAGCCATCTTCCTTTTACTGAGGGTGCTTTTAGGCCACTTTACTAATAAAATTCTTAAATCATTAGAACTTCGAAACATTTAACGATTTTGGGATAACTATTTACTGCACGCCTCTGGATCACCCGTCAAAGGTTATTTAGTACTCTCTCTCCTTTTCAAATCGACTATAGCTTAGTTATCTTAGATATGTTCTTAGTCATCTTAAATATCTTGTTTAGTGATGCCTAACTGATCGTTTTAGTGCGTCTCATAGATGATCAAATGCGTTCATATCTGGCCTTCTCGGTTGCCAGTCCACAATTGGAGTATTTACAAATCTCTCAGCTTTCAGCAACGTAGTGTCGGGCGATATCTTGGATAAAAATGAAATTATCAGTTACAAAGGGAGCAAATGATATGTTCTGCTATGATTTTTTTTATGTAGACATGTGAATTTATGATTCTCCCCCGATAGCAACTAAATTCGTATGACCTTCGAAACAAATTACTTCACACTACCTCCAAACATAATTAAACCACCAAAAAATGAAATCCTCGGAGAGATATCGCAGCCAAGATCTCTCTGTCCTGGCCTCTTCCAGACTCGACGTCCATCCCACTAATTGAGACTTATTAAAACAAAAATAGAGCAAAACTCTCATACAGTCGTCAATGGTTGAACTTACGTGTTCTCTTGCAAAACGACGTCTAGTAACTGAATGTTCCTTAGCTAGCAGTTGTGCAATAATTGGTCTTCTACTGTCCAATGCCTCTTTATTAAGCCTTTCTGCTGGTCGTTCGGCCAGATATTACTGGCCAAAATATTTAATAATTATTTCTTGCGCTTTATCCTAACTAGTAGAACGCCGGTTTCTTATCATTGTTAAAGGCCTTGTCCTGGAGTTCTACAGTTACTTCCAAGTTCACTGAATCGTGTGACTATTTGACCAAATGTTGGCTGTTTTACTCCGAACAAATTAGCCATACATGGCTGGTTATATACCTCATTAATTAGAGTTATTGTTTTCACCACCTCGTCTTTAGATAATCAATACTAAATCAAATCAAACAAACAAAGTAATCAAAACAATACTGCAGTGGGAACAAAAAATTGGAAATTATTGTGACAAGTTTCTGAAAAGTTATATTTTTGTAGTCATAAGTAAAATCGTTTGGGTCACTAAAAAGAAAAAATACGTCAATGATTTAGGAAAACTATTCGGTTTTACTGCATCATCATTAATCAACTGCAATTGCTATTCCCTAACAATTTTGGGTACCGACATAGTATGTTTAATGATTTACAACCTCAATGATGAAAAGTCTTGCCGAAGCAGTTTGTCCAAGACTTTATTGGCGATTTATATGTTTCAGCAGTAAATGAAATGCTCATTCAATTAATCAGTCAATTTAGGTATTTCAATAAAATATAATATTGTGTTTTCATGAGGTTATCTCATTTTTTTGAGAAGAATCATTTTAATACAATTCACGGTGTAAGAGAAGCCATTACAGTTAAATAAAAAAGAGCTTAAAAATTTCGTATCTTTTAAAGGACGACTCCAAAAATAACCAGAAGCTATACACGGATACTTAGAGCTTCCGATGGGTTTAATTCAATAATAAAATGAGTTGTTTCGAAATGTATGGAGTTGTCAGATTTGGTATTTAATGGTCCTAGTTAGTATTATTTCCAATATTTCCATTTCTTTCTATTTGATTTGAACAGCTATACTTCTCCAATTAATAAACATTGAACAAAGGTGTTTTAGTATCATTTCTATCGCTTCATTATTATAATAACTTGGTAATCGAAAACACGGGCTAGTTACTATGTTATGTACTTCGTATATGGCATATCATGCTTTCAGGAGACCTGTATTTCTTGTGAAAGATTGTAAAATGTTTTTTTTTCCGAATACTAGTTCAAAAATGAATGAAACAAATTTAGGATTATTTAAACAGGATTTACAAAGATGATTTAAACATGTTCCACTCAATGGACCGTAGCAATGGACCAGATGCAATACACCTAATAAAAGAAATACACTTTCTAACCTTCCCCTATATGATGAAAAATTAATGTGTTACTAATTATTCATATTTCGATGTAAATCAGACATCCCAATATCCCTAGATTAATTTATTTTTAATTCTTGTTTATCATAATTATTTCCAGCGTTTTTGCCGGCTATGGTTAACTCTGGCATACACGTGCTCATGTACACGTACTACGGTCTAGCAGCCCTCGGTCCTCAAATAGCACAACGTCTTTGGTGGAAGAAATATATCACTATATTGCAATTGGTAAGTGTTGATTTCTGCGTGACATTTAATAGTAGCCATATTACGGCATTTAATCCCTAAGGTATGTTGATAGCTTCAATCCGAAGTTCATTTATTTCTCGTTTTTAAGACATAATATTTTGATTTGATTTTTGGATATGTTATACTTATTATATGTTGTACTTATTATATCTCGTCTGGATCTGAACTGTTATCAGATATTAATTAAATAGTGTGTTGTAAATTGAACATTAATTCAATTTCAGATTCAGTTCACCTGTGCCTTGATCCTAGGAGCAAACGGAATCAGAATGGGATGCCAATTTCCATTATGGATGCATTACACGCTCATCATATACATGTTGTCATTTATCGTACTTTTTGGAAACTTTTACATCAACGCTTACAGGGAAAGGGTATGTAGACCCCGCAATATATATAAATTTTTAACTTATTGATTGGAAAACAGGTACTATCTAAAAGACAGTTTTAATGTACAAATGGTAGGTAGGTAGTACTTCTCTTCATTTTTTTTTTAGTTTCTCATGTGGGATACCCATATAAGAGAAAGTATTGTTATCGTACTGATTTTCGGAATTTGAGACATTGGTATTTCTGGACGTTTTGAAGTCCCCTGAGTTCGAAAAACATGTTTTTGGAAACATGCCTGTGTGTGTATGTATGTATAGTGCGCGTTGCAAATTATTCGGTGTGTGCATGTATATGTGTATGCAGTGGCGTATTAACCCAGCTCCGGGCCTGTGTTCCAAAAATTTCCGCCTCACACAATGATAATTTTTTTAAATTTTCCCCCCAAACGACCGGGCCCCTAACGGGGTCCGGGCCCGTGTTCCCGGAACACACGGAACACTGCTAGATACGCCACTGTGTGTATGTGGTCAACATTCTTTCAGAAACTATAAATAGTGGAAAGTTCAAATTTTAGACTGGGTTTCTAGAATACTCGTGACCACATAAATTTTATCAGAATCAATTAAGGGTAAAGGGCACTTTACTCCTGTCATTTTTAGGTTTTATTGGATTATCTCAAAAACTGGTTCAACGCTTTTTTCTTTAAATTTGTATATTTATTTTACTGTTCAGTTCTTATCAATTACATCTATCATTATCTTGACTGATCTTCTGCGAAGGACCCTTTATTCCTGTGAATTTTCAGTTTTTCTCAATTTTCTCCAAAACGGCCTTCCCGATTCTTACTAAGTTTTAGATTTGAACTGACCTAACTAATGGCTACAACTTTTACTCAAAATATTTTTTCCTAAAATCTCCATAAAGGGAAGTTTTCTCTTGAGTTTTTTCAATTTTTCAATTTTTTTATAGGCTTTGAATGTTTATATCTGAATTATAAAATTCAGATATTTATATCTGAAATTTATATCTGAATTAGCGTTTTAAATATACATAATTTTTATTTGAAACATTTTTATCTAAAATTGCCCTAAAGGACACTTCCTTAAGTGCATCGGTTTGTAGTGTAATTGTTAAGTCTGATACATCTCCATCAAGTAAAGTTGTTTTTATTTATTCCAAGTCGATGATTGGATTCTTATACGGACATTAAAATTTGTTGTTGTTATATTACATAAGTAAATTTATTTATCGTTTCGATAAAGTTAGTTGTATTCAAAGACACTTTTTAGAAACCATCGTCATGTAGCAAACAACCAAAAGAAATATTTACTAATAAGAAAAAATGTTAATATTCCATAATAAATTTATTTTATAAAACGGTGATAATGTTGCCATGAATATTTTGTCCGGCCATATGAGAAAGTCTTACGATGTTACACATCGCCATTTTATTTTTGTTATTAAGGTTAATAACATTCAATGAATGTGGAACAAATATTTTAAATGGTATTTTCCATATATTTACGACTTTCCTTTAATAACTGGATTAATAAATAGATATTCAATTATGACTCTAAAAATAATTGGCTTTTTTAAATATTCGAACTGGTATTTTAATTTTTATTCAATAAATTGATAAAAAAGTATTAGAAACTTTTCCAAATTGAAATATTTTAGGTGGTAATTAACTGAACGTGAAACAATTGTATAATTTGTTTTGTCAGTTTAGCCACATTTTTTTAATATCCAGGGTATTTAAGAGTATTACATTTATTACGTTTGATTGTTTAGTAACTGGGCTAAATTGTATTTCGTTCAAAATTCCCTCATTAAATCGACGTCTTTCATGGCATAACTTTGAGGATAATTTTTTTTCTAAAATCTCACTTGAAATATCTTTGCTTATTAAACATATTACATAGGGCATTAATTTTTGTTTATACATTTTACAATAATATGTTTATAAATACAGTTCAGAGCTTAGTAACTTGGTTCTTAATTCCTGCTAATCGCATTAAATTTTCTTCTAGGGCTTTTACGGCATGGACGTCGGATGCGGTCAGGGTAACGCCTACAACATCCTCTCCTCTAATGTGAAAACTCAGTCGCACGATGGTGTGCAGTACGAAGAGGATAAGAAGTATTCTTAAGTATTATAAAGTTCCAGTTACCAGGGTGATCAAATTACTTTCATTTATATACAGTATATATACAAAAGTATACATAATATATTGGTATCTAGTTTGTTAAGCTAATTTTTTCTTCCCTTTGAAGTAATTAGATAGGTTAGTAAAATTCTAGGAAAGTTTTCCCACCGACTAAACTGAAGTCTTCCTGATTTACGTAATGTTAAGTTTGTATTTTTCTCATATAGTTGTTTTGTTGAACGTTGTTAAGTTTGCTGTTTATTTGATTTTATTTAAATGATAACTGAGAGTCAATTATATTGCGTAGATTATGCCTAGAATCAAAAACTACAAACCGAAATGAAAATGTTTGGACAATATCTGATTACCTAATTTCATTTCAAAATTCTATTGCCATGTGATATCTAGTGAATCTTTTTTAAAATGTTTTTCTTGAAAACACTGCCAACTTTGACAATGATGAGATCTGAAAAATTTTGTACTTTACACTGTATTATTTTATATGTAGCGTAAGAGGATTCTAAAGTGTTGTCATTGGAAATATGTGAAGTGTATTGTACTGCTACGTTTTTATGATTTTTCAAATGGGCACTGCTTGTAATCGATTTTGACAATATCAATAACAATATGACAAGTTATCGACGTTGTGTGGAACGGAAATAAAAGTGATTTACAATATGTACTGCATTTTAATAACCTCAAACCTACACAAACATAAAAAAATCGTAACATGCTGTCTAGAAAGTATGGTTTTCATTAATTGCTCGAGTATCGATAGGATTAGATCAATTTCTTGCAAAAGCCATTCAAAGTGTTTTATGAAATACAGAGATAAGAAATAAGTTGTTATTTAAAAAAAAAATGCATAGAAGGGACAAAAAAATGTTTACTAGTCTCGTGTAATATTCTGTATTTCATGCCAATGCACTGAAGGGAATGTATAGTGATTATTAGTGTTTAGTACTTAAATTTTTGTCATATTACTTCTCTTCTTTTATGTTTATTTTAACCAAAGTAATTTCTAAACATTGTAACGAAAGCTCGACTAATCTTAAGCTGAGTATAGACTTCGAGCTTGGCGGCTCATGAACCGCTAATAAAATTACTGAGTGCCCGAGCCTCCCATGAGCATTATAAGAGTCGATATTGATCGCGACCCCACGGCGCTCAGTTTGTGTCGTTTTTATTTTGAATAAGATGTGTGAAGAAAAAAGTCAGTATTGGTCTAGTATCTTTCCTCTACTAAAACTGACACCTGACACTGAGTATCCCTTTGTGTTCGTCAGAAAAACGACTCCAGACGGCTCACATCGGCTTAGAAGAAGTTCAAACTGCGTTCAGAACTCCTTCCACTATTGCGATATTTGTTCTGTAAGCGGCTCATCAGCCGCTCATATCGGAAGAGTATACGCAGCTTAAGAAACACAGCTCCAGGTTTACATACCACCCGTACTCAACGGAGAATCAGTAAGAATATGATATAAATTAGTACTCAAGGCGAAATCAATTAGTCTTTAGTGTTATAAACTAGTGTTACAATGTAGTAGTAAAATAGTTAAATTAGTTCTTAATAAACAAACTAGGTGAAGTAACAACAGTTTTTAGGATATTGACCAGCGTATAACGTAATTTGTATAAATTAATTCTAAACATTATTTTTCTGTAAACATAGTTTAAATTCGCCTTAATTAAGAGTACGTTATAAATTATTACTAACTTAGTAATACAATTATCGGCTGATTTTTCTATTAGTGTTCTCATAGTTTGTAGATGGTCAATGGTGCTAAACCCCCTGCGAAACCCCGCCTGCTCCACCGGCTGATACTTATCGAATTTGTTGCTTAGCCTGTTGGTGATAATCTT
The DNA here is from genome assembly GCA_946251905.1 of Cryptocephalus moraei. Lineage (NCBI taxonomy): Eukaryota > Metazoa > Arthropoda > Insecta > Coleoptera > Chrysomelidae > Cryptocephalus > Cryptocephalus moraei. The sequence goes on along the minus strand of OX276454.1, from coordinate 34,413,463 downwards.
GGTGAGTAACTTGTACATGTGAGATAGAAGGCTGATTGGTCGATAATTCTCAATATTGCCACTGTCCCCTTTTTTGAAAAGCAGAATTACTTCTGCATTCTGCCATCCATCTGGGATTTGGCCCTCCTGAAGACAATTATTCAGAAGAATCTGTAGAGGCCTCTCGATCAATTCACCCCATAACTTAAACATTTCACTAGTGATTCTGTCCTCACCCGGGCTTTTTCGGTTTTTCATCATCTTCAGAGCAGCCCTTATTTCTTGTCGAGATGTCTCTGGAATATCCTCAGATCCCACATAGAAAAATCAGCCGAGTACAATGTACCACTGTATATGGCATTCATAGATTTCCATAAGGCGTTTGATTCTATTGAAACGTGGGCATTTACACAGGCAATGGACGATGCAAGAATAGATTCTCGCTACACCAACTTACTGAAATATATATATATATATATATATATATATATATATATATATATATGGTACGTTCCACGCCGAATTTAGATTTTTTTTTTAGATTTGGCCCAAAATCAACTAAAACGGTCCTTTTGGGCCCCTGAAACTACCCCTAAATTTTTAGGGCCCCAAGTGGAATTCAAGTTATGGACAATGGAAAATTGAAATTTTCAGGTTCGGCTCCAAAACCAAAAATTTTCAACCATCCATAACTTGTAAAAATACCCATTTTCATGAAAAAAGTTTTAGACAGAAGTTGTTTGCAATGCTTTAAACTTTTGGAAACTGTTAAAAAAAAGTTCATCCGACATGGTTCACTATTGACTAGTCTTGGCGCCATTAGTCGTCAGGCCGTCAAAAAAAAACATTATCAGCTTTCCTGACCAAAAAAATCAGGAGCGTATCTGGATTAGATACAAAACTTTTCAGACCAGACAAAAGTTAGCCAGACCTAAGGGCTCCGAGAAAAAAAATGGTTTTCAGGTTCAGCTTCAAAATCAAAAATTTTCAACCATCCATAACTTGTAAAAATACCCATTTTTATGAAAAAAGTTTTAGACAAAAGTTGTTTGCAATGCTTTAAACTTTTGGAAACTGTTAAAAAAAAGTTCATCCGACATGGTTCACTATTGACTAGTCTTGGCGCCATTAGTCGTCAGGCCGCCAAAAAAAAACATTGTCAGCTTTCCTGACCAAAAAAATCAGGAGCGTAGCTGGATTCGATACAAAACTTTTAAGCCCAAACAGAAGTTAGCCAGACCAAAGGGCTCCGAGAAAAAAAAAGGTAAAATTCGGCAAAAATCCCTTGATTAAAAAAAGTTCCATTGAGCCCCCAAAAATCCACTGTTTGCCAGTCAATATCAAACCATGAGCGACATTTTTTCTAGAAGTTGCTGGGGATCAACATCACTAAGGTTGGCATGCTATTTTCATATAAGTAGAGCATTTTCCAAGTCCCCGGCGGCTAAAAACTCAAAATTCCTCAAAATACTTGAATTTTGAGCCCAGACGACTTCGCTTGACGCATATTTTTTATCCAAGAGGCGACTCTCACCCAAATTATTGCTCTTGTTGATGATTTTGAAGGTCCACAACGGCTGACGACGACGCTGAAGCAACCTTCCACAAGAATTGTTCTGGAAATTTGAATTTTCAATACAAATCTTCAAATTTGGGACCAGCCCTTAGGTCTGGCTAACTTCTGTTTGGGCTCAAAAGTTTTATTTCAGATCCAGCTACGCTCCTGATTTTTTTGGTCAGGGAAGCTGATAATGGTTTTTTTTTGCTGCCTGACGACTAATGGTGCACAGACCCGTCAACAGTGAACCGTGCTGGATGAACTTTTTTTTAGCAGTTTCCAAAAGTTTATAGCATTACAAACAACTCTTGCTTAAAACTTTTTTCATAAAAATGAATATTTTTACAAGTTATGGATGGTTGAAAATTTTTGGTTTTGAAGCTGAATCTGAAAACCATTTTTTTTCTCGGAGCTCTTAGGTCTGGCTAACTTTTGTTGGGGCTGAAAAGTTTTGTATTGAATCCAGCTACGCTTCTGATTTTTTTGGTCAGGAAAGCTGATAATGTTTTTTTTTGGCGGCCTGACGACTAATGGCGCCAAGACTCATCAATAGTGAACCATGTCGGATGAACTTTTTTTTAGCGGTTTCAGAAAGTTTAAAGCATTGCAAACAACTTTTGTTTGAAACTTTTTTCATAAAAATGGGTATTTTTACAAGTTATGGATGGTTGAAAATTTTTGGTTTTGGAGCCGATCCTGAAAATTTCACTTTTCAATTCTCCATAACTTGAATTATATTCCACTTGGGGCCCTAAAAATTTAGGGGGAGTTTCGGGGGCCCAAAAGGACCGTTTCATAACGGGTTTAGACGGGTAAGTCGTGAATTTTCTCTCCTATATATATATATATATATATATATATATATATATATATATATATATGAAAATGCCTCACTACATGTAAGAATTAACGAGGATACAAAGACAGAAAAAATCAAAGTAAATAGGGGAGTCCGACAGGGAGACACCATATCTCCAAAACTGTTCACACTAGCGCTAGAGAATGTCTTTAAGTCATTGCAGTTGGAAACCAAAGGCATAAATACATCAGTCTTAGAGATAAAATAAGAAACGAAGAAATCCGACGAAGAACTAAGGTCGTAGATATTATAGCCCGTATTGCAGACCTGAGGTGGCAGTGGGTGGGTCATGTCGCCGACAAGATCAGTCGAGATGGACATACAAGCTCGTACACTGGAGACCAAGACTGACAAAGCGCAGCATAGGAAGACCACAGAGAAGATGGCTCGATGATATCAAGCAATATGCGGGAAGGAGGTGGTTCCAGATAGCACAGGACAGATCAGCATGGAGAAGCATGAGGGAGGCCTATGTCCAGCAGTGGACAACAGAGGGCTGACTAAGAAGAAGAAGAAGAGAATACAATTATCATACTACTAACCTGTCTATCAATGATTTTGACATGACACATTTATGTTATATAAATAATAAAAGTTGTCAAAACTTGCCAAAAGTGTTCCTATTTGTCGCATTAAATATGTTACCAAGGATAGTGAAGGAAAATAAACTCTTTGTCAGTTTTGAACAGTTTTGAAGTCCCGAAACGTTAAAAATTTTCGTCCATATTCAAAATTTCCAGTAGAAATGGCTGGATGCAAAGGTGAGTAGATCCAAACACTTACTTAACTTCATTTAAACGTCTTTAGTTTGTAAAATGTATTACAGACCATTTCGAATAATCAAATGAAATGCCATGAATTCTCCTCTCGGGATTTTTAGAAATTAAATGTTTTCTCGTTGGAAATAATCCCAAATTAAAACGTTTTCCTTTTTTGGTCCAAATTCATTTGCAGATTTGTTTCGCTCCATGTTAGAATTGGAAGCGTGTTTAATTGAATGGGTCTTGTATAATGGAATGTTTAATTGGTTGACGCTGACTTCTTGTACAGTTTCTACGACTGCACTGAATGTGTATAAGTTAGTTGCAACTATAAATAGGAATTAAATAATTAAGAATCAATAGAGTTCGGGACTACAAAGTTTATTCTGAAATGTATTTAAGGCGTGTGGTCATGCGGGAGAATCCTTTCACAGGCCAGTTTTATTGGACTTTTTATTTTTTATTATGCAATTGTACTTCTTTACAGTGTTGATATGATACCTATGCGAATATTTAAGGGTGTGGTTCTATACGAAAATTAATGAAAGCTCGCTTCAAAAACTATGATCAAAAAACGTTCCTTTACGGAAGTACAGTGTTAAAGTTTAAAAGAAAAAAGAAAAAAATCCGAATCCGCTTGCGATATTTTAGTGATATTTAATGGGTATAGTCCTGTCAAATTAACCTGAAAAATAGGGGTACCGGTGTATAAATTCCCATAAAGCTGAAAATTTACATGAAAGTTAGGGATACCATTATAATGAAATTGGAAAAAATCCCCATCGATCCCATGTGTGCAAAATATTTTATGCGAGGTCGAAGTTCGCAAAATTGGATTTTTTTGGATTTTTTTATCGAAACGGTAAGTTTTATGATAAAAGTGGTTCACACAAAATTTATAGATCACTCAGTTATCTACAAAAAATGTTCTAATACTCTTCTCCCTAAGATTCACTATCTCTAAATAAAAAAACACGATTCTACAATTTACTAAAGTTGCATTCTCTATATGTATGAGACTACGTTGCCTATGTAGATCATTAGATGTATTGTAATGCGAAAAGTAAACAGCGCGAGCGTGTTTACTCGTATCGAACCTGGGCGGCTACCTCAAAAGAATTGCCGCAACGCTTAATTGAATTCTATAAAAAAAGACAGCTCCATGAATACTCCCGGATTATTATTTAAGGAAAGTAATTTATGACCTTCTGGACATTTTCTACGTAAACATTATTATCGAGATGAATCGAGTTCTTTGTAGAATTAGAAAAGAATACGCCAGAAGGTTCCCGATTACATTTGAGAAGTATATATAAGCGGGCTTGTGGTCGGAGATTAGGATTATTGGACGTGAACGCGATATAGTAAATAAGCGAAAGACCGACCAGTGAAATAAATTAACGATTAAGAGCGTGATATAAATTAATTAGTTAAGTGTGTTATATAAATTAGTTTAGTAATAGTCTAAGATAAACTAAGTAGTGTGTAGTGTTTAATTAGGATAGTGTATATAAATTAGAAAATAAACGTTACAGTATAATATAAGTAAAACTATCAGTTGGGTGACTGATACTACCGATATCCCTGATATCTACCTGATATTATCGATTGGAGAATGATTGTTGAACTGATTTAATAAGTTGTTCACAGCCGTATTGAAGACGTTTAGTAATACTCGTACCTTCAATTCACTTCCAGTTGATCCTACGAATCAGATACTTATGGACTAAGCTTGTAACTCAAATGACAATATCTCAACATGCTTTAATTGTAGACAAAATTCGACTTGCACGCTTATTCACAATCCTACAGCTTGGCATCAGAACACAATGCCATAAGAATGCATACGAAGTGTAGAGGTACACTTTCAAGAACTTTTGTATCGATAGTTTGATGTTAATTGTAATCTTACGTTAATGTTGTATGTTGTTAATGTTGTTAGGTAATTACATTAATTTTCTCGGACAATACATCGGCCACCTTTATTCAAAAGCAACGCATCGCAGGAAAACCTCAAGAGAGCACTTCTCTTTGGAAATGAACGAGAAAATCTTGGTGCGCAAGTCACTGTTAAAGCTGAAATTTATATTTGGATTGAAAAACCTGCGTTTTTATTAAATGTTACTAAATCCTAAAATATCTCATACGGGTTCGGAAATGTTTATTAATGTTTCTTTATATTCCTTAAACACCCCGTATTTTCGTAAGGGAAAAATTTTCGCCCGTAGTTTACAAGCAAATTATAATTTATTTGCAATCTAGAATCACCCCTTATATAATTAAGAAACACACTGTATGTATCTTGCAAAATAAACTATATCAGATTTAAACATCAGAACAGCTGGTTTAATGTACTTTGAGATGTACAAACAGCCATTTCTGTCTGATAATAGTTCCAATGTTTATCATAAAAATCCAATAGTGTCCAATAGAGATGAAGAGAATTTAAGTAAAATAAACCGGTAGAGCCATTGGTGGAAATTACATTATTTTTAAAGTTGTCTGGGTTAAAAGTTGGATTATAATAATTTTAAGAATAACGCTTTTCTTGAATTTTTATTTGAAAATCTGTCGTCTGTAAAATGTTCTATCGATATTTGAATTATAGTTAATAATAAAAAAATTAAATTTGCTTTCAAATATATTAAAGGATGTTTTCTGCGTCGGTTTGGTTTTAATATGTAAGTTATGGTGAATGCACAAATAATTTGGTGTAATTCAAATTTTAACCTTCTAATTTCCCAAGACTGAAAATTTCTTAGCTCATTGAATTTTTCGCTAGATATACTATAAAAGTTTTACAAGAAAATCTTTTCTAAACAAAAATTAAGAAAATTAAATTTATTGGATTTATGTTACAATATCAAATCAGATTTTACCAAAATAATAGTAAATATTATAATTTACATAGTAACAAATATATTACCAATGCAATGTACCCTAGATTTAGTGAACACACGAGACAGAAAGTGTACATGTGGGACATTTTCATTGCCAGAGTTATATCTATCAACTTGTACCGTAAAGCATTTAATAATTTTTAATTGCTGTCACTCTTACTGAATTCTCTGGCTTTCTTTTGACTAAACAAAATATTGGATTTCATATAATTATGATTTGAGGGCTAACTGCAAAATTATAACATGTTGCATATTCAAATATTCTTTTCGTGGGCAACAATTTTTCTGCTTATATCCAATTTTAGTATTGTACCATTTGTCACTAGTTGGCAATACGCAAGATATGCTAACGTTCTGAAATTTTGGTAACCTCCAGTACAGTCAAATACAAACTTCAAAAATTCCATACAATAAAAAAAATCCATTTGCCCCTAAATCATCCTAAAGTTCCCTAAACTAGGAAAATGAGTCCGATTTATATTAGTCGTTTTTGCAAATCGGCACATTTTTAATTTTTTTTATTTTCATTTAACATTTTTAAGTGACATTTTAAGTTTTATGCAAAATTTTCTGAAATTATCAAAGAAATAATTGTTTAACACGCGTAACTGTGTTAATTTGTTGTATTTTTTGGTGCAAGTGTGATCTGCTTCCCAAAGAGCAAATATATTTAAAAAAAATTACAACCTTGCAATTCCTTAAAAAATCTACTGATAGCAAAAAAAAATTAATAAAATATTAAGAACTATATTTTAAAAATGTCTAAAAACCTTTTTGAATGATTATTGAAATATTTCGAATATATTAACTAAGGTTCAATAACATAAATGTTTATCAAAAAAAATGTTTCGTGAAGGATCAATTTGAAAATATTTTGATATGAAAAATTCATAGATTCATAGGTTTGTAAATAGTATACTAGTTTAATAAAACGGAGTATTGTCACACGAGAGATAGAACGTCTTATTAAACATGTGTTATATACTATTTTATCTACTTTGCTTTACTAATTCATTAAATGTTGGCTGTTCAAGATTTCGTATTACACTAGGGAATTGTGTGTTGGTTGGTTACACTGACGTCACTGACATTGACGTTTCGTATTTGAATTTGAAAATCTAGTAGCCCTAGGACAAATTCAATAACTACTTACTTACGTGCGCGAAATGGAAGACAAAAATGTAGAATTAAACTGTACACCCCCAGAAATACTCAAAGTTGCTCAAGAAATTTATTGAAATACTACTAATTTAACCTTGACGTCTACGTGACAGGCTGACGTACCAATTTAACAAAACTAAAAGTTACTTTTGATGTAATAATGAGATCATTAGTAACGCATAGTAGATAAATATTTTTAAAACATTTATACAATGTTTAAGGATATTGTAGTCGTAGTCAGTGAAATACTGTAGCTGATCAAATATTGATCAGCTACATGATCAATACTAACACTGGATTGAATTCATCCCAGTGCTACGTCGCACTGGGATGAATTCAAAATCGATTTCGAACTGTTGAAATATTGTGGAAAAAAAGATAACAAATATTTAAGTTCTTTATTTACAAATTAAAAAGTGAATGACAAAATGTCCCAGAAAAGTTTGGGTGAAATATTGACTTGAAATATGTAAGAAAAGTATTGTAATTAGTTTAGAACGTTTAATAAATACTTGAATTATTATAAATGAAACCTTATTTTAAGATGATAGATAATGTTTTTCGGAATTAATTCAATGATATTCATAATAATATTATAATAACAGTTAAAAATGTTTTCTGAAATTTTTTTAAGGATTTTTTAAAATACTTCGTGAAGTTAGTTTTAAATGGTACAAATACATTGTGTTTAAATAATCTATTTTGATCATTGGAGGCAACTTTAAAATGTTTTTGCATTATTTAAAATTATGTAAATTGATTGATAAAATTCGTATTGTTAGGGTTATTTCAAGGGATCAATTAATAATATTCACTCTATATGAAAAATGTATTAAGGTGAAAATTTTTCTATTTCTGCGATACCAAATTTCCCCGGTTTCCCTATCGACATTTCAGTTTAGCGGACGGTCGAAGGCGTCGCTACGAGCGACGCTCGGAGTCGTTCCCGTTCGGCGTCTCGACGCCAGTAGACCTGTTGTCAGCCAGATCTCGACTTATCCAGGTGTAACGTTCCATTTGTCGTCTTTATGGCCTAAAAACAAGTGACGTTTATAATTGTGCGTTCCAGTAATTGCGCCATTTCTCCTCTCCTGCATAAGAGATCCAGGGGCGACTTAAGTGAGTAGAATATTTCTCTGCGAAGATCCTCTGTACTGTTGCTTTCTTTTTGTTTTTGTTGATATTCTCGCGCTTCCAACGGGAGATTGCATCCTTGAGAAAATGAACATCTGGCGCTCGGAAAATCACACAGATTATATGTTATAATAAGGTCGATATGGTACTCTCTAGAAAATTTGCCACAATAAAGTTTATTGAGTTTGATGAAAAATAAGAAATTTTCGTATTTTTTGACACTTCATTGACCTACAAATGAAAATTTAACTTTTTCTTCATAATCAAAAATACTATTTAACTCCGACAGACTCGGCGATATAATGAATGAGAGAATCACCAATTTTCGTTGACATAAAATTATCCAAATGAGCCGGTAACGAATTTTGGCCCTTCGTTTCTTCTAATCTTTCATTCCAGATGTATCACTGGGAAATAAGTTGGACATATTTTAAACAATTTCATTACTTCTTTATTTTTCTGCATCTTATGAAATGGTTAGAAATTGTTATGTAGCTGTTAACCCTTGTGTGTTTATTTTGAGAAACGTAGGGAATGAAAAGGTTTTTCATTTCAAAATATTTTCCATTTTTCAAAATAATAGCAAACTTCTTGGAAAATAGAACTCTAGTCAGTAGATCGTTGTGACCTGTAAAGGAAAATAATAAATGTGTTGCATCATTTTGAAGAAATTAATTTTAAAACTACCTACTTCTATTTACTGGTTAATTCCAAACGGACAAAGACGATTAACCTAAAACATTGCATTATTGCAAGATGTACTTGTTTACTGTCATGTGTACTTATTGTATGATCTGTTTAATAATGATTTGTCTTTTTAGTATTAGAATCAGCATTTCAATTATTCGTTTATTAACAACGTATAATTGATTATTATTATTATTATTATATATATATATATATATATACATGCATATATATTATACATATGTTATGTTATATATATTTATATGTTACTGAACTACTCAACTATTTGAAACATTAACCTGGAAACTGAAAACATACGGTCCACAATTAAAAACGGCTTTCTGAATAAAACAAATATATATGTATCACATTAGGTATGCAGGTTGGTATAAAAAAATACACACACGTACATCTATACTCCTAACAGAACCTGATTTTCGATACTGAAATAACCTGTGTACGCTTGCATCTCACGTAATGATAAATTTTTTCCCGAAGTTACGTATTTCACTAAGATACTACGACATATACGTATCACTGACGATTTAGAAATGTCACATTTCGTTAAAATTGGAGATAGTAATGTTCAACCGCTGGAGACTAAAAATGTATGTAAGATTTTTGTTAGATTATTATTACTATTAGATTCTAATTCTCTTCGATAATAAAGTGAAAATACAGACATAACCATTTCACTGTTTCCAAGTGATTCGGACTTGTAATAAGTAGGACAATTTGTTAATGCATAGGTACATATTACCAACTGGCAGAAAACTTCCTAGAACTACGTATATTACTTGACAAACTTCCAATTCGGATATCTGCAATATGTTTATATGATCAAAACTGAAATAATGCAGGAGAATAAACTGATATTTATCTTCGTTGAAAATTCTAGATTAAAAAACAAAAACCATTTTATAAAACTAACATCTAGATACCTAATAGTAAAACTTGTCGGTCATCATCATTATATCTCCAGATGTCCGGCCCAGTTCCATAAGTAGCAATCTTCTCGATGGCGTCGAATACTTTAGTTCTTACCCATATATTTGTATTGGAAACCGCGTCTCTCAGAGACAGACCCAGCGTTGCTCTCTCCATAGCTCTCTGTGCAACTCTGATTCTATTAGCTGTCCGTCTTGTCAGGGTATAAGTCTTGGCGCCGTATATCAGCACAGGCAAGACACATTGGTTAAATACTTTCTTTTTAAGGCAGATAGGGATATCTGATTTTAGGACATGGTTTAACTTTCCGAAGGATGCCTAAGTTAGTCCAATTCTTCCTGACAATTCACAAGTTTGGTTGTCTCTACCTAAGCGAATCTCATGGCCCAAAAACTTATATGAGTGAACTTGTTCTATTAATGAGTTGTTGAGAGTTAAATAAGTACTTGCAACCAGGTTAGTCATGAACATAGTTTTGTTGGTGCTAACACTCAGACCCACCTTCTCATAGGCTTGTTCTAGCTCCTGTAACATCATTCGTGTTTCACCTAAACAATCTGTAACCAGTATTATGTCATCAGCTAATCGAAGATGGTCTAGTTTTTCGCCGTTAATATTAACATCGAAGTACTCCATGTTAGCACTTTTGATTATAAATTTAAGCAGGGTTGTGAACAACTTGGGGAAAAACATCTCCCTGTCGCACACCTCGTCCTATCTTCAAGTTTGGAGTGTCCTCGTACAGCCTGATGCCAGGAGTTGCATTTTTGTACCAACATGATTAATGTTAACGATGTATAACGATGGTCAATTCTTCAGTCCACCATAGCCTTGAAAAATGCATTGTGATCGATTGTATCAAAGGCCTTTTCGTAGTCGACGAAGACAACAACTAATGGTCTGTTGTACTCCACGCACTATTCGATGAGGAAATTGATTGTATGGAGGTGGTCATTAACATCCTTACTCGCACGGACTCCCATCTGTTCCCGTGGTTGGTAGAAATCTAGCTTCGCTGTCAGCCTCTTCGTTATGATTCACATGAACAATTTATACAACTGGGAGAGTAGGCTGATAGGTCGATAGTTTTGGATCTTTGCTATATCTCCTTTCTTATGGATCAATACATCCATCCTGTTCCATTACTCGGGTGTTGTACAATTTCTTAGAGATACAATAAATAATTTACACAATAATCTTAAAAGTGTGTTTCCTCCCATTTTGATGTGTTCGATGCTGACCGCATCATCTCCGGGCGATTTATTGTTTTTGATGTCTTTGAGGCTGCTTTTGAGTTCGTCCTTGTTAATATTTTGGATTTCGTCGGATCCTTCATTTTTTATCTCAGGAATGTTTTGATACTTATTCAAGGTCTCATCGTTTTTATGCAAATTTGCGTAAAACTCTCTTATGATATTTAAAATCTCCGGTCTATTAGTTGTTGGTTATCCAATTTTATAGTAAACATTACCTGTTTGTTTCTTTCCATGTGACAGTTGTTTCCTCAGCACTTTCATTCCTCTATTCTCTTTTATTGCTTTATATATTTCTGCTGTGTTGTGTTTTCTTATGTCTCGTCTGATGGCCTTAGATATTTCTTTAAGTTCTGTTAGTTATCCCGTGTTTGTCAAGTGTTTAAACACGTCGGTACATAGTTAAAAATCACGTCTCAAGATATCCTGGAAATAAACCTTTTGAAACAATTCCTCCAATCTCTAATTTCTAATCTCTAATTCTCGGGGTAGGATATTTAACTATTCGCCGTATTCGTTCCGACGCGAAGTTCTCCCTTAAAATATAATGAAGAAACTTATTCTTACAGTTACAGTGGCAAATACCACACTTTGCATATGTTTCACTTTTTTCTTCCACTTCTTTCGCTAGTATAAACTGCGACAGCTTTCTTTTTTCTCATCGATTATACCGAAAGATCCTGGAGTACTTGCAGTTCTAAGCTTTTTAGAAGTACGGATGGTGTAATTAGGGCCAACAAAGACAGTTTCAAAAGCTTCATTACTGGCATCGGCAGAAACGATATTATTGTTTTGTAAGATTCAAGGCCAAATTTATACCGGGTTGAAACCTTTTTCATTTTTCTTCCATTTCCCTCACTGCCAACTCCTCTGTGTTATCTTAAACGATGAGTTAATGAAGTATCGAGAGTTTTGCCAATGCTGGCTTGATCATCTGGTGTTAATCCATGTCTAATCCTTTTTAAAACTTCGTGAGGGTTAGGAAAAAAAGCCCAGTGGCGCTGAATCCAGATAATATTAGATTTTGGCTTACAATCTCATATCAGATATGTCATTACACAACCTGCAGAGCAAATATGGAAATTATTCCGTTATTCCTGGAATAAAGTTCGTTTCCTGTCCATTTGCTCCGGTTTTCACTTTTTCAATCGTCTAAAATAATTTTCCAACACTTTTTCTTAAATTTTTCTTAAATTAAGTAACTTAAATGCCATGTCCTTTACAGGATTAAATTATTACAGGTGTAAAGTGGCAGAGTAATAGCCAACAAAAATAATTGTACCTGTTTTGTTGCACAAGTTGCACCTGGTTTTCAAGTTAAAATTATGCGCGGGAGGAGAATTTTAAAATGTCTTGAATGAATTCACATATCGATCCATCCAGAAGGGCTTTTAATATCTTGTTTCAGGAGGGTGGCCTTTTGTTCAATTTTCATACAAACTGACAGATTTATGGAAGACCATAGCAGGCAATCAATCGCTTTTTGCCTTTCCAGACACCACAATACTAATGAACGGGAGTGATTGCTTCTGAACTTTCTCAACCTTTTTGGTGTTTATAGGTCCCACCATATTTTACTCCCCAGGATAAATTGTCGCGTTCGTTTCGTTATAATTATGAATATTAAAATCATGTGCACCATTCAAAGTTTCACTGATGTTGATGAAGAAGTTAAGAAAATATTTGAGAAATGAATCAAGAAAACCTTTACTGACAATGTTGAATTTAGAGCCCTGAATAGTTTTTACTTGAAGTACTTGTCAAGGTACTACTTTGCAATCACCGTATTCACATTAAATCTTGCGACTACTCCAAGAGTCTCAGCTATATTAACTTCTTCTTCGATAGAAGAAACTTAGACGACCTACAGCTCCAACATTCCTTCCAAGAATCTTCCGGGTTAATGTTGCTCAAAGCATCTGATAGATTGCTGCAGCTAATTTCTTCCACATCCGGGGAACTTTTGGTGGATTCGTAACATTTACAGTCAGAAATTACCCGAAGCAAACGAAAGGAAGCTGAAACCCAACAAAAAAGAAATAACTAAGAAAATACAAAATAATCAAAGACAAAATCGCAAGTGGCCAAGTTGTCTTAGATTACAGTATACATACTTTGAAATATGTCTATTAAAATTTCAGTTTTGTTCGACGCTCAGATGATGTTTAGCATTCCACAATGATCTAGATCTAGACTCTGTACATAGTCCTTTTTGGAAATATATCATTTAGGTATTGGTGACCAAGTAGAGTGTAGTGTAGTGGATATCATTGTCTTTTCTTAATCTGGTAAATCTAGATCAGTCCAATCTGGCAACAAAGTTGGAACACTTCTCGGAGACAAGTATAAGAGATTATTGTTGTAGAATAATTATTTGTCCCATCATTTGATCTCCCATTATCCCTGCCTTTATATTTATTTTTACTGGATACTGAACATGGACCTTTTAAATCCGATGGAGGTTTCATCACTCCAATAACGACAGCAGTGTCGATTAACTTCACCCTTTGGATTACAATTACTTTCATCTGAGGTTAGTATCAATTTTAAAGATAATTGATTATGGATGATTAGGTTCATAATTTGCTCACTAAATTTAACTCTACGATTCACATCGTCCTATGTGAATTTCTGAACCATCTGCTTAACGTAAAAGGGCGTGTTTATATTTTTAAGTACATAATTGCAATTCATTACTATAACTGTTGTCCCGGGTCATTTGGTGAGCTGGAGTCACTGGGTAAAAGTTGTGGCAGAAGCCATATCCATAAGATAAAAATGAAGTGATACCATATTTGAATATATTTTACGTTAAACAAAATTTACTAAATTAAAGTGTATTTTGTTGTTTCATTAAAAATTTATCATAATAACTCCAAAATAAAATATGCAATGTATTCCTTTGGATACTTATATGCTTCCAAACGATATACCATTAGACATAATTCCAAAAAGGAAGATAGGGGTAGTTACACCTTTACAGGAGTGGATAAATTATGACATGGACTCTCTTCTTCTTCTTCTTCGCGTGCCATCTCCGCTACGAAGGTTGGCAACCATCAATGCAATTCGTATCTTTGAGGCCGCAGCACGAAACAGCTGGTTGGAGTTGCAGCCAAACCATTCCCTAAGATTACGCAACTAGGACATCCGTCTTCTCCCAATGCTCCGTTTACCCTGAATTTTGCCCTGCATAATCAATTGTAGCAAATTATATTTTTCGCCGCGTTTAGTATGGCCCAGTTACTGAAATTCTCCTATTTTAATGGTAGGTATCTATTATTTCTCGTTGTTTGCCGATTCTTTCAAGTACTTGTTCGTTAGTAACCCTCTCTTGCCACGAATTTTTCAAAATTCTTCGATACGCCCACATCTCGAAGGCTTCCAATAATCTATTCATGCATTGTTTATTTAAAGTCCAAGCCTCCACCCCGTACAAGAGGACCGAGAATACGTAGCATTTAAGCATCCTCACTCGCAAACTTAAGCTTAAATCTCTGCTGCACAATATTTGTCTCATATTGTTGAAGGCGCTTCTGGATTTTTCTATTCTTATTCTGATTTCTTTAGTATAGTCATTTGTTTCGTTTATATTCGTCCCTAAATACTTATAATTTCTTACTTGTTCAATCTGTTCATTCTTCACATACAGATTAATATTGGCAATATGTTTCATTGTAATTATCATGAGTTTACTTTCCTTTGTATTAAGTGTTAGCCCAAATTCTTCGCTCACTTCTACGACTTTGTTCAGTATTCTCTGGAGATCAGCTATGTTTTCCGCTATAAGTGCGGTGTCATCGGCATATCGGACATTACAAATGGGTAATCCATTAATTTTTACTCCAGCTGTTTCATCTTGAAGTGCTTTCTTAAATATCTCTTCAGAATACAGATTGAACAGAGATGGTGATAAAACACAACCCTGTCTAACACCTTTTTTTATTTTTATTGGGTCGGTCACCTTATCCTGTACGCGTATTACGGCCTCCTAATGGTAGTACAAATTATTATTCTTATGTCTCTAGTGTCGATGTTTTTACTTTTGAGTAGTTCTATTAGTGTTTTATGCTGGATGGTGTCAAATGCTTTATTGTAGTCCAGGAAACAAACGTATACATTCTGATTTACGTCCATACACCGCTGTGTTAACACGTTGAAGGCAAAGAGCTCCTCTCTAGTTCCTAAACCGTTCCTAAAACCAAACTGTGTATCTCCAATATCCACTTCTAATTTTCTATATATTCTTCGCTGGATGATTTTTAGAAACACTTTAAGTTTGTGACACATTAGGCTAATGTTACGATAGTCCGAACAATACCTCGCGTTGGTCTTTTTGGGAATAGTTACAAATATTGACTGTTTGACTGTAGCCACTCTTTCGGTAAAATTCCAGTTTTGTATATACCGTTAAAAAGATGTACTATAAGGCGTATATTCTGATCTTCAATGAGATTAAGAACTTCTGTTGGTAGTTCGTCTGGTCCCGTGGCTTTCCTAGTTTTCATTTCCCTGATAGTGTGCTCTCTATGTGTGATAGAGCACACTATCAGGGATGGACTCTCAGTAGTATGTAAAAAACTAAATTCGATCTATTTAAGAAATGTCGTAGACAAATATGAAACATCCAGATACATAATTTACACCAGTTAAACTGTCCACAGCACAAAAGCGTGATCATCAGAATATCAGCCTCATTTTGATATATCATTAGTTACCATAATATGATAAAACATAATATAATTTAAACTCATTGCCAATACACCAGTTATTTAGGTGGTTAATTTCATTATTTCAAATTCGCTGAAAATTGGGAGCAAATTTTGTAACCTCATTTAACAACTGCTAATTAGTCGGTCCGTGAGAATTCTCTTTGATTTCACTCGACCCGCAAGAAAATTTAGTCCGGGCCGAATTAACGCAAATTAGCATAATTTTTATACCAAGGGAACATGTGAATTAGTCCGAAAAAAAAACGAGTAGGAAGAGTGGGATCTTGTGGGTAGTTCTGGAAGAATGGAAATCGTTCACTGGGACGGTGCAAATATTTCAATGGACTTTATTTCGTGGTAATAAATGAGAAACAGTTAAAAAGTTTGGTGGCGATAAATGTTTTAGTCAAAATCGATTACAACGGAGATCGTGTTTAACGGATTTAGTTTAAATTCGCTGGGGATAAGCAATTGGAAGCCACGAAGCGAATTTAAAGTTTCAATTGGCCACACATAAGAAAACTGTTGGCTGAACTTTGTTTCATTGAATAACGAATTTTAATTTTTTTTTTAAATTATACTGGAAAGTACTGGAAATAGCTAGTTTGAAAATACTAGCTATAATTAAAAAAAATGATATGTTAAAAATATATAACTGTTTGAAAATACGATTTCCCAAAAAGGTGTGTAGGTGTGAAAATTAAAAATTCACCAAAAAATCGTAATTGATTATTTGAGAAATTTGAACCTTTACCGAAATATTTAATATATATTATTGTTATTTAATGTAATACTTCTCCTAATGATACTGGTATATAAAAAATATCTTTAATTCTGTAAAAACTATCCAATTTTCCAAACTTCCATGTTGTTCTTTGGAAAGGCTTCCGAATTAACAAAATATTACGAGAATAGGGCTTTCATATCATTAGTAAAGACCCAGCCATTTCCACCTGAAATAATTTGCTGTTACAAGTGTCAGATAAGCAGATAGCTAATATTTTATGAAAGTAAATCAGAGTTGATAACCACAAGATCATTTTACTGGCAAGGTTGCATGCTGACAATTCTTGTCAGCATGGATGTAAAGACCGGTCCAGACACAACGTTTTGCACAACCTTTTGTCTGCACAGTTCAACACGTTGCAGATAAAACGTTGCGTGTTGATAGGAAAACTGCGCAGTTTTGATACAGACGCGAAGACAGTGACAGTACAGTTGTAGCAGTAACTGAGCTAGAGAGCTTAGATATCCTGGAACTGTGCGGACAAGACGGTGCGTGTAGACGGTAGCTCCGTTTTTCGATTCATTTTATTCCTCGGTTTCTTTGTGTGTTTGTTACTTTGAGCGACATGTTTCGGGAATAATCTCACTTAATGATTGTTTCGATATAATTGTTGTGAATTCTAGGTCTTTGTAACTTCTGACAATTACCAAAAATCTTAAAGTTGATGCCAAACTGCCAAAAGTGTTAAATCCAAGGAGTATAGTGACAGGAATAAAAAGGGGCAGGCTTATGAGAGTTTAGCGGAAAAATTTAAGGAAATTGATGCAACCGCTAACAGAGGAACAGTTGTGAAAAAACTTAATTCTTTGAGAAGTGTCTACCGTAAAGGATTGGCAAAAGTTAATAATTCGAATCGATGTGGGGCTGGAGAAGACGAAATCTACAAACCATCTCTGTAGTATTGTGATTTGTTACATTTTCTAAATGATCAGGAGACACCAAGGCAGTCTAGGAATACCATGGCTGAAAATGAAGAGTCTGCAGTTGATGAAGCACCCGAACAGCACCCTAATGATTTAACTGAACGATTGTTTCGATATAATTGTGAATTATAGATCTTTGTAACTTCTGCCAGTTGCCAAAAATCTTAAAGTAACTGTTAGCCTCTCATGTGCTGATATTGCTGTTCTCATACAAGTATTTTCTTTGATGATATGCGGTGCCACTAATTCCAATAAATAAGTATACGTGTCTATGTCCATTCTCAAGTAGTTCCGCCAATCATTAGGTTTATCAGGTAATTCACGCAGTAATGTAATATGGGAAAAGTGCTGTCTTTTTGGAAGCCACTTCCGCGACCACTTTGAACGCCGGGTACTGATGAGACGTTCTAATTTGTTATTTTTCTTAACAAGACAGCATTGCAAAATTGACCAGAGCAGTATCTCCTCCATGACGATGTCACTAAAACTGTGCGAAATATACAGATATGTCTGCACCATGTGGACGCTCTAAAAATTGTAAGGTTTCCATTCCGTCTTAAGACTGCGCAGAGAAAAGTTGTGCAAAACGTAACGTCTGGACCGGCCTTAATAAACGAAGTATATATTGCGTTAGTATTAGATGTTGAATTATTCAATTTATGTGTGAGTATAAAAGTCATCAATGAACTTGATTTTAAACAAAGTTTCGATATTGTTATACATGGGACGAAAACACAAAACACAATATGCCCACGCGCGCAGCTATGGATGTACAGTTCGGTTCTCGGGGATATCCGAACGATACGCATTAAGATTTAATGCAGATGGTGTTCTCATCTCATTTTTACTTAAGCTCCAGATTTTTCGTGTAATAATGACTCTACTGGGATTTAATTCCATTTAACTTAACAGCAATGTTTTCCATATTCTTAAAGTGCATCATTCAGTAACACTTTCTATTCTATAGTATTCAATCGTTATCATTATCAATTTATCAGTATCTACTATTCTGCAAATCACATTTTCATAAATTATATGTTTTTCCTGTTATAGTGCCCGTTTTCATATTACTGCAGTAATTTTGACTTTTCTGGGAAAGTGTCAAGTATTTGTATAAGTATTAAAAACTATGTTTAAATTTATAAACCTTTTTTCCAATTTTGAAGTTGGCGCTTTTCGGATTTCGGGATTATGGAAGGGCATGGTCAATTTTATAAAGATTATTTCTTTTTAATTCTTAGGGTTCGTTTAGACATATTAAGTAACTGCAGGTGTCTATGAAAATAAATACAAAAGTTGGAATTTGGTTACTACTTAAAAAGTAAGCAAAGTATTATTTACAACAGGTATGGGTAAAGTAAACGTAAAATGGTAATTACCGAGTCGGCAACGAGCAAATTAATTGCAATAAAACGGAGGCAACAGAAAGGAATATATAAAACGGTCACTTGTAAATAGGTATTAAACTTATTTTCATTCTTAAAATTAAAATGGCGGTCGGAAAATTAAAACTATGCTAGGCATGAAAAGGATTAATAAAAGCGGTTATCTCGAATAGCGTGTAGTTACTTTAGGGGTGTCTAAGCATGGAAGTTTAGAAGAGAAGAGCGAGAGGGATAAGCAATTAATATCGGGTAATTCAATGTTTTTTTAGCCATTGAAATCGCGAGGAACGGGCTTTAATTCGCGAATGTCGAAAAATGAGTGGATTTATAAACAAGTTGAAGATTGAGACTGACTAAAGTCACTTGAAATCGCATAATGGCGAAATGCTCGAAGGGGCTTATGTCGTCACCTTTAAGAATGTGGGGTAGAGGTATGGCGTAGGTATTGTAACGTTTATTTTCTAATTTATTTACACTAATACTAATTGTACACTAGACACTACTTAATTTATTTACACTATTACTAAACTAATTAATTTATATAACACACTTAACTATTTCCTAACATTAATTTATATCACTTTTAATTATTAATTTATTTATACGCTCTCGCTTTCGCTATTTCGCTTGTTTACTCTCGCGGCTTCTGTCTAATAATAATAATCCATCTCCGACCGCAGGCCCGCTTATATACATTTCTCAATTGTATTCTCGATATTTCTACAAAGCACTCGATCTATCTCGATAATAATGTTTACGTAGAAAATGTCCAGAAGGTCATAAATCACCTTTCCTTAAATAATAATCCGGGAGGTTTCTTCTTTAATAAGATGTTTGCGGCATGCTCAATTACGCATAGCGACGTTCTTTTGAGGAAAGCCGCCGACCGATAACCGTAAACAAGTCTCGCGCTGTTGTTTACTTTTCGCATTACAGTATGTTGATTTAAATTGTCTCCAAAAAGGCGTAGATGTACTTCTTGATTTTGTTGTACCACTACCACAGTATATTAAATTCTAACAGTACAGTCACTTGGGCGTGTTCGAACACCCATCACCTCTCCTCGTCCCACTTCCCTTGGTCTACGAACTTGCCCACCGAAAGGGCCCACCTCTCGTCGTCGTCGTACCTCTCCCGCTCTACGAACTTGCCGGGATAACGATGTTTTTATTACTTTACGACCACCCGGAAAAAAACGCCGGCTTTTTCGTGGACATCAAAGAAGTGACCATACTGTTAGAATTATATATACTGTGCCACTACTACTACTGAGAAAGGGGAAGACGAGAACGAGTTCGGTCCTGTTAATATGTTGAAGGTTCAAGTGGTATTTCGATTAGTTGCTCACCTTCCGGCGAAAAAATTTGGTAGTTCTGATTGCCACTTCTATAATACCAATATATTAGTAAAAATAGTAGACAAACGCCGAAACTGTATGTCGAATATCTGATCTAAACTGATATTCGGCGATTCGGTTTTAACATGTACCAATAATTATATAGGGTGCAACAATATAATAGGCCAATCCGTTAGCAATATATCCTTTGTGTTAAAATAATGGGACTCTCCCTATGGTACTTTTCATTTGAACACTTTTCCCAATATACAGGGTGCCATATCCACTTTTTAAAAAGTGTTCTTTTATTATTTTCACCGGTATGTTTTAAGATATTTGTTTTAAATTTGGTGCAAATTTTACTCTTACCTAAGCACACTTAACAATTTACAATGTTACATATTAATAATTCGGCAGCGTAGTATAAAAGATATTCAATATTTAAGCATGGGTTTTTGAAAGCTATTTTTAACGACTTAAGTTATCAAAATTACATTGCCCGTACTTGTAAATGACACGCCTACCCTTAACGAGTAAAATGAGCCCCCTGGGATGCTGTAGGTTGGCTGGAAATTGTAGAAATCAATTCAACTTTTGCAGAGTTTTCTGAGTCTTTTCGGCTAATATTTTTAGCACTTAATTATGTATACTAGGAGCCATATTCAAGATCAATTAAAAATGTTCATGAGCAAAATTTTATTAGTTAGTGATAGTGGTAGTTATAAGAAATGCCGAAGTTATTGGTATTCGGGTCCTCACACGTGAAACACAATAATAGAATTTTGGTGATTGGTGACCTTCAATTAATTTTCGAGAATTTTTAATGTATCTTCCTTGCACGTTCAACCTTTTTCGCCAGAAAATTTTCGTAAGAGTGGAAAACCGCTTTTCCATGACGTTTGATGATTATTAAAAAAAAATGTTCCCAATTTTTCAGCTGTTAGAACGTAGCACATTTTGTTTCTAAAATATGCTCCGTAAGTACTTTCCGCAGAAAAATATCCTATTTACATTTTTTTTCTTCTAAAATATAGCTAATCCGATTGGATTAAATCGGAACATCTTACTTTCGAGAGTTCGATCGAATCGGAACTGCCGTTTATGACCAGCGGACCTTTATTTCTGTCGTCCAATCATGCAGCCATGGGTAGATTGCAGATTCATAGTTTTTCGCCCTCTGACATGTTCGGTTTATTACTACCATTCGTACGATATTTCAGGAAACATATCCTAGAGGCTTTACTCACCGGAAAACATGACTTCTTTACAAAGTGAACATTGTCAGTAAAAATTTCGTATAGCTATTTAAATAAAGACAATAATCTCATTCTTAAATATTTCACTTTTTGGTTTTCTGGCAAAATTAGCATCTCTCTTTCTTTATGCTGATAAATAATTCAAGTGGCTTTGTAAGAACGTAATTACAACAAACAAATGGCCTTGAAATGCCCGAAAAAAACTTATGCAAATTTTGTATGATTTCTGAAGACCAAAACAAACAAAAAATGAGACAAAAGTAAATTTTTAATGACAGACGATAATAAACATAGTTCGCCTGCTTTCCAACATTCGGTTTAAAACGTCATTATATTTTGAATTTTCTAAAATACATGTGTAATTTTGTACGAATGAAAACTAATGACATTCTATGATTAGTGAAGGCTGTCTTAAGATGACACAGACCACTCCAAAATGCTGAGAAAAGTATCTAAAATCATTGACAGATTAAACGCGATTAATGGAATTAATGTGGGAATTCTTTTTCTCCTATGAGCTTTTTCCTACTACCACCTTTCTATTAGTATTTGCTGATATCATGGTGGCCTAATTCATGTGATGATGTACTGAATAGTCGGGGTTGCCACGGTGGCGTACTTCATATATTAGTGTACAAGAAGTCGACTAATTATTTTTATCTACTCGTAAAATAAAAAAAAAACCGCCTTGCGAAAATAGGAGTTTCTACTAGCTATACATATAACCTCAAAATAACCTACTTAACCTCTTTTGACTTCTGGTTTTTCTTTGTCAAAAGAAAACGAATTCTGAGTATTTGTCTATTTGTAGTATTTGTTTTGGCTCTGAAAAGGGCCGTTAATTACCAGCAGTACTGATTGTCAGTTTGACAATGTGTGACAACAAGTGACACTTGTCGTCAGAATTAGATAGGTTCAAATAAATAGAGCGCGGCACATCAAAAATTACATGCACAGAAATTTCAACGCCAACTACATGATAATCATTTTGAAACACATTGTACATATCCAAATGCGCATTTGTAGGCACGATATACGGGTTCCGGTGCGTTAAGTGAAAAATCAATCCGGCACATACGTATCGTATCTTATTACGTGACGTATCCAAACCAAAGCACCTTTTCCTTGGCCTGCTCCAATCAGAAGTACACTTTCTATCCCAAACCTTAAAACACCTAGACTAAAAATCAATTTTAACAAAAAGACCATGGGCTATATTCTAGGTTAAGAAACACATGAAACAAATAAAATAAATTGATTGCATATAGATACGCTACATATAAGCGAAACTCTACTTGAAAGCATTTTTTAAACTCTCACGAATAATGTTTTATTAGGGATGCGGATTGGTATAAGGATACAAACAAATTCACTAGAACTATTTATACGCACAACTCCGCTACCAAACAGGAATACTGTATAAGTGCTGCCATTGGCGGCATGAGTTGTTATTTGTTTTGTTTATCACTGATCTAGGTGAGATAATTATTGTTTATTATAGTAAACTTAGATCAGATTGTATAAAAAAAATTAATGTTATCATTTACGGCTGTTTAAATTATAAATATCAGAAAGGTGAAAGCAGATCATTTTTAAGAATGACAAAGGATTCTAACCTGTAAAAAGAGGAAGTTATTGTTTTAAAAGTAAAAAGTAATGTTTATGTTAATGTTGTTACGTTGCACGTAAAACACAAAATTTAGATTCTCTAATGAAATCATAGGAATCTGACTACTTTGATAAAACATCCCTTATTTGTTCTGGCCGAGACAAGAAATATAGAAGTCCTATTTCTTGCAATTAAAATAATCATTTACTTAAATCAGAATCGCTCTCCGAGTAATCTAAAAGTGTTAAATAAAAGGGCCCTTAGTCCTCTAGTTATTATTGGGTGAATATGTAATATAAATGCAATAAAATTATTGTTTGAGGATTTGACAGGTAATTATAGTCATCAATTTCTTTTTATACGGAGATGAACTGTAGATTGCACTGAAAATTTATTTTCACTAATCAGATCGAAAAATGGTAACGACGGTACTCTGGATTGTTTAAAATATTTTGTTATAGTTTACTTTCGATGATGGCCAATCAATTGTTGCAACCATCTACAGAGAGTAATAGTGAGGTTGGCGCTTTCAAATTTATTTTACAAATACCAGAATGAGGAGAAATCTTCTTAGAATCAAAATACCTGTACAATCGTCCAATAATCATTTCGATGATAAAGTTGACATATCGTGATTTAGATAAAAAAATATCAGTTTATATTATGGGATTGGGTTTGTAGTAAATTGCGACACGAGACTTGTAGAAATAATTTATGAAATGAATTAGCTCATTTTTAATAAATTGGTTGGCGAAGACTTTATGTTTTCTGTGGTCTATATACCATGGCCAACTTTGGGAAGCTGGATAACCTTCCGTCTTACGAAGTGAAAGTAATGACTACTTACTAGAAAATACACTTTAGTTAAAAGATACACGCAACCTTAAGACTTTTTTCTACTGTCAAAGTAAAATTAATGATGTCATTAAAGAGTAATATCGATAGATAAAAACAGGACAATAAAAAAATTCTTATATTTAAACGGGCTTTTCAACTTTCCTTTTTCCTAATTCCTAATTTAAAAAGTACTGCATCAACTCAAGTCTACTAGATTAACTAGATTACCCTATGTAACAGGATTATTAAAAACTAGTTGACAAAGCATAAAATTTGCACATGTCTAGTGTATTGGGTGCAACTTTATGATGTCACTTAATGTCTCTAATGACACGATTGGCGTACCTACTTCATAAGAAAGAAATAATAATATACGTTAAGATGTTTAGAAATATTCAGCAATGGAACTGTCAGACATTCCCAATTTATGCACTCACACATTTATTTCTGTTTTTCTTTTCATCTTGAATACTTGCTCCTTATTCTCTTCAGTAATTGTTCTTTGTGGTACATTATTTCTCACATATATCAGTTCTAACAATCACTATTTCGCTATTTTTTCTTTTCAGTTTTATTTAGTTGGTTAAGAATAATACTGATAACGGAATCAGTAAATAATAAGCTTGTTGCACTTGGTTACCTTAAATTCGTTTAATACTTATTTAATTATTTAAATTTATTTTATTACTATATTAATTACTTTTTCTGGTGAATTCTCTTAATATTCTACTGCCATATTTAAACGCAGATTATCTTTCGCCATATCCTCTTGTAAATCATCCATTCGAACTCCGCCGCAACGGTCAGTTTTAAATCTTACCCCCGCCAGACGTAAATGTTCGGAAAAGGCACATTCCCGTACAGACTTGGAGCTTTCCCAATTCCTCCCGATCACGCCAAATATATCACTGCCGCAGTAGAATTACATACATTATTCACCCCCCGCGTACATTCTCAGTTTAACGATAGAGTCCACGGAAGGGGGTCAACGGTACCTATACAGACGAAGTACATTTCGATTCTAATCGGTCCGCTTTCCTTGGGCGTGAGGGAAGGATTTTCTGAGCGGCGGGGATGGCGGCGAGATTATGGGTTCAGGTGGGAAAAAGGCGTTTCAGGGATTAAAATTTATAGAGCAATTTGTAGGATAAGTAATGGAATTTACTTTCGGTTTCTACTACCTTTTAACCGTTCTCCTGAAATTATTAGACAATTTAATGGACGGGGAAAAATTCTTATTAATAACGGAACGCGAAAAAGTGGTTTGTTCAGAGTAACTTCGTTATATTGTTTTATTAACTTTTCCTCCTGTTCATCTAGTTTCTCTCCACTTTATTTACTTTCCCTAATTTAACCTTTTGCTTCCTTCTGAGATACGTTTTCAACTTGTTAGGTATACTCATCGTTCATTGTATTCTTCTAACATGTTTCTATATACCAACCTTATCCTCTGTACTAGTCACAAATGATGTTCATTGTGTTATTCATTATTTAACCGTCGACGTTTCGTTCAATATTATTTTCAAGACCAACAATTTTATAGTACCCGTCGAAAATATAGACTAACTATTTTAAAATTGTATATATTATAATAATATTAATAATATATTATATAATATTATAATAATATATTATATAATTAAATTATATATATATATATATATATATATATATCCTCTATCCTTAGGATATGAATCCTTATACAATTCTCTCAACTATGTTATTCCCTTCCGATAGTTCATGGCGCATGGTCTATGTTTCGCTCACAAATTGTACTATTGCTAGTAAGATTGCCTTATATACGAGTAAGAGAAATTTTGTGTCTAGATATCGTCTTGTTGACTATTTGTTCTGTTAAGATCTAAAATGCATTTGTTATTCAATAACATTTATTTTTGTATTAAGGATTTTACTTCTTCAAATCCGTCTTTCCCTTATATTATATACAGTTTTAAACTTGTATTCTGATCAAAACACATTTAATTTGCTTTCTATTAATTTACAGTTTTATTTCACACTGTAGAAATTCTAATCGCAAGTACAAATAAAGTTATTGAGTAAAATAACAATTTGTTAAAGTAATTTAGTTTCAAAAAGGCTGTGTTTAATTAAATCTCTATAGTTGAATGTGTCATTTTAAACAGTTCCTTTGTATAGGATTGTTAAAATTTTGCACCCTTATTTCGACGCATTTATAGTTCATTTTAAGCAATCTCATTTGTTTGAACAAAAATTGACTTAATTTTAATAGTCAATATTAAAAAAAACACAGTTTTATTTAGAAAGAAACAATTTGTTCGCGAGATGATCCTTCAAGTCAAGGGTCAAAGTGATCTACTTTGAATTTCTCCCTTCTGAAGGGAGAAATTCTCCCTTCTGAATCGAGGAGTGTTAAAATTCAATTCCATATTTCAACGAGAAAAAATTAGATCAGGACGGGTCAAATTCGATTTGAAACATGTAAACATATTAGGGAATGTATTACGAAAGCGGTAGCAGATATTAATTTATTTTGTACCTAAAGTGAAATGGAATGTCCTTTGACACGATTTGAAATATTCAAAAAATTTTAGTGTTTGTTTGTTATGCTCTGAAGCTTGGTTATATAGAGTTAGGTTAGATTGCCAAAATATAAACATTGTGATAAACATATAATCGTAAACCATACCAGATCATGCGATTTTGGCAAGTCGATAATTTTTGCTGGTGGGCGATTATTTCAAATTTAGTGCAAAAGTAGGTAGAAGTGCAGAATGTTTCAGTCATAATGGTGATATCAAGAGTCGGTATTACTAAAAACATTAAATTAAGGACGTTGTGGATCCATACGCATTTCTTACCGAATACTTTGCTCTGCACACTTTGACATTACCTCATTTAGACGATGGATTTCTTGGATCTACTTAATTTTAAGTAATAACATTCAGATTGGAGCCTAGTTAAAGTTTTATAGACCATGAACATATAGAACATCTCAATACGTAGAATCTCGCGATTTTAGGAAAGTTCCTCTACAACGATTGCTCGAAAGCAGTCGCTCGAAAACAATTTCTCGAAAAACGATTCCTCGAATTATCAGTTGCTCGAATGTGCAACTTTTCGAAAATAATTCCCCGGAAAATAAGTATTCCAATTGGGCTTAATTATTTCGGGAATTTGGTGATAATCACTCGTTAAAAAGTAGTTGAAAACTTTATCTCTAGGAGGCTAGTATGTTGGGCTGGGTACAGGCCTAGATAGGTAAATAAAGGTACTCAAATTCAATCTCTGCCAATGTAATAAATTCATTTTAGTTGAACATCTAAGCCTAAAAGAATGGAGTTTGTCAAAAGTGAAAAGGGAAAAGATGAACTTTTCATTGACGGGTATTTATTAATCAAAGATAAAACAACTGGTTCAAAAATTTATTGGAAATGTGAACATACCACATCAAAAAAATGGAAAGTTCGTGCAACAACTCAACACCAAGAAATAGTGAAACATTCGGAAGAACATAACCACTTAGCAGACGCAAATTCAGTGGATGCTGCCAAATTTATGAAGCGGTGCAGATAAATGGCCACATCGTCGAGGGAATCACTACACGTTATAGTTTCCATTTCATCGGCTGAAATAAGTGAGGGCGCAATGGGAAAGCTACCGCCAGTAAGTTCAGTTAAGAGGAATATTAGGAATATTCGAAAACGATAAGGAAAGGAGCCAAAAATTTATCTAGAA
Organism: Cryptocephalus moraei; assembly: GCA_946251905.1. Classification (NCBI taxonomy): domain Eukaryota; kingdom Metazoa; phylum Arthropoda; class Insecta; order Coleoptera; family Chrysomelidae; genus Cryptocephalus; species Cryptocephalus moraei. The sequence continues at coordinate 34,385,661 of OX276454.1, read as the reverse complement.
CCAGGTGGGTTAGAGTGATTGAGAAGAGGAATAAATTTAATAATAAAAGTTTAGATGAAAATTTGAAATTTTCATTTAACGAAATTCTAGTTATGTAAGTAAATAAAAACCCCAGTGTGTACACGACATTATTTTACGGGAATTTTGTTTTACCTTGCCCGATTTTCCTGAGAATATCTACTTCATCTCTGACGTTTTGCGTTATCGCCACCCCCAAATATTTATACTTTATATGCGTATATGGATTTCCTTCCACGTTCAGGTCTGTTGCTACTCTAACGATGACCATATAGTGTTTTCTAAATTTATCTCTAAGCCCCATTCCTTGTATTCATCTATTAATTTTCTGATCATATAGTTGGCGTCGTACCCTCGTCTTCATCCTCTGCTAATATTAATTGATCATCGGTGAACAGCATGTGTATATATGTTCGTCATTTAATTTTATGCCCAAACTTTTACATTTCTTTATCTGTTTTGAATGGTTTTGATAACTGAGTTCCAATTTTTAGTTCACTCGTCGCTTTTTCATATATTTGCTTTATAATTTGTATATTTGATTTTCACTAATGTTAGTCTTCTCCATTGCTTCCCATAGTTAAGTTCGAGGTACCTAATTATAGACTTCCCTCAGGTGAAAAAATATTACATGAAATTCTTACCCTTGATTTATATATTTTTCCCTAAATCTGCCTAAGAGAGAAAGGTTCATTTCACAGGTTCATTTATACATGATCTCCTTGGTCTGAATCCGCTTTGTTCCTCAAATGCTACTATTTCTTTCCCTAGTCGTTTTTTAATAATGCGTCCATACAGTCTCCCTATTGAAGATATCACAGCTATGCCCTGTAATTGTCACATATTTTTTGTGTATTGAGCTTATAAAAGATTGATTCCACTGTTATGGTAACTCGTTTCATTCATTATTTTATTAAATATTTTAAATACGATTTCGGTGCCTTGGCCAGGAGCATACTTAACTAATTCAATAGGAACACCTCCAGAACCTGGTGATTTTTTTATGGTTCTGAGTGTTTGTTTAATCCCTTCTACTGCAATATCTACCCTAGTCCCATTTATGTTATCAATTTTAATTTCTTGTCGTGTTTGTCCCCTGAATTCAACTCTATTTTCAGTTAGAATGTTTCCCATGAATTCATTCTTATTACATCTAGTTTCCGTTCTTTTTTGTTGGTTTTTCTTAAGCTAATACTTACGCATTTCCATGTTTCTCGAGATCTAGAACCTCCCAGCAAGGAATTTATCGGCACAATTTTGATCCCATGTGTTATTTTTTGCTTTGTTTCTTTCCTTTTTTTTACCAAATGTCTAAGTCTGTTGCACTCTTTCCTGTAATCGGGATCTTGTGTGATCAGCAAAATTTCGTAGAGTGAGTTTTTCTCCTTTGTGAGTTCCTTCAATTCCTCGTTCCACCAAAATATACTGTTCAGATGATTTCTCTCTTACTTCAGACCTAAAGCTTCTTAGGCAGCTTCTTTCACTTTCCATTTCAAACCTTCATATATATCGTTCGCACGTCCTTCTGTAGTTTGTTGTAATTTGTTCGCAAGTCTTAATTATGTGAAAAAGTGGTTCCTTCGTCTTTGAAGCTATCAATGTTGTAAGTTGGTTCCGTAAAATTTGCACTTTCTTCTTCTTTTACCGAGACTGGATTTTTTTTACTTCTATATGTAAAATAGAATTTTCCTTTTACGTAAAAGTGATCTGAGCCGCACTGTTGTTGCTCCTCTGAAAACTCTTACATCTAAGGGTTGTATAGACGAATTTTGTTTGCTTACTATGTAATCTATTATAGACATGCCGTACCCGGCATGCGTTGCAATGCCACGTAAAGTTTAAAAAAAGAAAGATAAATAAAAATTATAGATGACCCGGTGAACTTCGTATCACCTACATATATTTTTGAAAAATATGGTCAAAATGTAATATAAAATTTTTATCTGCATTAAATTAAATGCAACACAGTTATACACATAATCAAGTTAAGGCTTTCTAATGTACTATATTTTTTGTTATTTTTGCGCTGAGTAAATATATAAAGATGGTAATTTTACGACTCGCGAAAACGCGACGTATAATTGCCCATGCGCGAAACCGGGAAACTCCAAGTTGATTCCGCAAACTGTCCTTGTATTTGCAATTGTATATTATCTTTTTAAATTTTTAATGAATAATTTATCAAAAACTACCCTGAACGTAGGTATGCAATTTTTCTGTACAATATGCGTTGAACCAAACGACGTCACTTGAAAGCAATTATTATATTTTTGGATGTTGGCCAAGAAATGTTTAGTCATTTCCCACCCCAGAAACTAATGAGCGTAATGGATCTGGTGGTGAGAACCACCAGCGGTGAATCCAGTAGATTGACCGCTGTATTTTAACGCTCTACAATATTGACAAATGATTGTCATTTCTCCAATCGTTACGGATTGGTCGACACACCCAATAATCTATTTCCGGGTCTAGTGAAATGCTACTTGTTCCAGGTTTACAGGAACACTGCGTCTGCGGAATCGCTCTATTTCATTGTGTCTTGAAGTGCGCTCCATGTTTTGGATTTTTGTTGCTCGTCGTACGTGTGATCTTGGTGTTGATTCTGCCTTGTCTTTTTCAGCTTGTCTAAGTAGTTTTTTGTTTGTTTATTGTTTTTACCTTTAGTTTGATTCGTCGGTAATCCTGTTCGGTCTGTTGTTTGGGTTTCTTCACTTCCGGTTTTGGGTCTTGTATTTATACCTCATAGACTTATTTCTTGGGTATTTTATATTCCTCGTGTGACGTCAGGTACAGGCGAATTGTCTTGTAGTGTTCCTCCATCCTTTTGAAATAGTGTGAATTTTTATAATTGTGCTGATCGTCAAACCCAAGTTCATGGAACGCCTCGTTGTTCCATTAGGCTTTCCCCCATATTGCTTCTAGGCGATCAATCCTCTTTTGTAGGTATTCCTTGGTTTTTCTTGCACTTCCGTCTTTCTTGCAATTGTTATGTAGTTATATAATTTCTTCGGCTATTTGTTCTTCTTCTTGAATCAATTCATCTGCTTGTTTTATCCTGTCGTAGTTGAAGTTGTGAACTTTGTAACTTAGTTCTCCGGAAAAAGTGGTTGTGACGTACTCAGGACTTTGCTTGTATTCTTGACTTTTTGCCGTTGTGTTGGTGTCGAAGTTCTTGAAGTTTTGGAGTTGTAATCACTGGCGCCTTTTCCTCCGGCTGCAGTTATTGGAAGTGTCCGTCGTTTAGAATTTGTACAATTTGTAGACTCGGTGTCCTGGTGAAGTTGCTTTGACTTACTCAGGACTCTTCTTGCTTACTTGACTTCTCGCTTTTGTATTGGCGTCGAAGTTCTTGAAGTTTTTAAAGTTGAAATCACTGGCGGTTTTTCTTCCGACTGCAGTGACTCGATGCGTCCGTTTTTTCGAACTTGTAGAATTTGTAGACTCGGTGTCCTGTCGATCTAAATGCTGTTGTGTTTGATTTGCCCTAACTCGTTCCATTCAAAGCCTTTCTACTTCATAATTATTCATTCTTGAACGCAATTCTCTCATACCAATACGAACGTTATTATTATCTGCCTCTCACTGGTCGTCAGTGCGATTTGCACGTGAGGTAGCTCGTAGCACATTTGAATTACTCCGACGACCTAAATCAGATCGTTTTCTCCCTGGCATTTTAAAATGAATAAAGTTTTCGCGCAATGACAAACTGATGACAGAATTTGACAACCAACTGACAGTATGATTGGTTGTCTAGGCAATTTGTCCCCAAAATTACAAAACGTACCTTTTTCAGCATTTACGTTACTTATTATTTATGTTTCTTATCGAAAAACCTTCCCTGAACTTCCACAAATATTTCAAGATCAAAATTAGCAAAATCCGTCCAGCCGTTCTCGAGTTCAAGCCCAGACAAACGAACAGCATTTCATTTATATATATATATATATATATATATATATATATATATATATATATATAGATTTCTGTCCCAAACTCGGTCTTGCCCAGGTAAGTATGAGTTTGTATAATTATAAATATCCTTGTGTGGAAAGTGCCCATGTAGAATTTTCATTGAGAGTTCCTGGCAAATATCTACTATTAGTCTGTGCCCATAGTCATTTTGTATATCTTCCCCGTATCTTCCTATAATTTTGCAATTTCTCCTTTTTCCCACTCGGCCATTAAAACCTCTCATAATATTTCGTTTTGTTTTTATCTTTTCTATTTCAGCCAAGAGCTCGTCATTAAATGTATTTTTCAATCCTACATCTGTGTCTTCATTAGGTGCTTATGCTCCTCTAGTTGTTATAGGTTTATTTTTTAATGTCATTTTAACTGTAATGATTCTTTTGTTCATTTGGTTCCTTTCCTTAATGGCTCCTATGTACTTCTTGTGTTTCACTATTCCAATTGCAGCTTTGGCTCGTTTATCTTTTTCAACACCACTGTACACGAGGACGTAATCTCCTTTATATTCGTCTCCATTTCCTTTCTTTTTAGTTCCTGATGTTACTGCTATATCCATCGAGACTTCTGATTTCTTTGATCACTTGTTGGGCTTTGTTATTCTATCCTTGTACACTCCAACATCCAAAATTCATGATCCTTTTTCTTTGCTTTGTCGATTTCCGTTTATAACTGTCCAGGTTTCGAGGCTTCGGATGAGATTTTTAGCGGTAATACGCTTTTCTAAGGGCCAGGATACTAATCTGACGCGTAAACCCTATTTACTTTATCAGGGCTTGGGACCGGCAGTGATAGCTCATAACGTTTAAATGACTATTATACACACATAAAATCGAAACGCAAGATAATCCGATGTCTGCCATTCCAACCCGCCTTTTTGGAGTCTTTGGTGAAGTAATGGTGATTTGTTTTATTACTCGATCTGTTCGGTAATCCGGGTGCAGCTTAATAACGTGTCAAACGGTGTCCACCCCAACTCTTCCAAATAACCAATCGAAAACATTTTATGTATACATTCAATAATAATTGAAACATTTCTCAGTTTTCAAATTTCCCATAATGACCCATGTTATCGTTCTCGGAACGAAAACTATTTCATAAATCCGATACCACTAAATTATTCCGGCCAAGCAAACAACGCCCTTAGACCTGCATTCATGGGGTGAACACCCCGGATGCAGCTTTTCCGCCAGTGACAGCGAAAGGAAAAATATATCACTGTGATATGTGAAAGTTTCATGCGGCGAGTCGCGTGTAAGTAATTTCCAACGCTGCATTAATAAAATCGCATTTTGGCGTTCTATCAGGAGACGAGGTAAAAGCGGAACAGACGATTAGAACTGAAACAGAATTAACTGCTTAAATTTAAATTTTTCATTAGAGGGTAGGTCAGAGTTGAAATACCGTAATCGTTCTGGTATTATACAACCAGAAACCATGCAGTGAAATTTTAACATTTCGGGAAGTTATAACGTAAACGTCAATATATCATCCTTCTCCGAGAGTATAAGTATACGCGAGTCCTAAAACATTTCTCGTGATCTAGATTTATCGTCTGGGACATACTTTTATTCAGGAATATAAATAATTTATTGCATGAGAGAAATTTCAAATTTTCTAAGCTGACGCCAATAAAACACTTATTTACCATAAAACAATTATAATTTTTTTAAGACACCATTTCGTTAGCTAGGAGTCCTTGATCTGTACACCGAAAGCATACGACTTTAATTAAAACTAAGGCTTACATCCATAAAAAAATGAATTAAGCCGTAGTATACTGGATTATACGGGGTCAGTTTATATATTCTTGCGTACCTACCTACAGATGGAAGAAAACATTTAATATAGAAATTGCATAATTTCCTTTATTATCTTTTAGAGTTGTCAAAAAAAACATACTTGCCTCTCAAAAATAAAAAAACAACTTATAGGTTTTCTTCTTTTTTTTGAATGAAATACCCTGTACATTTTGCGCCAGGAGATTAGATAACAATGCTTTTTCCTGATTTCGAACTTTAATATTTAATCCCGCCGTTCCTTATATATTTGAATTTGAAATTTTAATACATTGATAATAACAATCGAGTTAGCCAAGCGTTTCGTTTTTACTATAATGTAATATACTTTAAATTTAAACATTTAAAAAAGGAAATGGGTGATTCGGAGGAAAAAATTTCAAGTTGTTAGTTGTTAGTCTGTTGCATTCTAACAACATCAAAATAATTAATCGTGGAAGGCTGACGTGGTAAACGAATTATTTGGCGAAACCAAAAGTCTCGGTCGAAAGAAGAGCACCGTTGTCAGAACTGAAGAGGAAGACATGAATATTTTACCCTGATTTGAAGGTATCAATACTCTCTTGTACTATAAATACTTGGCAATAATATTAATTCGAAGTAACTTTAAACGTTAAATCTCAGTGGTAGTTGTATAATCTGAAAAATCGTGGTGCAAAATTCATACAACTTTAAAACATCATCAATATCGCCACTACACATTTCTGCCAGTTCAAAACTTATCTGAAAGACATATAATTCAACGGTTGCATTATTGTGAAGAAGTATCACGGCATATACAGGGTGGTCGTGATATAACCTTACAAAAAAAATCTGGGCCATTAGGAGGATCCAATAATTCAAAAAAACCCATATTTGGTAGGTCCAAAATGATGAAGAAAAATTAACCCCTATCCACATTCATTTGACGCCACTGACCACAAAAATAAATACGTACATATTTAACCAAGATTTAATTGTTAGTTACCTAGTTACAATAAATTGACAATTTGCTTTCAAATTTGATAGACGTTTTCTTTTGCCAGTGATTTACTTGTCAGTTTGCATATGTCAGTTGTCATTTATATGTCGTCGCCTTTCTTGTTTTCAATGTATTTTTTCTCCTATATTAATTTTTGTACAAGAAGTCTATAAAATCAGTCTTTTTCAAGACTTCACTTGCGTTTGTGTTTGCAGTTTGTAAGTAAATAGCAAATTTCATGGGTCAAGACACTAACGGATAATCATGATTGTGGTTTTAGGTTAGAATCTGCCGATAAACACAATATTCAACAAAGAACAACGATCTCAGCTTTAAACGGCAAAGGCAACGTTAAGTTTATAAATCGGCTTTAATAAATAACAAAACGAAACCAGTGTTTTTTACGCATATTCTTGATTTGTAAATTTCATTTCTACCGCAAATTCAAAATTATTGAATTTGACAAATGTCATTCAGTTTAATAGTTGATACAGGTACCGATTATCGTTACTAGACGACCAAAATCACATTTTTTATCCTGATTAACTCATTGGCGTACAGCAAATTTTGTACAAATTTTCAATTATTTTTATCTCGAAAACGAAAAGACTTTTACAAGATTTTTTTTTTGTATATGAGTTCTACTCATCGTCACCTATTACCGTTATTTTTTTGTAAGGTTATATCACGACCACCCTGTATACAGGGTGGTCGTGATATAACCTTACAAAAAAATTGTGGATCATTAGGAGGATCCAACAATTCAGAAAAACTCATCTTTGGTAGGTCCAAAATGATGAAGAAAAATTAACCCCTATCCACACTCATTCGACGCCACTGACCACAAAAATAAATACATACATATTTAACCAAAATTTAATTGTAAGTTACCTAGTTACAACAAATTGACAATTTGCTTTCAAATTTGATAGACGTTTTCTTTTGCCAGTGATTTAGTTGTCAGTTTACATATGTCAGTTGTCATTTATATGTCGTCGCCTTTCTTGTTTTCTATGTATTTTTTCTCTTGTAATCATTTTTGTACAAGAAATCTATAAAACCAGTCTTTTTCCAGTTTGTGTTTCCAGTTTGTAAGTAAATAGCAAATTTCATGGGTAAAGACACTAACGGATAATCATGATTGTGGTTTTAGGTTAGAATCTGCCGATAAACACAATATTCAACAAAGAACAACGAGGTCAACTTTGAACGGCAAAGGCAACGGCAAGTTTATAAATCGGCTTTAATAAATAACAAAAGAAAACCAGTGTTTTTTTTGCATATTCTTGATTTGTAAATTTCATTTCTACCACAAATTCAAAATTATTGAATTTGACAAATGTCATTCAGTTTACTAGTTGGTACAGGTACCGATTATCGTTACTAGACAACCAAAATTACATTTTTTATTCTGATTAACTCATTGACGTACAACAAATTTTGTACAAATTTTCAATTATTTTTATCTCGAAAACGAAAAGACTTTTACTAGATTTTTTTTTTGTATATGAGTTCTACTCATTGTCACCTATTACCAGTTTTTTTTTGTAAGGTTATATCACGACCACCCTGTATAGCAAGGTCCAGACTTTTCAGAAAACACTGTTTTTTCCCAAAAAGCAACCTTCACTACAGCAAGAATATATAATAGAAAAAACAAACGTTATTAGGCAACTGAAAACCCACACAAAATTCAACAATTCAAGATACAGGGATGTAGGTTAGTTCATGTGTTCATGTGACTTGCTGGACAACCAAGTAAGTAGATCGATTATTTCTTATGGGATTCTAACGGCGATTAATATTTAAATTTAGTACAGATTTATATTGAAAACTATGTAGAAGGCTATTCGTCAATGTAGTTAATTTGTTAGACAACAAAATAGGGCACAACCCTATAATATGGTTTAAGTGACTAAATATCTGAATGGTAGATATGATCTTTGCTTAGGCATGATCTTTATTATGACTTATGACAAACCTCAAAATATACGGGTGCTGAGATGCAGGATTGAACAATAAATATTCTTGCTCAATAGAGATCACCCTGATTTAAATATTATATATATTAAATACGCTATATATATTCGAAATCGGGGAAAAGAGATCTTTCCTCCAGGCGGAAAATATACAGGGTGTTCCATTTAAATAAATTGCAATTGTTTTTCAGCTCGCGACGCGCATATTTATAAATATACAAGAATAAATGACCCTGTACATTCTGAAAACGAATACTGTTTCCCTTTTTACCATGGCGAATGTTCGATAATGTGTAATACCTTTCGTTTTATCTTTTCATTTACGTTTTCCTTCTAATTTTCTTTTTTCTTTAATTACTGAAAGGGGTTTATCTGGTTGGGTTGAAGTCAGTCTTTTTTAGTTATATAAACTGTTCTGATAGGTTGTTCGCTATCAAATTTATGTCTTCATAGGCAATTAATTATCCATGGTTATCAAATTTGTTTAATTCATTGTTATTCAAGTACTACCTAATGCGTTTATTATTTCCATTTCTATCATTATGAATTAAATGCACATAAGTAGATGTATTTTTTTCCCAGGGATAGGAATGTCAAGATAGTTGTCTGATTATTGTTTTACCTTGCCCGATTTTCCTGCGAATATCTGCTTCATTTCTGACATCTTGTGTAATCGTCTCTCCCAAATATTTATATTGTGTTGTATGCGTTATTGTATTTCCTTCCACTTTCAGGTCTATTGCTACCCCCGATGGCCATATATAGTGCTTTCTCTGAATGGATCTCTAAACTCTATCGTGTATTCGTCTATTAATTTACTGATCATGTAGTTCGTGTCGTTTTCATCCTCTGCTGATATTAGTTGATCATCGGCGAATAGCAATGTGTGGATATGTTCGTCATTTAATTTTATGCCCATACTTTTACATGTCTTCGTCCATTTACGTAAGGCTTGCTCCATATACGAGTATACTGTGAATAGAGTTGGGGAGATTGGACAAACTTGTTTTAACCCGTTGTCAGTTTTGAATGATTTTGATAAGTGACTTTCAGTTTTCACTTGACTCGTTGCTGTTTTGTATATTTGCTGTATAATTTGTATATTCTTTACACTAATGTTAGCCTTCTCCATTGCTTCCCATAATTCATTTCTAGGTTCCGAATAATAGGCTTTCCTTAGGTTAGTAAATATCACATGGAATTCTTTCCCTCGAGCTATACATTTTATTTTCACAATAAAAATACATAACGTAGTTGTGTACAAAATTTAAATATGTGATTTTAGGCTATTTATACGCAAAGAAAGTAAGCAAAAAATTTTTAAAGTTCTTTGCAAGACACTATCATTTCGAACATGTATCTTTTCTCTATAATCATACTTTTGCTAGTAAAACACCTAAAAGTTGCGAAATATGAGTTTCGTACATTTTCTTCGATCGAAGAATAAATATACTATATTTTCGCTTTGAGCTGCCAGCTTTTCGTTTAATAAACACTTAGGAAACCCAGCTGATGTGTTTGCCGTGACATGATATAGGTATACGGAAACTGTAAAAAGATACCTGCGAAGTGTGAAGAGATATGCGACAGGAGGAAGGGAAGGTCGACAGTTTCATTTAAAAAGTCGTTTTCAAATAAGTTATAAACCAGATAAAAAATCTACACTGATGTAAGAAAGTGTAATACTAAAATAAAAAGTTATACACCTACAACGGATCTAGGAAAATTGCCCGAAATCAATTGCCCCGAGGAAAATTACCCGACTGCAATTGACCAAAAAGACAATTGCCCGAATGGCGTACTTACCGAATGGAAAATTGCCCGAAAATAAATATCTACAATTTGTGTGATATCTATTTTTAAAGAAATGAAGGAAATAAATCACCATCCATGCACAATCAGCAAATTATTATTGAAAATTTATCAGTATGAAAATTACTTAGGAACTGAAATGTTTTTAAACATTAAATAAATCACATTAACCTGCAACTCCATCACTATTCTTTATGTCATCCCGCCGCTTATACATCATATGAAACTGGCCTAACATACAGAAATAGAAAGAGAGAGAAAAATAGATTTAGTCAAAATCGGTTTTTACTAGAAAGGTTATGCGTTGGCATTTCAATAAAATTCGTAAGGGTTGATGGCTAAAAACACCCCTTCTTGATTTATATTAGGTAACCAATAACATGGGAATGATTTAGCAAAAAATATTTGACATATGTATTCAAAAAAAATTTCTCGCTTTACTTGCTTTGTCAGTTTAAGGCTTCTCTATAAATAATTGCAAGTCCAAACTAATTTATTGCAGAATGGTCTTCGTCTTCGTCTTCACTACAAGTATTAGGCACTTTGCCTGTTACGGTACCCATCTATTGCGTGGTCGCCCAACGCTTCTTCTCCCTTTACATCTGTATTTGAAGGCTTTTCTTGGCAACCTGTTTTCATCCATCCTGCGAAGATGTTCCTTCCAGTTTTCCCTATATTGTTTTATCACATCATTAACACTATATATATTTAATTCCTTTAATTCTCCTCAGAAACTTCATGTCTTGCGTCTGAATCCGGCTCTATTGTTTCTTTGTTGTTGTCCAAATTTCGCTGCCATACGTGAGGGTTGGCACTGCAATAGTTTTGTAAAATTTCAGCTGTGTGTCTTTTCTCGTTTTATGTTTTAGGCATCTGCTAATAGTTCCACATATTCTACTATCCCGTCCCAACATAATCAATTCCCCTAAAACTCCCGGAGACGACGTTGGTTCGAGCGGCCTTGAGAACCAGGTACTACAGAGACCACTGGCGATGTCATATTCGTTTTCAGCGACCCCAAACACCCCCGGTTTTAGACCTTTCGGCTAATCTGTCCGTTTTCCGAGGCAATTTTGGGTACTACAAGTATGTTTAATTTTTACAAGAGCTGGTTACTAGCAAACTGCTCAACCTCTTTTCTAGTAGGACTAGGATTTTTCTGTAGGGGTTTTCTCCCTCAGCCAGTATGTTCCAGTTTTAGGGCGCTGCGGAACAGGTGGCGAAGGAAGCGGAGCTAGAAAAGAAGAAGAAGGTCCTAAGGATCTTGGAGAGTCAGAAATTAAGAATGGAGGAGGAGCGAAAGAAAGAGGAAAGGGAGAAAGCGCGAATGCTGGCAGAAAGAAAGAAGGCAGAGGAGGAAATCCTGGCAGCCTACACGAAAACAACAGGGAAAATGCTGAGATCTCCTCCGCGGAATCCGCAGACGGAGAGGAAGGAAGTCGATGCTAACGATGGGCCAAGCGAGGAGAGGGAGTCCCCCACTCCGCGAGCGGGTAATAGAGCTGAGGGGAGAACCCAAAGCGAATGCCTGTCCACCCATAGGGAGGAACGAAGGGCTCCACAGCTAACAAGAAGCACATCCCTGGTAGAAGTGGGGGACGCGAACTTCATGACAGATCTCACGGGGGGCGACGTTCACAGCCCGGAAGAGGTCAACAGAAGGAAGAGGAAGGAATTTGGTAGGGACGACCATGAGTGGGAGGCGACAATATCCCTAATGAAGAAATTAGCAGACCTAAACAAGTCGCTTGCGGACACTCTGCTCCTCAGCAGGGTGGACACTGGCACCAAGGACTTGGCAATGAAAGGCACGAAGGTCGCCAGCAGACTGACCAGAAAACTTCAATCATTGAAAGAGTGAGCTGCGGATGTGGGGACAGGGCACCGGGGAAGCCCGTCCATAAAAAGGAGAGCCGTAGCCGACAAAGAATCGGAGGGAAGCGTTCAGGTTGGGAGACCTGACACGAAAGACACGTCCACCCAGACCGACGCTGGCCTGGAAGGACCGATTACAGACATACGGGAGATCACCAGCTATGCCTGATGGGAGGAGGTAAGACACCGCGTATGGGATAAGAAGATAACCTCGTTGACCCGATTGGTTACGGGGAACCCATTGGAGACCCCACATGAAACCGCTAAGGTCGTGATCGTTGAGCGGGACGATCCGGGGATGCGTGGGGGAGTGCAGAGATTATACAGGGAAAGGTACCCGATGCTGGCAGAACCAGCGGGTGAGTTCGAGGTCTTTGAATTCTCCGCCTCGCGGAAGTCAGGCTCGGACCCAAAGATTACCACTCAGAAGGTAATAAGGATAGAGCTCAAGAACACGGGAGAGGAATTGTGGAGCAGGCTTGTCCAGGCCAAGGAGGAGGTGAGCGACTCTGGTAGCATCGCTCTACACCAAATCAAGGGAATGCCGATTGAAGACCTCTGCAAGATGGCGACGGCGATCTTTCAGGATACCCCTGTGACAGTGCAGATATACAGGCCCCGCCCGGCGACGCCGGAGCAGAGCCAGCAGGCAAAGAAGATAACCCCCAAACGAACGACGTTTGGTATTGTAATTAAGTACCCTGGTGCCAAATACGAAGAGATCGTCCAGCTTATCCGACGGAAACTCGCAAAGCACGGGAAGACTGGTGCAATTAAAAGCATCAAAAGATCACGCGACGGACACGCTATCATTACGACGGAACCGGTGCAAAGTGAAGCGAACAGCATCGCAAACGCCCTGAGAGAAGATGCTCCGGAGGGACTGCGGGTAAATCTGGTACATCCCGGGGAACCAAGGAGCACCATCAATATTAAAGGGATGATGTTGGGAACCTCGAAAGAAGAAATCCTAGAGGGGCTCAGTAAAGGCGGATTGACTAGTCCTGAAGACGTAGAGCTGGGGGAACCCAGGCCCTATGCGGGCTCCATGACGGCTGTCACGGTAAGGGTCCCGACATCAGAGGTGGACAATATCACTAAACAAGCGCCACTGCGCATTGGCTTGGTTCTCTGTGCGGTGGAAGCCAGACCCGTGGTGACCCGGTGCTACAGATGCTGGGGCACAGGGCACACGGCGAGCCAGTGTCGTGGCCCAGATCGTTCGGGGCTGTGCTGGAGATGTGGTAAACCGGGTCACTCACAGAGAGACTGCCCCAATGAGGAGTGGTGCCCGGATTGCCAGGCGGCAGGCCACAGGGCGGGCGCTAGGGGCTGTCCGCAACACAGGAAGGCTGCGACGAGGATACGAGCGGAAGGAGGCGGAACAACCGTTGAGACCCCTCGTGATGAAGACCCACTGATCTGAATACAGACAAGGAAGCCGGAGGTAGTAATGCGAAGATGGCAATGGAACGATCCCACACTTGGGGGTGACAGAAACCATAACACCGACTCGACATGACATCGATCAAAATTATGCAAATTAACTTAGGAAGGTCGAGAATGGCACACAATCTCGCAACTGCGGACCTCGTCAAGCAAAGTAAACACCTGATAGTGGTTGCCGAGCCGAACCGCGCCCTGGCCCAGAAGGCCCAATGGTTTATGGACCCGAGAGGAGATGTCGCCATTGGGTTCAACAGAGTGAGCACCTCCACGGGTGGGGGCCCGACGGAGATTAGGACCTGCCCGGGTTGCGTGGGAGCGAAGCTGTGGGGGACGTGGATATGGGGCACTTATCTCTCCCCTAACCGCCCGCTAGAACAGTACAAACGGGATCTCGAAGACATAATGTCCTTAGTGGCCTCGGAATCCCCAAACTTTATCCTAATGGGAGACTTTAATGCGAAATCCCCGGCGTGGGGTTCCCCACACATGGATCGTAGGGGTGAGCTTCTCATAGAGTGGATCGAGTCTGCGGGGATGGTGATCCTCAATGACGGTACGCCTACCTTCCGAAGAAACAACTCCGAGAGTCACCTGGACCTCACCCTGGGATCGAGGCAGGCCATAAGGAAGAGTTGGTCATGGAGATGTGACTTCGACAACCCTAGTACCCTCCACGCTACGATCAGCACTGACATATGGAAAGCAAAAAATATACAGGAAAGGTCACACAAGAAACTAGACCTCGAAAAATTCGCCGAACTAGTCGATAAGGACCTGAGGGAGGCGCCAGCCGCGGAATTTCTGGACAGACTCGACACGTGCCTAAAGGCGGCAACGATGAGGGACCAGTTAGGGGTACCTATTCGAGAACCATACTGGTGGACCCCAGACATCTCGGTCAGGAAAGCCCAGTGCCTGAAGGACAGGAGGAAGCTAGCCAGGCTGAGGAGGAAATCTCATCCTGATGCTCAAAGAATTGAAGAGCAAAACGACGTACTGAGACAGTCTCGCAAAGAACTCAGGAAGGCTATCAACCGCAGCAAAGCAAATAGCTGGAGACAGCTAGTCGATGACCTGGACCGAGACGTCTGGGGTTCGGGCTATCAAATAGCGACGGCCCTAGCAAGGCGGGGAGAACCCATGGTATCCATAACAAACAAGCAGAAACTACAGATCGCTCAGGTCTTATTCCCGAACAGCGGACAACACTGGGAGAGGGGGCCGCGGGTGCTAGAGGTCCCGAAGATCACCCCGCAGGAACTCGGAAACGCGGTGAAAAGATCAAAGAATGGGGCAGCAGCGGGCCCAGACGGACTGACGGCTCCCGCCCTGAAGATGCTACATAAGATAATTCCGGAGAAACTCTTGGACTTTTTTAATGAACTTCTGAGCCACCAAACCTTCCCCGAGAGGTGGAGGGTGGCCCGGGTGGTGTTAATACCAAAGGAAGGGAAGGAACCCGGCCTCTCAGGATCGTATAGGCCCATATGCTTAGTGTCCGTACTCGGCAAGTCTTATGAGGAGATCCTACGGAATAGAATCGAGGAGGAAATAGAAGACAGGGGTGGGATATCCCGCTCACAGCACGGCTTCCATCGAGGTAGATCGACAATATCGGCGATCAAGGACCTCACATCGGCCATCATGGAGGCGGCCAGATGGTCTATTATGATCACGGTCGACATCGCAAATGCATTTAACTCAGCCTCGTGGAAGCATATCGTCGAAGCTATGAAATGGTGGGATGTCCCACCCTACCTGACGAACGCGGTGGAAAGCTACCTATATGAGCGGAAAATATCGGTGGGTCCAGGGTACGTTCACACGACCAACACGGGGGTCCCCCAGGGGTCTGTCCTGGGACCGACCCTGTGGAAGATTTTGTTCGACGGGGTCCTCAGGACGGGCGTACCGGCGGGGACCAGACTGGTGGCGTACGCTGACGATCTTGCGATCGTAGTGAACGGAGACTCGCGGGATGAAGTCCAAGAGAGAGCGAACGCAGTTTTTCGCAGCATTGAGGAATGGATGGCAGACCATCTGCTCACAATAGCGCCGCAAAAAACCCAGGTGCTGGTACTAAAGGGCAAAAGGAGGGAGAGGAAATTCAAACTTAGGATAGGAAGCCATGACATAGAGACAAGCCCACATGTAACGTACCTGGGCGTTACAATATCCCAAGGCAACACATTCCAAGAACACATCCGTAGGGTAGTACTGGCGGCCGAGAGGAAAAACACCGCCCTCAATAAGATCCTCCCGAATATAGGAGGCCCCAGAGCCAGAAAGAGAGAAGTGATGGCGCTGACAACACAATCAATACTATTATACGCAGCACCGGTGTGGTGTAAAATAGTAGACACGGACAGGTATAAGAACATGTTGGAAAGCGCACAGAGGAGGATCCTGCTCCGGGTGTGCTGCGCATATCGCACAACAGCAACCGCGGCGCTGCAAGTCCTGGCGGCTATGCCCCCGATCGACCTCGTTGCGAAACAGAGGAGATTCCTATACAATATCGGGAGGGGAGCCCTCCCTGGAAGGAGGCGGATGGCCGCAAAAAGGACCACCAGAGAGTGGCAAAAGAGGTGGGATCAAAACCATTCCACCGCCCAATGGACAAAGATGCTTATCCCTAATCTTGAGGAGTGGTGCGCGTGCAAGCACCGCGACAACAACCATTGGTTTGCGCAGTACGCCACGGGGCACGGGTCCTTCCGGACATACTTACTCCGTATCGGTAAAATAGACGATGACCGATGCGACTGTGGAGAAAGAGATACGCCGGAGCATGCGGTATTTAGATGCGAACTCTGGAAACACCATACAGAGCAAATAAGGAAAAGATACACGCCGGCGACGTGGACCCCACAAAACCTCATGAGGGAGATGATCGCACATAAGGAGGTGTGGAAAGAAGGCTTCGGGGCCATAACAGCTCTGATGAAACAAAAATTCGAATTGGAGCTAAAACCGAGGAACCTGAGGGTCATAATAGAAAGACTTGAAGTATAACAGGTGACTACAGGTAATAGGTGACAGCCCGCTTTTAGTAGTTAGACAAGTAGAAAGGTGGCAGGTAAAACTAGCTATCGCAGGTGGGGGAGCGACGGGTGGGGGCGGGGGGGCTGGGGGGAGCTTGGGGGGACTGGGTGCGATCAGCGCCGAGGTCGTCCTTTTCTTTCTCTGGATCCTCTTCTTCTCTCTCTTCTGATGCTCCCATTAGGTAGAACGACATAGCAGGTAGCTCAACTATACAGTACCCCGAACCCCTAATCCGGCTCTGACCGGGAAGGGGGAAGTAGGGAACATAAGGACATCGATCATCACCCTTTTACGCCTTTCCTGCACCCCTTACCGACCGTGGAGGTGGAGAAGCTCCCTAGAGGAGTGATCCCACCACGACTCGGTGGCGCCACAAACACCAACCCCTACTAGGACCTAACACCGTCCGAGCCGAGGGAGGCCCGCAGGAACTCTGCCTCTCCCCGGTGAATTTACCCGGGGCGGTGCTCAGTGCCCGTCTCCGAGGTAGTGCGTGGCCGACAAGCCTTAAGTCGGGGGAAAAAAAAAGTTTTAGGGCGCTGGAAACTCGCCCTTCACCCTCTTCCGTTAGCTACATAACGTACATCCATTGCACTCTATGCATTGCCCAGAGGTTACGCGGCTCATGCCTTCGTGGACGTGGAAGTAGGATTTGTTAGTAGAGCTGACAATTAGTGAGCATTTCTCGGAGTTTTGGGTGCTGTGTAGGCACTGGCAACCTACACAACCTCCGAGACCCTTTACTAACCATTAACCTCCTGCAGAATGGTAACTGATTAAATTATCCCATCAATTGGGATAATGATGAAATTATCCCATCAATTTATTAAAGAATTGTTGCATATCAGAATGTTAGTTGGTGCAAGTCGCGCTAGGTAAACTTTGATAGTCATGAAAGAATATCAGTACTTATTTGTTGAAGAAAAATTGTTTATTTGTAAAAAGGTCATACAATGATATCTACTTTCCTTAAAAACTACGGTATTAATTGTCATCAATCAACTTTACAATGCTCATTCGTGAAGGAAACGAAGGAGAATATCTTTTTCATGTTGTATTATATTTAAACGAACCTTTCTCTGATTTTAAGAAATCTGAAAGAGTCACTAAATTAGGTTAAGAAAACATGAAAAAGTTAAAGTTGTTAATATAAATTTGTAATGTGTAAAAAGGATACAACTTCTCCATTTAACGTTATTGGAAATTTTGAGGAATAATCTTAACTATTTTTATTTTGTTTAGAAATATCAAAAATCTGAGAGTTATTGCCGATCGATAAAGAAATATATTCAACTTCATATTCCAAAATTTTTTTTTCCTAAGAATGCGAATTTTAAAAAAAGTTTTGATAAATGTAGAATAAATAGAAACAGGTGGTGAAAAGCATAATTTTTAATTAATTAATGATTATATCCCACGTTGTACATTTATAGACGTACGCTTATAAAATGCATAAAAATATGTGAATATTGTAAAATAAAATTTCGTAAACAGTAATATTTGAAAGAGGAGAATAACAAGGAGGAATGCATTTTCAGAGCGCTATTACAGTTCTAAGGTGTTCTCTTCCATTTTTAATTCAAAATAAGCTGCGAAAACTTACTCATAACGTCTTTGCGGTTATTGTAAATAAAAAAAAAACAAAATGTGTAATTTTTGCAGGAGTAATATACAGAAGAAAATACTAGTACATGTGTTAAGTAACCATGGTTATGTTCGAGATATTTTCTCCGCTGATGAATAAATTGCTAAGACATCAGAACTCGCTTTACATGGAAAACTGTCGTTTTGTTTATTACTTTTATTAAATGATTAGCCGTCTCGGCTTCGCCCGCGAAAATATCAATTATAGAGGAATACAGTTTAAATTTGACGATGAATTACTTATCTAAATTCTCAATGTGAGAGTATGTCACTAAAGAATTAGTTTGAATTTAATTTAGATTTATTTTAACGGTTAAAAACTAAGTCAATATTTTAAATAAACTTTCGAGGTGTAAAAGTTTGTAATAAAAAAAATGTAAAATTTCATAAGTTAGGATGTCTTCATTTTCGCGAACTCCGACCGACGTATATACATGTATACACCTTGCTTCATTGTTATAGATTTATTTAACATTATTATTCACGTGGCTTTTATTTTATTTCAATTTTGACATTTTTAAGTCTATTACTCCATAACTACCCTGGACTATTGAGTAATGTAAAAACTAATTTTGAAGCGAAGCATCTTTACTGGCTTACATTATGTTTCCTCTAGAGCTAGAGTGAAATGCTGGAAGCGAGCGTCACGAAAATGTCTAATGCTGTAGTTGTATATAGTATTGTATACATGCTCTGTATAATGCATACGATTCCGAGCATGGAGGGGAGAGAATATAAGTTCTCCCACTCTCTCTGTTTTTCTCGTTTTCTGGGTACGTCACGGTGATTCGACAGCTGATTATCGGCTCCACATTAACCCCAAGCACGACGTTGCCGTCATCGATGTTAAAGGCGTAAAGCCGTAAGTTCGGTCGTAAACAGGCGAGGTGGTCATTCTCGTGGGAAAGTCGTTAAAGTGTCGAATTATATTGGGAAGTGAAGATGCGTGCGTAACGCATCACAATGTCAGGTAGTTTGCGAATTCACACTTGTTTTATTGTGGTTAATTCGAGCTCCGTATTATTTATTGTAAACTAGTTATTGTAGATTGTAGACTAATTATAAATATGTAACTTCATTCTTTATTCAAAACTGCTGAGTATTTCCAATTGTAGATGACGGCTATTACTGCCCAATCGAAAGTTACACAACTTCAACAAATACAATATTTCACTTAAACAGAATCAATATTTGACGTCCACTTGTGCAATAAATCCAATCGTGATTGCTTCTATCTCTCATCGGGCACTTCCACTGCATCAGCAAACATCTAATACTCCCTCTCCCTCTCTTTCTTTCTCTCTTGTCACCCGTTCTATGTTTTCCATCTCGCCTGCAATTTCCGATCGGAAAACTCATTTTCGCAATTGATTTTCACGTGCAGCTAAATAACACTGAAGTGCGTGTGTGTGTCGCGCGAGAAAAAATGCCCCAGTCGCATCGAAAACCATTTACGGACAACGGCAGCTTTGGGAATTAACGGGTGGATCCCAATTTCGGTACGTTTCGGGGATTCTTTTTATTCAGGGATTTAATTCAAACGCGGGGAACCGAAACGGACAACTAATCCTAGACGTTTTGTGTAATTATTTCACGAAGCAAATATTTTGGTACTAAACTTAGTGACGCTCGAAATCGCATTAAATTTAAGTCATGTAGCTTAGTGGAGACAACAAGTATGGCTGTAGGAAAGATTAACGATCAAGGGGTAATTCAGCCGGTAAACTTTTTCGCGTTGGTTATATTTATTCGCATTTCATAATTTCGTATTTTTTATTAATTACATTATGAAGTTTCCGTGTTTTAGGGTAAATTATTTTCGGGAGACCTCTGAACCTTCATTCCTAACATAGGCGATCTATTACCTATTTGGTGCGGTGAGTTTTGTGTATGAGTTTTGAGCAATGTTATTTATGTATCAAATTTTCATTTTTTTGTTATGATTTCCAACGGTTTTTTTGTTTGTTTTATATAGGGCTTTTCAACGAGAGATTTACCACTCAGATGTTTTTTGAAAGTGGTTTATTTCTTTTCCATTTTGTTGGAATTGATGTCAGGTTGGCCTCTGCTCATACCTTTCTTTTATAATGCATTTCTTAGATTTTCTCCTTACTTTTTGACCCCCATCATAGCTATCACCTAGTACGCAGCCTCCGCGGTATATAATTAAGAATCTAAATGATTCTCGGTTATTAGCATGCTTAATAATATTATCAATCAAATTTTTACTTAAACAACTAAATGGATGACTGAGAAGCGAATACGAGAAAAAATACCTTATCCATAACTAAGAGTTATCTTAAATTTTTCTGTTAATTTTTAATTACTATATATTTCAATCATTTTAGTATACATATTATTACAATTTATTGCATTAATTTTATATGACGGACAACACCGTGAACGTATTTTTTAGTTACTACCAGGTATGAACTTAAATCATCTTTCAGACTACATAGTGCAACACATGAATGTTGCTCGCAGAAGAGAAGTTCGTCGAAATAGAAAATGACATAGTACAAATTAAATGAGACATCATAGGAGTAACCGAAACAAGACAGGAGGAGGAAATTTAAAAACCTTAAAGACAGGCATCTCTACTATAACAGAAATGAAACTCAATCAGTTGGAGGAGTCGGCTTCTTCGTACACAGAGAACACACAAAACGTCATTTGCATAAGTAGTATATCAACCGAGTAGTGTACTCAATAATCAAGCTTAACAATAATTGATACAAGCTAAAGATTGTACAGGCCTACGCCCCAACCACCGAACACCCGGATGATGAAGTCGAACTTTTCTACTAGGAGAATCTCTATTACATTGAATGTCATAGATGCCATAGAATGCCTGCCCATTTCAACATAATAAGAGGCGATTTCAACGCCAAAATAGAATGGAGAGCCGCTGAAGAAAAAACACCCCTAGAAAATTTAGGTACACCAAGAATAAATGAAAGAGGAGCAACCCTATCTACTCCATAACAATCTCTATCAAAGGAATAGTTCCTTTTTCAAAAAGCAACATCGTTGATGGACATGGCAAAGCCCAGATGGCAATACACGAAATGAAATTGACTATATAATCGGCGATAAAAATGAATTAAAAAAGCCGGTCCTAAATAAATTCTCAACCCGTTAGTGACCATCGAATAGTAAAATCAACCATAGAGATAAATTTGAAAAGCGAAAGACAACGAATGATAAATAAAAAATCAACACCAACATGGTCAGCCCCAAAAAACGTCGAAGAATACAAAAAGGAAACCGATCAGCAACTTGAAGAAAGCATCAACAACGAATTAATTCTAGAGAGTTGGAACCAAAAAATTATTAAAGCCATTAAAAAAAGCCAACAGAAGCATCGTTCCAAAAATAGCAAAGAAAAAAGACTACCTTTACAAACAAAACAACATAACAAACACCAAAAATAAATTAAATTGTATATAAGGTAATTGCATCGCAGATGATATTGTCTTGAACAACGAAAAAAAAAATAATTAGTGAAATTTGGCAATGTAAATATACAAATAGGTTGTTGATGTTTGGGTTAGTTATTATTTTTAAAAAGGTTTCAAAGTTGTTAACAGGGCACTACAAGTCGCATATATTGACATATAGTCGAAAATTGTTGTAGACTTGCTAACTTGAACTTCATTGCGTTCGAAAATTTCAATTTCCTGGCTTAAATGGACGAAATTCGCGCATGCGGAAAGAAAGTAATTCCTCGATAAAATAGATCACTTAGTTACTTACTTAGGTACTAAGTGGCGTTACAAAAGGGATCTGGAAAGTAGGATGCAACGGAAGAAGAAAAATATGGGACCAATAAAAACTAGACCAAGAAGTAAGTAAATGAAGAAATAAATGAAATTACATTGGCTGGTACAGCAGGGAAATACTGAGATGTTAAAGATGGCTAGAGATGGTTAAATGCATGAGAGTCGACGGCATAACTTTACTACACACAATGTTAAATTTAACATGGGCGACACAATCAGGACCTAATAAGTAGATGACTATGGCAATTATAACAACACATAAAAAAGGGATCTCTAATGGCTGTATTAATTATATAGTAATGCCATAACTTTACACCACTTATAAATTATATGAACGCATAATAGAGAAATAAAAGATTGGAACAAAAATACACAGGATTAATATAAAGCTAACATCATCAAACACGAGTATTAAAATATTCGCGACAGCACTACAATCTGTAAAAGCGAATTAGGGTATAAAATTGTAGTAGACGCCCTAATTATGGGTGGAATGTCATTTTGTTTTTTAAATGCATTTTCTTCTGGTATTGACATTTTTTAACATGATTACCAGAGACATGATTATATGTTACATAAATAGCTCGAGATATACATGCAGATTGCATCAAAAATGCTTAAAATATTTATGTAAATTGTACCAAAACCTGCAACGTTATAAAATAAAAAAAATATTTTTTTTTTAAATTTTCGTATATTTAGTTAGTTGTTTAATATAATATCGATTATAGTCAGCTTTTATTTAATACTTTATTACCTTCGTATAAGTAAAAAATCACTTACTTTTTCAACTTTTCGATAGATACGATTGTGACTTCCATCACTAAAAGTATTTTTATTGGCAGAAAAGAAGTAATTAAGCAAGTGTTATATCAGTATTTCAATTTGGCTATTACATTAATGCATGCTGTATTTGTTAAAGACTCATCTGAGACAATAATAAAATTGACAATAATATTCAAAACCGGGGTTATTCATCAAAATACTTTCAAACTTTTCTTTAAGTTTACTCGGGAATACCTCTGGCAATGCAGATTGCATTTGGTGCATTTCATTCCTAAACTACACAAGGTAGGTACCGAGAAATATTGTAAATATAGCGACAATCGGCGTCAATATGTTTTACGGATAGAGTTTAGGTAAATATCCAATAATCAATGAGAATGGGCTAATTATGCAAATATTATGCAAATTACACTCCCGTTCTATATCATTATTATACTCACTTGTACTTCTCTTTGTTTCGTCTCCCATTTAATTATCAGATATCTTTCCATCTCGTCCTGTCGCAGCGTAATGATCAGATCGTAATCATCAGGACCAGAAAATTAGTCGTATTACGGACATCGAATGGCTCTTAGATGGGCATCAAGATGCTTTTCTTTTGCTATGCTCAATTTTCTGTGTAGAACCATATCATTCAGATTTCTCAGCGTGAAATTAGCAGTAGCGGCGATCCAATCAAGAGTCGCGAATTTATCGGCCAAACGCTTTCTCTCACTCGAATGGATTCACCACTCAACGCTAAAAAAAGGGTGTGTTTCTAACAGCAAAAGATTAGCTATGCCCAGGCGAAAAGTGAAGGTAAAAGCAGAAGTAATTGAAGAAAAATAATCGTGTCTACAACAGCGGTGGAAGAGGTTGAGAATAAGTAAATTATGAATGAGTATAGTGCTTCCTGAGGAATAATTTTAAAAATAACACCCGACCCCATCGAATTTTATTTTTAATTTTCATAAAATGAAACTCATTTGTATATCGATACACATATTACTGTTGTTATGAATAGAACACATAAAAATAACATAAGAATGACGGATTTGGGATTTAATAATTATTTATTGAAAAAAAAATAAAAAAAAATTGTTAAATGAAATGTTTAAATTGTGCACCGTTCGTTACCTGACAGTAGCTAAGACGATAATGTACCTCGTTTTTCCCCAGAATGGAAAAAAAACGATTATTTCAGCTCTTGCCTAGGCTTGACCCTGAATGAGATTACACCCTCACTTACATTACTGTGACCACAATAACCAGTTTTTTCCCTCGCGGAGTCAGCCCACCTCTGGCAACGTCGCGCTCTTGTCGTCGAGGCTCAAGCGCGGCGCTGTTCGAGTGTGGTTTCCGCAGTATCTTCTCATCTAAGTCATCAGGACTTATGCGGGTCAAGCCTAGGCAAGAGTTGCAATAATCGTTTTTCCCATTCTGGGGAAAAACGAGGTATATTTCAGATCTGTGCCGTCGGCTTGACCCCGAATGAGAAGTATTTGGTGTCTGACGACGCCTATAAGCATACTGTAAGTAGGAATAGGTATGGTCAACCTCTTAAGGAGGGAGAGACAGTATATGAGACAATAGATACGGACGGTTGCTGAAAGTGTTTATTTTGGATTTTTCTTTCTATTTTCTTGTAGTAGTGCTTAAAGAAGTTCTGGCTGCCTTGCCAGTTGCCGGTTTGAAGAATGGTGTCTAACGGGATGTTGTTCTCGTATCTCGATGATTCCAGTCTTTCAAAAGACCCAGTCGTGAAGCAACTGCTTAAAGCAATCGATCTCGTAAGGCCACCAGTCCGGAGGAAGGTCACGTGGGACGTAGCCTTAATCTTGTCATGGCTAAAAAAGGACAAGCCAAGCGAAGGTAGTGTTTTCCAAATATCGCGTCACCTGGCGTTAATCCTCTTACTGGCATCAGGGCAAAGGGTTCACGACTTCAACCTGCTCAAGATAGACGACGACTCCATGCAATTAAAAGACGACTCGGTGACGTTTTGGCCGAGTTTCGGCTCCAAAACTGACAAGCCGAACCATCGACAATCAGGATGGCACCTTAGAGCATGTTCTGACACAGCACATAACCCAGTCTTCTGGGTGTGTCGCTTCATAGCCAAATCTGCGGCTCGCCGGGGACCACAGGTAGAAATCGCACATCTGTCCATAACATCCAGGGGAACGGCAAGACCGGCTTCTCGATCTCTCATCGCTGGGTGGATAAAAACAGCCTTCACCGAAGCCAGATCGAATACTCGCCAGGCAGCATAAGATCAGCTAAATGAAAGGTCCACTGTCTGCTGCATGCGTTGGTAAAGGCTGCTTGGGAGTCTTTTGAATCTCCAGAGACATAGTTGGGTACTACTCTGGATTGATGTGTGGCAAAAAGATCCATGAAGATCCCATTTGCTGAAAATTTTTCGCGTGATTGCTCTCGATAGATGCCAGTCTGGCGGAATCTCTTGCCGTGAGAGACTGTCTGCAATGTTGTTGCAAGCGCTGGGAATGTACTGGGCCTGAATGTCATACTCTCTTGGTGGGCCAGAGTTAGGATTTGACGAGTGAGCTTCAGCATCTGGAGAGACTTGGTCCCTCCTTGGTTTCGAATGTATGCTACCACTGATCTGTTGTCCGATTGAATCAAGATGGATTGACCTCTCAGAGTATCCCGGAAAAAAGAGAGAGCCTTGAAGACCGCGAACAGCTCTTTCTTGTTGATATGCCAGTGTCTTTGACTGGTGGACCATACTCCTTTGATCCGTGCGTGGTTTATTTGGGCTCCCCAACCCGTATCGGATGCGTCTGTTTTTACGAAGGCTGACGGGCCCACTCTGAACAGTGGGACGTTCGTCATTAGATGTTCCAGCCACCATTTGTACTCCAATAGTGAATTCTCCGGCATCGAAAATTTTCTCCTCGGGCGATGCTCTGGTAGGAGTAAGCTGGATCTTTGAAGATGCCTGGTGTGCAGCCTCCCCAGCGGGATTGTCATACCAGCAAAGTTTAGCTTCCCTAGAACCCTCCTAGATTGAGTCCAGCACCAGCGCCGTGTTTTTAACATGCTTTGAAGTTCCTCGCGCAGGGACTATCGTTTCTGTGCGGGTAGGGACATGGTACCCTTTTGAGTGCCCCAAGTGATGCCTAGATATGCTATTCGCGTTTTCGGGGTGTTTGAGGATTTTGAAAGGTTCAAGCACCACCCTAGGCTTTGTAAGAGTTGCTTTGCTGTTTCTACTTGGTTTGTCAGTACCACTTTGTCCTGATTGGCGAAAAGGAAGTCGTCCAAATAGACAATGACTCTGATTCCTTGGCTTCTGAGCTGACTCGCTAGCCAGTTTGATACTCTGGAGAAGGTTAGGGGTGCCGATGACAGGCCAAATGGTAGACAAGTCATCTGGTATACGTTTCCTTCGTACAACAGTGATAGGAAACGTCGATGATTTGAGTAGATCGGTATGTGAAAGTATGCCTGGTGCAGATCCAGCTTCATCATGAAGTCGTGTTCCTGAAGGAAGCCGGGGACCTTGAAGTGGCTGATCAGGCAAAATTTGTTTGCTTGTAGGAATATGTTTAGACCTTTCAAGTTTAGGATTGTTCGAGTCGAACCGTCTTGCTTTCGACGTGGGAACGTCTTGGATAGAAAACCCGATGTGAAGGTGGACTTTTCCAGGACGTTTTGTAGTGTTAAGGAGTTTACTTTCTCCCGCATTCCCGTTGTGAACAATCTTGCCATTTGACGATCTCTGAGGTGTGTTAATGGTGGTTGTCTTATGAACGGTAGTTTGTGACCACTTATAATTTTTAGTATGGGTGTAAGTGCACCCAACTCTTCCCACTTTTTTATGAAATGTGATAGTCTTCCCCCTTGGAACTGTCTGTCACAGCTTTTTTGAGGGTTTTGCTTGGGTGTCTCGCTTGTAGGTGTGGTTACTTTCGGCTGCCCACCCCCGCTTTGTGTGAGGTTTCGGTGCGTTCCTGTTGGTATACTTGAAGCTCCTTGGGCTGGTTTCCTCCGGGGCCGAGTTTGCTTAACGGCTGGTCCTGTAGGGTATCTGGGGGTTTTGGAGCTTCCGGTGGAGGCCAATGCTCCTCAGGAGTAACCCTGTGCCCCGAGCCGAAAAAAACCTTCCGTGTTGCATGCAGAAGTCCTCCAGTTGGGATTCGTGTCTGACGGAGAGATGGCATCCAGTTGGGCTGCGATTGCTTCGTTTCTTGGTTAAAAATGCTTTCTTCTCTGCTCTATAATGTTTGCACGGCGCCCGCAAGTGTATTGCAGCAATTCGTCCGAAAGGACGCGAAAGTCTTCCTCCAGCATGAGCTTCTGGACATCCTCTTTGACGAAAGGGTGCTTCGTGACAATGGTTTTAATAGCGTCCGTGAAGGCCTCCCTCTGTAGAAGCAGTCCGTGGGATAAGGTTCCCAGGCATAAGGCCATCTTCGCATTAAGCTCTTGGACGTTGTTTAGTTGATAATTTAGTTGTGGATTTATGCGAAGAGCCGTAAAGGCTGGGGCAGCGGGGAGCTTCTTTTGCACCTCCATATTGTTAAATGAGGAGCGGCCCAACCGTTGACACTCCACCCCTTGAGCCAGGATATGTGGCTTTGGTGGCGGAAAAGACTCTGGTTATTGTGACCACAGTGATGTAAGTGAGGGTGTAATCTCATTCAGGGTCAAGCCGACGGCACAGATCTGAAATAGCTATTTATGATAAAAGTGTGGAAGGTGCATGTTTAACGCACGCGTTTGAAATTTACAGCACGAGCGTAGCGAGTTCTTTAATGCGAAAACAAGTGGCTTGAACGCACTTTTCCCACATGTATCATACAAGATTTTTTCTTATTCACGTATAATTAAGATGTTTCGAAAAATATCTAAAAGCGTCACATTCTGAACTATTCAAAGTTACAATCCAACTATCTTAGAAATCACTGTAATGTAAATGTAAATGGTAATGAAAGTTTGTTTCCTTAAAAAAAACGCTCAAACTGACAGCTACTTTTGGTCGAGTCAGGTCGAATCTATTTTTATTTTTCGCACTAGTGCGAAAAGTACACGTACTTTAGCACGTATATGTTATACCTCATGACAAATTCTTAATTTTTAAACTTCTAAGTTTTGCAGCCTCTTTGCGTACGCTTTACTTTTTAAGTGCGATCTGACTAGTTACACAATCAGCTCTAATCTCCTTATTCACCAGGTTAACTATTCCGCAACATATCTTCTGTGGCTTTTGAGTACAACACTCTATCTATAGGGATGTGAAATAGATACTTGTCTCGATCTCGTCTCGTCTCATCTGAAACGTTGAGACGAGACGAAACGAGATTAACTGTTGAAATTTAGATACGAGACCAGATCTAATTTTGGTCTAGTCTCGAAAAGTCTCGATATCTCGAAATTTAAATCTGCGTTCTGCTGTATGTAAAACCTACAAAGCCATGAATGCCGAATGTACGGGCAAAGAATAACAGACCGATGTCCTATAAGTTAAATCATCACATTACTAAACCAATAATAGCGGTAAATGATACAGTTTGCAGCTCTTATCTACTATAACTCCGCATTTTACGAGAATCACTTTGTTAAATTTTATAAGGGCGTATTATAAAGACAAACATTCGGAAAATGGTATGGATGTGGACCTATATTGTTATAAAGTTTCCATTTATTAGTAGCGTAGTTTCTCATATTTTAAAAAGTTTTGTGTTAATATGATAATTCGGCAGGTAATGACATACAAGTTCGCAATGCGGAATGATTAATAGAATAAAATGAATGCCATTTTTGAAATATATCTTACTTTTGAAATACTCATAAAACCTTGCGTTGCCTTTACGAACCTTAAGTATAAATATAAATTTTCCTCAAACTCTCTGTAGCTGTATTAAGAAAATTTGACTAATGACGAACAGGCCACTTATCAGACCAATGAACTCAGCAAATCGTACTAATTTTATTTCGAAAAAATCTGTTCAGATTAATTAACAGTAAAACGGTAATTCTTTAAAATAATGCCACATTCGTATATAATATAGAGTTTATATGAATCTCTTATTTGTTCTTGTAATTACAATAATTAAAACTTTGTCCGCAGTATTCTAATGAACATATTTATTAATAATATCGATTTTCGATCTTGTACCTATTCTCCATAATGTAATTTCTTTTGTTTAAATTTTTCAAAAAATAAAGTAGCCTGCAACAAAATATGAAATCGATAAGACTGATTTCTGAATGCTCAATGCTCAGCTTTACTCACCTGTATGGGTACCTCAGGAAAATAAGTCAATGTTGTCATGAAATGGCATATTCATTTATTTCGAGATTTTTGGAGACCGAGACGAAAAGAGAAGGGACCATATTTCTATCTAGACGAGACGAGACATAACTTTTAGGGATTTTTAGAGACCAAGACGAGACCATTGCTCGTCTCGTCTCGAGTCTACCACTAGTTCCTTCGTTTACAAGATGTAAATTTTGATGTGACGGGGATGAATTGTATAATAAAGGAAGTAGGTTTCTGGAATGGTTAAATACGCCTTTCGACAGCATTAGCTTCATTTTTCAGAGAAGTTCATCTGTAGCTATTCCAGCAGAAAAACTAAGAATGTAGGTGGAATCGAAAACAGACACGTTAATATTAGGTTGTTGATCGGGAGACAACAATTGATAGTTCATAATTTAATAGTTCATATTAGATATAGCTCAACGATATGTCAATAGACATAGTTCAACAATTTAACTACAATTTCTCTTTGGTTAGCACGCTTTTTCTAAATTTTGGCATGCAGAGAATTTCAATTTTGTCGTTCAGTTAATTTAACCAACAAGTCCACTTTGTGTGATAAACAACAGGTAAATTTGCTACTATTAAGTAAATATTACAGAAATAAAAACCTCAATTTTGATCTTTACGTCACTGCCTTATAAATGGAAATTGTCCGGCAGCCAACAGTACACAATTTCAATGTTTAATTTAATTGTCTATGAAACACATTGATATCATGAATAAAGTATTTTGAATTTCCAAATTTGTTAATCATATTTGGTTTTCCAATGATCTACGTTCATAAAAGTACAGTGTATGTAAAACATGTACCTTTTCACATGCCGCAATGAAAAGCGAAGTTTCTATTAAAAAATATAGATGACGTGACATCTCTAGTATGAATCATCGAGTTGGCATTAATTTCATTTGAAGATAAGTCAATATAAAATTGAGAGTGGAGGGGCATAAGAAATTTTTCCAATAGCTATTCTTTGAAGTTGTTACTAATTTGCTAGTACTACTACTATAGGTATTACTACTTTAGATATATGTATAATCTATATAGTCTATAGGTATAGACTGCTTTACGAAAGCAATATATAAATGGACGTCAAAAACCTTTTCGACGATAAAGTGTAGTGGGGTATCATATCGGAACACCACTACTGAAATATGACAAATGAACCGTGCAACATCTACGATCAACATTCGCACTAATGCCAAACTAATGAGCGATTGTTAATGAGACAAAATCGCATGATGTGTGTTTCTCAATGTATCCTCACCGCCTCCGCACTACTACAATTAATTTGCACAGTTGAATTGGAGTTGTCCACGAACGATTAATCAACATCGGGAGCATAAAATGTATGAAACTCACACCTCCCGAGCGTTAATCAATCATATTCTCGAATGCCGCACACTTCGTAGACACCCTCTACCATTTTTTATCTCCATTTAGTGCTGTTTAATTCCCAGTTCGACGCCTCAAATCACACTCGACTCGAGGATAAATCGTTAGTTGTACCAACGGTTGTACGGAAAAATTCAGGAGTGGGGGAGAAATTCCTGTGGTTGACAGGGCGGGAGAAATATGAAGCAAGATCTCGTGTCGTCTGAAATAAGGATGGAAAGTGGAAAGGCTGGTTGGCATTTTTATAAACTCTTCTTGGAAAGACGTTGCTTTAAAATGAAAGCGTCCGCTGAACTCTGAAGGTTGATTAAATTTCTACATGTAACTTGTAAATTTTACTTTGTTCCATGCGTAATACACTTTAAAGAGTTTACGTTGTCGCTAGCTAATATTGACGTCTTCAAGAAAGCATCGTTGAAGGAAATCTGTTCACGCTTGAATATCGTTATTAATTTTCTACTGTGTTTTCATGATTAATAAATTATTTAATTTTGTCTTGCGCGAATCTTGAATTTATAATTAATGTGTTTCGTGTTTAATTAATAGTATATCAAATGTTTCCGAGGGGAGGACACTACCGCTTCAGATATGATTTTCAAATTATTCCCACCTTCACACTTTACCTTGTTAATAAGCTCACTGCGCGATATCTTTCGTCTTGAGAGTCGTTGAAATTTTGCCAGAGCTGCTTTTGTCAAGAGTGCGTTACAACTGAACGTCATAAACTAAAATATAAACGAGAAGCTTTTGTTTTACTGTTCCCAGAGTTACACACGAACGGCGACGCCTTAGGTAAAGTGATGAAATATGTTCTATATACATAGAACTTATTCAAATATACAGGATAGGCATAAGAAGAGGTATTATTATTTTGCATTTTCTTCTAAACATCAAGCTGGTTTTGACAAGTTTAGCAGAGTAGGCTGTCAGAATGATGAGTGAGAAGATTTCATGTTAACTATTCAAGTACTTGCGTTCTAGGTGATGTACTTATGTGAAAGATTATTGTTTTGAATTGCCCTTCTTAGTAAAGCATGCGGTAAAACAACATTTTAAAACAAATAATAAAACAACATATATTTTTTTGTCTTTCGATTAATTGTTACCAATACAGACAAGTCCCCATTTAATCATAACAAGCAAATCCTCCAAAAAATATTGCAAAAACTCAAGTCCCCATTAAATTCAAACATATCTGAGATTCAAGATATTGCCGCGTGTGGATTAAATGCAGGCGTCCGCAAACGCCAAACGTTATGATCAAATCCAAGGGATTCCGTTAATAAATTGAAACTGGATAATTAATCAAGTCGCTCTTGCAATTTCGGAATAATTACAGATCGGAGATATGTGTCGGCGTTCACCGAAGAAGTTGGAAATTGCTTAGCTGGCTGCAGCGCTCGACTAGGATTTCATTCCGGGGGAAAGTTCAAGGGAAATTATTCCTTTTTCGGCGTGCCCGCTCAAAGCCGAATCGAAGTGAATTCGGGGACGTACTTGAGGGAGAGAAAGAGCCCTTTCCAGTCGTATACGCTTGGAGAGGACAATGTCGAGTAGGTAGAGCGTTCCCGGTTTGATGTTTAAAAAAGTGGGACAAAAGCTGGAAATTGCTTATAAAAATTCCTTCGCGAAACCTGACATTGCAAGCGTTTATTTCCAGTGGTTGTCGACAATTTTTGAATCAATTTTGGGTATTTAAAATTTCCAAGCTCCCCAAACAAGTCATTTCATTACACTTATTCCATATCAGAGGTCAACTTATAGTATTTCTAATACGTTTAGAGAAATCATTAAATATATAGAAAGAGTAATGGCGTAATGGAGTATGCAGAAGCTTTATATACGAGTATGTGCTCATATTTCATGAATGTATCTACACCTAATAGATACACCTAACCAGATATGCCGTGATCCCTTGATTAAAAGTTAAACATTATAAAAACCTGACAGCAAATTTACAAAAAAACTGATTTTTTTAGTATAGTCATAAAATAGTCATAAAACTGAAAAGGATTTTGGAATTGAATTATATGTTGTTTATGAGTTATCGACTGTTCTATCTCAAATGTCCATATTTTCGAATACAATTTGTATTCTGTCATATTTTTACATAACAATAACAACCACATTTCACAACAGAAATCGATGAAATTTTCAATGGCACACAAAGAACGGTCTTTCATATATGACTGATGACTGCATCAACGAATATGAATGTTGATTATTCTTGTAATATTTTTACAAAAAATTTAAAAAAGTTTAGTACAATTCGGGCAACTTTTAACAGATACATACAATCAGCTCAAAATTTTGTAGTAACAATCATCAATTAATTTTAAAACTAGTTATAAAATGTTCCAAGACTTCCAAGGTAACTAAATTTATCAGTTTAGAAAAAATTCATGATTATATAGTGTGAGAGAGATAAAAAGTACGATCCGTGAACTGACTATAGAAATACTGTATACGGTAGAAATACAGGAATATGCTGTTCATGTGATCAGCTATCACAAAGCTGCGTTGCCGATGTTGTCACTATCAAGCAGTTAAATATTAAAAAATACTTTCAGTGGCACATTTACTTAATCAATTAGATATATTTTCAAGTATACATTTTGTGGTCTTGGTTGGCTTTGGAAATGGTCATTTTCTGATTGGAACTTTTAAAATGGTCAGTTGGATATTTGCAAAAAAAATATTGTAAGTAAATGCTCAAGTAAACTTAGGTGCCACATTACTTTGAAGTAGTGTGATGGCACTATATGGCGAACAATCAATGAAACTAATATTTTGGAAGTGCCTAATTCGCACTTTACAAAGTATTCTGGTAAAACAAGTAGTAAAAAGAACTGTTGACTCGCTAGTCACAAGTGAAAATGAGATTCATTGTACAAATGAAAATTGGCATTGAGAGCAAAAACCGATTAGGAGCTAATACTAACGACAAAAATAAATCGCTGGCGTCGCCATCTGGCAATATGGATTTGACAAAATAAGCTAAAACATCAAGTGCTTTGATGGTGTAGGCTGAAGAAGACGCGCAAAAATTTGTCAATTCGAAGAAGAAAGTGAGTTTCATTATCTTACAAAAGACCCAATCAACACGAAAAGCACCGGCCGGCATTTACCCGGATCTTAAACATAACTAGATGACTAATCAAGTTACCTTATGTATAAATCCACCATTTTTTATGTTGTGGAGCTGGCAATTTACAATTAAGGAGCAGTTTATATGTGATTTATGTGTGCAAAAAACAGGCGCTGTCGGACTAATACTTTTGGCACCTTGTAATTTAATATTTTTCGTACACTATACCAAAATTCGTTTTACTTCACGAGTGACTCATCTCCACAACAAGTTGCGAGTGGCACACGCAAAACTCATAAAATCACATCCCTAGTTCCAGCGATTCGCCGCTTTAGCAAATTTTCAACGTAAAGAGAGAGACAGAGAGAAGCGGAGTTGCCAGAATTTAAAAATCCGCTCTATAAAACATAAGTGGAAACCCGTAGAATGGCAATATGGAGAAAGTTGTTTACAATACGTACACGTGTCGGCGGAACAGTGTCGGTGCCCGGCGAAATACGCGCTAGTTAGTACACGTGTGATATTCGTTTTTATTTTTCATTAGGCAATATTTCTTCCAGTCATCTGATTTCTGTAATAGCGCTATAATTATTTCAATATTATAGTTGCAAACTAACATTGTTTCATTCCATTAAATGATATAACTTCGATTATTTATATTTCGAAGACAAAATGAAACATACACGCCCCTATTGCTACTTTCCCCTCACTTCCTCATCCCGCGGAGGACTATGGACTTCTAGGAATTTACTCCGACATGAATCTTTCCATTTTCAGTCACCTCTTAAAAGTAGAATGAAGTGTAGTACTAAAAACGCATATTCCATTTTGCTGTAAAGTATTGCGAAATAAGTGAAAAATGCTTGTGAAGCTTACTAAAGGCGCGTATTCACCAAAAAAGCGAGCAAGAGCGAACATTTCTTTTTGTTCGCGTATGTTTGCTCGTGTTCGCTCGACATATTTACATCTCGTCCATACCAGAGCAAATATATTCAGGTTCGCAGTTGATCCATCTACATTCTGCGAGCGTATTAAATATGGCTGACCATGAGAAATTAATGTTAGCAGCTAGTGCTGCTTTCGTTGTATTGAGTTTATTGAAAAATAAAAAACGATTTTGGCAAGCAACTATATTTCAAAACAGACATATTTATAGTGGCAGTACTTTAATGTGTGATTTTAAAGTGGAACATGACTATGAACATGAATGTTCCAGAATTTTTGCATAATGTCTCCTGAAGATTTTAAAACTTTACTGGAACTTGTGGTACCAAAAATAATGAAAAATGATACAAACTATAGGAGAGCTATTCTAGCACGAGCACTTCTCGCAGTGGAATCCCGTCCACACTGAACGAGCATGAACAAGTATTTTCTTTGATGTACCGCCTTCCTCTCGATCATTTTGAGCGCGAACAAACAAACGTTTGTTCGCTCGCTAGCCCGTACTCACTAGAGAATTATTGATGCAGAATGCTCGCTCGCTCTTGTTCGCTCCTGCTCGCTTTTTAGGTGAACACGCGCCTTAAAAGGCCGCCGAGCGAGCGAATGCAAGTGAGTAGTGGGAAGAACCGGAGTTGAGAAGCATTTGTACGAATATATATGTGCAAAATAATAGAAGCGCGCCTCACCTCACACAACTTGCGAATATTTACATTTCATTATCTCAAGTATGATTGCTACTTTAAAAGAGTTGTTTTTCCTTCTGTATTAATTAAACCCGAGAAAAGTAATTGTTTACTTAAATTTCATTAATAAATCAACGTAAAAGGTAATAATGCGTGATCGTTGCGCATTTAGTATAATTATGCGAAAAGTAATGATCCGGAGTGTCTCATTTTAGTTTTTTGATAATATATAATGTATTGTGTCAATTGGGCACGATCTATCTACGAACATAAAAAGAGACTTTGAGACTCCGTTACTGTCCATCGTAAAAATCATATTTCTCCCAATGAAAGATTGAAATATTGGAAAAATGGGTTGTCTGAAAAGGTTATCCCCGATTTGTTCGCTGATTACTTTTTGACTGATTGTAAGAGCAATATTAATATTGCAGATATTTCTTGGAGATAGTTGAACCTTAATATTTCATTGGATTCATTTCCTGCTCTTTACTTCAAACAACTGAGTCAGCTCTAGATCATAATATAATGCCGTCTACTTTATTACAAAAAATATATCTATAAGTTGGCTAGACCGCTCTACCAAATGTTCAACCAAACTAGATTCCTAACAAATAAAAGGCATCACAAATATAATAATAACAAATAATAAAGGAGAAATGTTGAAATTTGTAGAGGGTGAATATGCAACAATAGTTTGCATTTCACACTTAAATCCTTCGAGTGCATCTTACGTCAAAAATAGCGCCTATTCTCAAAATTGTATGTATAACGGAACAAGTTTTGGCTTCACAAAGATTGTTCTAGTGAATTAATTCCCTATCAGATTAGTTAGTGGAATATCGCCACGTTGAACTAATGTATACGAATTTATCTAAGATTTCGCGGAGTAAATTACTGCACAGTAATGCTTGGGCGCCTTGTTTTAATTGAATCCATAATAAATTAGTGTGGAATTTCACAAATATACTAGAAATTCAATCTGCAAATTAATAGATATTAATACTGCCAGAAAAGGTACCGGAAATAAGGGAATTCATCCAGGAAATTGTCAGCATCGATAATACGTTTAAAAATTTGCACAATCAAAAGTATTAAGATACAAAAGATACAAAGAGGTTGCGGACAGAGGTAAAGTGGATTAACGTTTGGATAAAATATCGTTACTGGTATATCCGCCATTTTTACTATCGGTCCCTTGAGTAGTATAACTCCAAAAGGAGTTATATTCAGGGCTGTAAAACGAGTCAAATGTACCTATAGCCTTCTTGGACTACAAAGGAAAATGCCTACGTACTGAGCGCACTTTAAAGATACTTTATGCCCTACACTATAGCATAGTATTCAAGTACGAAAATTCGTGCGACCGACCCTCGTATAACTTGGTGAGATACCACTACAGTCCCTTAGACATGCATTAGCAGTATTACTGTCACATCTTTGTCCACTATTAGTGTAGGGTGACAACACTCCTAAAGAGATGAAATGAGCAAACAATTGATTTTTTTTGGTTTCACATATTGATTTAGAATTCGTAAAAAAATTAGAAACAAAAAACGTTATTGCAAAATATGCACATTTTCTAAACTTGATAAAATGAAACAAAATCGGAAAAATTGCCATAAAATCGATTTTTATCGATATATCGATGCTGCGATATAGTGATCCTCCCAGACCTTCGCCCTTTGGGATTTTGTTTCTTTATGTTAAGACTTTTGAATGGACAATTTTTCAAGCGTATTGTCGACGCGAATAATTTCCCCGGCGACTGTGTCACTTTCACCCCTTATAGCTTTATACCTACCCCCTTTATCCACTATGGGGTATGTAACAACCGGTATTGAATATTAATGTTGTAAAGAAAAAATATTATATTACGCTGTACAGCTAAATTACAGTTCTGAAATATCGGAAATGATTTGTTGAAAATTACTTTTAGTTTGTGGTGATAACACTTAAAACTTAACGTAAAACTTACATTGCAATATTTTATAATATTGTGTAAATACCTAATATTTTCTATTGTATTACATTTTCAACCACTTTATGCAGTTATATTTAAATCAATTTATCTTTAAATTTATGTGGACAATTTAACTCTTGCTGTTTATGAAATCTCCCAGTATTATTTGGAGCTGCGAGTATTATCAGTTTTCCTATCTCCCGATCCCCTTTTTACCCAAACCTCATGAGCCTGAAAAGGGTAACCGACAAAAACGTTCCCTTGTTTGAAATATTTTATGCCCGACCCAATTTCTCAATCCGATGAAGTTTTTTATTTTTGATTTTGTATATTAATTACCATATGAATATAAAATTTCAGGGCACAATTGACGCATTTTGAATCGATTTCAATGAGGAAATTAAATTGAGCATTGAAGAACATTGAAGAATTGTCATTATTCATAGTACTAATCTAACAAAATGATACTAGAGTCAATTGAGTAAAAATGTTACTATTATTTAGTTAGTTAATCCAGTTTAGTAGTTAATCCAGGAAAACAAGTACTGTAAGAAGTCGCAGTACTAACTTTAAAAAAGACACTAATACTTGTAGATTTCAGGAGAATTTTTGTAATAGTCTATGTTTTGGTGTTCCAACACTGCAAAAAAATTATTTTAGAAATAACTATCCTGTAAGTATTGATGAAAATTATGATTTTAGTAAGAAATGGGTCATACGTGATAGAAACATATGCTCTGGATCTGTGAAATTATACTATAACTCTACCGAGACACATTTTTCGGTTAAACTGTGGCTTAGGAAAGTTACCTGCAGCTCTCTTCTTCGTATCACATAATTGCGGCATAATTATTTTGTATTCGTTTGGTGCATTCTAGGTTTTCACCTATATTGATTATATCATTAAAGAAATATTAGGCAGTTATCTTCCCCCTCAAAAATTGTTAAATCATTTATTCTGCCTTCCCCATTCATGTTCAACCGTAATAAAAATGTGAACATTATTACGACATATTATGATAAAGATAGCATATTATAGATTCCTACAATTTCAACGATTTTCTGTCTCTATGAATACATTTTAGATTTTGTGTACAATTCCAAAGTTATTACACTCCCCTAATCTGAATTACACGGATAACTGCAATACAAACATCCACCATTTCCGTTCTCTCTCCAATTTGTCGACGAAGCTTCTGCTTCCATTTCCATGATTGTCTCGCCTGAAGCGTCTTTTTCGTTCTAATAAACGCCATCTCGTCGACGGGAATTAGTTGTTAATTAAGAGAATTTCGTTTTAAGGGACGCGTTGTTCATCACCGCCAAGAAAGGTCCGTACTACAAGGTCTGCACGACAAAAGGCCTCAGGAATGCTGACTTCTTGCATGAATATTGATGGAGGGTTCAGCTTGAGATATGACCAACAAATCGAAAATTAATAGCACGCGGTACTATTTTCCATAAAGCTTTCACGAATGAATAAAAAATTAAAAGCGAGATCCTAAGTAAGGGATAGAGTTTCATCGCGGAGAGGGGTTATTAAAATTTTCTCTATTAATCACCGGATTGGATCGATCAGAAGCGAAGCAAAGCGTGTTCAACTTTTCCACATCTTGAAGATAAAAGGGCAAAGATAAAGGGTAAAAAAATATTAGCTTGTCTTCAGCGGAAAGGGCGTTTAATCGTATATTGTTCAAATAAGTACAATGTAATTTAAGGCGACCAAAACAATGACAAAAAACGCATCATTGCTTAGAACTAATCGGTATAACTAAGTTGTCTTAGACAATTGGGATGTAAAAGTTACTGAAGAGAAGATGTAGTTTTAGGATTAAAATTGTACTGCCAACAAAATAACATCATGTTGGCTGCCAACCTCTCAAAACGTAAGCACTGTGCAGGGTCGTATTCAAATATTTCTTCATGACTATGAGTGCAATATTATTAAAAGAATCGTAAGGTTTTCATTAAAATTGTAGAATATAAAAATCAAGCTTTTTATTTATGTATAACGTATATATTTTCAAAATAAAAATCCCTCTAACTACATTCATGAGCATTGGTCGGACGATTTTGTGCATTACGTGTACCTTCCATGTACTAAGATCTACGCTTAGAATGCATTAATTTATTCAAAATCTGTTTTTTTACAATCTGTTTTAGTTATATTTTTAGATTTCGACAAATTACTCCAGCAATCATTTTTAAGAAAACATCGAGTCATATACAAGAAAAAGTTTTACGTAGAAACATTGTATTATTGTATATACATTGTAGGTATATATATATATATATATATATATATATATATATATATATATATATATATATATATAAGGACAGGGAAATCATGGGTAAAACCGCAGGAAGTGTGAAAGGGCAACCGTAGACAAGTGTTTCTGACTGTTGGTCGTCATCAGTACGGTGCAACCTGTTCGAGAGGGTTTGGAAAAAGCGATGGAACACAAGCAACAAGGACATCACACAAGGGGCCAACCGCACATTTGCGGTTTCGGCCAGACAGCCAAGGATTGTCGGCTTGTCACAGCGTCACCGCGGAGGCAGTTTTAGTCAGCCAAGGTGATGAATCCATACCCAGGAATGATCATAGGTGATGTAATCATGCGGTAAAATAAAAGGACAGGGATATCATGGGTAAAACCGCAGGAAGTGTGAAAGGGCAACCGTAGACACGTGTTTATGTAAACAACTTCCTCCATATTGCCATTCTCCTGGTTTCGACTTATGTTTTATAATTTTTAAATTTTGGCAACTCCGTTTTTCTCTGTCTCTCTCTTTACGTTGAAAATTTGCTAAAGCGGCGAATCGCTGGAACTTGGGATGTGATTTTATGAGTTTTGCGTGTGCCACTCGCAACTTGTTGTGCCGATGAGTCACTCGGAAAGCAAAACGGATTTTGGTTAGTTCGATCGTTCGATGTTTACCGTTGTTTTATGTCTTCCCCTCTCAGCTGTCGGACTCCTTTTATGTCTAACATACCGCTTCTCGAATATTCTGGTCGTTTCGGAGAAGGGTCCCCAATTTGAGGAACTCCTATCGCTTCTGTTACATTCTCGTCGCTTCAAATTTCGCGGAAGCGACACTTCCCGACTTGTGTTTATTTTGCGGGCGAGACTCACCATTGCAATACATTTCAACCGAATAGTTGGCCTAAATTCCCAATTTTCCAAATTTTAATTGACAACAGGGATCTTTAATGGAAGCATACCCATGCAGTTTACAACCTCATCGATCGTATTAGCAGCGATAATTATATGTCGAACATAATTTTCCCCATCATCGTCGATATCCCCTCGTACGTTATCCTGAGTATTTTGTTCTGGTGTCCGATAATAAATTTCAATTTCATCTCGCATGGGAGGAGTTATGTTAATTCACGGCAATTAAATCTACTGACCTGTAAAA
Organism: Cryptocephalus moraei; assembly: GCA_946251905.1. NCBI lineage: Eukaryota > Metazoa > Arthropoda > Insecta > Coleoptera > Chrysomelidae > Cryptocephalus > Cryptocephalus moraei. The sequence continues at coordinate 34,344,779 of OX276454.1, read as the reverse complement.
GCAGATAACCCTACAGTGGAAGTTCGAGTATTTACTGCTCGGAACAAAGTTTAGGAAGTCGTAAACCAAAATTAATGTTGATGGAAAAAAGTGATTACAAATAGTAGTTCGAATGGTGAAGTCGTGGATGTCGTTTGTGTGATATGCGCCAATCAGTTGTTTACATGTACAAACGAGTTAATGCTGATTTTCTCTCGTATTTTCTTTTGAAACACATTGCTATCGGGGAATATTTCCTATTTCGCCTTATATAGCGAAAAACTGCCAACGTTTTATATCTTATCAAAATTACCGACCAGCTCGGAACAAATCATTTATTCGCTTCATTCTCTCCTCACACCGAATCGTTTGTTTTCATGGCGGATTTCACTCCTCGGGGATTTTTCTTTTCCTCTCGTAATAAATCCTTTGAAATCCAATAAGGAAAGAGGAAAAATGAAAACGCGCTACCTATATACATATAGTATACATCCGCCTAGATGAGAATCGCTTTTGAAGGAATCGACGACGTTTTTGATTTTGATGGCTTTTCTCTTAACCTTTCCCAGTAGAGACGAAAAACTTCAAAGCAAGATTTCTCGTCGCTCAGTTAACAAGAAATGAAGCTTAATCGAGACTGCCGGTGGAAACTTCGCAACAAATTTTCAACGGCGGATTACTACGTATGCACAAATCCGTGATGTGTTATATTAGGTATCAACTAACCATGTCGGTATGTCAAAGCAGATTCAGAACTTCCGTTGAAACTCGGAGTTCATGTAAATAAATGCCGCGAAATACGCCAGCATGAAGTGTTTAACTAATGAGCCTTACTACACCGAAAACTCATTTTATATCAAAATGTCTACTTCAGAAACATTTTACATATTCTAAAAATGGGGGAGCCGTCGCGGGAAGCCCGGCAGATATGAAAGCATTTAAACTAGGTATATTAAAACGCGTAGGACACAAAGGTTAGAGAGGAAAAGATAAAGAAGACAATAACAAATTTTAGAGACATTTATGAATTCTGTGAATAAATCGATTTATAAAACATGCTGTGTAGTGTAGTAGGTAAAATACTTAGTACATAAAGGGCAGCAATGACGCAATGAAGAATGAGGTGCGAAGTACCGTTGAAGATGTTAAGATTTCTTTCCAAATAACAAAACGTTGCAAAATCGCAATGGCGTCCTCAAACATAACCTCAAATACTTTCCTCTAAAGCAACCCTCATTTACTACGTTGCATCCTCCCTTCTTTTGCACTATATGACAACGTACTGCTACAAACTGTCGTGTGTGGACAAACAATTTTTTCCGATGTTTTCCAAAAGAGATGCCGTGCTCGTTATATCTACACCAAATTCAGGTCGTTGCAACCTTCATGAGACTAGGCGTGAAGTTATCTACAGCGGTGGGTCAATCTGAGACCCCAGCTGATTTCGTAGGTGACTTCCATGGATAAGATCTCATCAGATTGGGGTATTTAAATATAGAGCATGTGTTTATTATGATATGTGATGAGTTTTGTTTTGAAAAATAGTACTGAAAATGTACCGTGGATGTAGTGATAAATAAATTTTTAAGTAGGTACTGTTTAAGATTCCTGTAATAGTTGGTAACATGACTGTTGTAGATTATACAACACTGCGTTCTGAAGTGGTGAGGTGAAGGGTCAGACGACATGCTACGGGCACGTTGTCCCGCAACGCTCGAATTTACTACTCAACGCACCATTAGATGTTTTTATATGAAAAAGCCTCAAACTGTGTTTAAGAATAAAAAAACCGCCCATGAGATGGGCGGTTTAAATTAACGAAACGTAAAATTCATGTCAAATTTCCTTCAATCAAGGGATGGTTAAAAGATTTGTAAAAACTATTTTGCCAATATAATTTACTGTGCACTCTAGAATATTGCATTAAGTAGCATTTAATTTCCTTTAAATTATTCGTTGAAATGTTTTGATATACGGGTCGTTCCACAATTGAATGTTACTATTGGAGAAGGTCAATCTGTGCATCATTTTAAGATAAAAATTCATATAATTTAGCCCCTAAAACCACCATCAAATATGCGTTAATCAACGTTGTAAATTATATATACTTTGTCAAATAAAAGGAATGGTAGTGAAAAAATAATACCGCCGAATTAAGCAGTTCAAAATTAAGTTCAATGTGCTGCAATATCAAAATTAATGAAGCAAAATAAAACAAAACATAAACAGTCTTCAATTACAGACTACCAGAAAATTTTAATATCACGATGTGGTATTATTTCAAAAGAAGTGTCATTAATAAAATATTTTTTGTTATCGAGAAACACTCGCATATAATTTTTTAGTCGATATAGAGGCCAATGGTTAAACTTGTGAATTCGTTTTAATTTTCAAAAAGATGTGTCCCCACACTTTATGGACATATATATATATATATATATATATATATATATATATATATATGTCCATAAATATATATATATATATAAAATATATATATATATATAGTGAAATTAACGACGAAAAAATTCTACAAAGGAAATTCACGACTTACCCGTCTAATCCCGTTATGAAACGGTAACCAACGACACGTGTTTCTGCTTGTTAGCTTCGTCAGGGTGGTATAACCAAGCTTTTGAAAAACGATGTTTGACACTTGGAAAAAAAAATTTATAACTCACAAAGAACGTTTGTGGGTCCCAAATATGTGGGACAAACATCTAGAACAGTAAGAGCTAGAATTACTTCACATAAGAGTGACGTCAGGTTAAGAGATACAGCTTGTGCCCTATCACAACATGTGAAAACGTCGGGACATAACATAGATTATGACAACGTTAAGATATTGGCAAAGGAGCCAAACACTTTCAAGAGATGTTTTTTAGAAATGACATTCATTAATGAAGAACCTAGACCCATGAACAAGAAAACAGACATTCAGAACCTGAACATCATCTATTCTAACATTCTATACATAGATGAAGAAAGAACGAGAGTTGAACGGAATACGACAGGTTTATTACATAACATAGAGTAACATTAACACCCTCATCTCCGTGTAAAAAACGACTATAGTGGTTTTCCACAACGACCTACATAAAAGTCAATGTTTCCAAACAAATTCTACTCTAATCTAGGAATTGTATAATGCGGGAACCTCCCATGTGGAACATCATTGGGAGGCAGAGTGGGGTTCTAACATGGGATATGACCGTATTTACAGCGACAAGACAAATAAAGTATCTTATGGAGGTCTCTGATTAAAACACCTCTCTTGGGAGTGCCTCTATTGGTGGCAGGTAGAGGCATTTTAAAGAGTTTTCTTCTCTTGGTATAGAACTAAATTGAAATACAAGAGTAGCTATGGTTGTTTTCCTGCATTGGGGAATGGGGGTCAAGTCTTTCCTAGTCATACAGTATTTCCGATGAACTAATTGCTTTGTTAGTTTGTGTTGGTTTGTGTAAGTTCTCCATAACCTCCCCTGGAGGAGCACTGTTCAGTAAAGAGGAGTGCTCCAACAGGAGACGTTAGGACAGATAAATGTCATGAATGTTGAGAAATATCTCCTAATGAATTTCATACTGAGTATTAAGTTAGAAACCATGGGACACTACAAATACTACCACTCCCTGACTAAAATCTATGAACACAGAAGGTTGACATTTGTTTCCTTGTTCCATGCGAAAGGTCAGAGGTCAGAGGTAAATAAGTTAAATGAAGATAGGTTAGGTCGAGTCACGTTGAATCGTTTATATCGATTATGTATAAGCTAAGGCTAATCAATGTAATCAGAATCAATCACCATCTATTTTCCTGTTCCCGTCACTGCTTAGTTTTCAATAATTGAGTCTTCACCTTACAGTAAGTTGTGTATTTGTTGATTATACGTGTAATATCGAAGTAATTCATATTGTAGTGTGACTGAAGAAGAATTAAACTTATTTCGAAAGCTTTCACAAAGTAAAAAAGAAGTATAATTGGTCCCCTAAGGCTGCATCCCCGAGAAAACAAATTTTCTGTTTAACTAGTCCAGCCGAGACTACCCTTTCGCTTATATATATACATATATGTGGCGTGGAACGTACCATATATATATGGTACGTTCCACGCCGAATTTAGTTTTTTTTTAGATTTGGCGCTAAATCAACTAAAACTGTCGTTTTGGGCCCCCGAAACTCCCCTTAAATTTTTAGGGTTACAAGTGGAATAGAACTCAAGTTATGGACAATTGAAAATTGAAATTTTCGGGTTCGGCTCAAAAACAAAAAATTTCAACCATCCATAACTTGTAAAAATACCGATTTTTATGAAAAAAGTTTCAAACAAAAGTTGTTTGCAATGCTTTAAACTTTCGGAAACTCCTAAAAAAAGTTCATCCGACATGGTTCACTATTGACGAGTCTTGGCGCCATTAGTTGTCAGGCCGCCAAAAAAAACATTATCAGCTTTCCTGACCAAACAAATGAGGAGCGTAGCTGGATCCGATAGAAAACTTTTAAGCCCAAACAGAAGTTAGCCAGACCAAAGGGCTCCGAGAAAAAAAGAAGGTAAAATCCGGCAAAAATCACTTGATATCAAAAAAATTCCATTGAGCCCCCAGAAATCCACTGTTTGCCAGTCAATATCAAACCATGAGCAACATTTTTTCTAGAAGTTGACTGGGGATCAACATCACTAAGGTTGGCATGCTATTTTTATATAAATAGAGCATTTTCCAAGTCCCCGGCGGCTCAAAAACTCAAAATTCCTCAAAATACTTGAATTTTGAGCCCAGACGACTTCGCTTGACGCATATTTTTTATCCAAGATGCGACTCTCATCCAAATTGTTGCTCTGGTTGATGTTTTTGAAGGTCCACAACGTTTGACGACAACGCTGAAGCAACCTTCCACAAGAATTGTTCTGGAAATTTGAATTTTCAACACAAATCTTCAAATTTGGGACCAGCCCTTAGGTCAGGCGAACTTCTGTGTCGGCTCAAAAGTTTTGTATCGGATCCACCTATGTTCCTGATTTTTTTGGTCAGGAACGCTGAATATGTTTGTTTTTTTTTGGCGGCCTGACGAATAATGGCGCCCAGACTAGTCAACAGTGAACCGTGCTGGATGAACTTTTTTTTAGCAGTTTCCAAAAGTTTAAAGCATTGCAAACAACTTTTGTTTAAAACTTTTTTCATCAAAATGGGTATTTTTACAAGTTATGGATGGTTGAAAATTTTTGGTTTTGAAGCTGAACCTGAAAACCATTTTTTTCTCGGAACCCTTAGGTCTGGCTAACTTTTGTTTGGGCTGAAAAGTTTTGTATCGAATCCAGCTACGCTCCTGATTTTTTTGGTCAGGAAAGCTGATAATGTTTTTTTTTTGGCGGCCTGACGTTTAATCCAAAACTCAAAGCCAAAACTCGTCAATAGTGCACCATGTCGGATGAACTTTTTTTTAGCAGTTCCCGAAAGTTTAAAGCATTGCAAACAACTTCTGTCTAAAACTTTTTTTCATGAAAATGGGTATTTTTACAAGTTATGGATGGTTGAAAATTTTTGGTTTTGGAGCCGAACCTGAAAATTTCAATTTTCAATTGTCCATAACTTGAGTTCTATTCCACTTGGGGCCCTAAAAATTTAGGGGGAGTTTTGGGGGGCCCAAAAGGACCGTTTTAGTTGATTTTGGGCCAAATCTAAAAAAAAAATTAAATTCGGCGTGGAACGTACCATATATATATATATATATATATATATATATATATATATATATATATATATATATAGCAAAAAGATAATATTGGCTGATAGTCTGAAAAATTAAAACTCTTGAGATATCGGGGCTGCAGCCTGGACGCGGAGAAAGAAAACTCTTTTTTCTAGTAAAATGTTTCGATTATATTTTAATCTTCTTCAGTTACTCGACAAAGGAAGAAATGTCCGGAACTTACACGCCCTAACTACTGGCTGCTATCCCGTAATCAAATTCGACCAGCCGTCACCTACAAGTAAATATGTATATATATAAAATATTATCCTCTATATATATCAACGTACCTATGTTTCTATTAACTTTGTGTCCTAAAATCACGTATACATTACCTCCCTTTAATACTGTCATTCACTGTAAAATACCCTGTAATTAAGTTGTGAATCATAAAAATTGATTTCCTTCCGAAGCGAATAATTAAAAAATGCACAAATTTTATGTTTGATTTTACGAAAACATAATTCATAACAAAGATTCCATATGAATATTGAGATTCCAAAATATAACAACTTCTTATATGAAAATCTACAACTTTGTTTTTCAATAATAGGTTAGCTTGCAATTAGGAACAAAACTATATCACCACCTATTTAACTAGTATCAGTTCATATTCTATTATGACAGAAGGTTGTCCAAACTCTCGAAGTTGGCCATGTTCTTAAGTATCCGAAGAAAACACTAAGTCTTCGCCAACGAATTTATTTAATAAGGACTAAGCGACTGGTTTCGACTGATTAACAGTCATCATCAGGCTTCATAACAAAAGATTTTAGGGCTCCGGGTGTGCGACATGTGGAGTGTCAAAGATTAAAACAACATGGACAAATACAGTTAAAATTAACACATATCGAAACACGAACTAAAATTGTATAACGGATTGACCCTACTTATGTTGACATCCTCATTGTGCAAAGGTTGAAAGACCACTGTTATACCATATGTTAAGACCACCATATTCTATTATATATATTCGATAGAAGAATAAACATTCAAAGTGTAAAAATAATTCTTCAGAAAATTTCGAAAATTTTCAAGATATAATATAGGTCAGAGAAATTTCTTGATCTGATCTAATATACAATGATTAATAACAATTAGCCAAGAAATTATTGCGATTTTTTCAAGATTTCGATATCCCAAAACTTGCCAGTTACACAGTAGCATTATAAATTATTGTATTGCCAATTGCTTCTTAAATTTGAGAGCTTGTAGCTCAGGCTGTAATAAACATATTTGAGTAAACGGTTTTCAGAATTAACCCTGTTCATTTTTCATTTCTCAAATCCCGTAACTTAGATACCACGGCAGTGAATATTCTTGAAATTATCGAATCTATTTATTCAATAACTTGAAAACATTGTAGAATTGCGGTGGCACCATTGCTGGGCCATCACAGACCAGTAGTTGGACTAACGTAAATGCCAATGTGTAGTGGAACAATAAGTGTCGAAGACATCAGTTTCGCTTTATACTGATTATTTTTTATTTAACGTTTTTTTTTTTAATTTCCCAGCCTACGCTGTGAAACCCTCTCTTTGTATCCATAGGATAAATAATTACCCGTGTAAACCCACGTAATCACACCCGCTTTTCTCGTGTCTAGATAATAAACGCTAAATTTCAACTTAAACCTTATCTATTTCTTTTTTCGTCGACATAATATCCCCTCGAGGCTGCTTAGTCATTTCCGAGATACCCACCTACATTTTTCAACATTTTCCGATGTCTCTTTACAAATGAGAATCACCTTAGCTGGATGATAAATGAACCCATCCAACTGGAACATATCTGAAATTCCCATCGAATGAAAGACTTTCAATTATTCTTACAGAACGCCGCGTCTAACGTCTCCCATTGAACGAAAGATGTTATTATCTGTGTATAAGGGTACGGCATGCGAGCATGATTGAAATAGATGCGACTGATGTGATCATAAAGAAGAGAAGTAAATATAAGTTAAGGAATTGAATAGTGTAATTTGAAATCTAGTTGAAATGTTAAGAATTATCCTGTCTACTTATTTGAAGTTGAAATTTATTAGCCTTGATATTTTTTGTAATCTTATACGGCAGATATGGCACTTAAAAATATATTCATTGTGCTTCTTTAACAAATATACCTAACATTTTCTTAACTATAACGTTTCAAGTAAATATTTTACACATTCGGTGCACAACATTAGCTAAATCTATCAGTTATCGATTTAAAATAAATTAATAATATATATGATTTTAGTTATAAATTACACTTATATTTATAAATTTTTGCTATTCAAGAAGAAATCCTTAGTGGGCGTAACAGACAGTAAAGTTTGTCTTTGTACAGATTGGACAGTAATGGTTGTGGGACCGTCAGGATCTGCCGCCTTACAAGGTGGTTCTATATTTTATACTAAGTTAGAGTTGAAAGACAAATGTAAAGACCGATTAAATTAATTAAAAGTATCCCCGGGTCTATCAAAAAACAAAAAAATACCTTCACATCTTTTATCAAAACGCATACCTATACCCAAACTTTTGGACCTTTAAACATAACATAATTAAACACACTTAACTACCACTGTATTCTTGTCAAAAACAGCTAGTTTTTTTTTGTTTTTGTAAGATATGGATTAATGTCTGCCTTCGCATTAATGTTTTGCCTTTAATTTACATTTTTACATTGACAATTTAAATTTTTATATACTTTATATCACTTTACTATTTCCACTGAAGTAGGAAGAAAATATTTTTTACAATTAGAATGTAATTTTATTGAGACCTGAGATTAAAAATACCGAAAATTGGTATTTTTGATTCATTTGGGGTTATTTCACAGCTCCAACCGTTCTGTAAGGATATTGAATATCTTTGTAGTATTCAGAATATAAGTAATAAAAAATCGGTGGAACCTTCCATTGCGGCTAATGGAAGAAAATCCCCCAAAATTGCAAACATTTCGACATCATTATCACATCATCATCATCACATCATTATTAAGTTTTACAATCTGAAAAAAAAAAAATCAGAGAACTGATTTTCCACTTTTTCTATAAAGTTACACAATACATATTTTTAAACTTTTCTGCTACATATTATTATTCTCGGGATAACTGTTTAAAAATTTCGAAGGTGTTTAAAAATTCGAAACTCGTGTCAAACATTTTTTCACAAACACCTCACCCTAGCCAGTAGAACAACCTCTGATTTAAAAAGGTCTCTAAAAATTTGGGAAAAGTTACACTTTTTGACTTACTACATGAGTGTATTTTACACGACACGCGGCAATTTTCACTATATTAACCGGTTAGATTCTTTCATTTTAATATAAGGAGCCGTTAATTATTGAATTGAAGTCGTTCTCCTTCCACTAAGAATTTGATATGATTTCCTGAATCCGTCAAATCTGACATTTAATTTTCCATCCAACCCTTGATTCAATTAACTCATTAAACTCATAATTTATTGGAGATTCCAATTTTCTTCAAGTTTTCCTTCCTCATTTCTCTCATAGGCTAATTACATTAAGTGTTATTTGCTTTTCAAAAGCTTTTAATAAGGGCGTCGCTACCCTTTTACAATGAGCAAAGGCGAATTACACAACGAATATAATTACGATAAAATTTATCTCGAAGTCGCAGGTAATAAGGTCGCTTTCCGAAAATCTGTCCTCTCCTATTTTCTCGGATATTAAGGCAGCCGGAGGACGATAAATGAAAATTATATTCGCGCCCTTAGGCTTGACCTTTCCACCGTTCCCATTTATAAGTACGACAAGGGAACCTTCATGTAATTCACGGGAATTCTCACCCAGTGCAAGTTGTATCATATTATTTCTGCCCAGTTATATTTCCATTCCGCTCTGTTAACTTCCGAATTTATTTCCTGCGAGTTTGAAATAAATATGAATTTTTATAATTGCAAAATTAAATTTTAACACGTTATGGACTATGCAATTTTATGGCAGCAGAAATGTTTTGTTTAATTAGTGACGTTATTATTCTAATTAGTGTTTTTGTTTCACTGAGGTCAATACATTTAATCAGTTTACACATCAGCAGGTAAAGACTGGAAAATATACATCGAATTAAGTTAAGCATACGACGTGCAAAATACAATTAGGTTATATAATATATAATATATTATTTCATATATGTAAGTATATACTGTACGCAATTTTAGATACAGATATTCATCGAGTAATTCCACGATCCACATAATAGTGAGATATTGGTGTCTGAATTCCTTTTATTAAATGAAGCACTGACTTTTTAATATTGTATTGTTAACAATAATAAATAAACCCTATGGTTGTATTGTTGTTAAAAACTGTTCTTTGTGTAAAAACCTTTTCTGTATGAACTCTCGTAAATATCATTAAAAACTCGAATTCCACGTCAATTCCCATTAAATGTGAAAAATCATATTTTACCAAGATTGTTTTATATGTTAAGAAAAGTAAGATTCTTCCAGCTAGTGTTAATGTTTAATTGACGAGCGAAGCAAGTCAATTCAATTTACAGGAGCTGATCTGGGCAAAATGGCCGGCAAAAGATTCACAGACCTCTAAGGAATAGGATATCGTCTGGTTATTATAAATCACAACTTCTGTGTATTCGAGGGTGCATTTTCCGGCAATTACTCTGACCTCTTTCTCCAAATTTCTGCAAGTTCTGCTTCTGGGGTTATAGAGTTAATATATTCCACCCCTGAATATTTTTGCTTAGATTATAAATCTTTTTATCATCAAAGATCGAATTTTTAATAGTCGGGTATTTATTGAATATATTATTTCTTTCCCTTTTTCTTTCGGAAATTTCTATTTTCATGTCATCATTCCACCAGTGAACTGGTTGGTGTGATTTCGCAGGCTTTGATACGATTTGGGACACTATTCCAGCACCACTCCTTATTAAGCGAGTTAAAGTATTCACAACACAATCGACATCACTTGGAAGGTCAAGAATATTGACAGGTTTTGTGTATTTTTCCCATTTAGCCTTTTTGGGCAACCACCTCTCTTTAAAGGGAGATGTTTTCATATAACCGTTAATACGAATGGTGATCGCTAGAGTGCAGATCGCTTAAGGTATCCCCTGTAAGTCTGGGGGCAAGATGGACGGAACATAAGCTGAGGTCAATGGCTGAAGTTTTGCCATTTCGGGCTTCGAAATGGGTAGGTATTCCATTGTTTAAGGCTATACGTAATTGTCTTAAATTAGGGATTCTGTAGGGCGATTTCTAATGTCCAGTATGCATCCTACCCATCTGTGGGAATGGGAATTAAAATTGCCGATAATAAGGAAAAGTTGGAGTAACTGTTGAATGATTTTCTGGATGTGGTGGGGACGCCAAATTCCATCGGGCAGATAGATGTTGCAAATAGTTATTTTTAACGGAGAATGGATCTGAAATAGCGACACCTCCTCTTGATTTGAAAATAGGAGGGACATTCTTGCGGAAACATTGGAACCCCCTTAGGCAGAAAGGGGCATTCGCTTTAAGGTGTGTTTCTTGAATGGTTATGACGAAAAGGGAAATCTGGTTTTTAATAATTTACATCGAAGTAATTGCAGCGATTAGATGGCTTTAGAATGACGCAGTAAAAGTATTGGTGAAGGAAAAATGCCTGGTTTTGCAACCAGACTAGTCAACACGTCGACTTTTCACCCCGCTTGGTATTCATTTAGGCCATATCAACACAGAATTCAGTCTTTCCCTTTCAAATATGCATTAAGACCCCCTCACGTTTTATAGTGCGATTTACTGCGAGAGAGCTTTCACCATTTCCTTATACATATTAATAAACGCCTCTGATCGATTTTCCTTACTAAAACGTTTGATTTATCGCGGAAATTCAAAAAATGTATACGCCTGGAGAAGACAGGAGTATTGCCAGCATTGCCACATAAATATGGTGAGGGGAATTTCGTGTAGGTTTCCTTTAAACGTTTTATTTATTGGATCAAAACAGGATACGTAAGTGGAAGACGTAAGGATTTTCGATAATCCCCTCGTGAGTGTATAATTAGAAACTTATATCGGTGAAGCCTAGTGATCATTTAAAAAATTCTATTGGATTAAATTATTTTAAACTGATGCGACACTACTATTACTATTTCCCTTGAACCGATCGACATTTTCCGCTTTGAATTATTCAGGGTCCTTTCCACATAGACTCAGATGTGTAAATGTGCGACGTAACATTTGAAATTACAGAAAAAAATGATGATGTGAACTAACATACACATATGTCTAGTTATGCCGATAAACGGAAATGAAATCGCCCTTTTTCCTGCAAATTTTCTCTCTTAATAACACCAGAGCGAGCTTCATTAGTCTCTGGACATATTTAGCATGGAGCCGCAGTGATTTTAAATACTTTATTATCTTGACCGTAGAAGCTCTCGCGAAGAGAATGTCCCGTCAACAGTAGATACAGGTTGTGCGAGAATAATCATTGAGTTTTTAAATAAACCTATAGGCTCCAAATTGCGATACCGTTGTACCGCTTTGTAATGCTGCTAATTGAAGTATACAGGTAAATTGAGACAGAATCAGGAAAACAGTATTTACGTCAGATGGTCTGGTTGGATAGACATATTTTTCATATTATTACATATATAAACATTTTTAATTTCTAACATATAAACTGACAAATTCATCAAAATAAATTACTCGCTACTGATAATGTGTGAACTGAAATCAACGTGCGCAGTGATAGCCCCTATATAAAAAATCCCATCAATTCTAGAGGATATATTACCAATATGTAACAAGAACAAGGCCTTTATTGAATATACGACAAGAAGTTTTCTCAATTTTGAATTTAAGAAATAAAAACAAGAGTTTAATCCTTTTTGTGCAATGTCGATTTGTATATATCGGAAAAATTGCATTAAATAATTTTTCTTTGTAACGTATTGTCAGTGTAACGCTACTTTTCCTCGGTGGTGGATTGTCGGCGGCACGACGAATCTGGAACCCGGAAAAGGTTCGGTTACTTGTAGAATTGGCGCTTATTAAAGAGTTTTCTGACTTCGGAGTCGGTTTACGGAACGGTTCGCTGGGCCGCCAGATTTTTTAAGGGTTTACTTCCTAAACCCACGTGAGTCTGATACTCAGGAGAATGCTAGGGCGTCCGTGAAAATAAAACAAATAAAACACCCAATTCGGGAAAAATACGGATTGTCTATACTACAGCAGCTTATATTTACAGGACATTAGTGAACGGTAATATGTACAAACAATAGGGATCTCCGGAAAGCCGGAGAGCATCGGCAACTATGTACAAAACAACGGTTTACGGTATATCGGAGAAGCGGCAACCATGCTTTACATTAGTTACAAATTTACATGCAATCGGCGGCAGCGTTATACAAAGGTTTTCAAGTCCCAAACATTTGAAAACTCTTGACAACAATGTACGCTCGGATTTTACAGACTTTTAAAATGAGTCGGCAACATTGTACGGCGCTACCGACCAAATCGTCCGGAAGCTGGTGTTTGCAGACAACTAGGAATAAAGGATTGTTGTTCACTACGGTGGTAAATATACGGTTTTGATAAATGAAAGGAATTATGAACGGAGAATCTAGGTGTAAAATCTATCGGAAATGATAGTTCCTACTAGTTCAAACTTACCTATTTACAAAATGAAAAATCGCAAGCTGGCTAATTACAATAGGCAACCAAGCGTGCAGAGTCGGTTAAGGGCGATTTAGAAACGAAGATCGGTTAAGGGCGGTTAGAAGCGGTCAGAAGCGAGAGCGGAGCAAGCAGGAAAAGGATGGTAGCAGACCCTTAAAGGTGTACTCAATCGGTGTAAGCAGAAATTTACTACACGGTTCTTAATTTTTGGGTTATGTTTAGGTCTCGAACGAATTTGGTTGATTAAACAAACGGTTTAACCTAGGATGCGGCGTCGTAGGTTTAATTAAGGTGCGTAGTCTTGTCGCCGTTCGCACGTAGAAGTTGGTCTCTCGAGGGAAGTACCAATCACATGGCTTCTTGCGACAGGGGTGGAGTTGTAATGAATGCTTACCACGTAGCTATCTTGTACGAACCTCCGTAGGGAAGATGGGTACAAAATCGGCCCTTGTAATAAAAACACTCCGAGAGGGACTCGTCTAGAGCGTTTTACTACGGGCTGCTACGAGCAAAGGGGTTTTATTTTGCGTAATTCCCCGAGTGGAAAATCTAAACAAAATTGGTCAAAATAATAAAAACACACAAAGAAACTCGTCTAGAGCGTTTACTACGATCGGCTATGAACAAAAGGTTACGAAGTGAAATGAATGGCCTAACCCAAGAATTAAAAGACGGACGGTTGAGTACTTTTTATAATTTTACTTACTTATTAGTAGTAGTACTTACTTTTACGGAGGGACGGTCGCTCATACACTCACGTTCGGTATCACTTGGTACGGATGACGGATTCTCACTTGACATCACTACTCGACTCGGATTTCTGACTTCCTTATCGGTATCGAGAACTTATATTTCAACCTCCAGAATATGGGAAGACTGGTAGAATATAATAATATTATTGCACGCAGCGCCCACAAGTGGAAATGAGAACAACTACCTTATGTTTCGGAAGATTTCCTGACGTGTTGAGAGGATTATTACAATTTTCTATATTTGAATAGAATTGCGATATAGAGTGATTCCGGTAGAGAGGGCACCGTTATATCAGTTTTAAAAATTACCAGTTTTAGCTTTGTTCTACTATTTTTAGTTTCATTTTTTATTTCTATTTTAATAAAACTCTGTATAATACTACGTTTTAGGTGATTGATATTGAGGCTCCTCGATTATTAATACAAATACAATTTAGGATATTTTATATCTAATATTATTGGTAATAGATGTGATAATAATCACATTAAATATTCAAAGTATCCTCCCTCTAAAAAATGAACAATCAATTCCACAAAAGCTAAAACAGGATTAATCCTAAATATATCTTAATCCATCCATCGTTAAAAATTGTATATTTCGTCTTAAAAATATACTTCCTGTCACCGATGAAGAATAAATTGTAAATGACGTCAATGATATTTTATCTCATTAAAAATCTGACGTTCGCCAAAAAACACATTTTCAACATAAAAAAATAAATGAATTTAAATATACATTCTTTAATAGTCTGCAACTGAAATAACGTACTAACGTTTCTTGATATTTAGTACGGTCTATTAAAAAGATATGAAAACATCTACCATTTCATTTAGGCCCTGGTAAATTTCCAGCGATGAACTGGAGCAGAAATAGATAATATTTCATGCAATTTGAATACGAAACATAAAATTGCTTAAGCCGTTTGCTCTAGCTGTTTCTTTATTTCAGGACTAAGGATGACTACAGAAGACAATGGCAACCTGACGGGACTTCTGAAACCTACTTCAAGCAGCAACGAGGATCTCAGCGAATATACTGACGCGGATGAGAGTATTTCAGCTCCGACTGAATTTCTAGCAGAGGTAATGTATACAGATGTACTTCCTTAGCCTACCATATGTCGTTTAAAATGTTAGTAACTATGCGTCATATCTCCGTAAAATAAACATTGTAAATTATACATTATATTACTTATTAGTCGTTACCCGTCGCAGCTTCACTCGCTAGCTCAAACGAGTATCCCATAATCTTCCTTCTCATTCCTTATCTTTTTCTTTAAGGTCTAGTAATTTAATTCTTTTCATCTTTGACTGAACTTGAGCAATACAGTTCCTTATTATTTGGAGGTATGATAGACAAAGAAAAACTGGGCTCTGTCTAACAGCTTGACTGTGTCAGTGCGCGAAGAACGAGCTGGAGGTGTTAAAGTTTTCTAGTTCTGTTGTCGCCGTGAGAGGGCGCCTGTCATTCAACTGTCAAACAAACGTATATACTATACGGAGGCAATCTAAACGTAGAATTTTCGATTTTTAGACCGTTTCGTCCTCCTGGGTATATTATTAGCGAATCTATGCGGAGAGCAGATTAC
The DNA here is from genome assembly GCA_946251905.1 of Cryptocephalus moraei. Taxonomy (NCBI): domain Eukaryota; kingdom Metazoa; phylum Arthropoda; class Insecta; order Coleoptera; family Chrysomelidae; genus Cryptocephalus; species Cryptocephalus moraei. The sequence continues at coordinate 34,329,083 of OX276454.1, read as the reverse complement.
TGGGTACAAAACATGTGGCATGCGAATACGGTTAGCATTCGCCAAGACAGAGCGGAATCTATGCCGAACATATACCTATATAGGGTGTTTCACTATGCTTGTGCCAAACTCAAAAGGGGTGTAGATGCGGTTAATCTAAGCATAAGAGTTCGTACAAAAATATATCCAATTCGTTATCGTTGTCGAGATAAATGATTTTAAAGAAATGGAGTTTCCATGAAAGCATATTGTTTTGCGTTTCCGATATTTACTTGGCAGTTATCACGGCAATTGTCGAAAATGAAAGACGAAACTATTTACAGCACCTTTACAGCCATAAAGGATGTATATTTGGAATTCACCCTTAAGTGCTTTCTATCTCCTCAGCTGCATTTTTATCCGTGCTAGTAATTGTTGTTGTGCATTTATCGGGACGCTATAAACTGTTCGTTTCAATTCACTCCAAAAGTAATATTCCCGCGGAAAATGATTTGGGGTTCTTAATGAGCAACAAGCCAGGCTTTTATGCTCATATGTCCAATCCTTGTTTGAAAAAATTTACTACTTAGGAGTCAATTAGGGAGGTATGCTTGTACTCGATTATGCTGGAACAACATCCAAAATTAATTCGACGAAGAGTTATTTCCAATCACTTACTTAATACTTATAAGTAAGAAATGTGTTCACAAGATTCTCATAAAATGAATTTCTTCTTGTTTGCATTTCCAAACTTGTATTGTATTATTACATTTACCCTATGGTTTCTCTGGAAGTAGACTTTCTCTAGCGTTACCGGTCATAGTACCAGTTATAATCTTACTATCCAGTACGATTACAACTGCTCGACAACGAGTGTATTCACATGCATGATGCGTTCAACCAAGGACAATACCACAGAACAAAAAGGCGAGAACATATGAATCAATCTATTCGCTGGATGGTTTGATTTGAATTTGACATATGAGTGGTGCAATAACATTGCTGTACTCTTATATTATTAAAATTACATTGTAAATTCAACGAATATTATTACCTATTAAAAATCACACATTCAATGAAGGCATTATTTTACAGTTATATATAAACCTACTTTTTTTAAACATCAATCTTGGTAACGTTGACGAATTGGACATCATTTTAAATGAGCCTTTATGCTAAGATTAACCATATCTACGCCATGTTTTCGTTAGGCACACGCTGAAGCATTCTGTATATCTGTTTTTAAAGTTTAAAGAATTTAATTGATTTAAGAAAAGAAGATTTAAAGTGTGAGAATACATGTTTATGGTTATCTCCTGAGATGTAAATTCTCATTTCAAATCATGTCAGTACTGTTCTTCTTCTCCTTCTTCTACCGTTCCAGGATTAGGCATGTTGCCTGTTTCGACTGCACCACCTTGTTCTGGGTCTGCCAATACTTCTACGCCCTCATCTCATCTCATTAGCCATTTTCGGTCCATTTTTGAACATAGGCCTCCCTCATACTCTTCCATTCAGCTCGGTTCTGTGCTCTACGATGCCACGTCAGTCCTGCGCTTCCTTTTATGTCGTCCGTCCAGCGCATTGGTGGGCGACCTCTTGATCTTTTTTCCAAATAGGGTCTCCACTTTATTACTGTCGATGTCCATCTATCATCTGTATATCTGGCAACGTGGCCCGCAAAGTCCCACTTCAGCTCGGCTACTGCTTCCGCAACATCTTTCACCTTCGTTGTGCTTCTGACCCGTTCGTTCTTTACATGATCTTTCAATGATATACCCAACATCTGGCGCTCCATGGCTCTTTGAGTGGTTTTGAGTTTATCCATGGACTGCTTAGTTAATGTCCATGTTTGTGATCCATATGTCAAAACCGGCAAAACACACTGATCGAACACTCGAGAGCGGAGGTATATTGGTATTTTTTTTGTTCTTTAGCGTATTACTCAATTTGCTGAACGCAGCCCATGCCAATCTTCTTCTTCTATAAATTTCAGCTGTTTGATTGTCTCTGCCTAAGGTTAATTTGTGTCCCAGATATATAGATATAGTCATCTACCACTTCTATTTCGTTATTTTTTACCTTTACTTTGAGATTTGGTCGCTTGGTACACATAACTTTGGTCTTATCTAGATTCATTTTCAATCCAATTCTTGATGATGCATCTTCTAACTCGGAGATCAAAGTTTGGAGTTGTTCTGGTGTTTCTGCTATGAGAACGATATCATCCGCGAACCTCAGGTTGTTTAATCTCCTTCCAATAATATCGATGCCCTTGTCATCCCGCCATTTAAGCTGCCTGAAGACATCCTCCAAAGCAGCCGTAAATAACTTTGGTGACAAGGTATGACCTTGACGGATACCTCTTTTTATACGAATAGGTTTGGTATTTTCATGTAACTGGATGGTAGATGTAGCCTTTTTATAGATATGTTCCAACAATAATATACAGCGGTGGTCTATTCTAATATTTTTCAATGATCTCATGATTGACCAATGTTCTACTGTATCAAAGGCTTTTTGATAGTCAATGAAAGCGAGGTTCATTTCTAGGTTGTATTCAACGGACTTCTCTATCAATATTCTCATAGTAAGTAAATGATCATGGGTGCTATAATTTTTTCTGAAGCCGGCCTGCTCTACAGGCTGGTATTCATCAAATTTTCTGGATATACGATTTGTAATGATTTTTGTGAAAATTTATATATCTGGGAAAGAAGGCTTATAGGTCTGTAATTATTTAGGTTTGCTTGATCGCCTTTTTTATAGAGTAATACAACAATCGCATTATTCCAGCTCTCTGGTACTTCTCCTTTCTCTAAACAAGTGTTGAATAGGTCGCAAAGTTTTGTTTGGATTTCCGTTCCTCCTTCAAGTATCATTTCTATTATTATTCCATCTTGACCTGGTGCTTTGTTCTTCTTCATTTGATGTAAGGCGTGCCTTATTTCTTCCGTTGTTATATCTGGCATGTCTTCCGAACCAACATTAAGGTTCTACGCCCTATGGGATTGTAATTCATCATTTTTTTGGGGTATTCTTTCTGGAGACATCCGCATCACATGTTCTTTCCATCTGTTCTTGTAGTTTGTTGCTAGTTCTGTTATTGGCTGTACCTTTAGTTCATTTCTGATGTCCTCATTTTTTATGTGTTCTAAATGTGTACAACCCTTTACTGATCTTAAAAATATCATTTCCGATGTTTCCAATTGCCTGTAGTCTTTCTTTCTTGGCGCCCAAGTTTCTGATCCCTATAATATCGTGGGGATTGCCACAACTTTATAAAATTTCATTTGCGTTTCTCTTGATGTCTTTCCTTTTAGTGTTCTTCTGATGGTTTCACAAATTCTTTGATAGTTATTTATTTTGTTTAATATGTCTTTACCTTCTTCGTATGTGATATCACATCCTAGATATCTAAAATGTGATACTTGCTCTAAAGTGTGGTCACCAATTACAATTTTTGTTCTAATCGGATCTTTTCCCAGGAACGCGAGTTTTTGTTTTTTTTTTAATAAATATTTTGAGATTATAATCCGCAGATAGCAAATTTTGTTTGTGTATAGCCAGTTGTAATTTATCTTCTGTGTTTTGTATTATAACTTGATCATCGGCCAATAACATTGTATTCATATTGTAATCATTGGGCCTAATCATTAACCCAGTAGGTTCGGTTTTCTTCCATTCTTTCACAAGGTCAGCTACATATAATATTAAATAGTGTAGAAGATAGAGTACATCCTTGTCAAACACCTTGATTTGTCGTAATTCCTTGGATTATTCCTTTGCCAGTGTCAATAATGATTTTGGTGTTTAGATACAGGTTTTGTATTATGCTAAATTAGGTGTATATAGGATATTCTCGTTTTTTCATTATATGCCAGAGTTTGTCTCGGTGGATTCGATGAAAACCTTTCATGTAGTCTATGAAGGCTAGGTGTGTCTCTAGATTGAATTCTTTGCGCTTCTGGATAATTTGTTTTAGACTAAAAACATCGTCAGTTCACGATCTTCCTTTACGAAAGCCCGCTTGCTCTTCCAATAGTATAACGTCTGAGATAGTTCGAAGTCTCTCATAATAATTTTAATATACGGTTTATAAGCAGCATTTAGGAGGCTAATACCCCTATAATTCTGTTTTATTTCGTTGTCCTTTTTTGAACAGAGGAACAACCTTTGCGACTCTCCAGTCGTCGGGGAGATCAAGATTTATCCAGCACATATTTGAATAGGTGTAGTAGTCGTAGGTGTAGGAACATGCCACCATATTTTATTAGTTCAGAGTTGATACCATCTGGTCCAGGTGCTTTTCTATGCTTAGTTTTTCTTAGTGCATTTTGCATTTCTATCATATCTATTGGATCTACACCAGTAGTACCAGTTTTTTCAAATATATCTTGTTTTGTTGCGTCATACCATAGTTCCCGATAGTGATCTATCCACTCTTCCTGTGATATTGCATTTAGTTGTGCTATATCTCTTTCTGTACTATTTAGGTGTTTCACCATTTTATACGCAAATTCTTGTCATCCATGGATATCATCCTCTACACGACTTATAAATGTATCCCATGATTTCCTTGTCTCACTATTGATTTCGTTCTGTTTCTTGCGTCTTTATGTGAATCTTTTGCTTCTTCAAATTTTTCTTGGAAGTATTTCCTATATGCTTTTTCCTTGCGTTCAATGGCTTACTTTATCACACCATTCCATATTTTCAGTCCTCTCTTCCTTCTGTTCTTTGTTCTCTTGCCCAGCACTTGATTACTTATTTGTTGTATACAGTTTTTAATATTTGCCCACTCCTCTTTTATATTGTCACTTGTTGGAGTTTGGTTAAGTAGCTGTGTTAGTCTATGTTGTAGTCGAGGCAATGAAGCACAAAAGTTCTGAATTTTTTCCATAAAGACGGATCGGAATGCGGTTTTTTGCATTCTATTCCAATTTTTTTTGTAAAAAATGTGGCTACTTTGTATTTCTGACAAACTGGAAATTGCATTGCTGCAGCCAAAAATGCATTCAAAAAAGCATTTTTTGAGACGTCTTTTGGAAGATTTCAAAACTTTGTAAATAAGAGTCAGAACTAGCCAAAATCGGGTACTCGTGAGTTATCGAGGTCGCTGATCACGATTATGATGTTCAAATTGACCCACAGAATACCTGGAGCTCAGGAACGCTGATAAACGTCATCTCCGTGGTACTCTCCCACAAATCACGCGGGGAAAGAGAGAAAGTCGGCACCCGGAGTTTTTTTGGGTCGCTGAATTCAAATATGCCATCGTCGAACACCCCCCGGACACCTGATGCGCCCGAACCTGGACGTGCACGTCATCTCCGAGAATTTCCCTGACAAGATTGACAAAAACAACCCGAAAATCATTGTGGGGGCGTTTTTTGAGGCGCTTAATCAAAATTTCACGTCGAAAACGACTCCCTGTACACCTGGTGCACGGGAATCTGAACGTGGATCTCATCTCAGTCCATCTCTATGGGTTTTCCTCGCACAATCGAAAAAGATGAACCGAAACTCGATTTTGGGGGGCTGAATCCGAATTCCACGTCGACAACGACCCTCCAAACACCTGGTGCATCAGGCCCTGGCCCCGAACGTCGTCTCCGTGGGGCTCTCCCAAAATTTAAACGGGGAAGGAGAGAAACTCAGTGCCCGGGGGTTTCTTGGGTCGCTGAATTGAAATGTGGCATCGGCGAACACCCACAGGACACCTGGTACGCCAGAACCTGGACTTGGACGTCATCCCTAAGAATTTTCCTAAAAAGATCGCCAAAAACAACTCAAAAATCATCGTAGATGCGTTTTTTGGGCGCTTAATCCGAATTCTACGTCCACAACAACCCCTCGAAGACCTGGTGCACCGTTACCTGGGCCTAAACGTCATCTCCGAGGGGTTTCCTTACACAATCGAAGAAGACGAACCCAAAATCGTTATGGGGGTTTTTCGGGGTGCTGAATCCTCATAGACGACGTTCAAGCCCAGGTTACGGTGTACTAGGTGTTCAGGGGATCGTTTTCGACGTGAAATTTAGATTAAGCGCCTCAAAAAACGCCCCTACGATGATTTTTGAGTTGTTTTTGGCGCTCTTGTAAGGCAAATTCTCGGGGATGACGTTCACATCCAGGTTGGGGGGCACCAGGTGTCGGGGGTCGGGGGGGGGGGGTTCGCTGATGCCACATTTGAATTTAGCGACCCCTGGCACTGAGTTTCTCTCCTTCCCCGCTTGAATTTTGGAGCCCTACGGAGAAGACGTTCGGGGCCAGGGTCCGGTGCACCAGGTGTTTGGGGAGTCTTTGTCCACGTGGAATTCGGATTCAGCGCACCAAAAACCCCCCATATCGATTTTCGGTTCGTATTTTTCGATGGTGCGAGGAAAATCCACGGAGGTGAGGTCCGCGTTTCGATTCCGGTGAACCAGGCGTACAGGGGGTCGTTTTCGGCGTGAGTTGTGGATTAAACGCCTCAAAAAATGCCCTACAATGATTTTTGGGTTGTTTTTGTCAATCTTGTCACGAAAATTCTCGGAGATGACGTCCACGTCCAGGTTCGGGCGGTACCAGGTGTCCGGGGGGTATTCGACGATGGCATATTTGAATTCAGCAACCAAAAAAAACCCCGGGAGTTTCCCTCCTTCTCCGTGTGATTTGTGGGAGAGTACCACGGAGATGACGTTCATCGGCGTTCCTGAGCTCCAGGTGTTCGGGGGTCAATTTTAACATTATAATCGTGATCAGCGATCTCGAAAACCTCGAGTACCTGATCTGGGCCAGTTCTCACTCTTATTTAGAAAGTTTTGAAATAGTCCAAAAGACGTCTGAAAAAATGCTTTTTTTAAATGCATTTTTGGCTGCAGCAATGCAATTTCCGGTTTGTCAGAAACACAAAGTAGCTACATTTTTTACAAAAAAAAATTGGAAGAGGATGCAAAAAACCGCATTCCGATCCGTCTTTATGGAAAAAAATTCGAACTTTTGGCCTTTTTATTGCTTCATTGCCTCGACTAGTTGATACAAACCTATTATGCTTTCTTCCTGTAATAGATGTACTTTATATAGTTTGTTCAGATAAATCCGTAATCTAGCAACCGTTGGAATTTTTATGAAAGTAGACAGAGCGAGAGATGGATGTCGTAGATTGATCCTGGCGCGCAATTAATGACATTTTAATTTCTAAGGTTAGCTGTGACAGTTGGGTCTTGGTGTGGAGTAGATTTGTTTTCGTGTTTTCGTGCTTAGTTTTTCAATTCGCCTTGACTTTCAAATTAAAAATCAGTTGTTTTCAAACGGTCAGTGCTAATTTTTATTGTCGCAAAGAGCCAGAATGACTTTTGCCATTTTGACAATTTTCCATTTGTCAAAATGTTTACATCTAACCTAAGATATAGGTCAAAATGACATAAAAATTCCAGCGGTTGCTAGATTATGGATTTAACTGAACACCCGTTACATTTGTTCGGCTTTGTTGTTATTTTTAACGGTATGCGACTTCTTCCACCCTGTCCATAATTGGATTTTAGATTTGACTAAGTGGTGGTCTGTGTTAACATTTCTGCCTCTGTACTGTTCTATTACAGAAAGGAAAGCATACCACTTTTAACCGATTGTAAATTTTAAAAGTCATATTGAAGCAGCGTTAACAAAAATTACCTAAACACCTATATTTGCTTAACGGTCCCGGGAAATAAGTTCCTTTTTCTTTAGACGGTTACATATGCTGATATATTACCGATCCAACTGGAGAAATTCTTCTGGGATAATCTCACTCACGGCAAGCCTCACAAGCTTAGATTTGGATAACTTTTATTACCATCACAACGTAACGTTATTTTCATACAATTTACGTTGAAGAAAAAGGAAATAATTTCAATTTGGTTTTATACCTTTTAAGTATTTTTCAGACTGAGGTTGGCGAACACCGTTTCAAAAAATATGCTCAACTTTTATTCGAGTTACTTAGTGGTTTCTTTACATTCTTACTGAACAACCACTTAGATCTAAAACTTTAAGTATATTCTGTTTAAAAAGTCTCCCTCTGTCACTCGAGTAACTTATCGGTTCTACGTCCACGCTAAACTCGAACTTTGTTATCCGACTGGCTCCATTAAAACTTCGACGCAATTTTTTTACGATCTGAAGTATATAACTCCTATCGTTCGAGCGGTGGGCCTCATCTCTTTCTCTTTTCCAGTTTCTGTCTGCTGTGATGCTCAAGGATTATGTGACCGCTCTGAAGTATTGTAAACTGAGTAAGTATAGCAACTGTCCTTTGTGTTTAATTTTGAGAATTGATTATATTCGAGATGTTACGTCCCCTTTATTCCATAAGTAATTCACCTTCATTTGGTTTCATGTATAGTTCTACAATACGAGCCGAACAATGCGACCGCTAAAGAATTTTATCCGCTCATCCTGGAAAAGCTGCAGCTGGGTGAGTAAAACCTTTCATAATGAAGTTGGAATCTCCAGCGTTAATTCTGTTCCCATTTCGGGGGATTTTCTATTGTTTAGGTATTCTCCCTGCTTTAGAATTGTAAAGAACCAGTGAAGGCTTATTGTGAGAACGCAATAAATCACATTAGGAAATTTGCAAATAATGGGATTCGAAGTATTTAATTTTTAAGTTTGGTCAAGATTGGAAATCGATTTTAAATAAAAATCAGTAAATTTTATTGTTCGAATTAATTAAAATAATTATGGCAGTATCGGTCAAGAAGAAATGGTAATTAATAACATTAAAAATTTTTATTAGCGTTCTCAAGGAACAGTTTTCATTTTTGGAAAGTTTTTCTGTTGCTACTTTTCTTGAACCGCTTTTGGCCCTTTTTTGACAGCTGAAAATGTATCGGAAATTAGTCCACAGTTGAGATTTATTGGGATATGAAGCTGCCCCTTTGAAAACATCGTATCCCTATGAATGGGATGGTTTCCTATCCTAATTATTCAAAATAAGTGACATTTGCAGATATTATAATTCCACAAAATGATGAGCATAAAATATTAATGAATAAGGTAGAATTAGTATGGATTTGTTTCCATGTGAAATAATTGGAATTACTTTCCACAATTACAATTGCTTACATTATAATTACAGGATGACGTTCAAAATGTTGCATACAACAAAACAAAATAAGGATGCAATTTTATTAAAATGTTTTATTACGAAATTAAGGCAGTTTAATTACATAAACTCATTTTTGTGGAAAATATAATTTTATCGCCTCTACCAAAAGGATAATTGTTTGTGGAATGGATCTGCCATGTGCTCTACAGAATGCCATTGTTGGCATCCAAATGTTATACCACCTTTAGGAGATGGATAAGATCTGACTGCACAGGGTGGAGGATCTCGCTCCTTCTCTGTGGATTCCTTTATGTCAAAAACTACAAGTACTACAACTTTTACTTGGACGAAAAATATGTCATGGAACAAATATGTTGAGAGAAAGTGTGACAAGATGACAGCCACCTTTGGGCTAGTAAGACGGTCCATCGGAAAATACTGGGGCTTAAAGCCAGATACCAATAAATGACTACTAAACAAAATTGTGTCCCAAATTAACGAATGTTTATATCGTCTGATGGGAAACATTTAATGGCATGAAGAATTTTTTAAGCCAGAAGCCAATGATGGATGTCTCCAGACATATGTTCCGGAACGCAATAAGGAATTGGGCAACATCTTCAATGGAACATCTCCTGAAATGAAAGAGAAACTAAGGATGCAAATAGGTTTTTATATGCCTTATTCATTTCGAAGGCAGCAAGTCACTCTGGCAATATGATTTAAATAAGCTTACATAAAGGGGATGGAAAAGAGTCCGATTTGCCGCTTCTGCTCGGAAGAGAACGAAATAACGTTCTGCAGTTCTTCCACGTTGAAATAATGGGGGCAGTAGCATACTGGACAGCCTCTACTACTTCGTCTGACGTTGTTAGTAACGGTTGCTTCGTTATAGAAAGCCTTATGCATGCATGACTACTTGGAGGCTAAAACCTCTACAGCGTCTAAAGCACCCAAGCAATCAGGAAGGGCCCAGGAAGAGCCCCTTCGTCATAAATTTCGTAAACATTTCTTCCCTCGTTTCGAAACGATAGTCGACTGTTTGCTAATCCATCCTGTTATTCATCAAAGTGTGGCAGTATTACCGCTTCACTTCTAATTACTTTAAATGACGGCGTTTTGTAAAATCAATTACGATTTCACTTGAAGAAAATTATTTAAATGCATACTACTTAGTCATCGTATAATTAGTGATCAGTTTTATTCTATGATTAGTGCATGCTATATTGTTTAAATTTTAATAACAACCATACTATAGCAATAGTAAAGCAACTCTTTTACAGACTTGGTGCTTGACGAATTAAGCATGGTTTAACGATTTAACACATTGTTATAGCTCCACATGGCGTCCAACTTAGGAAATTACTTCAACTCTTTTCCGCATGTACAAATGTGTTTTAGTATTGTAGTATCGTCTGGCAATTCTTACATATCTACGTTTTTGGGAACAATTACCCTTGACATATTCTTCACTTGCAAACGTGTTAAAATTGCCATAAGTCGCTTTCATTGCGATTTTGAACTTGGTAGAGGATAGAAAACAGGACTCTAAAATTTAGTGCGACCGTATTGCCATTTTTTCCAAGAAATTTCAACGAATTATATTAGGTCCAATTATTCCCGACTTCCAATCTCCCACGTATTCAAAGGCTGGGAATTGTTGCAGTTAACGCGGAAGAAGGCAGCAGTAACGAAAACGAAAGCGAGGACGAGGATGGTAGTGAGGACTCGAACTCAGGCACCGACTCAGAGAACAGCACTACCTCAGAGGAGAGCAGCGAAGGTCAAGAGGTGAGTAGATACCTACAGCCAGCGTCGTGTGTGACGAGTTGTGAGCCTTGTGAACAATGAATGAATTGTTACTTTATTTCAAGAAGTATTTTTGGTTAAGATGGATGAATAAACCTGGTTAAAAAATTTGAATGAATCTAGTAACGTTGATTGTCCTATAAAAGTGAAAATTTATATTGAAAACGTAAAAAAACGATAGGTATATTCTATGGTTTAATGACTCTGCTCTACGTTTTTTTAAGTTGTGACCTAACCTATAAGTTCTTCTTCTTGTTTGTTTATATGGCCCGCTGACCTAATGGGTGTTTAGTTAAATCCGTAATCTAGCAACCGTTGGAATTTTTATGTCATTTTGACTTATATCTTAGGTTAGATGTAAACATTTTGACAAATGGTAAATGTTGTGGTAAATGTTACAAATGTCGAAACACGTCATGGGAAACAGGCCAATATATTTACCTAAAGAAGGCTCTTGCAGGCAAAGGTGCAAAATAGTATTGTCCTTCCAGGTTCACAATGAGCCCATGATATTGTGAATAACCTGACAGAAGTAAAGGCATTTAAACTAATATCAGATTGAAAGAGTATACAATGAGATAATGGAAAAGGGGCTGCATAATAGAAGAAATGGCGTGGGATGTGCGCCAGTTGAAATGCAAATAAAACGTAATAGTATAACGTCTTCGTGAAATATATTGTGTGTTATTGTAACAATTTTATACTGAGTTAACTAGAACGAAATGTACACGACTGCTCAGAATATATGAAATCATTTTTTTAAATTTTCGAAGCTGGTAGATATTTATATATGTATTCGACCTACAGTATGTGTGCTTGCACACTTGCTGTAATGACTCACTGAGAGATGAGAGTGTACAGTAGAAGGGAACACGCACTGTGGAGAGGGAGCGGCCGATAGCGACGTGCCACGGACTGCGTCGTCCCTTAACGTACGAAGTTACTACCTAGGCGCGTCTTTAGTTGCCTTTCCACAAAATTTGTTACACTCCTGCCAAACAGAGAATCATATTTGTAACGTACCCTTCTGAAATTAACCCGTAAATTCCACCTCACACAATTTTTGCCCCAATTCGTGTCCTTCGCGTTAAACTTTCCACCTAAGGAGTTCTGAACTACCCGTACTCGGATTGCTTCTATAAAACCTTAACCCAGAAACCTCTGCCAGGAGCATTATTATCCACCACGATCGTAAATCCCGTAAGTGCTTGTCGTAAAAATTTCACTAACACCCGACCGACTTTAATCATTCCAAAAGGACGGCTACGTTGGTTGTAGTAAATGTATAGTTCGGGCAAACAAGAGCGGAGAACTTCAGCGTTTCGTGATCCCTCGGTGCGAGCACAAAAGAAGAACACAGGGAGAGGATTAAACTATGCAAAAAGAGGGAAGAAGTCGAGGAACAACTGGTAATTATTATGTTTTCAAAGGGAATAAGAGACAGAGAAACTCGTAAGTTAAAGCTGCGAAGAGGGAAGCTTGGAAATGATAATTGTGTTAGTATGCATAGGAACTTCCGACATTTTGATGTTGATTAAAAATTTTGTATCCCAAACTTTAAAAATAAAGCAGAAAATTCTAAAATGTACTGCATTTATTACGATTCTCCCAAAATGGAGATAATGGTCTCAAAAGTCATCATTAACAAATGTGATTGACTTATTTATTAAACCGTTTAATCATTAGTTTAATTTTAAAAATTGAACAAAACCTAACCAAACCCAACGCAATAACAATTCAAAGAGAGCTAAAGAAACATCCACACTTAAGAGGGCTCACGACAGGCAAGCGGTGCGGGCTAGTGAAATTAATAACACGATGTTCTCTACACTTCTTCGTCTTTTTTCGACTTCGACGTTCCGTTCGAATGCAGAGGTGACGTTTAGGAATTGAGCCGCGTGAGGGCGACTCTTCGCGGATGAAAAAAATGCATTTTCTATTTTGCACTTTACATGCTTATTAACGTATTTTTGTAATAAACAATCGCTTATTTGTGCATGATTAATATGCGCAAATGGTTAATTGCATTTCATTGTATAAACTGTTACAATAACTACAGTTTACTCTTGATCAAATATTACATTTTCAGTTAACCCCAAAAAGAACAATTTTCCTAGTAGTTCAGTGAAAACCGCATCAAAATTAGTCAATTTTTAAAGGAATTGCGTGTAAAGACGTTTCCGACTGAGACGTGAGCCCTCTTAAGTATCTGATATCTTAACCAGCACAACTCAATTTAGAGCATAAACGTGCACCAACAAGATTTCAACTAATTTACTTAAACTGCTAATAAGGGAATATTCATCTTCTCCCACCACTTAAATTTCTTGCATTTCGTAAAATAAACATACGTGTTTAAACGAACCGTTTTCATATTATCGTGATGTATGCCAATTATACTATGAAATCGTCATATAAAAAAGGGGGCGGAAGAAGTTTCGACGCGACCAGGTGTTTTACGATGGGTTGATGGGCATTTTCGACGACATGACCGAAGAGGTGGTTTTATTGTACAGGTATTTTCGACGCTAAAGGAATTTAACAAGCCCATGTATTGGGTTGAATTAGGAATGAAAATAAGGGGATATATACGTCAAAACCGTTTATTTGTTACTAGGTTTGGGAACAATATGACATTTCTTGTCCAAAGTTTTTTCTAAATGCATATGTACTATAATTTTTATTATTTTAAAATAGGAATTAGTATCTAAATAAAACATAATAGGTATACAAACTATTACCATAAATGTTACATATCATTATATATAAAAAAAAGTTTATTTACTAACACAACACAACTTAATTGGTATAAGAATGATACGATATAGATTTTATAAAATTCAACCTACTTATTTGTTGTGACTGAAATTGGTGTACATTCTCTTCAAAAATTCCAATTTAGAACAAATTCAACTTGAACCGATCGGTTTCTACCTACCTGTCTTAAGCCGTCGTCGAAATTTCTTGTAAGCTTATGTGACTCTTCGATTAAAGCAGGTACCCTCACTATTTGTCGTCGAAAGTTCGCCCGCCGAAAAAGGGCAGGTTCTCTTCGACTCATTAGAAGACTAAATTGTGTTGACGTTTTCGATATAATTAAATATATAGCAATCATCGTCGAATTTGGAACCCATCTTGTAGTCCAGTAACATTTCTCCAAAAATGGCAAAATATGGAGAAAAACTGAAAAAGATAAAATGGTTAATTCTTCGAAATATGTTAAAAATAATATTACGAACAAAGATCCAAATATGCACCATTCTAACTTCTAATGTTAATCCCATGAAAATATTCGAAAAGGCAATACTGTAACGTTTTACGGGTTCGAAATAACTTGCACTACGCGGAGTGTCTCAACTAATTTATTTTCACCAAGAACTAACACTTAACACTACTTAATTTCATCATTTATCACACTTGTTTATTTACTTTAAGCGCACGGCCGCTCAGATCATATTCGTGGCGTTTCGCTGTTTATTACTACCCCTCCGTTCGGCGGCGTCCGCTTTAATCTTGCTGCCTCATGTCGCTCCCGAACTTTCTCGTCGTTCTCGAAGGGTATAAAATTCTCGTCGAACAGTCTGGAATTCTACGGACTGGAATCTATTTGTCGGAAACGGACTCTCTCCGACTTGTATTTATCTTGTGGCGAGACTTTCTGTTACAGTACTGACATAGAAACATTATTTTCTCCCATTTCAATGTGAGTGTCATGGAAAGTATTTTATCAGCTTAAGAAATGTGAAGGATACAATTTGTTACTCGAAATCTTTCCAAAACCATTGAGGGGAATTTTTAAAATACATACTTACGTCGCAAAACGTAAAAAGCCATGAAAATAACGATTTAGAAAAATGCTCACCGTTAACTGTACACAGGGTTCAAGTGCTTTGATTTTTGAGTTAAAACAAAATGAAATTGTAAGCAGATCTCGATCGGTTTTGTAGTTTTTGTATGATAATACTGCAATTCCTTTCAGTAAAATAAGATATGCTCAAGGGCGTCCGCTCCTATGGGCAAGGGGGGGGGCGCTGGCCCACCCCTAGCTTTACGCATCATTTAGTTTATTATCTATATTATTATATTTATATTCGTTTTTCACTCTGTTTAATGTGTTTAGATATATGTGGTACGTTCCACGCCGAATTTAGTTTTTTTTTAGATGTGACCCAAAATAAAGGAAAATGGTCCTTTTGGGCCCCCGAAATTCCCCCTAAATTTTTAGGGCCCCAAGTGGAATAGAACTCAAGTTATGGATAATTGAAAATTGAAATTTACAGGTTCGGCTCCAAAACCAAAAAATTTCCAACCATCCATAACTTGTAAAAATACCCTTTTTTTTTTAAAATAGTTTCAAACAAAAGTTGTTTGCAATGCTTTAAACTTATGGAAACTGCTAAAAAAAGTTCATCCGACGTAGTTCACTGTTGAGGAGTCTTGACTCCACTCCATTAATCGTCAGGCCGCCAAAAAAAAAGTCATCAGCGTTCCTGACCAAAAAAATCAGGAGCGTAGCAGGATTCGATACAAAACTTTTGAGCCCAAACAGAAATTCGCCAGACCTAAGGGCTCTGAGAAAAAAAAATGGTAAATTCCGACGAAAATCCCTTGATACCAAAAAAATTTCATTGAGCCCTCAGAAATTCATTGTTTGCTAGTCAATATCAAACCATAAGCGACATGTTTTCTTGAAGTTGACTGGGGATCAATGTCACTAAGGTTAGGCATGCTATTTTTATATAAGTAGAGCATTTTTCAAGTCCCCGGCGGCTGAAAAACTCAAAATTCCCCAAAATACTTGAATTTTGAGCCTAGACGACTTCGCTTGAAGCACGTTTTTTATCCAAGAAGCGACACTCACCCAAATTGTTGCTTTTGTTGATGTCTTTGCAGGTCCACAACGGTTGAAGACAATGCTGAAGCAACCTTCCACAAGGATTGTGCTGGAAATTTGAATTTTCAAGACAATTCTTGAAATTTGGGGCCAGCCCTTAGGTCTGGCGAACTTCTGTTTGGGCTCAAAAGTTTTGTGTGGGATCCAGCTACACTCCTGATTTTTGTGGTCAGGAACACTGCATATGTTTTTTTTTTGGCGGCCTGACGAATAATGGCGCCCAGACCCGTCAACAGTGAACCACGTTGGATTAACTTTCTTTTAGCAGTTTCCAAAAGTCTAAAGCATTACAAACAACTTTTGTTTGAAACTTTTTTCATAAAAATGGATATTTTTACAAGTTATGGATGGTTGAAAATTTTTTTCAAACAAAAAAGGGGGAAAAAAGTTTTGTATCGAATCCAGCTACGCTCCTGATGTTGTTTGGTCAGGAAAGCTGATAATGTTTTTTTTTTGGGTGCCTGACGACTAATGGCGCCCAGACTCGTCAACAGTGAACCATGTCGGATGAACTTTTTTTAGCAGTTTCCAAAAGTTTAAAGCATTGCAAACAACTTTTGTTTGAAACTTTTTTCAAAAAAATGCGTATTTTTACAAGTTATGGATGGTTGAAAATTTTGGTTTTGGAGCCGAACCTGAAAATATCAATTTTCGATTGTCCATAACTTGAGTTCTATTCCACTTGGGGCCCTAAAAATTTAGGGGGAATTTCGGGGGCCCAAAAGTACCATTTTCCTTCATTTTGGGCCACATCTAAAAAAAAATCTAAATTCAGCGTGGAACGTACCATGTACGTTTAATTTCTTTTGTAACTATATTACTTTAGGCACTTAATCAAACAGTACTTCAATATACACATCACAAAGGCTCGCATTTTCATACTCTTGTATTATTGCCCCCCCCCCCTGGATAAATAAGAGCGGAAGCCCTTGGATATGCTTAATAACCACTCAAAGCATTAACTACGTCTATTAACTAAGCAATTTGCTGACTTTTTAAGCAGAAAAGTGTTTGTAAACTTTTGAAGCGTCCTCTATTTTAAATAAGGTACATTTAAGAGAACCTAAGGAATTTTTTGAAAAAATGCAAACAAATGTTTAATTGCGAACATATCAGTGGCAATTTTATGTGGGATATGATGCATATGTAAACGATGATCCTGTTTTTTACTTCTTCTTAGGACGCCGTCTCCGCACAGATGTTGGCGATCCAAATGGCTATTATAGTGTGGGATTCCAGAGCTCTGAAAATTTCTATGGATGATGGTCCAAACCATCTGCATACATCTTTTAACCATGAGTTCTGTCTATGACCGACAGACCTTCTTCCTTCTATCTTTCCCTCGATTTTCAGGCGGAGGATCTCATAACGCTCGCCTCTCATGATATCACCTAGGTACTGCATTTACAAAAAGTTCTTTGTTTATAAGCTGGTTCTAAGCTGGTCCTACGTTCTGTATAGGAGACACGGAGCATCCATCTGTAGGCGTACATGTCAAACGCGTCGACTCGTTTTTCTATGGTTGCGTCCAGGGTCTAGCTTTCCCATCCATATGGAAGGATAGGAAGTACGTAAAAGCGTAAAAGTCGAATCCGGAGACCAATAGTTTGCCAACAGTGTCCTCATCTTGTTGAAAGTTTTTTTGCTTGTTCAATTCTTGCCTTGATCTCGACCTTTACGTCGTTGTGCTGGTTAACGAGCGTACCCAGATATTTTAGAGACGACACGTGTTCTATGCCCTCTCCGTGTAGCCTCAAGATGGTGTGTGTTTGTGTTTTTGAAACTACTATCAGTTTGGTTTTGGAAGTGTTCATATAGAGGCCGAAACGTTCACTGTGTTCTACGATGTGGTTCATAAGAGACTGGAATTGTGGTAGGCTGTTAGCAATTACCACTGTATCATCAGCATGGCGACTATTATTAATGCAGCTGCCATTACCCTTTATACCTGCATCTGTTTCTTCAAGGTCTTCAGTAAACACTACCTCTCAATAGAGGTTAAACAGGAGGGGGGATAAGATACATCCCTGTCGCACGCCTCTTCTAATTTCTAGCTCTTCCGATGTTGGCCCTTTAATTCTGACTGTAGCTGTTTCGTGCCAGTAAAGTTCATTTATTAATTTAAATCTTGCGCGTCGATCCCGGTCGATTTGAGAATCTCAACCAGTTTTTGATGTGAGACGCAATCAAATGCTTTTTTGTAGTCAATGAAACATGCAAATACATAGACATTTATGTCCCTGCATCTCTGAGTCAGCACATTCAGTGAAGAAGGGGCTTCGCGTGTTCCTATTACGTTCCTAAAGCCGAACTGAAATCTTACACCTCCTGTATGTACGGGTATGAATGACGCGTTGAAAAACCATTAGAACATGGGACATTGCGCTAATCATGCGATAGTCGTCGCACTGTAATGCGATGTTTTTCTTCGGTAGAGTAACAAATGTGGACTTAAGCCAGTTTGACGGGATTTCGCTGGGTTGGTAGATTAGGTTTAAAATTGCAGTAATGAGGTTTAGGCCAGCGCTACCTTCGGAAGCTATGAGTTTAAGGGTTTCCGCATGCACGCTGTCAGGACCTACAGCCTACAGCACATCCATTCTTCTGAAGTTTTATTGCATGCTTATTCCGTATTTAGTGATTTCGGGACCCTTTTAGTTAGTCTTATCTGAATGTGGGGGAAAATCCGGTCGTGTGTTATTAAAAAGCTTCTCGACATATTCCTTCCACCGTTCTAGTTTTTCTTAGACTCCTACCAATATTGTGTTATTGGAATGCTTTAAGATGTCGCTCTGCCTTTTCCGTTGCCTGTCTGTAAGTTCCTTGATATTCTTATGCACGTTAAAAAGATTATGTTTCCATTGAACATTTTCTATCTCATCACATTTGCCTACCAACCAACTCTCATTGGTTTCTCTGCATTTCACTCGAATATTTCTGTTATGTTCGGCGTATTTAGTTTTATTTTTCGACTTCCCTTTCCTCCGTTCTTTCATCAGAGTCAAAATCTCATTAGACAACCATTAGTGTTTTCTGTTATGGTTCTCGAATCCGATATCAGTTTCCTGAGCCGTGATTAGCGTTTCCTTCAATTTCCTCCACAAGGGCTCTATATCGTTGCACTGTCCTGAGTTTTCCGATATTTCTATACTTTTAAACCTGTTTTCGAGCCTTTGGCTGACTTCTGATGTTACCACATGATCATCCAATTTTTTAACGTCAATGCAGTGTGGTTGAAAGGCAAGTTTGGATTTTACAAAACGCCTCATTTTTATATCCAACACATCTAGATTATGGTCGCTGTTGATGTCTGCTCCTGGATATGTTTTAACAGACTTAATGAACTTCTTAAATTCACGTTTTATCAGGATGATATCGTTTTGATTACATACTTATAAGTGAGTTTCAAGGTAAGCATAAGTCTTCAACTATGTCTTCTGCTTTATCATATGTTGGTGCGTATGCTTAGATGAGCTGTGCTTAGTTTAATAGCATGACACGGTCTCCTAGAGGAAGTCCACGACTGGATGTAACCTGGTCCACGACTCTGGTTTAAAAAAAGTTTGAATAAATTAAATTATGTTTTGTAATTTACAATTTCTTATTTTTCTACTTTATTTTCTACTTTTCAAAAATTGACTGTTTTCCCGTTAACTAGTCACTTCCAGTCAATTTTCCAGAAACTGAACTTTTAACCAATAAGCACCTGTTTTATTAGTCTATAGTTTAAATCAATTTCAGAATTTTCCCAAATGTCATATCGAATGTGGAGTTAGATATCTAAGAACAATTCACATAAATTTTTCAACAAACTAATATGCCAGTCAGATTCCAGAAGCTGTGATTTTTAACTAAACTGTTGATCTTTGAATTGGGTCTTCAATGCAATAACACGGAGATTCGATGAACTAAACCCAGTTTTCTAGAAATCTCTCCAACTTTTACACAAAACTTGCAAATTTTAACCAAATCGAGAATATTTTAAATTTCATGATTATTCGTCGATTGATTTGAAATTGTGATTTGGTGGCCTAACTTATTGTAACGTTTTTGTTGGTCCAAATAATAACACGCACTAATATTGTTCTTAACCAATTTATTTAACAACAATTACTCCTACTTAGCACTGAACACATAATTATTGATGTTACTATTTATTTGCGGACTCGAGTTTGAGGGTCACACTAGGCCAGTATTCGAAAGTGTCTCGCTATCGCCAGAGGGCCTTTCTATCTCTCTCACTTTCATGTTAGAGATAAGGAAAAAACGGTCCGGAATGGGATCGAACATAATAGAAACCTTCATACCTGGTAAGACCCCTCGATTCTCGAAACACACGACGTGCCCACCGCAGAGTTCAAATCAGTAAATCTGATTTCATTAAAATACAATACAATTTTCAGTAATTTTTTGAAAAGTCCGATGAATTTAAGTAAATTCTATAGAAAAAAACCTGCATACAAAATTCGAGTAAAAGTATCAAAATAAAAAAAATGGGGGGACTCTTCGTTACGACAACAATGTTCCACCATCTAAATCTGAAAAAAAATTAATTCATTATAATCTTTTCTGCTAATTTTATTCTCGACATATTATGAATGATTAAAATTGCCCAGTTGAGAAACGATATCGAAGTTCAACTGTGTCGCTTTTTCTTTTGGCCTAAAATCATGTCAAAGTGGTGGGTTTTGCTAACCATACCACTCTACATATGAACGACATTTTTGCCTTTCAAAGTATTTAAATTTAAAGAGAAAATAGAAAAATTTTATATTATGAATAAAATCTGCTTTTGTTCGTTTCCTTCGTCATATTAATTACAGTAATAAAGCTATCGAAACCTATTTTTAAACCAAAATTCACACTGTAGCGCTTTGAATAGTGCCACCGATCACTGCCTAAGTTTTTGAAATAATTAATTGTATTTCAATATGTTCCGTTTGCCATCATCAATTTCATTTATGGCACGCTAAAATACTAAAACGATTCGTAGAATTCATAATTTTCTATTTATTTAAGATAATTTTCTTGTTTTGATAAATTATTTCCAACATCAGTTCATCCAAAGAATACTGGCCATTTTCAGAAATTGTGCGAGTGCGTGTCTGTCGGAAGGTGTGTGGGCAACGCAATATTGTTATATTTTTTATGATTTTCGAGCGGTTTTCTCTTATTTTGCTCTCCTTGGCCATGTATTTATTTTTCCAAACGGTCTTCTTTAGACACCCACTAACTTACGCTGCTTTTGTTGTCTGTCTTTTTATCGCTGTTGTTAAGTTCCTACCGCTGCTGATAATAATCCCTAGGTATTTAAATGTCATCACTTGTTTGATGACTTTTTCTTCCACTCCCAGTTTGCACCTACAAGGTCCTTTACTGAAAACCATACATCTTTTTCACTGATATTACCATATTGTACTTTTTGCCGTGATATTGAAAGTAGGGAGTTGTCTTTGCAGATCAACTTCATTATTAGCTATCAGGAGCGCGTCGTCAGCATAGTACATTGATCCTATGACGGCCCCATTCTATTAAATTCTTTTTTTTTACTTCAAGTATTATTTTATTTATTATCGAGTTAAATAATAATGGACATAGTGAGTCTCCTCGAGATATCCCTCCTTTTAGCGATGTATGGCTTGTTTCGCCTTTTGGCATTATAATTTTGTTTGTTAACTTCGTTTATATCCTTTACTATTACAATGAGTATTTTTTTTATGTTTTAGTAAGTAAGGCAGTAGTAAGCTGTATTTATATTCTTCCTGGAGTTCTCCTGTAGATAGCACATCGTTAAACAGTTTGAGGAGATATGTGTGATATCTGTGTAGTGTTGTACCTCCATACTTTATGAGCCCTTTTTGTATGGCGTCTGGACCTGGCGGTTTTTTGGTTTTCAACGGTTTTATTCGTATTTTTATTTCCTCTTCTCTTATTTGCACTGTATCACTTCTGTGTTCATTTGCTCTTTCTTTACCATTTTTTTCCGCCTCCCATATGGTTTTACAAAATCTTTAATCCACTGCTCCTCCGTGATGTTGTTAATACGTATATATTCACCCATGTCATTTCTTTGTATATTTATCCTTTTCCGTACTTTCGTTTAAGATTCATATAGGTCGTGTTCCATATTTTTTCCAATATTCTATACATATTGTCTATTTCTTGATTCACTCTTTATCTTATTTTTACGTATTCTTCTCTGGATTCTAATGTTAGATTTTTTTATGTACTACAAACGTTTGCTTCTTTTCTTTGCTAATATTTTTATTTCTTCGTTGAACCATGGTGTTATATATTCGCGTTTGTTACTATTTATTTCTCATTTGCCTACGGCTTCCCAAGGCCTATCAATTTTAAATAGGTTGCCTCAAGCGATCCTGACTTACCACAACAGCGCGCGACCGATCTACGTCACACGGCGACCGGCGATGCAAAAAATATGTACTTTGAAAAACTCAAAACTGTTGTCAATTACAAACGAAAACGCCAGCCAAACGCCAAACTGCAGAGTAATACAGAACATAGGTTAAACTGGGTTAAACCACAGAGTTAGATTAAACACAGGTAATAAAACTCAGACCTGGGTCGCCAGTCTACGTCACGAACTCCGCCTCCCCCGCACGACCCCCTCGCCAGGGAGCTGTTCAACGAGGTAACCTATTTAAAGTTGATACGCCTTGACGGCTTCCTCTGTCGCCATTTGAATACCAACTTTAATGAATTTCCAGATTACTTCAATACCAATATTCAATACAACTTTTCTATTAATTTGGTTTGGTAAAGTTTCTTCGTCCCTTCGTTTTCTATCATTCTATGTTTAATCTTGCTTCTAATTTATCCATTTTAAAATATATTAACTTCATCTCCTGGCGTCGTTGTAGGCAATAAGTATGTATATCATCGGTTCGCATAAAGACATATGTCCAATTTGTAGAAGGGTCATTTTTGTTTCGGGGCAATTTGTTTCATATATGGGTGCAGGACATGTGTACTTCTGTTTGACATCCGTTTATCGTGTCGTGACATTGTACGGTCATAAAGGGATTAACAAACTGCCAATTGTCGCGGACTTTACATTTGACAGATGATAGAGGAGGCGTAAGACTTAAAGCGTTGATTGAAACCTCTTCAATCAACGCTTAAAGGTAGCGTTCCTTTATAATTGAGAACCCGTAGCTGCCTTAAACAAACCAATCAAAATTCGAATATCCTGAAAACAACATCCTCTACAACTATACTATACCCTTTTTGTATTAATTAAAATTAGAACTTCCGGTCGCGACAGAATTGTCCATAATCTTTTAACTTTCTTACTCGGTGCTGGCATTTGTTATTTATAAGTATTCAGTTTGAATACTTCTTCATCTTTTTCTTCCCCTCGCAATAGGATTGTCCCCGTGTAAACCTGCGAAGTTAATTAAGCCTCTTGTGACCCTGATGTCCAACTCTCGTGCCATCTCTTTGGCGGCCTGCCTGGTGGTCTGCATATGTTGTGTTTTTGTGTTCGTGTCCATTTTACTATTCGATCTTGTTAAATTCTATGGATTTTTCGACCAGTTGATGTGATATGAAGAGCATCTACTGTTGATCTATTGCGCCTAAAAACTTGTTCGTCGGTTGTCGTTAATTGTTCGCTGAATTTCTGTGTTAGTATTTTGGTTAATAGTCTTGGTCTTGCCTTGTTCATGTCGGGTGCGTAGTTGCTAACGAAGTGGATGGTATCGCTGTTGATCTTATGTCCGTTATTCTGGGGTCAACGTAATTGACATTTTTTATGTAATTTTCATACTTTTTTTCAGTAGGATGCCTACTCCAGCTTGGGCTCTCTCGTTCTTTTCCTCACCGCTGTAGAAAATTATGTAATTGTGGTGTCTTGTGTTACCTTTGCCCTCCTTTTAGTTTCTGCTATAGCGCATATATCTATTTTATGGGCATTCATCTCTATAATGATCTCTTGGTTTTTGTTGATCCATGAGGTAATGTTCCAGCATGACACCCTTAGGTGTTCCTTTCCGAATTGTTCGTTCCGAGGTCTTGCCATGTCCGTATTCCGTAAGATTCGTCTTATTCCGTAGCCGTACTCTGAGCAATTATTGTTTTTGCAATGGGCAGGTTGCTAGCCTCACCCAAAAACCCTCCTTCTTTATTCGGGCTTGGGATCGGCAGTGATAGTTACTCAGCTACTCAATTCACCCAGCCCCTACCACGGGCACAGTTCGGTTTGAATACAGTTTAGCATATTTATACAACTCGTTTCAATTTAATCCATCATCAGGGTTAAATCACATACCCAAAACCATCGTCACATCTAATACGGTAAGGTAAAGTTACACATATCATATAAACTTAATTACTGAATTTACCACGATATTCCACTTGGAGGGATAAAATAGATTTGTAATTTTTTTTATTTTGGTTTCTTGTTTGTAACACCATCCTCCACAATAAATTATCGATCTCACATTTTTTCCTCGCAATCCGTAATGTGATTAGACTGTTGTGGAAAAGAGAAAAGAGATGGCAAGGTAGTTATTTTTATCGAACTTCGTAGTTGTTGAAACGGGAAAACAATACTTATATAGGGATTAAAACCGAACTAACTGCATCTTCTGCCTCCTCGCAACTTATGAAGCTTCCTCGCAGTCCCTATTACGTCCCTATTAGTCGTAAATTACTGACTAAGAAGTCACTGTGAAAAGTTCAAAACTCCAAACTTCTAAAACCCTTGAAGCGATAATCTTTACCGACGATAAATCAAAATGACTTTCGACGTCTCGATGATATCTATGTTTACACTTTTAAGCCTTTAAATATATTTTATGTGACACCGCCATTTCCTCCATTACTCGTTAAACCTACTGACCCCCGAGTTTCTCCCCTAGAGGGAATAGAAAACTTCCCGGAATTAAATCCGAAACTTGAGAAGTTGAGAGTAAAGTGTCTCAGCGAAAAAACGAAAAAAACATGAAACTCCAGTCGACATGGAAACTGGAAGGGTTAGATTAATGGACAGATGGGATAGTTTCCTGGTGTTTTCTGCTTCCAAATTGGATTTTGTTATTTTTTTTTTGAAAATTAGGCAGTGAAGGGCTTGAACTTCTACTCTAATGCGAACTTTTGCGGTTTGACATGGGAACACGGAATTTGGTTTCTCGTCACGCGCTTCCATTTTACATCTTTCAGATGCGTAGGAGTGAGTCTCAAAGGCTTCTGAGCTATGGGTGGAACAACACCAACAACAACTAGTTGCTTTCAAGACAATTAATGTCAAACCAAACTTTGTATATTTTTAGACGGATAGTGTACCTATTTCTCATGGCAGCAAATGTTTTTGACTAGATGATACATGATTGAAGTTTAAAACAAAGTAAAATTTGGGCAAATTGCATCAGAGTGCATGGGCATCATATTTCATTATAACATTACTATAATTATAGCAAAAGAAATGATACTTCTAAGTTGAGACAGAGTCATGAGCGTCGTTATTTCCTTTCAAGTCTACAATTTTAAATGTACTTATAATTTACAGTAACACATGTAGGAAAGCCAACACTACAATTATTCTTCTTCCGAGAATATACTTTAGATTTTCAATAGTAGCGTATAACAATCAACTATAGGTCATCGGCTCATGTTTTTAGAGAAAAAATGAACAATGCTCATATTTTTTATTGATGCAATATTAAAAATTGATGAAAGTCGTAAAACTAGGACAACACATTAACATAGTAAAAAATTCACTCATTTCCAAATACTCATCATTTAGTGTTCTAAAACACTTCTCTTATTGCAGCTATATTGAAATAGGGGTGATTAAGGGGACTTTTTCTTAAAAATATTCTTTTTGTAGGAAGAAGAGGAGGAAGGTGCAGAAGTCGAGCTGGGCCACGGCGATAAACAGTCGAAAGGATCATCGGACGGAACTACAGGAAGTTATTCCAGTTTGGAAGACGAGGAAGTCGATACTGTGGATCAATTAGCCGCTTTGGCGGCCAGGTACAGGATCGATAACATGAACTTCGGAAATGGGAATAAAATATGTAAGTATTTTGTAGCGAAGTCAACTATAGCAAGAAAAACTCTTCAGGCTACAACTATATTTTAATAATTTGACTGAGTCAGGAAAATTGACATAATATTATTCAAGAGTATACCACTTTATTTCTTGCTGCATTGGAATTTGTACTATCGTATCCCATAACGATTTTCGGAAATTATCGAATTATATTTTCAATTAAAGGTGAAAACATACATACTGTAACGTTTATTTTATAATTTATTTACATTAATTGAACACTAATTTATTTAACACACTAAACTACTTGTTCACTAGACTAGACACTACATAATTTATTTGTACTGCTCCGCTTTCGGATCGTATGTCGCGTTCACTTCTGCTTCTCTACTTCTAACTAACTCCCTCGATCACAAGCCCCCTTATATATACACCCCCAACCCCGATAAAGAACGTTCTAGTATATTCTAGAACGCCTACGCAGGAAATGTTCATGCACCTGTTCATGCACCTGTCTTGTACGCGTCGTAGTTATTCTTTTGAAGGAGTAAACATGTGTCGCTTTGTTTACTTCTCGCATTACACTGCCCCCGCCTTAGAGACGTTTCGTCTCGGAACGTATCCCTGGTAGGCCCATGCAGGAACCTGCAGTTAGCCCCCCGCTTACAGCGAGACGTGGCGTCAAAATAACAGGGGACCGTCTTCCCGAGTCGACATGGTGCAGGCCCAAAACAGCAGACTAAAACTTCCACTCCGGTATTCTTCAACACTACTTCCAGCATATTCCGGACAACCCTCCAGTCCAGCTGATCTCGTCCAGCACCTAACTTGGGGACAGCTAGCTTCCTGATGTCGAGCTCCAGCAGTCGGTCTCGTAGCCTATGCAAGGTTCGCCATACATCGTGATAACATGGTTTAAGGGACCCGATCTCCTTCGTAACCAGATAAAAGATGTGTCTTACGTTGTCACGTAGTTCCAGAACCTTGCCAATCTCCGGGAGTTGCGCTCTGAGTTGTTCCAAGCGCCCGTACTTCTTCTTGAAAACCGTGGCTATACCTCGTGACATTACCAGGTCGGCGGACACACAATGGGCCAACGAGTATTCTTCAGGTACGCTGAACAAATCCTGTTGTTTTTCACAGGTTACCCCATACCGTGCTTTTCCGGTACCCCCGTAGGCGCTCATAAATTCTTCGAACGAAAGTTCGTTCTCCTGCGCCAACGTGTTCCTTACTCGGGGAACCTCCGCCTCATCGTGCGACCCCTCATAGGGTGCCAAACGATTGAAGTGCACCACTCTCGGCTTGCCGTTTGGTAGTTTGCTTACCCGGTAGACCACGTCATTGATTCGTTTCTTCACAACATAGGGACCTTCCCAATTGGTCTGTAACTTAGGGGACAAACCACGTTTCTTCTGTGGGTTGTACAGCCAAACTCGGTCTCCCATTTGGTAGCCACCCTCTTTAGCATTGATGTCGTAACGCTCTTTGATGCGATCACTGGCGATATTTAGTTGGTACCGGACTTGATCGTGAATTTCGTTCATCCTTTGCCGCATCCGGGAAACGTAATCTTCCCCCGAAACGTCCTCGTCCGGTCTAGCGCCAAAGATTAGATCACAGGGCAGTTTAAGTTCTCGCCCGAACAGGACTTTGGCTGGAGTTTGTCCTGTCGACTCATGAACGGCCGAGCGGTAGGCCATCAGGAAGAACGGCACGTGTTCGTCCCAGTCTCTTTGATGTGACGAGACCATTTTCGCTAGATAGCGGTTGAGGGTGCGATTCATTCTTTCTACCATGCCGTCAGACTGAGGGTGAAGGGCCGTGGTTCTTGTTTTTCGTACCCCAAACTTCTCACAGATCCTCCGGAATAGGCCACTCTCAAAGTTTCTTCCTTGATCCGAGTGTAATTCCATGGGTACTCCAAACCGGCAGATCGTCTCCTTCACTAGCACATCGGCCACTGTCTCTGCCTCCTGATTAGGGAGAGCGTACGCTTCTACCCACTTCGTAAAATAGTCCATTACGACCAGGATGTATTTATTCCCCTTTTCGGTCTCAGGGAAGGGTCCTGCTATATCAATAGCGATCCTTTCGAAGGGGCTCCCGACGTTATATTGTTTCATGGGAGCTTTCGGTCGTCTTTGTGGCCCATTACTTGCGAAACATGTAGTACATTTCTTGCACCAGTCCTTCACGTCGTCTGAACAATTGATCCAGTAGAAGCGCTCCCGTACCTTCTGCAGCGTTTTCTTGATCCCTAAATGTCCACCAGACGATCCGTCGTGAAGGTGCCGCAAGACCTCCGGGATTTTACTGGAGGGAATTACCAACTGCCGTCTTTCCTCCGTCCCGTCTTGGCTCTCCAGTACGCGTTTTAGTAGTCCATCCTTAACCACTAACGAGTCCCACTGTGCCCAATAGCTCTTGAGTTTTGGCGAGCCAGGTGATACCTTTTGCCATTCAGGACGCTCTCCTCCCTCTTTCCAAACCAGGATTTCTTTGAGAACCGGGTCTTTTCCTTGCTCTTGTCGTAACGAGGATGGTGTCCATTCCTCGGCGACCACGGTCATTCGATAGACTTTCTCGGACTTTTCCTCAGCTCTATGACAATGAGGACACTCATCAGGGCATGGTCTTCTCGAGAGTGCGTCTGCGTTTCCATGACTCTGTCCTGGCCGATGTTCTATGACAAAGTCATACTCCTGGAGCCTCTCGATCCAGCGAGCGATCTGTCCTTCGGGATTCTTAAACTGGAGGAGCCATTTAAGAGCAGCATGATCGGTCCGGATCAGAAACCTCCTTCCACACAAATATTTATGGAAGTGCTCGATGGACTTGACGATGGCCAATATTCACGCCGGGTGACGCAGTAATTCTTTTCTGGTTTGGAGAGTACCTTGCTGAAGTATCCAAGGACACGTTCTTGTCCCTCCTGACGCTGCGACAGAACACTTCCAATTCCCACATTGCTCGCGTCGGTGTCCAGGATGAACTTTCCTTCTAGCAGAGGAAAACTCAGCACTGGGGCACTGGTCAACTTCCTCTTCAGCTCGTCGAAGGCAGACTGGCATTCCTCATCCCAACAGAAGTTTCGTCCTTCTTCCGTGAGCCTTGTCAACGGCTTAGCGACGTCGGAGAACATCCGGACATATCGTCGGTAGTACGTGCAGAGGCCCAGAAAACTCCTCAACTGGTGTTTATCTACCGGTATTGGCCACTCCTTCACCGTACTTGTCTTGTCCGGATCAACGGCGACGCCCTCTCTGCTCACTACGTGCCCTAAGTACGAGACCTTCCTTCTGAAGAGTTGACATTTCTTCGGGTTCAGTTTCAGCCCCGCACCTCGCAGTCTCTGGAAGACGTCCTCTAAGTTTTTCAGATGTCCTTCGAAGGTCTTGCCCATCACGATGACATCGTCCAAATAGACTAGGCACGTTTTCCACGTCAAACCCATTAGCACGCTCTCCATCAGCCTCTCAAACGTCGCTGGGGCATTACAAAGTCCGAATGGCATGACTGTAAAATGCCACAGGCCGTTACCGAAGGTAAATGCCGTCTTTTCCTTATCGGCAGGGTCCATTTCGACTTGCCAATAGCCGCTTTTTAAATCCAAGGTCGAAAATATCGTGGATCCAGCAAGGGTATCGAGTGTGTCGTCGATGCGTGGTAGCGGGTAGCTGTCCTTTTTGGTGACACTGTTCACCTGCCGGTAGTCTACACAGAATCGAGTAGTCCCATCCTTTTTCTTTACCAGTACTACCGGCGAGGCCCATGGACTGCTTGACGGCTCGATCACCCCGTCCCGCTCTAGGTCCCTGATGATTTTCTCGGCTTCTTCCCGTTTGGCCAAGGGTAGTCGTCTTGCTGTTTGTCGAATCGGTCGTGTCTCGCCCGTGTCAATTTTATGTGTCACGACCTTGGTCTTTCCCAGCTTTCCATTCTCGGTGGTAAATATGTCCTGGTACTTATTTATTAATTCATTGGCCTTCTGTTTCTGTATGGGTGAGAGAAACGCACTGGTCTGGGAAAGGATTTGTTTCAAGTCCTGCGGAGTGTGTCTGGACCTTTCTTCCTCACTAACGCCCCTTACGATGGCCGAAGCGGCTTTACACGTGCCCAGCTTCGTACCCTTCTTGATGGTAACCGGGTACTGATTGATGTTGAGTAGTCGCACAGGCACTTTACTTGAGAGAGTAACGAGCGCCTTTCCTACCAGTACCCCCCGAGCCAGTCGATTGTCATCGTTTTCTGGTTCGATCACGGCTGGAATTCCCTCTTCCACAACACCCCTCAGACAGGTAGAGGTGATCGTTTCGCTTCGTTCCGGGAGAATCACATCTTCTGCCATTATTACGTCTAACACAAAGTTGTCACGATTGTGTAGCAGTAATTCTTCTTGACCGATCCTCAACACTCGGTGTCCGAAATCCAACTGGAATCCATGATTCCTCATGACGTCCATCCCCAGTATGACGTCTTCCTCAATTTCGGCTATGAGAACAGGATGGTCAAACTTTACTCGTCCCAACGTCATGCTAACCGTCGCTTCACCGTGTATTACTGCCTTCTCCCCAGTGGCAGTTCTTAATTGCCACCTACTTGGCCTAATCTTCCTACGGTCCCTCACAACTTCCGAGCGTACGATCGTCTTCGTAGCTCCCGTGTCCACAAGCATGGCGTGGGATCTCCCGTCGATAGTGCCATCGACGTACGCGCTCCCCAATTGGTGGGAAAACGAGGCTATACTGGCCCGGGGGTTCCTATTGCCACGGGTCTTTGCCGGCACCGCTGT